>ML663009.1:29262665-29905438 GCA_007570785.1 Antilocapra americana | reverse complement strand
TCAAGGCTATGGTTTTTCCAGTAGTCATGTATGGATATGAGTTTGGACTCTAAAGAAAGCTGATGATGCATGATACAGGGTGCTCAGGGCTGGTGCACCGGGATGACCCAGAGGGATGGAATAGGGAGGGAGGTGGGAGGGGGGTTCTGGAAGGGGAACATATGTATACCCATGGCAGATTCATGTCAGTGTATGGCAAAGCCAACACAACAGTGTAAAGGAACAAATTAATTAATTAACTTAAAAAATAAAGAAAGAAAGCTGAGCACCGAAGAATTGGTGCTTTTGAACTGTGGTATTGGAGAAGACTCTTGAGAGTCCCTTGGACTTCAAGAAGATCCAACCAGTCCATCCTAAGGGAGATCAATCCTGGGTGTTCATTGGAAGGACTGATGTTGAAGTTAAGCTCCAATACTTTGGTCACCTCATGTGAAGAGTTGACTTATTGGAAAAGACCTTGATGCTGAGAAGGATTGGGGGCAGGAGGAGAAGGGGACGGCAAAGGATGAGATGGCTGGATGGCATCACCGACTCAATGGACATGAGTTTGAGTAAACTCCGGGAGTTGGTGATGGACAGGGAGGCCTGGTGTGCTGCGATTCATGGGGTCACAAAGAGTCAGACGCTACTGAGCAACTGAACTGAACTGACTGAATAGTAACTTGATAGCTACTTTAGTTTGTGTGATATGGAAGGCTTCCTGGAGAAAGGGACCTTCGTGCAGAGATCTCAATGCCAAGAGAAGTTTAGCCTACTGTAGACAGGGGAGAGGAGAATCCACATAGAAGTACAGCTAAATGAAGGCCCTGTACTGGAAATGATTTTGGCATGTTCCATGAAAAGGCAAGGGCTTCTGTGGTGGCTCAGAGGGTAAAAAATCTCCCTGCAAGTCAGGAGACCTGGGTTCAATCACTGGGTCAGGAAGATTCTCTGGAGAAGAGAATGGCAACCCATTCTAGTATTCTTGCCTGGAGAATTTCATGGTCACAGGAGACTGACAATAGGGTTGCAAAGAGTTGGACGTGACTAAATGACTAACACTTTAACTTTTACCTCATGAATCACCAAGTCCTTATAGATGGAGGAGAATGGCTGGAGAGTGAGGAGGAGCAATGTTTGAGTCTTCACAGGAAAGAGTAAGACACTTGATTTTCCTAAGTGCATTAAAAAGCCATTGGTTCTCTAAGTCTGCATCTCTATTCCTGACCTCAAAACAGGTTCAGAACAAACTTGTGGACACATGGGGGAAGGGGAGGGTGGGACAAATTGGGAGAATCACATTGACATATATACACTACCATGTGTAAAACACATAGCTGGGAGCTGCTGTCTAGCACAAGGAACTCAGCTCAGGGCCCCATGATGACCTAGATGGGTGGGATGGGAGGGGGAATGGGTAGGAGGGAGAATGGGTGGGAGGGAGGCTCAAGAAGGAGGGGATATATGTATACTTATAACTTATTTACTCTGTTGTATAGCAGAGACTAACCTAGCATTTTAAGGCAATTACACTAAAATAAATGGATTTTTTTCAAGATTAACTCTCTCTCTTTCCCCTCTCTTTACCTATCATCTATCTATCTATGTGTGTACCTATGTATCATCATCATTATCTCCTTAGAAAATATATTGCCTTGTTTTCTGTTGCACACATGATCTGTTACTGCAGATATCATTTTATCATTTGCACTTTGTCTATTTCCCTTAACAATATATCTTGAAAAATCTAAGGTTCTCAGGCTTTTTAATCTGGGAGATGGTGATTTGTGTTTAAAAAATATTACTATGGCAGCATGGTGCGTGTCTTAATTCATTGGCGCTGCTATAACAAAATACAATAAGTGGCATGGTTTAAGCAACATACATTTATTTCTCACAGTTCTGGAGACTGGGAAGTTCAAGAGCATGGTGCTGGCAGATTTTGGTGTCCAGTTTATAGACGGCCTTCTTGCTGCGGATTCATACGTGGGAAGGGGTGAAGGAGGTCTCTAGGGTTTCTGCTCTAGAGGCACTAATCCCATTCATAAGGCGCTGCCTCATGACCTAATCATGCCCCAAAGGCCCCCATCTTCAAAAACCATCACATGAAGAAATGGTTTCAAGGGTGAATTTTGGGTGACATCAGTATTCAATAGAGAGGTTTATATCATCTCTCTGGCATAATGGACAATGATCAGAGTAGTGAAGAGCCCAGAAACAAATTCATACAAAATGACTAAGAATACAAAGGATTCTGATGCTGGAGAAGAGGAGACTTGGGAGAATGTGACAGCTGCTTTCAAATATGTAAGGAACTGTCACATGTAAGAAAGAGTGTGCTTATTTTATATCACTCCAGGGCATAAGGCAGGAGCCTGAGAGGTCTATCTCCAACAAAGAAAAATAATTTTCTCTAGCTACCCAGTACTAGTATAGGTTCCCTTTTGAGATAATGAGCACAGGTACCTAGAGATATTCAAACAGAAATTAGATAATTTGTCAGGAATGCTGAAGAAGTGACTCCTGCATTTTATATAAAGATATTATCTACCATTTATTTACCACGTACACTGAGCCAGACACTCTGCCAAGGGATTTATAAACATTATCCATCGAATTTTCATAACAACTCTATGTGGTAGGAATCATCTATTTTTAGATGGAGAACTTCAGTCTTAGAGAAGTGAAGTCATTTTTACAAGGGCATACAATTAGTAAGTGGAAGCATCAGGAAGGATCCAGGTCTTTCCAAATCCTTTGATTTTCACCATATTGAGCTCAGACATGCCTGGAGGATTACTAAAATATGGTCTCTTTCTCTATCCTTTTCACATTTGGGTCACAGCATTCCATCACGGAGAAGAAATGGTGTCCAAAGCCAGGGACATTTACTAGACATTGCTGGTGAGTGTTTGAGGGTAGATGTAGTGTGGTGTGTCCTTCTGTCTCTTCTGTGAAGCCAAATGGAGAGAATTCTGGGACAGCTCTTCCTTAGAGAAGCTCCCATTTTTCCTCTTTCACTTTGGCTTCCTGTAGTCCTGCAAGACAGGTCCTAGGTTGTTGTCTACCAACCTAGCCTGAAAGGGCCAGCACTGAACCTATTTCCTCCAGGCATCTTACAAGAGAGATCCACCAGAGCTCCCCTGGTGGCTCAGATGGTAAAGAATCTGCCTGCAATGCAGGAGACATGTGTTCAATCCCCAGGTCGGGAAGATCCCTTGGAGAAGGGAAAGGCTACCCACTCCAGTATTCTTGCCCAGAGAATTCCATGGACAGAGGAGCCTTGTAAGGCTACAGTCCATGGAGTCACAAAGAGTTGGACATGACTGAGTGACTAACACACACACCCACCAAACACACAAACACACACACACACAAGACAACTGGTTGACAGCTGGATTCACATATGCTTGAGCTCCTAGTTCTAAATCATCTTGATTTTATTCCAAAACATTCAGTATATCCTGTACTCCTGACAGTGGAGTTTCTTCCCACTCCAAGAGTTTGATATTCTAATACTCTTGAGGTATAAGATGCCTTCAGCCAAGGATGCAGAAAAGGAAAATGACAGTGTTATGGACTACATGTTTGTATCCCCCCCCCAAAAAAAAAATTCCAAGCCCTATCCCTCAAAGTGATGGTATCTGGAGATGTGGCCTTTGGAAAGTAATTAGGTTTAGATGAAGTCATGAGGTGGAGTGCCCACGACAAGGTTAGTGTCCTTCCAACAAATACTTAATGAGTGCCTTCCAATTATCCTGGACAGTGCTAAGTGCTACATTCTTAATGCAGATTAAACATATCTCTAATTTTTTTTTTTTTTAGTTATCAAGTGTTGAGTAAGCAGAAAATAAAGAGATTTTCACTATTCAGTGATTTGTTCAACATGTATTCAGTAAATTTGAAACATTTTCTGGGACATTCAGAAGAGATGATTCTGTTTTCTTGAACAACAGCTATTTTTAAATTGACAATTGTTACTTCTTTCTTTCTTTTTCTATCTCTTGGATGCTTTAGAATGTGCACAGGTCAGCAAAATTTAGGTTGCTTTTCTTTTCTATTCTCAGAGAGGTTTTAACCTAGAGGGCAGGGCCTGGCGTTCCAGGGCTGGGGTTTCTGAGTTAGCATATGTTTCTTCAGCTGGTCCTGTCACTGTGAGCCCCAAGCAGTAAAGTGTCTGGCCGCTGGAATAAAGTGTCAACTGTGTTTTAGCTCTTATCATATTTCCCATGCTCAAGTGGACTAATAAATGGAGAGAGTCTTTCAACCAGCATGGTGGGCGAATTCTGAAAACAAGAATATGTGAGATGAAGAAAGTAAGCATGCTTCTATCCTGTGAACCTGTATTTACTGAAAACTAAGGCATCATAGACAAGGAAACAGGTCTGTTGTAGAACTGACATGCCTATAGAGGAGGAAAGCCATGAGCATATCCTGTCATGTAAGATTACTAGGAGGGAACAATGAAGGAAAAAGTGAGGACACATTACTCTGTTTGGTCTCCTATCACTTCTGGGAGGATCTGGAATTTTTATTACAGAGGATGGGGATTTTTATTACAGAGTTGCATTAATAAGTTTGATAATCAAAAAACAACAACTGTTAGCTGTTACATATGACTTCCCAGCTCTGTGAGGATTTATTGCCCTGCTCGGGGGGATGGCAGATTTGGAAAGACCTTCTACTCTCACGTCTGTCGCTGGGGCATGCTTTCTGAGCTCTGAGATTTATCCCTCTGCCTGGAAACCCACAGCCATTCAGAGTTGGCCTTCTATCTCAGCCACTTATTATAGAACACAGGGTCTGCTTAAAAATTCCACAGATCATACATAGAATACATATCCGCAAGTCAAGAGTGCATAAACATTTTATTAACTGCAAGTACTTTCCTTGACTCTGAGCAAAGAATTTATACTGTGCTATTTGTATATTTTCAGTCTGGTAGAATGTTCTTATCCGATCATATTAGGCTATTGTTCCCTTGGTCACTGTTTTGATTCCCAGGGACCATTTAGTTTTTCCCTGTCAGTCACTGCTCAGGTTCAGTGCTCTCTGTCTCTGAACTGTCTCTTCTCTTCCTAGTGCTAGCCTGCATGAAATCCAAGTCACCCCTGCAGGAAAGCCAGGCAAAGGTAGGTCTCATCCTAGAACCAACCAGGACTGAGTGACCACGTGACTATGGAACCCAAGGGAGGGAGTAGTCAGAGGTGATGCCTACACTTGGCTCCCAGATGGCCCAGGGAATAATCTTTCCACAGTGAACCAAAGGACAGACACAGAAGACACTTGTAAGGAGGAGAATTGTATGAAGCAGAAACCTGTAATGTGTTGAGCTTGAGACATGGTGAGTCTGAACTACGGATCAGACATTCTTGTAGAGCTGCAGGTCTTGGATTTAGAAATGGATCAGAAATATAGATTTGGGGTTTATCTTCACAGAGATGGTGGTGGATAGATGACTATTGGATTCAGGCATCTTATGAGAGCAGATTGTGGAGAGAAGAGGGTCAAGTAAAACTTGGAGTAGCCCTTTATTGAAGAGAAGAAGAAAGGATTGCAGAGATGGGAGATAATCCAGGTCACTGAACACAAGGGAGAGGAGAATTCCAGAATATCCAGGGTAACTGTAAGAGTGGACAATGCGTTATGAATTAAGCAGAAGAATAAAGAAGGTACTGAAAAATTCACATAAAAGGGAAACAGCAAGAGGGAAGGTCTAAAACATTTGTGGTGTTAGATGATTCTACATGAACCCAGTATATGCCATGCACAAAACAAACCTGAGATGAAGCAGAGTGACACTAACTCACAGGCATATCAACAAGGCATGGTGGGAGGGTCCACATGGCTGGGAAACAGCAGTGAAGAATGTCTTGTTCAGAAGAGTCACAGTTCAGACATGACGAGGGAGGTGATCACATAGCATGATTATTTATCCTGATATATATACAGATCCCATGGTAGAAATTAATAGAGAGTATTTAGAGAATGAAAACATGTGATAGCACAGAGGTAGAGCTGCTGACGGAGTGTCTACAGAAGGCCTGGTTAGAACCAACAAAGAGATGATGACTGCTAAGGCAAGTCACAGATTGGGATGCAACTAGATGCTACAACGGACAGGGAGCAGGGCTTTAATTCTGTGGATTTTTGCTCCTAGTTTCAGTTTATGGAAAATTAGGATACTTCTTAAAAGACAGAGGAATATGTTGAGGCTATTATTAGTCTGGGTTTAACTCCTACCAACAAAGCAGGCACTGGCTGGCCAAGCTCCCTGCACAGTTACCTTTTTCCCCATTTCATACAAAACTGGGACTTCTCTTGCTGGTTCCTGGGTGGGCCAGCTGATCTCAGGGAATTTTGTGGAGTGATCTGTGAGGGCCACTCACTTTCTGCTAGATATAGGCCCCTGTGGGTCACCATGGATCCTGTCTTGGAATGAATCCAACATAGGGGAGCAGAGCTGAGAGATGGAGACACTTTTCTGATCACTTTGCTGAACAGGTTGACAAAGCCTTCATTTCCTGAACCATAAAGTACATGCAAATTCTCATTTAATGAACTGATACTATCCCCTCAACCCCACCTCTGCCAGGCTAAAGTCAGTTTGAATGTCATTCCTATCATTTGTAAATGAATGGGAACCTAATATGGTTTTTTACTTAGTCTTTCTGATTTTTGTTTTCTAGCCTATCTTCTACTACAAGGTTGCCAGTGTTTTCTTTCTAAACCATAAATATAACAATATCACTGCCTTGCTTAAACTCATCTGCAGGCTTCTACTAAATAGGGTCCAGACTTCTTTAAGTGTTATACAAAATGGGTTATTATCTGGTTTCAAATGACTTACCTACTACCATCTCCTTCCACCTCTCTTAAATTCTAATTTAAATAACCCTGTACTCTTTCATTTTGCAAAGTTCTATCTGGTTCTTTTCCAAACTCATCTGTTTCAACATGCTGTTATGATCTTTCACTTTAATAGCTTGTTTCTGTCTCTAGTTTGTAATTTTGTGTTATGAGCATCTTGAGCAGGAGGGTTTTTCTCTGTGCAAGTCCTATGCTCTGAGCTCAGTTGTAGAGGCTTCCTTCAGGAGAGTTAGCTTCTTCCAGTGTTTTATGGGATCAGTCAGTTCAGTTCAGTCACTCAGTTATGTCTGATTCTTTGTGACCCCATCACTGCAGTATGCTAGGCTTCCCAATCCATCACCAACTCCCAGAGCTTGCTCAAAGTCATGTCTATTGATTTGGCAGTGCCTTCCAACCATCTCATCCTCTGTTGTCCCCTTCTCCTCCTGCCTTTAGTCTTTACCAGTATTAGTTCTTCTGATGAATCAGTTCTTCTCATCAGGAGGCCAAAGTATTGGAGTTTCAGCTTCAGCATCAGTCCTTCCAATGACTGTTTAGGACTGATTTCCTTTAGGATTGACTGGTTTGATCTTCTTGCTGTCCAAGGGACTCTCAAGAGTCTTCTCCAATACTACAGTTCAAAAGCATCAATTCTTTGGCACTTAGCTTTTTTTATGGTCCAACTCTCACATCCATACATGACAACTGCAAAAACCATAGCTTTAACTAGACAGATCTTTGTTGGCAAAGTAATGTTTCTGCTTTTTAATATGCTGTCTATGTTGGTCATAGCTTTTCTTACAAGGAGTAAGCATCTTTTAATTTTGTGGTTGCAGTCACCATGTGCAGTGATTTTAGAGCCACAAAAAATAAATTCTCACTGTTTCCATTGTTTCCTCATCTATTTGCCATGAAGTGATGGGACTGGGTGCCATAATCTTCATTTTTTGAATGCTGAATTTTAAGCCAACTTTTCCACTCTCCTCTTTCACTTTCATCAAGAGGGTCTTTAGTTCTTCTTCGTTTTCTTTCATAAGGGTGGTGTCATCTGTGTATCTGAGGTTGTTGATACTTCTCCAAGCAATCTTGATTCTAGCTTGGGCTTCATCCAACCGGCATTTCACATGATGTACTCTGCATGTAAGTTAACTAAGCAGGGTGACAATATACAGCCTTGATGTACTGCTTTCCCAATTTGAAACCAGTCCATTGTTCCATGTCCGATTCTAACTCTTGCCTGTTTATCTGCATACAGGTTTCTCAGAAGGCAGGTAAGATGGTCTGGTATTCCCATCTCTTGAAGAATTTTTCAGAGTTTGTTGATCCTCACAGTCAAAAGCTTGGCACAGTCAATAAAGCAGAAGCAGATGTTTTTCTGGAACTCTCATGCTTTTTTAATGATCCAACAGATGTTGGCAATTTGATCTCTGGTTCCTCTGCCTTTTCTAAATCCAGCTTGAATGTCTGGAAGTTCATGGTTCACATTCTGTTGAAGCCTAGCTTGGAGAATTTTGAGCATTACTTTGCTAGTGTGTGAGATGAGTGCAATTGTGTGGTAGTTTAAAAATTCTTTGGCATTGCCTTTCTTTGGGATTAGAATGCGAAATGACCTTTTCCAGTCCTTTTTTACAGGATCCAACAGCCTAAAACCAGATTTTATGAGAACATCTTTGCTTAGGGTTCTTTCACAGTGGCGATTAAGTGTAAGTTTGCACTACATTTAGACATAAAGTCAGAGTTCTTATTCTCAGGAGTGATTCTTTCCTGCCTATGTACTATCTTGGTTGGGCAGGAAGTTTTTTTGCTTCCCTAGGCTGGTGGGTGGAGTTTTACTAGTTTCTTTTTCATAGTTAGGGCAGCTCTTTGAAGCTCCAGTTTTCTAAAGGAGTTTCTGTTAAAATGTCCTCGCATCTTGGGTGGCCCAGATAATGTTTTGTGCTCCTTCACAAGCATCTGTACCCTAAACCTCAGGCTCTCAAGCTAGTGTACCCATCTGATAACTCTGGGCTAGAACCACTTCAGAGCGTCTTGATTCTTAGGTATGAGATCCTCTACTTATGACTTATGGAATTCCCTTTCTTTTTCTTTTTTAAAACATGGCTCTTTCTTTGATTTTTTCTGGAGTTTGTACATTTAACTAATTTATTTGTACCTGGAGAAGAGTTCCCTCATGTAGCACTTTCTACCATATTCTAAATCTTTAGCAGGTGATACTGTTCACTGGTGTTCCTAATGTGCAATTTGCACTGTCTAGTCTTCATTCCACAAATCTCGTTTGTGTGTGTAGTTTGTGGCAGGCACTATTCTAGACGCAATGAAAAACATTTGAAAAAATGTCCCAAGCTCATGAATCTTACCTTCAGAGAGAAGAAAACAAAAATATTATGAACTAGAGTTACATGGCTTAATATGAAGACATCTCAAAAACACAATTGTATAAAAAATCAGCTCCAAAATAATATGTACAATATCCATTTTACAGGGTTAAATATGTGTGTAACCTAGTATTATTTATGGATACATCATAGCTAGTAGACTAATGAGACTTGTGTTCGATCCCTGGGTCAGGAAGACCCCCTGGAGAAGGGAATGGCAACCACTCCAACCACTCCAGTATTCTTGCCTGGAGAATCCCATGGAGATTGGAGACTGGTGGGTTTCATGTGGTTGCAAAGATTCAGACACGACTGAGTGACTAACACTTTCATTTTCATGTATACTTTCAAGGTTAAATGCATGTGAACTAGTAGTATTTATGGATACCTCATAGCCAGTAAACTAAAATTATGCAGGGGAAGAACTGCCATATTCAAAAAGAGGTTACCTCTGGGACTAGGCCCAGTAAAGACAACACAGGAAGCATCAACTGCTTCCCTAATGTTTTAGGTCTTTTGAAAAAAGTTATGTATGTGAAGCAAAAGTGGCAAAATGTTAAAATTTAATCAAATTTGGTTGTTGTTACCCCTTTGTTTTTCTTTAGTCGCTAAATTGTGCCTGACTCTTTTGAGACCCTATGGACTGAAGCCTTCCAGGCTCCTCCATCCAGGGGGTATCCCAGACAAGAATACTGGAGTGGGTTGTCATTTCTTTTTCCAGGAGATCTTCCCACCCCAGGGATAGAACCCGTGTCTCCTGTATTAGTGGGCAGATTCTTTACCACTGAGTCACCAGGTTAATATAATATGCTCTGCATTTTCTGTGTTATTGAAATAATTAGTTATAAATAAAAAATGCTAAATGATTTTTAAGTAAGACTTAAGAAATAATAGAATAATGGACTAGAGATTGTCATACTGAGTGAAGTAAGTCAGACAAAAGACAAATACATGATACTGCTTATATGTGGAATCTGTAAGAACAGTATAAATGAATTCATTTATAAAACAAGAATAGAGTCACAAATGTAGAAAACAAACTTATGGTTACCAGTGAGGGGTAATAGTTGGGAGATTGGGACTGATGAGGGCAAGGGTGGGAAGATATGGGAGAATGGCATTGAAACATGTTAATTATCATATGTGTAATCAATCGCCATCCCAGGATTGATGCTCGGGGCTGGTGCATCGAGATTTCCCGGGGGGAGGGAGGAGGGAGGGAGGAGGGAGGGGGGTTCTGGAGGGGGAGCATATGTAAACCCATGGCGATATCATGTCATTGTAGGGCAAAACTAATAATAAAAAAAAAACTAAAAAAAAATACATATTACAGTATAGAAAATAGAAAAGTAATAAGACCCTACTGTAGAGTACAGGGAACTCTATTAAATAGTCTCTAATTATTTGTATGGGAAAATAATCTAAAAAAGAGTGGATATATGTATGGGCTTCCTGCCTGCCAATGTAGGAGATGTTAGAGATGTGGGTTCCATCCCTGGGTCAGGAAGATCCTCTGAAGTAGGAAATGACAATCCACTCCAGTATTCTTGCCTGGAAAATCCCATGGACGGAGGAGCCTGGTGGATGGGTTACAGTCCATGGGGTCTCAAAGAGTCCATTACAACTGAGCTACTGAGCACACATGTATATGTATAACTGACTCACTTTTTTGTACACCAAAAACTAACATAACATTATAAATCAGCTATACTCCAATAAAGCTTATAAGAAAAATAGACTACATAATGTGTTGGAATTTGGAAGTTATATGGAAAAGAGAAAAGAAAAAGTAGAGCAGAGTAAGGTATGTCAGGAAGGTTGAGGTGGAGGACAGGTTAGGTATGGCAGTTAGGTCGTGTCCTGAGAAGACACTCCTGAGGTAAAAGAGATTTGAGTGTAGACTTAAAGGAGGTGACCTCCTTCCTATGAAAGGTATCACTTGCTCTGCTGGAACCAAGGTGGGAGTCCTAGGAGAGTCTGTGTGTGTTATACCAGGAGAACTGGTAGGACTTAGCAATGAGACAAGCTGGATAGAATACACGTTACTTGGGTGGTAAATGTGATCACCTTTCAGTGAGACAGGAGGTGTGAGGAGACAAGTTCCAGGGGAAAGATACCAAGGACTTAAGTTCTTTAGGAGAAGCAAAATTTACCCTGGAAGTTCAGTCAAAAGAAGAATCGTCTATGTGTTCTTCAGATAAGAAACAAAAAAGAATATGTGGGACATATCTTCAACTACATGTTTCAATCAAATAGTTTTTTTTTTTGATGAATTCTCCTTCATGTAACCTGAAAATACTATAGAAAGTGAGTATCTGTGAAAGTAATTCTGCAGTGATCAAAACTATGTCATTTAAGTAATAATCCTTTAACTGCTTCTCCTGGTTTAGGGATAAATTTTAGAGTACTTAGGCTTAGACCCAGAGGTATAGAGTAATTTTAGTTATGTCAGTTAATGCCACTTCAGTTTCCTCCCCATCACACCAGCCTCTACCTAATTCTCTCTCCAGAGCCTCGTAAGACTAAGTGTAATCCATCTTCACATGGTAGGCAGTTATCGTAATTCCCCCATCTCTTTTTCTAGTGTAAATGACACTAGTTTTTTCAACTGTTCTTCATATGAGCCAGGGTGCATCTTTCAGGCCATCTTCACTCCCACCACTCTCTTTAAGTAAAGCTATTTTACTGTTTCACTGTCTATCTTAATTCCCAGAAGTGTTCTGACAGCACATGATACCATGATCCTATATTAATGCAGTCCAAGATTATATTGATGTTTCAATTAGTATCAACATATAATTTTCAGATGAACAACAACTATGTCTGTTTCTCCCATCCTATTAATAGTGGAAAGGTTAGAACCATGAAAACACACT
The DNA here is from genome assembly GCA_007570785.1 of Antilocapra americana. Taxonomy (NCBI): domain Eukaryota; kingdom Metazoa; phylum Chordata; class Mammalia; order Artiodactyla; family Antilocapridae; genus Antilocapra; species Antilocapra americana. The sequence continues at coordinate 29,893,359 of ML663009.1, read as the reverse complement.
TTCACTCACTATTAGGTACATCCAAATTTTCTTTGAATGTTCAATAAGCAATGCGTATTCCAAAACTTGTTAACATCCAGGTCACATTTGCATCTTGTTTGAAAGAATGCAAAAGAATTTATCAAATGCTTCAATACATTTATGTCACCCCTTAGTATATTATAATATTTTTCATAAAGAAAATAGAATAGCTTTGTGAAACTCATTCTTACTAATCTATGCTGACTTTATGTAAAAATTCTTGCTTTTTTCCCCCCTAAAGTTTCACATATCACATATTTTAAAATCTACTCTAAAAATAGGTTCAAATTGTTGTCATATATAATGACCAATAGTCTCTTTTAATCATCTATAAAGATATATCTTTATATATGAGACTATATCTTCTATATGAGACTATAGAGATATGAGATATGATACTATGTCTTCTATCAGCTTAGTTCAGTTCAGTTCAGTTCAGTCGCTCAGTCGTGTCTGACTTTTTGCAACCCCATGAATCGCAGTACACCAGGCCTCCCTGTCCATCACCAACTCCTGGAGTCTACCCAAACCCATGTCCATCAATTCGGTGATACCATCCAACCATCTCATCCTCTGTCATCCTCTTCTCCTCCTACCCCCAATCCTTCCCAGCAGCAAGGTCTTTTCCAATGAGTCAACTCTTCGCATGAGGTGGCCAAAATATTGGAGTTTCAGCTTCAACATCGGTCCTTCCAATGAATATTCAGGACTGATTTCCTTTAGGATGGACTGGTTGGATCTCCTTGCAGTCCAAGGAACTCTCAAGAGTCTTCTCCAACACCACAGTTCAAAAACATCAATTCTTCGGGGCTCAGCTTTCTTCACTGTCCAACTCTCATCCATACATGACCACTGGAAAAACCATAGCCTAGACAGACAGACTAGTCTCTGACTAGACAGACTTTTGTTGGCAAAGTAATGTCTCTGCTTTTTAATATGCTGTCTAGGTTGGTCATAAATTTCCTTCCAAGGAGTAAGCGTCTTTTAATTTCATGGCTGCAGTCACCATCTGCAGTGATTTTGGAGCCTCCCAAAATAAAATCTGACACTGTTTCCACTGTTTCCTCATCTATTTCCCATGAAGTGATGGGACCAGATGCCATGATCTTGGTTTTCTGAGTGTTGAGCTTTAAGCCAACTTTTTCACTCTCCTCTTTCACTTTCATCAAGAGACTTTTTAGTTCCTCTTCACTTGTATGCAGAGTACATCATGAGAAACGGTGGGCTGGAAGAAGAAGCACAAGTTGGAATCAAGATTGCTGGGAGAAATATCAATAACCTCAGATATGCACATGACACCACCGTTATGGCAGAGAGTGAAAGTGAAATTGAAGCCGCTCAGTTGTGTCTGACTCTTAGCAACCCCATGGATTCCAGCCTACCAGGCTCCTCCATCCATGGGATTTTCCAGGCAAGAGCACTGGAGTAGGTTTCCATTTCCTTCTCCAGAGGATCTTCCTGACCCAGGGATTGAACCTAGTCTTTCACTTTCATCAAGAGGCTTTTTAGTTCCTCTTCACTTTGTGCCATAACAGTGGCATCGTCTGCTTATCTGAGGTTATTGATATTTCTCCCAGCAATCTTGATTCCAGCTTGTGCTTCATCCAGCCCAGCGTTTCTCATGATGTACTCTGCATATAAGTTAAATAAGCAGGGGGACAATATACAGCCTTGACATTCTCCTTTTCCTATTTGGAACCAGTCTGTTGTTCCATGTCCAGTTCTAACTGTTGCTTCCTAACCTGCATACAGGTTTCTCAAGAGTCAGGTCAGATGGTCTGGTATTCCCATCTCTTAAAGAATTTTCCACAGTTTATTGTGATCTACAGAGTCAAAGGTTTTGGCATGGTCAATAAAGCAGAAATAGATGTTTTTTCCAAAACTCTCTTGCTTTATCGATGATCCAGAAGATGTTGGCAATTTGATCTCTGGTTCCTTTGCCTTTTCTAAAACCAGCTTGAACATCTGGAAGTTCACTGTTCAAGTACTGTTGAAGTCTGGCTTAGAGAATTTTGAGCATTACTTTGCTAGCATGTGAGATGAGTGCGATTGTGAGGTAATTTGAGCATTCTTTGGCATTGCCTTTTTTTGTGATTGGAATTAAAACTGACCTTTTTCAGTCCTATGGAAAAGGACTATACATAGAAAACCCTAAAGATGCCATTAGAAGATTACTCAAGTTAATCAATGAATAGGTTTGGCAAGATATAAAATTAATACACAGAAATCCCTTGCATTCCTATACACTAACAATGAAAAATTAGAAACAGGAATTGAGGCAACAATCTTATTTACCATTTCAACAAAAGAATAAAATACCTATGAATAAACCCATCTAAAGAGACAAAATACCTGTATGCAGAAAACTAGAAGACGCTCATGAAAGAAATCAAAGATGACACAAATGGAGGGATATATCAGGTTCTTGGATTGGAAGAATCAATGGTGTGAAAAAGATTACACTGCCCAAAGCAATCTATAGACTTACTGCAATCCCTATCAAACTACCAATGTTATTTTTCACAGAACTAGAACAAAAAAAATTACAATTCATATGGAAACACAAAATACTCCAAATAGCCAAATCAATCTTGAGAAACAATGGAGCTGGAAGAATCAACCTTCCTAACTTTTGACAATACTAATAAGCTACAATCACCAAGACAGTATGGTACTGGCACAAAAACAGAAACATACACCAATGGAACAAGATAGAAAGCCCAATGATAAACCCACACACCTATGGGCACCTTATCTTGGCAAAGGATGCAAGAAAATACAATGAAGAAAAGACAGTGTCTTCAATAATTAGTTCTGTGAAAACTGGACAGCTACATGTAAAAGAATGAAATGAGAACACTTCCTAACACCATACACAAAGATAAAGTGGATTAAATACCTAATGTAAGACCAGAAACTATAAGACTCTTAGAGGAAAACAGAGACAGAACACTCTTTGACACTTTGACATAAATCTCAAGATCATCTGTGACCCACCTCCTGTAGTAATGGAAATAAAAAAATAAATAAATAAATGGGACCTAATTAAATTTGAAAGCTTTTACACAACAAAGGAAACTGTTCTTAGAATGGGGGAAAATAATAGCAAATGAAAACTGAAAAAGGATTAATTTCCAAAACGTTCAAGCAGCTCATGCATCTCATCAGAAAAACAAACAACTCAAACAAAAGACCTTCTTCTCCAAAGAAGACATATAAATGGCTAATAAACATATGAAAAGATACTTGACATCATTCATTATTAGGGAAATGCAAATCAAAACTACAATATGGTATCACCTCACAATGGTCAGAATGCCGTCATCAAAAATTCTACCAACAATAAATGCTGGAGAAGGTGTGGAGAAAAGGGAACACTATTGCATTGTTTGTAGAAATGTAAATTGATACATTGATACTCTCTCACCATGGAGAGTTGTATGGATATTCCTTTAAAGACCAGGGAAAAAACTGCCATTAAAAAACTACCCAAAGTACCAACAATCCCACAGGGCATATACCCTCAGGAAACCATAAATGAAAAAGACACCTATACTTCAATGTTCATTATAGCTTTACAATAGCTAGGACATGGAAGCAACTTAGATGTCCATTGCCAGATGAATAGATAAAGAAGCTGTAATACATATATACAATGGAATATTACTCAGCCATAGAAAGGAATGCATTTGAGTCAGTTCTAATAAGGTGGGTGAACCAAGAGCCTATTAAACAGAGTGAAGTAAGTCAGAAAGAGAAAAACAGCTATGTTATACTGACACATATATATGGAATCTAGAAAAATGGTACTGATTTGCATATAGTTATGGGCTTCCCCAGGGGCTCAGAGGTAAAGAATCTGCCTGCAATGCAGGAGCTTCAAAGAGATATAGATTCAGTCCCTGGGTCAGGCAAATCCCCTGGAGGAGGGCATGGAAACCCACTCCAATATTGTTGCCTTGAGAATTCTATGGGCCGAGGAGCCTGGTGGACTACAGTCCATAGCATCACAAAGAGTCAGACACAACTGAAGCAACTTAGCATGCATGCATGCAGGCAGATAGTTATGTGTGAACCTCATGGAAACCACAAGCCAAAAACCTACAATAGATGCACAAGAAATAAAGAAATCTAAACCAGGACTTCCTTGGTTGTTCCGTGGTTAACAATTGCATGTCAATGCTGCAGACATTGAGTCGGTCCCTGGTCTGGGAAGAGTCAGCATGCCATGGAGTAACTAAGCCCATGTGCCACCGCTCCATGTGCTGCAACTCCTGAGGCCTGGGTGCTCTAAGGCCTACGTGCTGCAACTACTGAGTATGTATGCTGCAACCACTGAAGCTCACATGCCTAGAGCCCATCCTCTGAAACAAGAGAGGCCGCTGCAGCAAGAAGCCCACGTGCCACAAAGAAGAGTAGCTCCTGTTCACCAAAACTAGAGAAAGCCCATGTGCAGCAATGAAGAGCCAGCGAAGCCATAAATGAATAAAGGAAATCCAAACATAACTCTGCAGAAAATCATCTAACCGCAAGAGAACGAGATAAGAAGAAAGGGGCAGATAATAACTGCAAAACAGTAAAAAATAAACAAAATATATCAAGTATACACCTATTAATAATTACTTTAAATGTCAATGGACTAAGTGCTCTAATCAAAATACACAGGGTTGCTGAATGAATAAAAGAAGAATTTCCATCTGCGTGCTATCTATAGGAAACTCAGTCAGATCTAAAAACACACACAGACTGAAATTCAAAGGATGAAAAAAGATATTCCATGCAAATGGAAACCTAAAGAAAGCTGGTGCAGCAATACTCATAGAAGATAAAATAGACTTTATGACAAAGACTATGACAAAAGACAAGAAGGACACTATTTAATAATAAACAGATCAATGCAACAAGAAAATGTAACATTTATGAATATTTATGAACCCAGCATTATTATACCTAAATACATACAGCAAATATTAACGAACATAAAATGAGAAATTGACAGTAATGCAATAATAGGAGAGGATTTTAATATTCCACTTATATCAATAGAAAGAGAATCTAGATAGAAGATCAGTATGAAACACTAGAATTAAATCAGTAGGTCCCCAACCTTCAGGCCATAGGCCAATATTCCAATCAGTTCAGCAGCAGAATTAGATTAGAAATAAAGTGCACAATAAATATAGATTATTTATCATCCCAATACCACCCTTCTCCCAGTCCATGGGAAATTTGTCTTTCATGAAAACAGTCCCTGGTGCCAAAAAGGTTGGGAACTGCTGTCTTAAATGACACATTAGAGACCTGGATTCGATCCCTGGGTTGAGAAGATCCCCTGGAGAAGGGAAAGGCTATCAACTCCAGTATTCTGGCCTGGAGAATTCCATGGACTGTAAAGTCCATGGGGTTGCAAAGAGTCAGACTTTCACTTTAGGCACTAGATATGTCTATAGAAAATTCCATCCCCAAATAGCAAAAATTTTTTTTTTCAAATGCACATGGATAATTCTCCAGAATAGATTATATGTTACATTGCAAAACAAGTTTCAACACATTTAGGACTGAAATACTATCAAGCAACTCTTCTGTGCATGAAGAAAATGAAAAGTGAAAGTGAAGTCACTCAGTCGTGTCCGACCCTTTGTGACCCTATGGACTGTAGCCAGCCAGGCTCCTCCTCCATCGATGGGATTTTTCCAGGCAAGAATACTGTAGAGGGTTGCCATTTTCTTCTCCAGGGGATCTGCCGGACCCAGGGATCGAACTGAGGTCTCCCACATTGCAGGCAGACTCTTTGCCCTCTGAGCCACTAGAGAATCCCTTTGAAACTAGAAATTAATTACGAGAAGAAAACTGAAAAAAACACATACATGTATAGATTAAACAAGTTGCTACTAAACAGTCAGTGCGTCAACAAAGAAATTAAATAGGAAATAAAAAATACCTTGAAACAAATTAATTGAAAGCACAATAATCCACAGTGAATATGTGAAAGTTGCTTGGTTGTGTCTGACTCCGTGACCACATGGGCTATAGAGTCCATTGAAGTCTGCAGGCCAGAATACTGGGGTGGGTAGCCATTCCCTTCTCCAAGGGATTTTCCCAACATAGGGTTGGAACCCAGATCTCATGCTTTGCAGGCAGATTCTTTATCAACTGAGCCACCAGGGAAGCCCAAAACTGGAGAACACATGCAAATCCAAAATGAATGGAACCCAGCAAAAGCAGTTCTAAGAGGTTAAGTCCTTAGTAAGACAGCCCTACCTCAATAAGCAAGAAAAATCTCAAATAAGCAATCTAACTTTACACCAAAAGGAACTAAATAAACAGCAAATTCCAAAGTTACTAGGCAGAAGAAAACAATAAATATCATAAAAATAAAATAACAAAGATCAAAAATAAAGACTAAAAAAATAGAAAAGATCAGTGAAACTAAACTCTGGTTCTTTGAAAAGATAAACAAAATTGATAAACCTTTAGCTAGACCCATGAATAAAAGAGAGAGGGCTCAAATAAATAAACATAAATGAAAGACCACAAGTTACAACCAAAGCCACAGAAATACAAAGGATCATGAGAGATCACTATAAATGCTTACATTCCAACAAACTAGACAATATAGAAGAAGTGGATAAATTCCTAGAAACACACCATCTTCCAAGACTGATTTGTAAAGAAATAGAAAATCTGAATAGACAGATTACTGTTAATGAAATTAAAACATTAACAATAATAATAATTTAAAAACTCCTGATAAATATTAATAGAGGACCATATGGCATCACACTTAAGGAAGAGGTAATACCTATCCTTCTGAAATTATTTCAAAATTTATGAGGAGAAAGAAATGCTTCTGAACTCATTTCATCAGGTCAGCATTATCCTGATAGCAAACTCAGACAAAGATACTACAAAAAAAGAGAAAATCACAGGCCAACATCTCTGATGAACATAGATGCAAATATCCTCAACAAAATATTAGCACACCTAATTCACCAGTACTTTAAAAGGGTCACACATCATGATAGGGTGAATTTATTCATAGATGCAAGAATAGTTCAATGTCTGCAAAATCAATGACACTCCACATTAATAAAACAAAGGATAATAATCATATGATCATCTCAATAGATACAGAAAAAGCATTTGATACAATTTGACATCCATTTATAATAAAAACTCCCAAAGTTTTAGAGCAGCGAGGGAGAAATAACTCATTAAATGTAAGTAACCAGCCTTATGACTATTAGTGGAGTTTTCAACAGAAACATATCAATATATATCAACAGAAACATATCAATATATATGATAAACCCATAGCCACCATCTTACTTAGTGGTGAAAACTGAAAGTTTTTCTTCAAAGATTAAGAATGAGATAAGGATAGCCACTTTTATTACTTCCACTCAAAATAGTACTGGATGCCCTACCTACATAAAATGGCAAGAAATAGAAATAAAAGGCATTCAAATAGAGAAAGAAGAAGTAAAATTGTCACTATTTGTGGATACTGTGATACTGTATGTAGAAATCCATGAAGACTCCCAAAACAAATTAAAACTAATAAGTGAATTCAATACAGTTTCAGAATACAAAATTAATATACAAACTGGTTGTGTTTCTATATAATAGTAATAAGATATCAGAAAGAGAAATTAAGAAAGCAGTTCTGTTTACAATTGCATCAAAAAGAATAAAACACCAGGTATAAATTTAACCAAGATGGTAAAAGACCTGTACTTTGCAAACTATAAGCTATTGCTGAAAGAAACTGAAGATGATGCAAATAATTGGAAAGATATTCTGTTTTCACGAGGAATGTTAAAATGTCCGTATTACCCAAAGTAATCTACAGATTCAATGTAATCCCCCTCAAAGCGCCGATGACGCTTTTCACAGAACTACAACAAATAATCCTAAAATTTGTGTGGAACCACAATAGATCCTACAAAACAATAGTAGCCAAAACAGTCTTGAGAAAGAACAAAAGTAAAGGCACACACTGTAATTTCAAACTATTCTACAAAGCTATAGTAATCAAAACTGTTTAACACTGGCACAAAATAAGCCATATAAATAAATGTAACAAATAGACAGCCCAGAAATTAACCTATGCATATATGGCTAATTAAACTATGACTAAGGAGGCAAGAATATACATTGAAGAAAGGTAGACTGTTTGATAAATGACGTTGGGAAAACTGGAGAGACACATGCAAAAGGATGAAACTGGACCACTGTGTTATACCATACACAAAAGTAAATTCAAAATGAATTAAAGATTTGAATGTAACACCTGAAACCATAAAACACCTAGAAGAAAAGATAGGCAGTAAGCTCTCTTACATCTCTAAGTGTTGCTCTTTTGAATTTTCTTGTCTCATCAGGCAAGGATAACAAAAGCAAAAATAAATAAGTGGGACTACATTGAACTAAAATACTTTTTCATAGTGAAGGAAACCACTAAAAAAAGAAAATGAAAAGGTAACCTATTGAATGAGAGAAGATATTTACAAATCATACATATGATAAAGGATTAATGTCTAAAATGTGTAAAGAACTTAGATTATTTAATATAAAAAGTCCTACCAGAATCAAGCTAAAAATGGGCAAAGAACCTGAATAGACATGTTTCCAGAGAAGATGCACAGTTGGTCAGCGAACACATGAAAAGCTGCTCAATATCACTAATAATCAGGAAAATGCAAATTAAAACCATAATGAGATGTCACCACATACCTGTCAGAATGGCAATTATCAGAAAGACAACAAATACCATGTGTTGGGGAGGATATGGAGAAAAGGGGACCCTTTGGTTCCCCAACACTATTGGTGGGAATATAAATTGGTATAGCTATTATGCATAGAAAACAGTAAAGGGTTTCCTCAAAAAATTAAAAATAAAACTGCTATTTAATGCAGCATTTCAACTTCTCAGTATTTAGTTAAAGAAAATGAAAACACTAATTATAAAAGAGTATGCATTCCTATGTTCATGGCAGCATTATTTACAATAGCTAAGATGGGGAAGCAACCAAAGGGCCCATCAGTGGATGAATGGATAATGAAGATGTCACACACATACATGTGAATATTATTCAGCTTTTGAAAAATGAAATTTTGCTGTTCTCAACAACACAGGTATTTTTTTTATAACTATCGCCTACTTTACTTATTTATTATTATTATTTTTAATTTTTTTTCTTTACATTATCTTGTTGGTTTTGCCATACACTGACATGAATCCGCCATGGATATACATGTGTTCCCCTTCCAGAACCCCCCCTCCCACCTCCCTCCCGATTCCATCCCTCTGGGTCATCCCGGTGCACCAGCACTGAGCACCCTGTATCAAGCATCAAACCTGGGCTGGTGATTGATTTCACATATGATAATTTACATGTTGCAATGCCATTCTCCCATATCATCCCACCCTTGCCCTCTCCCATAGAGTCCAAAAGACTGTTCTACACATCTGCGTTTCTTGGGATAGACCTAGAGTGTATTAGGCTAGATGAAATGTCAGACACAGAAAGAAAATTACCTTCTTTCACTTATAAATAGAATCTAAAAACCAAAAAAATTGCACATATGTAACAGAAATAGACTCATAGATATAGAAAATAACCTGGTGATTGCTGAAGGAGAAGGTGTTTGGTGGTGAACAAAATAGGTGAAGGGGATTAAAAGGTATGAAAGTGTTAGTCACTCAGTCATGCCCAACTCTTTGCGACCCCATGGACTGCAGCCCTCCAGACTCCTCTGCCCATGGAATTCTCCAGGCAAGAATACTAGAGTGGGTAGCCATTCATTCTCCAGGGAATCTCCCCGGCCCAGTGATTGAACACAGGACTTCTGCACCACAGGCAGATTCTTTTACAAGGGAAGCCCTTAACTTTCAGTTATAAAATAAATAGGTCATGGGGTATAATTTACAGCACAGAGAATACAGTTAATAATATTTTCATAACTCTAAATGGTGATAGATGAAATTCGTAGCAGAAGAGCCCGTCCTCAAAAATGAGAGTTTATGAAAGGCTAGCCTCCTAGCAAAGAAATCACCTGGTTCAGGAAGGAAACTCTAGAGCTATATTCCAAATTATTTGTGTATGTGGGGAGGTACTCTGTTGTGTCTGACTCTTTGTGACCCCATGGACTATAGCCTGCCAGGCTCCTTTGTCCATGAAACTTTGCAGGCAAGAACACTAGGGTAGATTAGCATTTCCTTCTCCAGGGGATCTTCCTTAACCAGGGATTGAAACAGAGTCTCTTGCATCTCCTGCATTGGCAAGGGGATTCTTTACCACTGCACCACTTAGGAAGCCACATATTCCACCTTGCAAACAAATAAATATGACTGGGACCGTCTGTGTCCAGAATACACTTATCTCTTGAGGAACGCATATTTAGAGGCCATTCGGGGTATGAGGAAACCACTAGAGACAATGGATCTTGCATTCGCTGGGGGCTAGTCACAGAGGGGTGCTGTCATGTCGCACGTCCCCATGTTGAAGGGCCAGGGACCTCAAGAAGAGGAGGAGAGGGCTGCCCTGCAGGAGATGTGACCTGTGCCTTCCCCAAGAGGGAACTGAGGGGTTAAATAACTTCCCTTCCCACCCTGCCAGTGTGCCCTCCAATAGCTGAATACAGCAGGAAGCAAGAGGGTAAGGGTGCTCTTTAGTGTGATCCTTGCTGGTCTGTCTTGCTGGGCACAGAGAAGGGAGGGGAGTGGATTTGGAGGGGCAATGGCAAGCCATCCATTGCAGGAAAAAGTAGGGGAAGTTTTATCCTGGACCCTTTCTTCTCTACAAACTTGCTTCCCTTCCCTGAAATCCAGTTCCTACTAGTTCCCAAAACTAGGACTTGGTGTGGTATAGAAGGAAAAGCAAGGGCAGCAAAAGCCTGGAATCCAGTCCTTAGTGATCACATGTCTGAGGCCATTATGATGTAAGGGACTGAACTCTGCATCTGTGATCTTTACAATGAACATAGGTCTGGAGCCAGACTCTTCAAGTTCAAATCTTGCCTCTGCAACTTATTATGTGATTCTGTGCCTCTTCCCTCCCCTCATTGATCAACCAGTTCCTTTTAAGAACAGAGCATTTGAAGAGTACTCAATAAATGTTAGCAATTTTTGTCTATAAATGGGGCTTACCTTGTGTATTTCTTAGTGCTGTTATGAGAATTAAACAAGATAAAATATATGAAACATATAAGGCTAAGTATATAGAGCTCCTTACAACATGCCAATGTCACAGGCTTCTACTTTTCCTTTTCTTCCTCCCTGTCTCCTTCCTTTTTTCATGTCATTCAGCCAATGATGTTGGGAGATAGTCATTGTCCTAGGCACTAAGAAGCCAGTAAGAAACAAATATATATGATCCTTGTGAGCCTGTAACTCACAACCAGTGTGGGCTTCCAGATGATAAGCAAACAACTGAATCAATGAGCAAGGTAATGTCAAGGGGCAACAGGTACACTGAAGCATACAGAACCAGCATTTGAGTTAGAGAGTGATAGTGGGCATTTGGGAAAGTGAACTACTTAGTGTGGTCAGGGAGGTCTGCTAGAGGGGGAATTTGAGCAGAAATGTCAGTGACAAGAAATTGCTACATGGGAAGATGAGGGTGAACGTGGCAGAAGGACCTAGGCTGACGGAACAGAAGTGTATGATCTCTAACATAGGAGCAAGCTAGCTGTATTCAAGGGGCTGGGAGAAGAGGCAAGAGTGTTTGGAGCCTGGAATGGAATGAGGCTGGAGAAATGGGCAGGAGTTGCAGTTGTAGGGTGGAAAGTAAAAGCATGTTGGAATACGAACCCAATCTTTGGTCTTGTTTAGACTGCCAATATGAGTATGAAGATTAAGGAGGTACAGAAAGGCTTCTAGTAATGTACTGAGATGAGAGCCATCCCTGAGGGATAAGACAGTAAGGGAAATGTTGCCGAAGAAGAGGTCATTAGAGCTGAGACTTGAAAAGGAGCCGATGACACTTGCAGAAAGGAGGAGGTGGGGTGTTCTCAGCAGGAAGTGACGAGAATTTGGACACAGTGGAAGGAACACATAGAAAGTTTTTGGAAAACGGAAATTCTCTGATCATTAGCACTGAGGGTAGGGACTTCAAGTTGATTCTCAGATCCAGGGAGCAGATTTCCAGGGCTACTTCTGAGAGCTGGTCCTGGCCCAGTCTTCCAGGCATGTGCCTTTGGTCTAATGGTTGCCATGTTTGGCTGAGATCTTCGGCTCTGGGACAGAGTCCTGTTGTGTGCCCACTGGGTCTCTTGCATTTCACTTGATCTCTCAGCTGATCCTCAGAATAGGCCAGTCACCATCTAGAAAAGGATAGATCATCATACTCTCAAACAAATAAATTAGCTGGTCTCACATAGTGGAAAGAGCTTGGGATTTGAACCTAGTTCTGCTGCCTTTCTTTAGCTTTTTGAACTCTTACAAAGCACTTAATATCTCCAAGTCACAGTTTCCTCATTTGTAAAATGGAGACAACATCTCCTACTCCCCAGGACAGTTGGAAGAATTCAATAACATGATGCATGAAAAACTGTATTTATGTTTACCCTGCCCCAACACTTCTGTGGCCATTTGCAGTCTATAAGTAGATTTTGGAGCTTTTTGGATATCCTGTGATTGTCAGTCAGAGGGGCAGCATCACAGAAGGCATCTGAGGAGCAAGTTTCCTCCGGATCAATCCTGGCCAGCAAAATAAGCTCTTCAGTCCAATATCCTTCTTGTAGGTCAGATATCCAAAAGCAGAATGCTTATTCTCCAAGGCAACTGCAGATGTTTATGTCAACAGAAGGGAGAGGGTCAGACATTTGAAAATAGAAAACAAGTTCAAAAAGCTCCATTTGGCTACTGGATACTTCTCTTACAAACATTTTTACCTCCAAATGTAGAATTGGCTCATTTTCATAAACTCTGCTTTAGATGCTGTCTGGGCAACCAGGCTCTGTGCCCCAAGAACCTATAGAATGACAAAACCTGTGATCTTCATGAAGCAAATATCCTATGCATTTAGATGAAATATTTTTAGTCTATTAGTCTCAATTTAAATATTTGAGTGGATTTCTCACTGCACAAAATGTTTCCTTCCAACTGCAGCTCAGTGGGTCTCTAAGGTGAAAGTGTTCATAATTAATTCTGTTCATAAACACACCAGAGAAAAAAGAAAAAAAGGCCCTGATGTACATCAGCATTTTAAATGCTGTGGCTTTGATTCAATTTAATTACTTCCTCCCCATAGTTTTAAATTGAAGGGCTTCAAAATCAAGAGTTGCTGCTCATAAACATAATTGCTTTCCCTGGGAAATGAGAATGAGTTCAGAAATGAAGGGTTTGAAGGTGCAGGCATCATGAGGGGAGAGAGTGAGGAGCAAACAGAGCATCCAGGGCCCTGGCTTGTTGATCTGGTCCTGTGACTGCTAATCTGCTACACTCTTTCTTAACACTGCCATCTCTTTGTTTTTTTTTTTTTTTGTCAAAAATATATTGTTATATATGAGTGTACACAGAAGGACTGTACAAAACTGACCTTAACGACCCAGATAAACATGATGCTGTGATTACTCTGATCACTCACCCAGAGCCAGACATCCTGAAGTGTGAAATCAAGTAGACCTTAGGAAGCATCACTACAAACAAAGCTTGTGGTGGTGATGGAATTCCAGTTGAGCTATTTCAAATCCTATAAGATGATACTGTTAAAGTGCTGCACTCAATATGCCAGAAAACTTGGAAAACTCAGCAATGGTCACAGGAATGGAAAAGGTCAATTTTCATTTCAAGCCCAAAGAAAGGCAATGCCAAAAGATGTCCAAACTACCTCACAATTGCACTCATCTCATGTGCTAGCAAAATAATGCTCAAAATGCTCCAAGCTAGGCTTGTGAACTGAGAACCTCCAGACAGTCAAGCTGGATTTAGAAAAGGCACAGGAACCAGATATCAAACTGCCAACATCCATTGGACCAAAGAAAAAGCAGGAGAATTCCAGAAAAATATTTACTCAGGCTGTGGTCTCTGTTTCTTTTTTGCAGGCAGAGTCCTGATTTTGTCCTTATATTCACTTTTTTTTTTGGATTTTCCCTGGTGGTTCAAATGGTAAAGCGTCTTGCTTACAATACGGGAGACCTGGGTTCAATCCCTGGGTCAGGAAAATCCTCCCACTTTCTTCAGAATAGCCATATGCCCAAGGAAGGACAACTCCTGTGTTGGGAAAGCTGCTTTGGTGTTCCATTTTTCCCGTCAGAAATTGATATATGTATGATATATAACCCAGTCTTGGCCAATAAGGGGTGGGATTACTTCTGGAAAAGATTTTCCTTGTTCTTCTGTTGGAACTTGTAAAAGTCCGCACAAGCTCTCTGGAATTGAAGCAGCCATCTTGTGACTACTGAGAGAACTGGCCCAAGGGAAAAGATGATATGCTAAAGAAGGCAGAATGGAAAGCTGATACAAATTGTATTCATAGCGATGCAAATAAACCCCTGAAGTACCCTACCCTGAAGCCATACTACCTTGGGATTTCTTGATTTTTTTAAAGCCAGGCAAATGAGGGTTGCTTTTCATTGGCAGCCAAAAGAATTGGACTTATGTAAAAATTTGCCCTAAGACAGGTTTTACATAACAACAAGGAGAAGAGGAATGTGGGATCCATTAACCAGCCTGGCTGGGCCAAAGGCAGTATGCTAGATGCATTCGATGGTGGGACTTGAGTGGATCATGGCACAGGGCAACGAAAGAATGGATTAATTTATCAGCTATCATTATCTGAAACCAAGTGCTCATTGAAGACAAGGTTTGGGAAAACCAAGTGTCAGTTACCCTACAACTTTATAGAAAACTTGAAAAAAAACCCCACATCTTATAGGCTAGGATGATTGCTTCTATTTCAGCTATACAACTTAAGGAAAGAGAATGTCAAGTTCAGATTTCTAACTCAAGGACAGGCTGAAAATTATGATTTATCTAGGTCTAATTATCTATTGTTGAAAGGCTAAAACCAAATATCAAGTTTGGTTCTTCAGATTGCCAAATTACAAAGTCATTGATATCACTGATGTTTTGGGTCTCTCATGTGGAAGTGAAGGCATGCATCAACAACAGGCTAGCTCTCAACAAAACAGAGATCTATGGGAAGAGTTGGATGATGTGTTAGTCTGGTTTCTCCAGAGAAATATAGATAGATAGATGCGTGCAAGAGTGCTAAGTTGCTTCAGTCATGTCTGACTCTTTGTGACCCTATGGACTGTAGCCTACCAGGCTCCTCTGCCCATGGGATTCTCCAGACAAAAATACTGGAGTGGGTTGCCATGCCCTCCCCCAGGGTATCTTCTCAACCCAGGGATTGAACCCATGTCCCTTATGTCTCCTGTATGGGCAGGAGAGTTCCTTACCACCATAGTCACCTGGGAAGCCCATATAGATAGATAGATAGATAGATAAACAGATAGAAGTAGAGAGAGAGACACACACACAGAGCACAAAAGATCAATTTATTATAAGAAATTGGCTCACATGATTATGGAACATGAGGAGTTTAAAATCTGCAGTCAGCAAGCTGGAGGCCCAGGAGAGTCAATGGATTTTGTCTAAAAATTCTAGTCTTACTGAGGCAGGAAAAGGCCAACGTCCCAGCTCAAACATAGGCATAGAGAGTGAAGTAGCCCATACGGAGTCTTTTTATTCTCTTCAGGCCTTCAGCAGATTAGATGAGGCTGATCCATATTAGCCAGGACAATCTGCTTTACTCAGTCTACAAATTCACACTTTAATGTCATCCAGAAACAGTCACTGACACACTACAGAATAATGTCTGATCAAATGACTGGGTTCTCCATGGTCCAGTCAAGTCGACACATGATATTAACCTATAATCTCTGATGACAATGCAGAGTCCTCTAAGTCCTCAATTTCCCCTGACCCTTTCTTGCTCTGCAAAGCAGTCCTTTTCCATCTCTGATAAAGCTGTTTTCTCTACTATAGGTTTTACAATAACCCAACAAGGAGCCAACTCTTCCCTTTCCCAATCACACAAATGTCTCCACTCCCTGCCAGGTTTTATATTGAGAGTCATATCCCAGAATGTGTATTGTGAGCCAATTACAAAGTTAAACTCAGGAGGAGATTATTTCAGCACCAACTGGAATTGTAAGAACTTGCTAATTATGTCAGCAAAATTTAGTAAAGATCAATTTGAAGGGATTCTGAACATCCGGGATCAAGGAAAGAGGAGCAGACTTCTAAGTGAGACTAAATTTGTTAATATGCATGAACCAACCAGAAAGTCTGAATTCAGTGTATTGGCTCAATGTATTCTAACTATTTGCATAGTGATATAAATCCTAGACATGACAGTGAGCCATGCTACATGAAAATAAGTTGCCAGAAGTTCCTTGTTACATGGGGAAGAAGAAATTCAAAGACTGAGGAGACAGCAATCTTAGAATGGATTTATCCAGGAAACCTCACAATTTTACACTCTAACTGTATGTCCCATGAGAGGACCCAGAAAACCCTCACTTCACCAGGCATTGGACATTGATTAACGGGCATCTGCATCTTTTATTTTTCCTCTGAGATCCAAGTATTTTATTTCAAATATTTTGAAATATGATGAGGTCTTAGATTCCAGGCTTACTGAGTGTCCATTGCACAAAAAGGTCAGGAACCCCTGCTCCAACAGACCATTTTCCTTCACCAGCTCAAATGCCTGTAATTCTTCTATGGAGCCCAGTCTGTCACCTGTTTTGCTGCCCTTCCCCCACCCCCTTGCCTATCTATATGATTTCCGTCACCTTGGTGCTTATTCAAACTTTTTAAACCATCTGCATCTTTTGAAGTGATTTGGGAGACACTAATCTTTTAAAGGCGGTGTAGTGACTATTCTCTGTAGGCCAAGGATAATGGCTTCTATTTTCCCTGTGATGTTCGAAGCAAAGTTATATGCTGACTCTTAAACAGGCAGTTTAGAGGGATTAGGAACTGATGTAGTCACTGTGGGAAAAGAGGTAGAGGGCTGATTAGAAATGTGTAGAATATTAGAATTGTTAGAAATAATGTACCGACAACGGGAGCCTGGTTGATCTTGGAAAATATGACATGGTAGTGGCACCATTTCACTTGGTGCTGTATGTCCGTGTGTGTGTGTGTGTGTGTGTGTGTGTGTGTGTGTGTGTGTGCGCTTTCTTAGTAGTAGCCACTACTAGATGAGAAGGAGAGTAGTTAGAGCTATCTGTGGTTGAGACTTTTCTAAATATGTATATATGTATAAGAAAGTGACAAAGGGGTGAGGAAGTTGATGGCATTAAAAGAATTCAAGTGTTGATTTATGGGAAATAGGCTAGACCGGGAGGAGAGAAACTGGGAGAGGGTAGGAAGAAGGAAGTAGAAGAAAGAAAGCATCATATATCTTGATGAGGCTGGAAAATGAAGATCAGATGGGAAAATAGAATGGCAGAGACTGGCTAGCTATTTACCAAATACATTCATTCATTTTTCTGGACCACAGGTAGATTTTTTTCCTATCTTTATTATGAACATGTGTGAGTTCTGGACAGTGGACTGTGGGTAGAAGTGTTGTACTCTAATTCTAGACCTGACTCATGAAAATTCCACATGTCATCTGCCATGCACTTTCCCTCCTTTGTCAGTCTCAGATGTCACCTGGTGAAAATGGTGAAGGCATGAGATAAAAGCAACCTCTTTCTTTAAACAGTTGCTTGAATGAGAGCTGCCCATGAATCAGGAACACATTTCTTGACTCTAACAGGGTAAGAATAAACTTATATTGTGGTAAAACCCTGATATTTTGTGTTTTATCTGTTACAACAACTAGTGTTTCCTAATTAATATAGCTTTTTTTAATGGAGGGAAAATTGTAATTAGATATTCCAGAGGAGACACAGCTCCTGTTGATAACAAGGTCTAGGGAGTAACCATGTAGCTAAAGTGGAGGGGATAAATGTTATTAGTAGGAAGAGATAAAAAACCTAGGAAGTCAGTATGTTAGATGACAACATAGATATTAATGTCATCCAAGGTGATGAGAGAATAATCTGATAGAAGCCAGCATTTATTGGATGCTCAACATTTTGCCTTCACCTATAACCACCAAATGTGGTAGATGTTACTATTAGCTTCTTTCATAAACAGGGAACTTCAGCCTTAGAGAGGCTAAGTAACTTGTACAAGGTTTCTCAGTTTGAACTTGAACTCAAACTATTTGATTTCAAAGTCTATATTCTTAAGTACTACATGAACGTTTAACTGAAACAACATGGATTTAAACTTTAAAACTACATCTCTGTCATAACAGGATGTTTCAGAATATAAGAGCAAAAATCTCTGAATTAAATATTGATGTCAATAATATTAATATACTATATTAATATATTAAAATTAATTAAATATATTAAAATTAATATATTCATTTCTTCACATTAATAACTATGTTGGTGCAGACCCTACAGTGTAGGATGCAGGACTCTCTGATAGCTGCCTCTGTGGTTTTTTGAAGTCTCTTCAGTATTTTACTAAAGACTCTACATTGGATATCTTTGAATAACCACATCATCTAGTCATCTGAGCCTCATTCCAGTAAGGAGTGAACGGGGTCGGAGAGACAAAATGACTTACACCAAGCACTGATCAACAAAGTTAGGTCTCTAATCCCAGCTCTGTATGTTTTTTCTGTGTGAGTTACACCTTAAGTTTCTGTTTTGTAATCTATACATTTTTATTAAAATGAAAATATATTCAGAAAATCAATATGTATAAAGGATAAAACAATTCTGATATTATTCTCTGTATTCCTTTGTATGCCCATGATATTTGATAACAAAGCTTGGATGAGAGGGGTGCACCTTTCCTCCTGTAGTAGCCCTAGAGACCCCTCACCCCCAAATGCCCCAGAGTTCTGCAGAGCACAGCTAGCAACAAATGCAGTTTTATGTTTTATAGTGACCAATGCAAAGCGAGAAACATAACTATTTTTTTTCCCCTCTTGATTTTTTTTTCTTTACATTATCGTGTTGGTTTTGCCATACTTTGACATGAATCCGCCATGGGTATACATGTGTTCCCCTTCCAGAACCCCCCTCCCAGATCCCTCCCGATTCCATCCCTCTGGGTCATCCCGGTGCACCAGCACTGAGCACCCTGTATCAAGCATCAAACCTGGGCTGGCGATTCATTTCACATATGATAATTTACATGTTTCAATGCCGTTCTCCCATATCATCCCACCCTTGCCCTCTCCCATAGAGTCCAAAAGACTGTTCTAGACATCTGTGTCTCTTTTGCTGTATCGCATACATGGTTATCATTACCATCTATCTAAATTCCATATACATGCATTAGTATACTGTATTGTTGTTTTTCCTTCTGGCTTACTTCACTCTGGATAATAGGCTCCAGTTTTGTCCACCTCATTAGAATTGATTCAAATATATTCTTTTTAATGGCTGAGTAATATTCCATTGTGTATATGTACCATAGCTTCCTCATCCATTCATCTGCTGATGGACATCTAGTTTGCTTCCATGTCCTGGCTATTGTAAACAATGTGGTGATGAACACTGGGGTACACGTGTCTCTTTCAATTCTGGTTTCCTCAGTGTGTATGCCCAGCAGTGGGATTGCTGGGTCTCATGGCAGTTCTATTTCCAGTTTTTTAAGGAATCTCCACACTGGTCTCCATAGTGGCTGTACTAGTTTGCATTCCCACCAACAGTGTAAGAGGGTTCCCTTTTTTCCATACCCTCTCCAGCATTTATTGCTTATAGACTTTTGGACAGCAGCCATTCTGACTGGCGTTAAGTGGTACCTCATTGTGGTTTTGATTTTCATTTTAATGAGTAACAGACCAATGCAGTAAAACCAATCCATGATCAAAAGAAGCACAGTAGAAGGTTATTCTGAATACTAAACCTTTAGAAATATACATTACACACATATACACAGAAAAATAGACATAAATAAACAAACATATGTATTGTACTTAGATAAATGTTTATTTTTAAACCCAGTAATTATATTCTAATATGTTTATTCCATAGAAACTATTTTATATTCATTACAAAAATGTCAAAAAGATCATTGTTCTCAATAACTCCTAAAGGGAAATGACTCACATATCTACCACTTGTAGAATGGATAAACAAATAACTCCACTTGGACACATGACTATAATATACAGCAAAGAAAATGAACAAGCAACAGCTATAGTCAGAAATATGAATGAATATTATGTAATATTGAACAAAAAGGAAAGACAAGAAATAATATATTGTGATTCTACATATATATACACACATGCAGATTAAAAATGATATTGCTGAGAAATGCATATTCATGTTTAAAACCATAAAGGAAAGCCAGGAAGCAATTACAATAAGCATTAGAATAACAGTAACCATCCAGGGAACTGAAAGAGGACAGAAAAGGGAGGAAGGAATTGTGGGGTGCCTTGATGGCTCAGGTAGTAAAGAATACACCTAAAGTGCAGGAGACCCAAGTTCGACCCCTGGGTGTGGAATTCCAAGGATAGAGGAAGCTGGCAGGCTTCAGTCCATGGGGTCCCCCAAAATGGGACACAACTGAACGACTAACATTTTCACTTTCTTTTTGACCAGGAAAGGGCTTCACAAGTCTATTCATCTGTCAAACTGTACTGTATTATGTACTTTTCAGTACATTATACTCCCCAGTTAAAAATTGGGGGGAAGGACATAAACACAGACTTACACACTCCCCTTTCTGCCCACCACTGCTCTAAAGAAGAGAGATCTTTGGTGGATTTTCCTAGAAAAGACAGTGTGTAATGAATAGCAAATACTCATCAATATCATCTTCATATTAAACACAGCGTGTTTTTCCTTGAGGCTACTTCTTATACCAGTTCTACTGGCTTTACACCAAAGTATACACTAGTGCCTTGTTTGATTTAAGATAAAATTTCATAGAACCTGGAGACAGGAGCTACAAGATTAATTCTTCAGAAGAATTATCTCTCTTACATGAGCTTTTGAAAGATTTCCTGACAGTGATTTCAGGATGAGATCGCCTGATAAGTTTCTGGGATGGGCCAGTTCTCAGGTACCAGGCATGAGAGAATATTAGTCTCCTCTTGTGAAAATTGAACCATCCTATTAATTATAAAACATCTGCAAGAATGGAAGGCCATTTCCAGTTTTGACTGAAGAGAAATAAGAAAAGACATGCAACTCAAGTCAGAATTTCATTCAGAAAGTCAATTTGAGTCTGCCGCAATTCATGGAAAAATGGAAGGTTAAGACTCCCCAGTTCTTTACTATAAAGCAAGGCTATGGTTATTGGACTTCCCAGGTGGCCCAGTTGTAAAGAATCTGCCTGATAAGGCAGAGAAAGCAAAATACACAGGTTTGATACTTGGTTTGGGAAGACTCCCTGGAGTAGGAAAGGACACCCACTCCAGTATACTTGCTTGGAAAATTCCATGGATAGAGGGGCCTGACAGGCTACAGTCCATGGGATTGCAAAGAGTCAAATACGACTGAGCACGCACGCACACATGGTTATTGGAGCCTAGACAGAAACAACGATAGAAGGACTAGTTTTGGCAAATTTAGCATCCTGGCCTCCTCTTCTAGATAAAGTAAATGAAACATCCATCTAAATACATCAATGCAACTAGTAGTTCTGGGGTTATTTGCTTTGTAGATATCTTCCTATAATGATAACTTTTGTTTGATTTAAAACCTCTCCAAAGATGACAATTATAGTTCTGATGTCTATGAAAACCACTGGTAGTTCACATTGATAGAGCCATTTCATCAGCATTTAAGAGAACTAATAACTTTCTCTTTCCTGTTGAAGATATATGTGCATCTAGCTCACTCCCCTCAAGATAGATATTTTAACAGACAAGTTAGAAAGAAGATATAACCAGAGTGTATCTTTCTTTTATCCCACTAGAAATTATTGGATGTGTCAAATGAATTTTCCTTCCATCTATCATCTCAAGGTTGTAGATTTGGTGTAAATTCATTATGCATATCAATCACCAGGAGTATTAATAGCTAATAATGTCTGGTGAATACATGCAACTTAGTCCATAACTGAGTCCTTGATACAGAGTTAAAGGCATTAAAACATCTCTCCACATAGAGCATGCACTACACAGTATCTCAGGCTTTTGCAGTGGTGGCTATGCCTAAGGCTATCTTCCCATAATTTTAAAACTTCTCCTTCATCTAAGTCCACCAGGAAGTTTTATCTGAATCCCTTTGTTGTTTCAACTTTGGAATACTCTTTTCTTCTCTATCTACTCAAGAGTAGAAGGGAAGGTCCAGGAAGCCAAGAACAGGCAACAGCCCTGGTCTCAGGACTTCTCCATTTAACTGTAGTCCCTGGGTCTCATTTCCCTGGGTGTGTGAGTCTTTGGCTTATACTCCAGTCCCTGGCATCCACTTCAGACTCTCCTTCTTGTCATCACGAGTATAGACTCACTTTTCTGCCTTACTAACCTTCCCATTCACCTAACCTTTGCACGTCCTCCTGGCACTAACACTTCATCTATGCTCCTGAGGCCAGCTTGGGCCCTGTGGTTACACACACCAGCCAGGCCACTCCCATCCCACCCCACCCCATCAAGGGAGCATAATCACACCATATGTAGGGTAACATTGATCACTGTGTTGTAAATATTTGTTATTTGCACTGTTAGTACAAATATGAGCTTCCATATTCATATTTGATTCTTCTAGCACAACCCATGGTGTAGAGGATCAAGTTCATTTTGTTAACAGTCCTAAGGGAAGAAAGTATGAAGAAGTTCATTTATATCATCTTTACACACATTTGTGGTTTCCCAAGTAGCTCAAACAGTAAGAAATCTGCCTGCAACGTGGGAGAATTGGGTTCGATCTCTGGGTCAGGAAAGTTCATAGGGTTGCAAAGGGTCAGACATGACTGAAGCGACTTAGCACATAGCACAGAGGATTCTAAAGTGCAGCCCAAGTTGAAAATCATATCACTTGGTTATGTCATCCCCACCATGGCTTTAATAATGGCCTTGATTCAGATGACTGAACGGTATTTATTTATGTCCTAGAAACTCTCCTTATTTTTATTTTCTTGGGCTCCAAAATCACTGTGGATGGTGACTGCAGCCATAAAATTTAAAGATGCTTGCTCTTTGGAAGAAAAGCAATGATAAGACAGAATAACTATATACAGAAAACTATAAGACACTGATGAAAGAAATCAAAGATGACATAAACAGGGGGATAGTCCATGCTCCTGGGTTGGAAGAATCAATATTGTGAAATCAGCTATACTACCAAAAGCAATCCACAGATTCAATGCAATTTCTATCAAATTACCAATGACATTTTTCACATAACTCAAACAAAAAAAAATTCACAATTTGTATGGAAACACGAAAGATCCCAAACAGCCAAACCAATCTTGAGAACGAAGACTGGAGTAGGGGGAATCAACTTACATGATTTCAGTCTATACTACAAAGCTATAGTCATCAATACAGTATGGTACTGGCAAAAAAACAGAAGTGCAGGCCAATGTAACAAGATAGAAAGCCCAGAGGTAAATCCATGCACATATGGACACTGTATCTTTGAAAAAGGAAGCAAGAATATACAATGGGAAAAATATAGTCTCTTCAAGAAGTGGTAAGGGAAGAACTGGACAACTACATGCAAAAGAATGAAATTAGAACAATTCCTAACACTGAACACAAAGATAAACTCAAAATGGATTAAAGACCTAAACGTAAGACCAGAAATTATGCAACTCAGAAGACAACATGGGTAGAGCACTCTATGACATAAATCATAGCAAGATCCTTTATGACTCACCTAGAATAATGGAAATAAAAACAAAAATAAATAGCTGGAACCTAATTAAACTTAAAAGCTTTTGCACAGCGAAGGAAACTATAAACCAGGTGAAAAAACAACCTCAGAATGAGAGAAAACAATAGCAAGGGAAACAAGTGGCAAAGGATTAATTTTCGAAATATACAAGTAGCTCATACAACTCAATACCAGAAAAACAAACAACCCAATCAAACAGTGGGTGAAAGACCCAAACAGATATTTCTCCAAAGAAGACATATAGATGGCTAATAAATACATAAAGAGATGTTCAACATCGCTCGTTATTAGAGAAATGCAAACACAAATCAAATCAAAATTACAATTACCTCACACTAGACAGGATGGTCATATTAAAAAATACACAAAAAACAACTGCTGAAGAGGGTGTGGAAAAAAGGGAGCCCTTTTGGACTGTTGGCAGGAATGTAAATTGATAAAGCCACTATGATAAAAAGTATGGCGATTCCTTAAAGAACTAAGCATAAAACCACCATATGACCCAGCAATCCCAGTCTTAGGCAAATACCCTGAAGAAACCAAAACTGAAAAAGGACACATGTACCCCAATGTTTACTACAGCACTATTTACAATAGCCAAGACATGGAAGGAACCTAGATGTCCATCAACAGATGAATGGATAAAGAAGCAGTGGTACATATATATAATGGAATACTGCTGCTGCTGCTGCTGCTAAGTCGAGTCAGTTGTGTTCAACTCTGTGTGACCCCATGGACTGCAGCTTACCAGGCTCCTCTGCCCATGGGATTTTCCAGGAAAGAGTACTGGAGTGGTTTGCCAGTGCCTTCTCCAACAGTGGAATACTACTCAACTATAAAAGGAACATATTTGAATCAGTTTTAATGAGGTGGATGAACCTAAAGCCTATTATACAGAGTGAAGTAAGCCAGTAAGAGAAAAATAAATATCGTTTATTAACACATATATATGGAATCTAGAAGGATGGTTCTGATGAACCTGTTCACAGAGCAGCAGTGGAAACACAGACATAGAGATCAGGTTTATGGACAAGGGTTGGGGAGAAGAGGGAGAGGGTGAGATGAATGGAAAAGCAGCATGGATGAATATACACTAACATATGTACATAGTAGCCAATGGCATTTGCTGTATGACTCAGAGAACTGAAACGGGGGCTCTGTAATAACCTAGAGGGGTGGGAATGGGCAGGAGGTGGGAGGAAAATTCAAGAGGGAGGGGATATCTGTACACCTATGGTTAATTCATGCTGATGCATGTTAGAAATCAAACCAATATTGTAAATAAGTCATCAATCAATTAAAAATAAATAAATAATTAAAAAGCAAAGCTATGACAAACCTAGACAGTGTATTAAATAGCAGAGGTATCACCTTGCCAACAAAAGTCCATATCATCAAAGCTATGATTTTTTCCATTAGTTATGTATGGATGTGAGAGTTGGACCATAAAGAAGACTGAGTGTCCAAGCATTGATGCTTTCAAACTGTGGTGCTCAAGAAGACCCTTGAGAGTTCCTTGGGCAGCAAGGAGACAAAACCAGTCAATTCTAGTCGAAATCAACCCTGAATATTCATTGCAAGGATGGATACTGAAGCCTAAACTCTAATACTTTGGCCACCTGATGCGAAGAGCCGACTCATTGGAAAACACCCTGGTGCCAGGAAAGATTGAGGGCTGGAGAATAAGGGGATACAGAGGATGAGATGGTTGGATGGCTTCATAGACTCAATGGATATGAGTTTGAGTAAGCTCTGGGAGATGGTGAAGGACAAGAAAGCCTGGTGTGATGCAGTCCATGTGGTCACAAAGAGTCAGATATGACTGAGCAAATGAAGAACATGAAGCCCCCTTTGGATCCCTGACCCAGTGAATCCACTGTTTATTTGGAATTTTCAGGTGACTGCCTCAAAGGAACCTTCCCACCTTCTCAAGTTCATCTTACATCACACTTCCCCTTGCCCTCCATCCACACTGATTTTTCCATACCCCAAAACCTCTCCTGCTCTAAGGCCTTCATATCACTAGTTCCTATTCATACTCTTCCTTTATCTAGCTGATCCTTACTATTCCTGCAGTTCTTAGTTATTGCCACTTCCTCCTGGAAGCCTTTCCTGGCTCCCCAGATATCTTTCACAGGACCAAGTACTACCCTTTCAAAGTAGTACTCACAGTTACAATTTTAATTTTATTTGCTTCATTAATCATTTAAATTTATCTCCTTTACTGTGCTAAAACTTCACACATTTTTGTTTAACATTTTACCATATTTTGTAAACTATAAGATGCTGACTATAAGATGCAACATTATTTATATATTACTATATGACAGAGTCACGAAGATCCCCTGGAAAGGAAATGGCAACCCATTATTCTTGCCTGGAAAATGCCATGGACAGAGGAACCTGGTGGACTACAGTCGATGTGGTCGCAAAGAGTCAGACATGACTGAGCACACAGCATACACATGACTGAAAAAAAAAATCACTGACATATAAAATCATCATCTATTTTAAGAAAAATATGGATTTTAGATCTTACAAAATAAAAATACAGTGTATTAATTATATATGTACCATATTATTGAAGCATCACACTGTGATTAGTCCATCAGTTCAGTTCAGTTCAATAAATGTGCAGACTTCCCTGGTCGGTAATATCTCCTGGAGAAGGAATTAGCAACACACTCCAGTATTCTTCCCTGGAAAATCCTATGGACACAGGAACCTGGTAGGCTACAGCCCAGGGGGCTCAAAGAGTCGGACATGACTGAACAACTTCACTTTCTTTCACTTTCAGTTCATTTCAGTCTCTCAGTTGTGTCTGACTCTTTGTGATCTCATGGACTGCAGCACGCCAGGCCTCCCTGTCCATCATCAACTCCCGGAGTTTACTCAAATGTCCATTGAGTTGGTGATGCCATCCATCCATTTCATCCTTTGCCATGCTTTTCTCCTTCTGTCTTCAATCTTTCCCAGCATGAGAGTCTTTTCAAATGAGTCAGTTCTTTGCATCAGGTGGCCAAAGTATTGGAGTTTCAGCTTCATCATCAGTCCTTCCAATGAATATTCAGGACTGGTTTCCTTTAGGATTGACATAGGCAATTAAATGTTTCTTTACAAAGCAAAGAAGAGTCTTGGGGACACAGCTTCTATTAATAGTATATTTCAAAAGTTTATGGAGATAATAGGAAAGACTATTGGAAATTTGGGGCATCTAGTTCTTGGATGCAATTATTGCTCAGAAGTAGCTCACAACCCAAGATGTCATTTAAAAATAGACTTTAATTTTAATTTTGAGAGAAATCTTATATTCATAATGAAATTGAGCATAAAGAAGAGAAAGTTTCCATATACCCTTGCTCCTACAGGTGCATAGCCTCACCCATTATCAACATCTTCCATCTTCCACTAGAAAGATCCATTTGTTATGACTGATGAACCTGCATTGATACATCATCATCACTCAAAATCTATAACTTACATTGTGGTTCACTCTTGGTGCTGTATATTCTATTGGCTTCGACACATGTATATTAACATGTATCTTCTTTTGTAGTATCATACAGAATAGTCTTCCTTCCCTAAAAAGTTTGCCTATTTATTTCTCTCTCCTCCCTAACCTCTGGCAAGGACTAGCCTATTTACTGTCTTCATAATTTTGCCTCTTGCAAAATGATGTATAGTCGGAGTTGTAATCATAGAGTATGCAGTATGCAGTATTTTCAGATTGGCCCTTTATTTTTTTTTACAAAGCGTACATTTTTGTAATAATCGTGGTAGTGTTTAAATGGTGAGGGAAGGGGAACAAGCATTTATTAATTCTGTGAATACAATAAATCTCTTCCAAGGAAAAAATCAAAAATCACTTAAAACAATTGTATAATTTAGAATAGATTATGTCCATACTTTTAAAATAATTGAAATATAAATCTGCTAAATGCAAAAATATATAACATTCAAAAAATACAAAGATTTATACATATACAGTTTATATATAAATAGTTTATATATATACAGTTTATATATAAATAGTTTATATATATATATATAGTTTTTTTTTTTCCTTTAATGACCCATGCTGACCTACTTTGAGGACAACAAAATGAAACTTTCCCCTAGGATCATTAGTGAATTTACCATGGGGATAAAATGTCATGCTACATTTTTTAGACAGCAAATAATGCATATTATGGGCTTTGAGGTGAACAAATGAACACCTTCTAAATACAGATGATGGTCCCTGATTTCCCAAGGTTCAAATCACTATTTTTCCACTTTATAATGGTACAAAAGTGATATACAGTCATTAGAAACCATGCTTTGAATTTTGAAATTTTCCTGAGCTAGTGGTATGGTATGTAGTGTGATCCTTTCTTTTTTTTTCCAATGGGGCCAGAGTTCAAACTTTTTATTTTACTTTATTTTTTTTTTAGTTGGAAGTTAGATACATTACTGTGGTGGTTTTTGCTATACGTTCGTATGAATCAGCCATGGGTGTACATGTGTTCTCCATCCTGACCCTCCATCCCACCTCCCTCCCCTTCCCATCCCTCAGGGTCATCCAAATGCACCAACACTGAGCACCCTGTCTCATGCATGAAACCTGGACTGGTGATCTGTTTCACTTATGATAATATACATGTTTCAATGCTATTCTCTCAAATCATCCCACCCTTGCCTTCTCCTACAGAGTCCAAAAGTCTGTTCTTTACACCTGTGTCTCTTTTGCTGTCTCAAATATAGGGTCATTGTTATTATCTTTCTAAATTCCATGTATATGTGTTAGTATACTGTATTGTTATTTTTCCTTCTGGCTTACTTCACTCTGGATAATAGGCTCCAGTTTCATCCACCTCATTAGAACTGATTCAAATGTATTCTTTTTAATGGCTGAGCAATATTCCATTATGTATATGTACTACCGCTTTCTTATCCATTCGTCTGCTGATAGACACCTAGGTTGCCGCCATGTCCTGGCTATTGTAAACAATGCGGTGATGAATATTGGGGTACACGTGTCTCTTTCAATTGTGGATTCCTCGGTGTGTATGCCCAGCAGTGGGATTGCTGGGTCATATGGCAGTTCTATTTCCAATTTTTTAAGGAATCTCCACACTGTTCTCCATAGTGGCTGTACTAGTTTGCATTCCCACCAACAGTGTAACAGGGTTCCCTTTTTTCCATACCCTCTCCAGGATTTATTGTTTGTAGACTTTTTGATAGCAGCCATTCTGACTGGCATAAGATAGTACCTCATTGTGGTTTTGATTTGCATTTCTCTGATAATGACTGATGTTGAGCATCTTTTCATGATGTGTTTGTTAGCCATCTGTATGTCTTCTTTGGAGAAATGTCTGTTTAGTTCTTTGGTCCATTTCTTAACTGGGTTGCTTATTTTCTGGAATTGACCTTCAAGAGTTCCTTGTATATTTTTGAGGTCAATTCTTTGTCAGTTGTTTCATTTGCTATTATTTTCTCCCATTTTGAAGGCTGTCTTTTCACCTTGCTTATAATTTCCTTCGTTGTGCAAAGGCTTTTAAGTTTAATTAGGTCCCATTTGTTTATTTTTGGTTTTATTTCCATTTACTCTGGGAGGTGGGTCATAGAGGATCCTGCTATGATTTATGTCAGACAGTGTTTTGTTTATGTTTTCCTCTAGGAGTTTTATAGTTTCTGGTCTTACATTTTGATCCTTAATCCATTTTGAGTTTATTTTTGTATATGGTGTTAGAAAGTGTTCTAGTTGCATTCTTTTACAAGTGGTTGACCAGTTTTCCCAGCATCACTTGTTAAAGAGATTGTCTTTTCTCCATTGTTTTTTCTTGCCTCCTTTGTGAAAGATAAGGTGTCCATAGGTGCGTGGATTTATCTCTGGGCTTTCTATTTTGTTCCATTAATCTGTATTTCTGTCTTTGTGCAAGTACCTTGTCTTGATGACTGTAGCTTTGTAGTATAGCAGGTTGATTCCTCCAGTTCCATTCTTCTTTCTTAAGATGACTTTGACTATTTGAGGTTTTTTTGTATTTCCATACAAATTGTGAAATTATTTGCTTTAGTTTTCTGAAAAATACCATTGGTAGCTTGATAGGGATTGCATTGAATCTATAGATTGTTTTGGGTAGTATACTCATAGTCTCTATATTAATTCTTCCAATCCATGAACATGGCACATTTCTCCATCTATTTGTGTCCTCTTTGATTTCTGTCTTCAGTGTTTTATTGTTTTCTATATATAGGTCTTTTGTTGCTTTAGGTAGACATATTCCTAAGTATTTTACTCTTTTCATTGCAATAGTAAATGGAATTGTTTCCTTAATTTCTCTTTCTGTTTTCTCATTGTTAGTGTATAGGAATGCAAGGGATGTCTCTGTGTTAATTTTATATCATGCAACTTTACTATATTCATCGATTAGCTCTAGTAATTTTCTGGTAGAGTCTTTAGGTTTTTCTATGTAGGGGATCATGTCATCTGCAAACAGTGAGAGTTTTGCTTCTTCTTTTCCAGTCAGGATTCCTTTTATTTCTTTTTTTGCTCTGATTTCTGTGGCTAAAACTTCCGAAACTATGTTGAATACTAGTGGTGAGAGTAGGCACCCTTGTCTTGTTCCTGCCTTTACAGTAAATGCTTTCAATTTTTCACCATTGAGAATAATGTTTGCAGTAAGTTTGTCATATATGACTTGTATTATGTTTAGGTATGTTCTTTCTATGCCTGCTTTCTGCAGGTTTTTTTTTTTAATTAGAAATGGATGTTGAATTTTGTCGAAGGCTTTCTCTGCATCTATTGAGATGATCATATGGTTTTTATCTTTCAATTTGTTAGTATGGTGTATCACATTGATTGATTTGTGAATATTGAAGAATCCTTGCATCCCTGGGATAAAATAAAGCCCAATTGGTCATGATATATGATCTTTTTGATATGTTGTTGGATTCTGTTTGCTAGAATTTTGTTAAGTATTTTTGCATCTATGGTCATTGGTTATATTGGCCTGCAGTTTTCTTTTTTTGTGGCATCTTTGTCTGGTTTTGGTATTAGAGTGATGGTGGCCTCATAGAATGAGTTTGGAAGTTTACCTTCCTGTCCAATTTTCTGGAAGAGTTTGAGTAGGATCAGTATTAGCTCTTCTCTAAATTTTTGGTAGAATTCAGCTGTGAAGCCATCTGGTCCTTGGGTTTTGTTTTTTGGAAATTTTCTGATTACAGTTTCAATTTCTGTCCTTGTGATGGATCTGTTAAGATTTTCTATTTCTTCCTGGTTCAGTTTTGGAAAGTTATACTTTTCTAAGAATTTTTCCATTTCTTCCAAGCTGTCCATTTTATTGGCATATAGTTGCTGATAGTAATCTCTTATGATCCTTTGTATTTCTGTGTTGTCTTTTGTGATTTTGCCATTTTCATTTCTAATTTTGTTGATTTGATTCTTCTCTTTTTTTCTTAATGAGTCTGGCTAATGGCGTGTCTATTTTATTTATCTTCTCAAAGAACCAGCTTTTAGCTTTGTTGATTTTTGCTGTAGTCTCTTTGTTTCTTTTGCATTCATTTCTGCCTTAATTTTTACAATTTCTTTCCTTTTACTAACCCTGGGGTGCTTAATTTCTTCTTTATCTAGTTGCTTTAGGTGTAGAGTTAAGTTATTTATTTGATTTCTCTCCTGTTCCTTGAGGTATGCCTGTATTGCTATGAACCTTCCCCTTAGCACTGCTTTTACTAAATCCCATAGGTTTTGAATTGTTGTGTTTTCATTGTCATTCATTTGTATGCATATTTTGATTTCCTTTTTTATTTCTTCTGTGATTTGTTGTTTATTCAGAAGTGTGTTGTTTAGCCTCCACATGTTTGTATTTTTAATAGATATGTGGGCAAAAGCAATAAGCCCCAGTTCCCAGTCAGCCAAGTGATCACCAGGGGAAACAAGCAATACACCTACAGTCATTTTGGACACAAACAACAATTTTGTTTTTCACTTTTAGTACAACATTCAATAAACTATCTGAGATATTTAACTGTAGGCTAATGTAAGTGCTCTGAGCACATTTAAGGTGGGCTAGGCTAAGCCATGATATCAGTAAGTTAGATGTAGTGCATGTGTGTGTACTCAGTCATGTTTGACTATTTGCAACCCCAAAGACTCTAGCCTGCCAGGCTCCTCTGTCCATGAGATTTTCAGGCAAGAATACTGGAGTGGGTTGCAACTTCCTTCTCCAGGTGGTCTTCCCAATCCAGGGATCTAGCTTGTGTCTTCTGTGTCTTCTACATTGACAGGCAGATTCTTTACCACTGAGCCACCTGGGAAGCCATAGTAAATGCACTGAAAACGTCCCCCCCCCCTAAATTTAATGTGTTTTTGGCTGTGCTGGGTGTTTTTGTTACATGAGAGCTTTCTCTTATTGTAGCA
Organism: Antilocapra americana; assembly: GCA_007570785.1. Lineage (NCBI taxonomy): Eukaryota > Metazoa > Chordata > Mammalia > Artiodactyla > Antilocapridae > Antilocapra > Antilocapra americana. Next base: position 29,861,051 of record ML663009.1, on the reverse strand, counting down.
GCTGGGGGCTACTCTTCATTGTGGTTTGTGGGCTTCTCATTGCGTTCTTCTCATGGCTTTCTTGTTGCAGAACACAGATTCTAGGTGTGCCTGTTTCAGTAGTGGAAGCATGCAAGCTTGGTAGTTGTAACACAAGGGCCCTAGAGCTCACAGGCCTCAGTACTTGTGGCACATGGGATTTGTTGCAGTAAAGCACATGGGATCTTCCCAAATCAGGGATTGAACCCTTGTTCCTGGCATTGGCAGGCAGGTTCCTAATCATTAGAACACTAGGGAAGTCCAAGTAAATGCATTTTTGACTTAGGATAATTCACATGCTAGCAAAGTAATACTCGAACTTCTCCAAGCTAGGCTTCAACAATACAGGAACCAAGAACTTCCAGATGTTCAAGTTGGATTTAGAAAAGGCACAGGAACCAGATATCAATTTGCCAACATTGGTTGGATCATAGAAAAGAACAACAGAATTCCAGAAAAACATCTTCTGCTTCATTGACCACACTAAAGCCTTTGACTTTGTGGATCACAACAAACTGTGGAAAATTCTTAAAGAGAAGGGAATACCAGACCGTCTTACCTGCTTCATGAGAAACACATATGCAGGTCAAGAAGCAACAGTTAGAACCAGACATGGAACAACGGACTGGTTCAAAATTGGAAAAAGAGTACATCATGGCTCTATATTGTCACTCACCCTGCTTATTTAACTTACATGCAGAGTACATCATGCTGGGCTGGATGATGCACAAGCTGGAATCAAGATTGCTGGGAGAAGTATCAATAACTTCAGATATGCAGATGACATCACCCTAATGGCAGAACATGAAGAAGAACATAAACAGCCTCTTTATGAAAGTGAAAGAGGAGAGGGAAAAAGCTGGCTTAGAACTCAAATTCGAAAAAGGAAGATTATGGCATCTGGTCCTATCACTTGGTGGAAAATAGATGAAGAAACAAAGGAAACAGTGACAGATTTTATTTTCTTGGGTTCAAAAACTGCTGCAGATGGTGACTCTAGCCATGAAATTAAAAGATGCTTGCTCCTTGGAAGAAAAGCTATAACAAAACTAGATAGCATATTAGAAAGCAGATATATTATTTTGCTGACAAAGGTCTGTCTAGTCAAAGTTATGGTTTTTCCAGTAGTCCTCTATGGATGTGAGAGGTGGACCATAAAGAAGACGGAGTGCCGAAGAACTGATGCTTTTGAAATGTGGTGCTGGAGAAGACTCTTGAGAGTCCATTGAACTGCAAGATCAAACCAGTCAATCCTAAAGGAAATCAATGCTGAATATTCATTGGAGGGACTGACACTGAAGCTAAAACTCCAATACTTTGGCCATCTGATGCAAAGAGCCAGATTTTGGAAAAGACCCTGGTGCTGGGAAAGATTGAGGGCTGGAAAACAAGGGGTGACAGAGGACGAGATGGTTGGATGTCATCACTGACTTGATGGACATAAATTTGAACAAGCTTCAAGTGATAGTAAAGGACAGTAGCCTGGCATGCTGCAGTCCATAGGGTTGCAAAGAGTCAGACATGACTGAAGCAATTTTACATGCATGCATGCATGCATTGGAGAATGAAATGGCAACCCACTCCAGTGTTCTCTCCTGGGGAATCCCAGGGATGGAGGAGCAAATGGGGTCACACAGAGTAGGACACTACTGAAGCGACTTAGCAGCAGCAGCAGCAGCAGCATCCTAACCTACTTCAAACATGCTCAGAACACTTACATTAGCCTATAGTTAGGAAAAATTGCCTAACACCAAGCCCATTTTATAAGAAAGCATTAAATGTCTCATGTAATTTATTGAAAACTACCGAAAGTGGGAAACAGAATAGTTTTAAGTGTATTGGTCATTTCCCCTCCTTGATCATGTGGCAGATTGGGATCTGTGGTTCAAGGCCGCCTCCCAGAATCATGAGAAAGTATCTTACTGTGTATTGCCAGCCCCAGAAAAGATGAAAATTCAAAGTTTGGTTTATACTAGATAAGTGTCACTTCCCCACCATCCTAAAGATGAAAAATCATAAGTTGAATCATCATGAGTTGAGGACTCTCTGTACATCACTGGACTAGGTCCCTGCTGCTAGAGCTTCCTGGGGATTCCTGGAAAGGCAGGTGACCCAGTCCAGGAAAATGAAGGGTTGCTGATGACTGGTGGCATCTGACCAGTGAGAGCGCGGAATGAGAGACCTCTGACTTTGTGGCCTTGGAAGAATACACATCACTGAAAAATCACATGGTTGTGAGACCCAAGCAAGTGTGTGCACCGGAGGATAAAAGAGAATCACACAAGTTTTCCAAATCACATGAAGTTTTCTTCTCTCCACTAGGCTTTGTTTCTATCTCCTGTTGCTCCACAGGGTTTCCCTCCTGCCTAATGCTGCAGCTCTCCAATTGCAGAAGAGCCTCTGCCGCTGTTCTTATAGGAATCAAGGATCAGTGGTCTGCACTGCAGGGGAAAAGTTTCCCCAGATATTTTCCTATTTTTATAACCATTTTGTATCATTTCTAAAGCCCCTTCCTCCCCACCTTAGGCATGGTATCTCATTCCCGAAATAATTGCTTTTACATTTTATTTTGGATAATTCACTGAGTGGAAAATTAAAGATACAATATTTAGGCAACACAGTAGTATTCATGGAGTGTTTTTTTTAACGTTTCTCATTACTGAATACAGTTTATATTGAAAATCTCCCATCATGCTCCCCAAAGGTGGCATTATTTTGAAGCTACAGTGAGCAGAGATAAAGAACTGAAAGAAAATCTCTCTGAGTTAACCGTGCACATCCATTTCCTTCCCAGCCTTGGTTTCTCAGATGCCCTCTGAATACATAGAAAACTTAAAGACATATTATTTACAGAGAAATGTGATTGATCTCCTTGGGCTCAAAGGATTTCACATAAAACTGGAATGTACCCAAACAATTGCAGCTCTTCTCTCTGACAGGTTAACTTTGTCAAAGTGTGTTATGTACATCAAGTTCATGTTCAGGTATGGGGGATAGGACCCAGCCATTCTGACTGATGTGGGTTTATAATCGATGGGCAGGGGATTGGGGGCTTAAAATGCCATTAGTGAGATATGACCACAGTCAACCACTTCATCTCTGGGACTCAGATTCTTTACCCTGTAAGGTGGGGAGGAAGAGTGTCCATAGCCTTAAAAGGTGCTTTCGGATAGTAACTTGCTGTAAGTTTTGATTTATATCAACTATGAATACAGTTGAAATACTGGTCCATCGAGTGGGGATAAGCAGACATTTTTATTTTACATGTAATTAGATCTCCAGTTCACAACATTGCTGAGGATAGATTTGTTAAGACCAGCAGGGAAATTCTTATTGTATAACTTGGTAGAAACAGCCTGTTTAGCCAGAGGGGGTCTTCTTCCTGGGGATGAGGTGTCTCCTAGTTAATAAAAGACTGCAGAGCTGGCTGCTTGGACTAGTAACAAATGAGGATCACAGCCAGACCTCAGAAGAGCTGTAACATGAGAAGGAGGCCATTTTAGTCAGGGAGCTTTGCCAGGAACATGCTGGAACTGAAAGGATAGACCCCAAGCCGCTTCAGAACTGGAGCACATCTGGGTACTTGGCACTCAGGCAGCCGGGAGCATGGCACTGGATGTGGACAGGAGAGTCACTCCCCTACCAGGAACTCAGAAGCTTTCTGAGGATAAAAAAGGGCTGGTGTGTGTTGGGGGGGGTGGGGGGGGGGGGGGGCAAGGTGGCTCTCTGAAACACTGCACATTTTTAAAAGGCACTCTTCGTGGTTTAGAATGAACTAAGCTTGAACTCTTCTTGACATTTATTTACTTTTCTCTTATTTGCTTTCCATTGGATGAGGCCTGTTGATGGTGACACGATTAGCTACAGACCAAGCCAAAAACTTGCATTGTCTTGGTGTATCTGAGTTATGCTATAAATTTTGGGAGCTGTAAACCTGAGGAAACCATATTAAAAAAGTGGTAAAAATAGAGAATGTTTCTAAGAAGAGAGATAAATAGCTTTGATTTTGTCCCTTTTAGACCCTCCAGTGCCACAAGGGCACTTTTGAAGGATGAAGTTTTTTAAATGCTGGTATTAAGGGATTCGTTGACACTTGGCCCTTTGTGTCAATTCTCACTAGCTCTGTGGCCACAGGCATTTGATCTAAATCCTCTGGAAGGATTATTGTACAGCTTATATGAGAGAATGAGTGTATTTAAAACATGAGCAGAAGGCTGTACACACAGGAGTGCTGCATAATAAGAGGGGATGACAGCATTACATTTGGGAATTATGGGAAATGCCACGGTTGGTGCTTTGCAAATTACATTCATTCACCTCGGGACCTCCCTAGCCCCTAGCTGATGGAACCAAAGAGGTAAAGCTCAGAAAATCAATTTATTCTCAGGCAAAAATCTCAGCTTTGTCCTCAAAAAGAAGCTTTCATTTCAAAAGGATAAAATGAATCCTACTATGTTAAATTTAAAAATCAGCAAATATCCCTGTAGCGTAAGCAAATGGCAAGGCTCAAAAATAATTTCGCCCCTGTCACTTCATTTTATGCTTTATCACTTCGCAGTGGTGAATGAAATGGTAATCCTGAACACCACTGTTGAAATCTCATTTCCACCTTAGAAGAATTTTTCTCACACCTTCGTCACAAACTTTCTCAAGAGATTCTCAGGCTACCAGTAAAAATTCTCACTGTTTAGGCACCATGGAGATACCTAGGTAGGTAAACAATTCCTTTTCCAAGTAATTTGCTAATACTCAAGGGGCTAGCATGCTATGGTGGACAGAACCCAAGGGTATCATCAAAGTCTTGGTCTGGATCTTCTATTAACAAGTGGCCTTATTAGAACAAGGTCCATTCTCCTTATTTAGGAAATGGATTTTAATAGCAACTTCTCAGGCATTTGTGATTTTTCAGTAACACAGGTAACATTTAAGAAAGGAAATTATACATTGTAAAGCTTTGTTAACATTTATTGAATGGGTCATGGTGCAGTGCTCAGTCCCTCAATACTGTTGCCAGTTAGCATCCATAATGAGTAAACTCTGGGAAACAGTGGGGAACAGAGGAGCCTGGCAGGCTGCAGTCCATATGTCACAAAAAGTCAGACACGACTTGGTGACTAAATAACAAATTTGTAATGAATTTCTTATTGAGTTCATATATCCCACAGGCTTCTCCACCATTTAAAGTTCAGCCATAATTACAAGATGAGGATCAACTCAACAACCATCACTGCACCTGCCTGAGCCTCTCTCCTTTAAGCCGAGTGCAAGCAGAAAGGCTGTGCAAGCTTTGCAAAGTGCAAGCTTTGGAGGGAGAGAGGGATCTAAACCGCCTGTCATCCTCAGCATAGCTCTTTGCAGATGGCCTGGTGACATATTTTCTAAAAGTGTAACTAGGCAGAAGATGCTCTCATTAAACTTAGTTTTTTGTATTGAAAGCTAAGGAGGACAGAGCATGTTCTGACCATCACTCTGTGTGCATTAGTTGCTCAGTCATGTCTGACTCTTTGCAACCCCATGGACCATAGCTCATCAGGCTCCTCTGTCCATGGGATTCTTCAGGCAAGAATACTGGAGTTAGTTACCATACACTTCTTCAGATCTTTCCAACCCAGGGATCGAACCAGAGTCTCTTACATTGCAGGCAGATTTTTTACTATCTGAGCCAGTATTTGCCAGCATACTCCCTAGTACAGAATAGTGAAAGTCAGTTGTGTCAGACTATTTGCAACCCCATGGACTATACAGTCCATGGAATTCTCCAGGCCAGAATACTTAAGTGGGTAACCTTTCCTTTTGCCAGGGGATCTTCCCAACCCAGGGATAGAACCCAGGTCTTCCATATTGCAGGTGGATTCTTTAACAGCTAAGCCACAGGGGAAGCCCCAGCACAGAATAGATATCAAAAATAAATCCAAAATGTAAAGAAAAAAATAAATTAATTAATTTTAAAAAATGCCAAATGAATAAATAAAAGAAGTCCAAAACTTTGCAGTGTTTCAGATTGCCATTAACCAGCACATCAGACCAGATGCACACTTTCTTTCTTAAATATGCTACTTTTTTACAGGTCAACATATTTTATTCAGCACCAATGGTGAGTCAGGCTCTGTACCAGGAACAGAGAGATGCAGCTGGAACAGGTCTGTTCTCCTCTCAGGGCTGCCAAACAAGACCAGAGTCTATGTTTGGGTTACTGGGGATAAGTCCACAAGAAGAAAAAGTGAGTGTAAGTCCTTCGAGGGCAGGGACTGTCTCTTAAATATGATATGTTTCCTTCTTGTGTACTTATCCTCATAACCCAAACACAGACTTTGGATTGTCCAGTAACCCTCAGAGGAGACAAGATCTGTTCCAGCTGCATCTCTGTCACAGCAGTTTGTGATCTAGATGAAAACTCTGTTTAATTTTGTTACCAGTCTATAATTGCTCACTTAAAAATTGACCTGTCTTCTTTTTCAGAATAGCACCTTGCAAAATATTTTACTAGTTCCCTCATAATGAATAATTTCCCAATAACAAAAAAGCCAAATCTTATCTCTTACCCATGCAACCGCACTCCATGTGGGCACATCCCCTGGTGAGGGGTAGGGTGGGGAAGGAGCCAGTGCTGACTGCCAGCTTGGACCAGCCTTCTGCTCACTGAGCTGAAGCTTGTTGGTGCCAGTACATTCTTCCCTCCATTTGGTGGCACACAGTGTGGCAGTTCTCTCAGGGGGGTTGAGTGGGCAGTTCTCTCAGGAAAGTTGACTGAAAAATGATAAAAACACGGCTGATGTCACAACTGATAAATCAGTTAAGCGTTTATTAAGAAAGGAGAGAGTACAAGAGAAAGAACAAGAGAGTAAACCAAACCTTCTCTTTTTAGCTTCTGATTATTAGAGAAGACATGCTTTTAGGATTGCATTAGGAGATATTTTATAGCTTTCCTTTCAAACTTAACTTCTTCTCTCCCTAATTTTCCTTTTCTTTCTTTCTCGTCTTTTTTTTAAATTTAATTTATTTATTTAAATTTTCTTTACATTATTGTGCTGTTTTTGCCATACATTGACATGAATCTGCCATGGGTATACATGTGTTCCCCTTCCAGAACCCCTCTCCCTTCTCCCTCCCGATTCCCTCTCTCTGGGTCATCCCGGTGCACCAGCCCTGAGCATCAGACCTGGGCTGGCGATTGATTTCACATATGATGATTAACATGTTTCAATGCCATTCTCAGCCATTAAAAAGAATTCATTTTTTTTTTATGAAATAGGGAGTGAAATTGGATACAGGTATATTGGGATCTTCTGCCCAATTGACTTTTCAGGGAAAGTCACAGAGGATGGAGCCCAGCTGACCTGCAGACCAGGAGGAAGATTTATAGAACTCAGGATACATGTGAGAGGAGGCAATGGGAAGGGGGTCAGCTTTGATATAGGTTTAAAACAATGGACTCTCCTGTCTGTTTCTTAATACTTCTTTCTCCACTCCCTGCCAGTGAAGAAGGGGCTGGAGTATAGTCAGAGTCTGTTGGCTAGGGACAAGGATAGCTTTATTTGGAGAGACAGAAAGAGCAGCTCTGCAGGTGTGGCTCTGATTCTGATGTAGTTGAGCTCAGAGGTCTTCTCGGATGCCCTTATCTTTGCTTTTGTGAGTTTCTAGCATTATCAGCCTGTTAGTCCTGGAAAAGTCTCTAGAGGAATTGGGCCTTTTTTGACATCTTCATACCAAGACTTTGCTTGGTTCACTATATTTCTCCCCAGTGCTCAACATCAAAGTATAGAAATGGCAAGAATTTTGACTTGGACTATCTAATTATACTCAAATCATGAAAGAAGACCTTTTGTAAAATGCCTCTGCGATGAAATGGATTTTAATAGGGGATCTCACTGGATGGTAAGTAGATAGTACAAAAACCAAAGGAGATAAAATTGTAAGTTAAGGTCAGTTTAAGATAACACTTGACCACAGACTCTTCACCTTCTGGCTTCCTCTATTTCTAGCTGGTTTTCCCTCTCCCTATATGTATTAACTTCTCCCACTAGGCTATCAAATTCTCAAGAATCAGGACCATGCCTGAAACTGTATTGTGAATATGTCTGTAAACTTTGGTAGTTGGGCCCCCTGGTTAGAATCTCAGACCCAGAAGGACTTTGTCTTGTTTATGACTGCATCTGCAGAGGCCAGCCACCTGGCTATGCTCAACAAATATTTTCAAATGAATAAATTGATACATTAATGTCTTCTGTTATTGCAGAGTGCCTGGAATACAGTAGACCCTCAGTAAAGGTTAAATAGAACTTGGAAACAATTCTCACTCCTTTGGATGATCTGTATCCAGCTTCTGAGCCAAACAATGAGTCTAACTGATAAAAGGACAAAGGCCGAGGTACCAGTCTCTGACCTGAGCAGATTAAAGTGAGGTTTCTCCAAGACCTTCTTCATGGTGTCAATTGTTAAAAAATGTACTTTGACATTGTCAGAGCCTCTTTTCATTTTATTCATCAAATTTATAGGTATGGCCATTGACTGCCTTTAAATCAATTGCTTTTTCCACACAGGTGACTTTCTCCATTTTGTAACTAGGAGTCAGGAAGCCACAATCCACAAGGATTACTTTTCTCTGCTCTTCAAAAAGAAACAGTATTTACCACAACAAACCAATTCCCAGGTTGGTTCTGTGCTTCTCTCCTATCTTTGAAATGTATAATATGGAGCATTAACAGTGTAGCATTTTAGGAGGCAGGGTAGCTTTCCTACTAAATCTTCCACTGAGAAGAGGTTATGTTTGGATTCTGTGTCTAATGATACCTTATTAGGTCTCAGGTATATGTTTGAATTCTGGTTCAATACATGATAAGAAAAAGAAATTTAAAAAACCTGTGATATCTCTAATCTTCATCACTTTATATCTGATTGCTTTGTTTTATCTCCAGTTTTAAATTACATGTTGAAAAGTTATGGTAATCAGAGAGTATTTGAGCATAAGTTTGCTTGAGAATCTCCTAAGCTGCTATTTATCTAAAACCTAAAGCCAGGCTTTTATTGAAAAGGGCTTTTATTGATAGAGATGTACATCTGTTGAGGCCCTGATGAGGAAAGTAATAAGTGAGAAACCCTGAATATCAAAATATAATGTCCTCATTTATTTTTCTGGAAAGAAAAAAATATATTGATCAAAGAGATAGCTGTCTGCTAATTAAACTTAGTTCTTCAGAGAAAGAAACATATACTATAGAGCTTGAAATGTAAGAGTGATAAAATGTGACTTTTATCCTCAATTGGCACATTTTATACCTTATATGTAAAAATTTACAATTTTTTTCTCATAAAATTATCATCTCTCTTGTTTGTCAATAGTTTCCTCAGAGCAACATGCTCCTTTGGCTCAGTACAGATCAAGTTCATTCACTAATTCCCCAAGGTTTCAAGCTCCAGGGGGTGAGAACTAAGCTAATCTCATTTATCATTATATTCCCAGAACCAGGTAGGGTGCTTAGCTCAAAGTAGGTGCAAAATGCTGGAAGGATGATTTTTTATGCCATTTTCTCATGCTCTTCTCACTGCCTGGAGTAGTTTCCTTTACCTTTCTACCAACCAAAAATTGGCCATTTCTAACTTAGTGCATGTAGTCACGTATGGATGTGAGAGTTGGATCATAAAGAAGGCTGAGCATGGAAGAACTGATGCTTTTGAATTGTGGTGCAAGAAAAGGCTCTTGAGAGTCCTTGAACTGCAAGATCAAACCAATCAATTTCAAAGGAAGTCAGCACTGAATATTCATTGGAAGGACTGATGCTGAAATCTGAAGCTTCAATTCATTGGCCACCTGATGCGAAGAGCCAACTCATTGGAAAAGACCCTGATGCTGGGAAAGATTGAAGGCAGGAGGAAAACGGGGCGTCAGAGGTTGAGATGGTTGGATGGCATCACTGACTCAAGGGAGGTAAGTTTGAAGAAACTCAGAAAGATAGTGGAGGACAGAGGAGCCTGGATTGTTGCAGTCCATGGGGTGGAAGAGTCGGACATGACTTACTGGCCAAACAACAACAGACTTAATGTATGTTGAAATTCTGAACATTCTGAAAATTCTTCCTGAGCAAAAATTCTACCCTCACTCATTGTATCTTTGTTATTAATTCCTAGAGAACTCATTCTCTCTATGAAGAAGTTTAGGCTTTGATTTTGTTTATTGTCAAACCTTGTTTCCTAATAATTTTTTTCTCAATTCAATTGCAAGTTCTCTGACTGAAAACATTTATTATGTTTTTTACCATAGGACATAGCACAGTCTCACCAACTTAGCAAGTATATCATAAACAGTACCTTGCAGTGTAGATGACAACAAGTTTTCAGACAAAATGTACCAACAGTGAAATCTATAAATAAATGGGGCCTTGATCTCTTTAACAAGATCCTTTTCTTCATCCTGGCCCACAAACCACTGCTTCCTCCCTTCTTGGGCTTCTGAATTATGAGATCCCAAAGTTCTACTAATGAGAAGCTATTTCCTATCGACTTACTTTCAGCTCTACCACCTTATTCATGAGATTGGTGAGCTGACTATTCAGGATGTCTGACAGGTGGCCAAAGATTCTATTGGAAGTTTGCATTAAAGTTACAAAACAATAAGAACTCAAGTTTAAATGCTTAAACAAGATAACCCAGCCCTGAAAACAAAGTGCCATTTGCAGGAAAATGGTATTATTTTGTTTGTAATTGTAAAAGTTTGAATATCTGTGAGAAAAGAAAATGATTCTAATCTTTCCCTGGATGTAGAATCCTAGCAAGAAAAAAATCTGGCCATGTTTAGGGACCTGAGAAAGACTGGTAGGCTTATTTAAATGACGGTTCTGGGGGTTGTCTTAGCTTGTGTTCTCTCCATGGCAAAGCCTGATGGATGCATATGTGCAGGTAGTTGGCTTAGAAAGGGATCCCAGGGAGAGGAGGAGAGACAAAGGAGAAAAATAGGAAAGGAAAAAAGTTGATAGAAAGGTGGACATTGAGTCAGCCACCATTACGCTCCATCCTGTGGGATATTCTGAGGGAATGGAAGTGGGTAGCAGGTGTCAATTAGCTTCTGTCCTCTGTGTCCCCACACTTGCAGAGACACCCTGGGGAAGGTAGAAAGGAGGCAAGAGCCCAAGGTAGGTACTGTCAGCTGGAGTCTGTGTGAAACTGGTTGAAGTCTGCAGAGTGGTTGCCTCCTCAGGGTTAGAAGAAGAAGACGGCTGAGGAGATCTGAAGCTGTGGACAAGGCCCCGACGAACACTGCCTGCGGCACTGACCTTCCCGGTGGGTGGGAGGCGCTGGTGATATGACGGTCCCTGGCTTTGAGGTGCTCACTGTCCTCACCTTACGAACGGCCTTCAATCAGATAGAGCCCATACATGGACCCTTTTCAAGTTTTTTAATGAATTCAGTTTGCTATAGCAGTTGTCTTCTCCCCAAACTAAAGCATCAGCCCTCCTTAGAGAGGAGGTGATTCAGCATTGCTTAGGAAGACACCTGCTTACTCTGATGCGACTTTGACTAAATTTGTTAAAACACCTCCTTGGAAACCATTACAGTATCTGAGTGTCTGAGGCACCTGGTGTATCTCAGAGACAGGTGCTAACAAGGATAACACAGAACAGAAATCAGAGGCTGCCATCTAAGTGACTCTATATGTATTTGACTCACTAAAAACTTTGGTATTTATTGATTTTTTTCCCCCAAACTGTTAACTTGATTATATACTTCATGTACTCAAAATCAATTTAAAAAAAAACACATCTAGTCCTTTTGCCTGTACAATCCCATGAGAAGTTTATAACCAACAATACTTAAAGTAAAACAAATCCACCTTCCAGGCCAGTAACTAAGAAAAATGATCATTTTGAAATAGCATTTAGAATTCATTATTCTTAATCACTCAAAAGTAACCAAATGAGCCCCAAGTGCATATTATCAAACTTTTATGAACAAGCATTTCCTATATCAGTTTTCATCCCCAAATTTTAGGGCAATCATGTTTTTGAAGCAAAATATGAGAATCATTACTCAAAGCCATTTCCAATCAGAGGGAGGATAATCTCTTCCTCGAAGTAACTCATTCAGTTCAATTCAGTTTATTTGCTCAGTCACGTCTGACTCCTTGCGACCCAATGGACTGCAGCACAACAGGCTTCCCTAACCATCTCCAACTCCTGGAGTTTATTCAAACTCATGTTGACTGAGTCGGTGATGCCATCTAACCATCTCATCCTCTGTCATCCCCTTCTCCTCCTGCCCTTAATCTTTCCCAGCATCAGGGTCTTTTCAAATGAGCCAGCTCTTCACATCAGATGGCCAAAGTATTGGAGTTTCAGCTTCAGCATCAGTCCTTCCAATGAATATTCAGGACTGATTTTCCTTAGGATGGACTTGTTGGATCTCCTTGCAGTCCAAGGGACTGTCAAGAGTCTTCTCCAACACCACAGTTCAAAAGCATCAGTTCTTTGGTGCTCAGCTTTCCTTATAGTCCAACTCTCACATCCATACATGACTACTGGAAAAGCCAGTAGTAGCTTTGACTAGACAGACCTTTGTTGGCAAAGTAATGTCTCGCTTTTAATATGCTGTCCATGTTGGTCACAACTTTTCTTCCAAGGAGCAAGCATCTTTTAGTTTAAGGGCTGCAGTCACCATCTGCAGTGATTTTGGAGCCCCCACAAAGTAAAGTCAGAACCCAAAAAATTAAAATCAAAATATTCATATGCAACACTAAATAGTGCAGTCATCTACAGAATTTATTTTTTTAAGTTTTTCATACAATGAGCTATATGCTTTTTCCCAATAGCATGTAGTTCCTGCTCCTCAAAGTGTTAGAGATGATTCAATTTTTGTCCTTCTTAACATTTAGTTTTCTTGATTTCTTTTGATTTTATGAGATGGCCTCACCGCTACTACCACTACACCACCAGGTTTTTCCAAGACATTTTACTTTTAGCCATTTGATTGCTATTATTTGCTTCCTTATGAACAAATAAGTACATGTTTACTGACCACTGATATTCCTTATATCAGACTCTAATAAAAATGTTGAGAATTTTGCGTGTAAAAGGTGAGCAGGGGTAAGAAGTTTACTGAGAAGCCTGTGCTCTTAGAACATGGTCTGATTTGAAGTTGAGTATGTGTTTCAAACAATCGTTTGGTTTGTTTATTTTTGTGTTACAAAAGAATTGTTTCTTAGTTAAAATGCTATAACACCAAGCTGCTGCTAAGGTTGTTTTGCTAAGGTACCATATTAATACTAACTGATTTAATTTTCACAATAGCCCTAGCAGGTAAAGCTTGTCACTGTCTTTTTCTTAAAGACTTTATTTATTTTTACTGATTTTTATTGGTGTATAGTTGCTTTACAATGTTGTGTTAATTTCTGCAAATATTGTATATCAAAACATATATGTAGAATCTAGAAAAATTGTATAGATGATATTATTTGCAAAGAAGAAATAGAGATACAGGTAGAGAGAACAAAAGTATGTATACCAAGTGGGAAAGAAGGGAAGTGGGAAGAACTGGGAGATTGGGATTGACATGTATACACTACTATGAATAAAATGAATAACTAATGAGAATCTACAGTATAGCACAGGGAACTCTACTCAGTACTCCGTGCTGACATAAATCAGAAAGAAATCCAAAAATGAGGTGATTATATGTATATGTATAGCTGATTAACTTTGCTGAAAAGGCTTTTTTTTTGTTGTTTTTTAGAGTAATTTGAAGTCACAGAAAAATTGATGGGAAGGTACAACGCTTCCTCATATACACTTTGCCCCCATCCATACAGAGCCTCTCCCATGATCAGTATCTCTGGTTAGAGTGTCCACTCGTTATAATAATGTTATACTGACACATCACAATCAGCCAGTGTCCATGGGTTACATTCCTGTTTACTCTCAATGTTGTGTATTCTATGAGTTTTGGCAAATGTATATGACATATCGCTACGTTACAGTATCCTACAGAGTATTTTTACTGTCCTAACATCCTCTGTGCCCTGCTTATTCATCCCTTCTCTCATCCCCCTACAAGCTCTGGTCACCATTGCCCTTTTCATTGTCTCCAGAGTTAAGGCTTTTCCAGAATTTTATATAGTGGGAATCACACTGTAGCCTCTTCAGATTGGCTTCTCTCACTTTGTCATTAAGATTCCTGAAACCCTTAAGACCCCTTCATGTCTTTGATGGTGTGATGGGTCATCTCTTTTTGGCTCTGAGTAATATTCTGTTGTCTGAACGTACAAGTTTATCTGTTCACCTACTGGAGGACGTTTTGGTTGCTTCCAAGTTTTAGCAGTTATAAAGTTGCAATAAATATTGATTCTACAAGTGTTTGTGATATAAGTTTTCAACTCCTTTTGGCAAATATAAAAGAGCATGACTGCTAAATCATATGGTAAGAGTATGTTTAGTTTTGTAAGGAACTGGCAAACTGTCTTCAAGAACAACTCCAAACTGGTTCAACAAAGGGAAATGGCCTCTGCTTTCAGAATCACTACTTGGTAGACCTTTTGCACAGTTTTAATTAAACCAAATGCAGAACATGTTTTGCCTAGAGAATTTTCCCTTTAATTTCAAAATTTACACAATTCATGAGAAATGCAATCCACATAGCTCTAATCTGTCTACCTTAAAAATCATCAAACTACTTGGGATCTGAGATGTCTTTTGCCTTTGAATTCCCAGGCCAAACTTTTCCCCTAGTCCCAAAATACTCTTCAATAAGAACATATTTCTAAAACCAAAAAGATGTGAGTGCATTTAAAACTTTTCCCTGTTTGCTGTCCTTCACAAGCTTACACAGCATCAGAAACACTAGGACACAAAAGAACCAGGTTGGGGTTGCTCTTGACTATTCTTCCACCTACCTACTGATAATAATACATCTTCATAGAATCAAACCCCTATCTTATGGGAGCTCAAAAGAGCTTTATATCTTCAAAATTTTAAGACACTATTATTCTCATTTAACGAACAAGGTCCCAGGAGCCCAGGGATGTGAAAGTACATTTGTAAAGCTCCTTAGAAGCTGAGTAGACTGAAGCTGTCACTGTAATATCTTTTGTTTGACTTTATCTTTGATTTCTTCCTTATTTTAGATTTTAATCCATTTCCAAGGACCCAGCTTTTCAGTTGGAAGAGACTGAAAATTAGCTGGGAACATCTGTGCTCAGAGTGAGCAAAACTTGGCCTACATCAATGAACACCTGTATCAGTTGAACTCTGAATGAGTGTTGAGCATCTCAGGAACCACAAGGATATGGCCCTGGCTGTCCAGACTCCTAGGGAAGTTTCCTCTTATCCTCAAGGAGAAATGTGAGCATGTGGTTATTGCATGCCATGGTGAGTGCCCCGACAGATGAAGGTCAGGGTGTGCTAGGACCAGAGGCAGATCTCAAACTGCTGGTGGGAGAGGAGAGAGGAAGCTTTTGAGAGGATGTGACATTCAAGCTAAGTATTCTACAACTAATGGGATCTTCAAAGGTAAAGAAAAGAAGGGATGTGGAGGAAAGACTTTGGGGAAAGTATTTCAGGAAGAGGGGAGAACATGTGTAAAGATCCAGAGATGAGAGAGCAAAAGGAGTTCTGGAAACAAGGCAAGGACGTTTAATATAGAAGGCAAGGCCCTTTAACTTGGAACCAAGCTAGATCTTGGAACCAAGAGAGATCTCAACTTACTGAAGTGTCACCATGGGCTATGTCTGCCTGACCAAAACCCACTGAAGGGGTCCAGCAGAATCAGTCAGAGGTGATGATGGGCCAAAGGATCTCTGTGCATATGTCAGATCTCTGCAGTCCAGCTGAGTCATGGCAACACTGACAGGTATCTGCTGCAACTATTTAAGTCTTGTTCTGAGGCTTGCTAATTGACTGGAACCATTTTAGTAACCTACAACAGGGAGAGGCACTTGAAAGTGCTTTCAGATGGTCAAAATGAACTCAAAGTATATTTTCAGAACCAGCAGAGATAGTCTGAACCTTGTATATCTGAAAAAGGAAAAGAGGAACAGTTTAGCTCTCTGGATTTTCTGGAAAGAATGTATACTATGTGGGGGCTCAGGGGAGGAAACATGCTTTCCTGGCCTCTTTTTGGGCAGTGAAGGCACTCCTTCCTAAATGCAGGCAGTTGAGGAAGGCACTCAGTGCTTCCATTGGCAGCTGTGGGGAACCACCAGCTGGGGGAAGCCCACACCTTCTCCTGCCAGTCTCTGATGGATGGGCTCAGGGAAGTAGAGCCCAAGCACCATTCACCTGCCAGCATGTGGACCAGGAGCAAAGACTGACCTGGCCATCGAGTTTGGGTAGCAAGACTCACAGTGCCCACTCAAGCTTCATGTTCCACTTAAAAACATCAAGCAAGCAGACAAGTCTACAGCATCAGCAAAAAACAAAACAACAAACAAACAAACAACAAAAAAAACTTGTGTTGCAAATATTTACTGTATATAAAAGAGAATTTTCCAGATTAGCCATTTGGTCCAATTTCTCCTGATTGAATGTTAATGAAAGTTGATTTAACTTTGACCTCTGACTCAGTGCCACATAACACAGAATGATCAAATAAACACACAAACCCTAAGAACTATCTTTGACCACTTAATATACACCAGGCCCTAAGCACTTGTCTTTTCATTATGGCATTTAAACCTCATGACAATACCATGGAGTAGGCATTATTTCCACAACTTTTAAGGAGGAAACTGAGGAATAGAGAAGTAAAATGATTCATCCTAGATTACAGCTGGAGAGACTCAGAGGCAGATAGGACACAGAGCCTGTGTGATTCCAAGGCCCATGTGTTTTTTATTCCATCACTGCCTCCAGAGGGTCCAAGAGATTTGGGGATCATGTGAAACACAGTACTTTAACAGCAGTCACTTTGGGAAGACTTAGCCTTGGACTCTGTTGGCAAACTGATAAAGTAGAGAAAATTACTCAATTTAAGTTAAAAAACAGAAAAGTAGAAAACTGTCTTCCTAATGAGTGAAAATTTTGTTCCAACAATACATTCCTTAAAAAAGAGAATCAACCAACAAGCAAAAAAGAAAAAGATCTCATCCCCCAAACAGTTGCAACTGATGACCCACTTATTTCAAGGAATGTTTAATCTAACAAAATGTCAGTGCCACAGAGGTTGGCAGTCCTTGGAGGTGGAAGCAGTGGTATGTTTGTATCAGGAGGGAGTCTGAGCCCTTTACCTACTGGGGCCAGAGTTCCAGAGGTCTTCTGGAGAAATCAAACCTTCTGGACATGGGCCCAAGGCCCGTTTACTCCTGCCAGAATGGATTTGGTTGATGTAATGTGATTTAAGGCATTAGAGGTGGGCCAAAACATCTGGGAGTTTGCTCAACTCAAGGAAAAAGATGATCCACACTTGTTTATTTGAAACACACTGCCTCATCAGCTTTCCCTGGTGGCTCAGTGGTAAAGAATCTGCCTGACAATGCAGGTGGTTGGTGATGCCATCCAACCATCTCATCCTCTGTCATCCCCTTCTCCTGACTTCGATCTTTCCCAGCAACAGGGTCTTAGCCAATGAGTCAGTACTTTGCATCAGGTAGCCAAAGTATTGGAGTATCAACTTCAGCATCAGTCCTTCAGTGAATAATCAGGACTGATTTCCTTTAGGATAGAATGGTTGGATCTCCTTGCCATCCAAGGGACTCTCAAAAGTCTTCTCCAACACCACAGTCCAAAAGCATCAATTTTTCAGTGCTCAGGTTTCTTTATAGTCCAACTCTCACATCCATACATGATCACTGGAAAAACCATAGGTTTGACTAGACATACCTTTGTCAGCAAAGTAATATCTCTGCTTTTTAATATGCTGTCTAGGTTGGTCATAGCTTTTCTTCCAAGGAGCAAGAAAAGAAAAATCTTTTAATTTCATGTCTACAGTCACCAATTGCAGTGATTTTGGAGCCGAAAAAAATAAAGTCTGTCACTGTTTCCATTGTTTCCCCATCTATTTGCCATGAAGTAATGGGACCAGATGCCATGATCTTGGCTCTTTGAATGTTGAGTTTTAAGCCAGCATTTTCACTCTCTTTCACTTTCATCAAGAGGTTCTTCAGTTCCTCTTCACTTTCTGCCATAAGGGTGGTGTCATATGTATATCTGAAGTTATTGATATTTCTCCCAGCGATGTTGATTCCAGCTTGTGCTTCTTCCATCCCAGCATTTCTCATGATGTACTCTGCATATAAGTTAAATAAGCAGGGTGACAATATATAGCCTCGATGTACTCCTTTCACAATTTGGAACCAGTCTGTTGTTCCATGTCTGGTTCTAACTGTTGCTTCTTGACTGCATACAGATTTCTCAGGAGGCAGGTAAGGAGGTCTGGTCTGGTATTCCCATCTCTTTAGGAATTTTCCAGTTTGTTGTGATCTACACAGTCAAATACTTTGGCATAGTCAATAAAGCAGAAGTAGATGTTTTTCTGGAACTCCCTTCTTTTTCTATGATCCAACAGACATTGGCAATTTGATCTGTGGTTCCTCTGCTTTTTCTAAATCCAGCTTGAACATCTGGAAGTTCATGGCTCCTGTGCTGTTGAAGCCTGGCTTGGAGAATTTTGAGCATTACTTTACTAGCGTGTGAAATGAGTACAATTGTGTGGTATTTCGAACATTCTTTGGCATTGCCCTTCTTTGGGATTGGAATGAAAACGGACCTTTTCCAGTCATGTGGCCACTGCTGAGTTTTCCAAATTTGCTGGCATATTGAGTGCAGCACTTTCACAGCATCATCTTTCAGGATTTGGAATAGCTCAACTGGAATTCCATCACCTCCGCTAGCTTTGCTCATAGTAATTCTTCCTAAGGCCCACTTGACTTCACATGCCGGGATGTCAGGCTCTAGGTGAGTGATTGCAGCATCATGGTTATCTGGGTCATTAAGATCTTTTTTGCATA
Source organism: Antilocapra americana (assembly GCA_007570785.1). NCBI lineage: Eukaryota > Metazoa > Chordata > Mammalia > Artiodactyla > Antilocapridae > Antilocapra > Antilocapra americana. The sequence continues at coordinate 29,842,108 of ML663009.1, read as the reverse complement.
GTTCTTCTGTGTATTGTTGCTACCTCTTCTTAATATCTTCTGCTTCTGTTAGGTCCATACTATTTCTGTCCTTTATTGTGCCCATCTTCAAGACAAATAGAGATACCAAGTAAACATTTTATGCAAAGACAGTCACAATAAAGAACAGGAATGGTACAGACCTAACAGAAGCAGAGGATGTTAGGAAGAGGTGACAACAATACACAGAAGAACTATACAAAAAAGATCATTTCATTAGGTTTGCAGAAATTCATGAGTCTACTCTCAGCATTTAATTTATTTTATTAGTCTATTTATTTGCTCTTCACTAGTATTGTACTAGTTTTGTTACTAGAGCTTGTAGTATGATCATTGGAGAAGGAAATGGCAACCCACTCCAGTATTCTTGACTGAAGAATCCCAGAGATGGAGGAGCCTGGTGGGCTGCTGTCTATGGGGTCACACAAAGTCTGACACAACTGAAGCGACTTAGAGCAGCAGCAGCAGTGTGATCATAGTTGACAGGACAAGCTGTTTTTCTTCTCTTTGATTCTTTTTACACAAGTTGACAGCTATTTATGGAAGAATATATTCTTCCACGTGCATTTTCTTCCCCCATTTTTATTGAGGTATTAGTGACAAATTAAAGTTATATATATTCAAGGTATACAACTTAATGTTTTGATATACATATAAATAGTAAAATAATTGCCAAAATCAAGCTAATTAACATATGCATTACCTTGCAGAGTTACTGTTTTTACTTTTTTGTGTGTGGTGAGAACGCTTAAGATGTACCCGCTTAGCAAGTTCCAACTATACAATATTGCTAACTGTATTCATGTTGCTGTAGATTAGATCTCCAGAGATTATCCATCTTGTATAACTAAAATTTTGTACACCTTGACCAGCTTCCTATTCTTCCTTCCCCCCAGGCTCTGGCAACCACCATGCTACTCTTTGCTATTTGAGTCTGACTGTTCTAGATTTCACATATAACTGAGATGAGGCTGTATTTGTCTTTCTGTGGCTTATTTGGCTTACCGTTACATTCTCCAGTTTCATCCATGTTGTTGAAGTGGTAGGGTTTCCTTCTTTTCAAATATTGAGTAAGATATATATATCACAGAATTGTCAACATCTGTTGGGTTATAGAAAAAGCAAGAGAATTCCAGAAAAACACCTACTTCTTCTTCATTGACTACATGAAACCCTTTGGCAATGTGGATTACAACAAACTGTGGGAAATTCTTAAAGAGATGGGAATGCAGATCCTCTTACCTGCCTCCTTAGAAACCTGTGTTCAGGTCAAGAAGCAACAGTTAGAACCAGACACAGAGCAATGGACTGGTTCCAAACTGGGAAAGGAGTATGTCAAGGCTGTATATGATCACCCTGCTATTTAATTTACATGCAGAGGACATCATGCAAAATGTCAGGCTAGATGAAGCACAAGCTGGAATCAAGATTTCTAGGAGAAGTATCAACAACAAGATAGGCTGATGATACCACCCTGATGGCAGAAAATGAAGAGAAAATAAAAAGCCTCTTGATGAAGGTAAAAGACAAGACAGAAAAGCTGGCTTAAAACTCAACAGTCAAAAAATTAAGATCATGGTATCTGGTCCCATCACTTCATGGTAAATAAATGGAAACAGTGGCAGATAATATTTTCATGGGTTCCAAAATCACTGCAGCAACAAAATTAAAAGATGCTTTCTCCTTGTAAGAAAAGCTGTGACAAACCTACACAGCATATTAAACAGCAGAGACATCACTTTGCCAACAAAGAACCATATAGACCAAGATATAAGTTGATTGCCAAAGAGTTGATGCTTTTGAACTGTGGTACTGAAGAAGACTCTTGAGAGTCCCTTGGACTACAAGGAGATCAAATCAGTCAACCCTAAAGGAAATCAACCCTGAATATTTATTGGAAGGACTGATGCTGAAGCTCCAATACTTTTGGCTGAGAAGAGGTGACGCACTGGAAAAGACTTTGCCTGATGCTGGGGAAGATTGAGGACAGAGAAGGGGGCAACAGAGAATGAGATGGTTGGCATGCACCACTAACTCAACGGACATGAGTTTGTTCAATCTCTGGGAGATAGTGAAGGACAGGGAAGCCTAGTGTGCTACAGTCTGTGGGGTCACAAACAGTTGGACACGACTTAGTGACTGAACAACAACAACAATCATATACATATATATATGTATGTATATATATGTACATATATATCACATTTTCTTGACCCATCTATAGACATATAGACACAAAGGCACAAAAGGCTTCTCTCATAGCTCAGTCGGTAAAGAATCTGCCTGCAATGCAGGAGACCTAGGTTCAATCCCTGGGCTAGGAAGATCCCCTGGCAATCCACTCCAGTATTCTTGCCTAGAGAATCCCAGGGATAGAGGAGCCTGGTGGGCTACAATTCATGGGCTTGCAAAGAGTTGGAGTGGCTAATCACATATACACCTAGACATTTAGGTAGTTTCCATGTCTCGGCTACTTTAATAATGCTGCTGTGAACATGGGAGTGTAGTTATATCTTTGAGATACTGATATCATTTCCTTTAGATAAATACAAGGAAGTGGGATTGCAGGATCCTAAGACAGTTCCATTTTTAAATTTTTGAGGAAAATACTCTCTTCCATCATGGAGGTACCTGTTTACATCCCCTCCAACAGTCTACGAAGATTTCCTTTTCTTCACATCCTTGTCAATGCTTATCTTTGTTCTTTTTGGTAATAGCCATTCTAACAGGTTGTGAGATGATAGCTCATTGAGGTTTTCATTTACATTTTCCTGATGATTAGTTATATTGATCACTTTTTCACTGTAGGACATCTGTATGTTTTATTTTTGAGAAATATGTATTCAAGTATTTTGCTCATTTTCAAATTGGCTTGTTTCCTTGCTATTGAGTTTTAGGAGTCCTTTATATATTTTTGATATTAACCCACAATCAGATATGGTTTGCAGATAGCTTTTTAGGTGTTGCAGTGGTAAAGAATCTGACTGCAGCATGATAAGGAATTGCTGCAGGCAATGAGGGTTCCATCCCTGGGTCAGGAAGACTCCCTAGAAGAGGAAATGGCAGTCCACTCTAGTATCCTTGCCAGGAAAATTCCACGGACAGGGAATCCTGGTGGGTTGCAGTCCATGGGTCACAAAGAGTTGGATACTTCTCAGTGACCAGGCACACACATACTCTCCTATCCCATATGATGCCTCTTCATTTTGTTGTTTGCTGTGCAGAAGCCAATTATTTATTTGTTTGACTGGGTCAGGTCTTAGTTGCATCACATGGGATCTTTAGTTGCAGTGCACAGACTCTCTAGTAGTGGCTTTTGGGTCTCAGTAGTTGGGGCACTTGGGCCCTGGAATGTGCAAGTTTTGTTACTCAGTGGCATGTGGGTCTGCATTCCCAGACTAGGGATAGAACTCATATTCCCTGTATTACAAGGAGTATTATTTTTCTTTAACCACTGGACTATCTGGAAAGTGCCACAGAAGACTTTTAATTTGAGTCAATCCTCTTTGTTTATTTTTACTTCTGCTGTTGGTTCTTTTTGTGTTATACTTAAAATGTAAAATTCACTGGCCAGATCAATGCCAAGAAGTCCTTTCCCTATGCTTTCTTTTTGCAGTTTTATGATTTCAGGTTTTACATTTAAGTCTTTAATTGATTTTTGTATGTGGTGTGAGATAAGGGTCCAATTTCATTCTGAATGTGGATATCCATTTTCTTCAGCGTCATATACTGAAGAGACTGTCTTTTCCCTATTGTGTGTTTTTGGCACCTTTGTCAAAGATGAGTTGACTGTAGATGAATGGATTTATATCTGGATTCTCCATTAGTCTATATGTCTGTTTTTATGTCAATGTGTGTGTGTTAATCATATCCAACTCTTTGCAATGCCTTGGACTGTAGCCCACTAGGTTCCTCTGTCCATGGGATTCTCCAGGTAAGAGTATTGGAGTGGGTTGCCATTCCCTTCTCCAGGGGCTCTTCGCGACCCAGGGATCGAACCTGGGTCTCCTATACTACATGTGGATTCTTTACCATCTGAGCTATCAGGGAAGCTTGATTACTGTAGTTTTGAATATTTTGAAATCACAGTGTGATGCCTCCAGATTTGTTCTTCTTGATCAAGACTGCTTTGACTATTTGAGGTCTTTTGTGATTTTATATACATTTTAGGATATTTTTCCTATTTCTGAAAAATTATTATTGGGGATTTGATAGGACTACATTGTATCTACAGATCACTTTTTTTAATATGGACATTTTCACAATATTAATTCTTCCAGTCCATGGACACAAAATGTTTTTCCAATTACCTGTGTCTTCTTTAATTTCCTTCACCAGCATTTTATAATTTCAATGTGAAATCTCTTTAACTCTTTGGTTAAATTTATTCCTACACATTTTATATTTTTTAGTGTTACTGCAAATGGAATTTTCTTAATTTCCATTCAAATAGTTTGTTAGTCTTTTATAGATAAATACCTTACATTTGCATGTTGATTTTATATCCTGAAACTTACTGAATTTATTAGTTCTAATAATTTTTTGGTACAGTCTTTAGGGGACTTTATATATAATAGCGTATCATCTTCAAGCAGAGATAACTTTACCTCTTCCTTTCCAACTTGTATGGCCTTTTATCTATTTTTCTTGTCTAATTGCTTTGTCTAGGACTTGCACGATTATGTTGAATTGGAGTGAGGAGAGTGGGCATCCTTGCTGTATGTGTGTGGACGGTGGTATGGGGAGACATGCTCCTACTCCAAGGGGTGCAGGGGCATGAACTCTGAGCAGCTTTGTTAGCTGGACTCACCATCAGACACTGCATCAGTGGTATCCCTGGTCATGCCAAGGGCTTCTGATGTCTTGCTTTTTCCCTCAAGGTAGTAAAGGATTCTTGAGGGGATTTCTTTTTTGCTGAGCTGTGCCAGGATGGGGGATGAAATTGAACAGGTAAAATGCTTTCTACATTTTCTATGTGTTCATCTTCAATTTTTGATCTCCATTGTGTTATGGCAGCTTCATTAGTGGATAGTCGTTACGTTGTTTTTGTAGGGAGGATAAAGGCTGGGACCTGCTAACCTGTCACCTCTGACATAATTTCAAATGCATTTAAAAATAACTTTACTACAGTCATCCAAAAATCTAGCTGGAATTTTAATTGGTATTGCATTTATATTAAATTTATAGATTAATTTTGACAAGAATTGACCTTTATTTTAACAAGACTAAGTTGTCCCATCCAAGAGAATGAAATATCTAATCATAATTTTTAATTTCATGTAACAAGTTTAGTTTTAAACTTTCTTTGCTAAGTACTGTATATTTTATCATTTTTATCTGATTTCTGATTGTATTTTGAGTTGATTTGCTGCTATAGAGAAATGCTATTGATTTTTGATTGTTGACCATATATCTGGCAACCTGGTTGATGTCTATAATTATAGTTAGGGGTCAGTTTTAAGAGGTATATGTTCACTTCTACCAGCTTCAATTAGGTTTGGCTCTACTGGCCTTTATAGTGGAAATGTTTTATAATCCAGGTATTTTTTTTTTTCTCCTAAGGCATACACTGTTACAATTGAGATTTTACTCTGCAAATGTTAAAATCCAGAAGGAAGACTAGAGGGTATTTGGGCAAATGGATTGCAGTTTCTTTATTTCCAAGGAATACACAAATAGTTGCATATAAAACCAAAATCCACTACTGATCCAGAGCTAATACTTAGAGAACCAATGATAATAATCCCTACAAACCACTGAATTCCTTTAGTTTCCCTAAGTATGGCATTTCTTGCTTTCCCATTTCTAAAGCTTTCAAGGCCACAGCTTGAAATAAAAGAAGCCAAGTCAATGATGGACTGAAATCTGTGTGACAACTCTGGAAACTAAGATGAGAACTAAAATCTGTGTGACAACTCTGGAATCCAAGATGGGAACCCTCTTTCTCCATCTCTTCCCAGGATGTCAAAGAAAGAAGCACTAGAACAGGACTGGCAAACTCTGGGAGGCAATGGGGGCTTTTCATTATGAAAATTTATCAAACATTTTTTGAACCACTGAGTTATAAATGATGTCTATATAGACGGAGTAAAGAAAAGAGTTAAGGAGGACACAAAGTGTTAAGGGGTTTGCTCAAATTACCAGGATAGGGGAAATCTGAGCTATCGTCTTGGAATTTGGTTTATACTGAGAGCTGGTCTACTGGAGGCTGTGGTGTTCCTTTTCTATTTCCATAGTAGGTTTTTTTTTAATTTAATTTATTTATTTTAATTTTCTTTACATTATCGTGTTGGTTTTGCCATACATTGACATGAATCTGCCATGGGTATACATGTGTTCCCCTTCCAGAACCCCCCTCCCACCTCCCTCCTGATTCCATCTCTCTGGGTCATCCCAGTGCACCAGCCCTGAGCATCAGATCTGGGCTGGCGATTGACTTCACATATGATGATTAACATGTTTAAATGCTGTTCTCTCATATCATCCCACACTTGCTCTCTCCCATAGACTCCAAAAGACTGTTCTTTACATCTGCATTTCTTTTGCTGTCTCACATGAGTCCAAAAGACTGTTCTATACATCTGTGTTTCTTTTGCGGTCTTGCATACAGGGTTCTCGTAACCATCTTTCCAAATTCCATATATATGTGGTTGTTTAACTTGCATTATCCAGAACAATTTATTTCAGTTCTGTGTTTGTACAAGTAGTCCTTCAGTTGACTAAAAAAAAGAAAAAGAAAAAAACCCCTCACATTTAATAGATGTATAAACTGATTACCCCCCTGCACTGCTATACAGGGCCACCATTAGTAAGAACACTCGTAACGTTTGGAAAAAAGAACTACACTCAATGCTTCCGGTAACAATTTGTTTCAGGTAAATTTGCTAGTGGAGTATATTTCATGATAGGTGCTCTCTGAAACCTCAGAAGGCAATTTCCAAACTCTTCTGGAAACTATTTTGTAAAAGAGAAGCAATCATGAGGAAGGATTACCAGGGGAAATTTTGGAAGCTGGCCACCCAATTAGGCAACTTTTCTTCCCCAAGGACCTATAACTTGTGCTCACAGTTTCAGGATTTATTTGGACACAGCCCTTGACCTCTGACATTTTTAAAAGAAATTAAGCTGTACCAGAAACTGGGATCAGTGACAGCCGCATTGGTCTCCTTGGAAAGAAAAATGGCTTTAGGAAAAGACAAGGGACTGACCCCTTAATCATACTGCCAGTCACTTCTCATAAGTAAGGTTTGCAATTGGTCAGGAAAACACAACCATTGTCCTAATTTAGGAAATAAAGGAAGAGAAGAGAGAAAGAGGATTAAGAGGGGGTGAAGGGGGAAGTAAAGAGGAGAAGGGGGTTTCTGACTCTGAGAATTCGTGTTAGGGAGGGGAAGCTAGATATTGCTAAGAAGACAGAGAGGTGTTAATATACAGAATCCGCAGCAAAAGGACAGAGAGAGAATAGCTATTTTAAATCACATCTGGCATTGCCTTTAGTTATGTGAAAAGAACAGAGGCCTTAGAAGTGGAAAGAGCTGAGTTCAAATTCTAACTCCACTCTTTTCCAGTTGAATAAACTCGGGCTTTTTATTTCACCTCTTTGAACCTTGGTTTCCTCATCTGTAAAATGAGGTTGATGCCATCTACCTTGAAATCCTGTTAGCAGGATCTAAAATAATGTTTACAAAAATCCTTACACATTACAGCTCCTATAGTATGTTATCCTAGTTGAGGTCAAACACGTGCTCCTTCTTAAGACTGATTAACTTAGGTGTACTGATGCTGAACTGCTGTGTTCTTATTTAACTTGTCTTGAAGGACACCAGGAAATAAGGTCACATCGTTGTGGGTGGAGGTGGAGCTTTCCCTGATGGGAAGGAGCATCACAACTGACATTTTTTCTTGGGTGAGGGGCATGGTTGATCCTGGAACAGGAAGCCAAGATAGTAGAGGTAGGCAGGGATAACAGGAGGGCACTTCCTCTACCAAGGTGGGAAGGCCTATGATGGGTGGGCCTGGGCTTTCCTTTAGGATTCATGCTGTAGGGCATTCTCCCTGGAAATATGAAAGTGATCCCTTCCAGAGGGTGGTCTTCAGAGCAAGTCAGGAACAGCCCCCTCAGGACCTCCTGAGCCCAACCACTGGGCAAGCCTAATGAAGGATGGAGGAGTTCAGGGGAGAGTAACTGAGGCTAGAGCAAAGCCCCACTGCAGGTGCATAAGGAGAACAGAGAGTTGCATAGGAGGGGCTGGATGGCATCCCGAGTTGGAGCTACAGAGGACAAGAAGGAAGATCATAAAGGACGTGTTTACTTGATCCTGGCCACTCAAAATGGTGGGCAGGACATTTTGATAAAGGGAGACCTTTATGGAACCAAGTGGAGTGGGACATTTAGAAGGAAGTATAAACTATTTTAATGAATACGTTTCCCAATTATTATTACAAGCATCAGTTTAGAATCAAGAGATTAGTTATTTGTTTTCCAGTAAAAGAGTATTAAACGTATTTTTACCATTGCTGGCTATTGATGTGAGAAACTTCCAGCCATGCTGGTCAGATTCTTCTCATAAGGACCATAAGAGAGCACCCATCAGCCTTGAATTGTTCCAGAAAATAGCTAGCCAAAGGCACTGGCTGTTTTTCCAAAGGACCACTTGCCCCAACACTGAACAACCATTTTATTGTTGAAATGTCTCCAAACTGCTCGCTTGCCCCTTTGCAGCTGACAGAGAACTAAGGGATGTGCCTTGAGGCCTATCAGAAGATCTTTGTCACTTTCACGTCCCACCTCAGCAAAGAGACTGGCAGTCAAAATCTTGTCCCAGTATTCCTTTCTATTCTACAAAACTTTTCTTCTTTTCTAACACCTTTGAACTCCTGGTGAAACGAAAGTGATGGCAGATGGGTTCCTTTGCTACGAGTTTGTGAATAAACAGCCTGTGTTAGTTTCATCTTGGATTTAGTGTGCCTTTGCAGATGGGAAGTCATATCAAAAGAAATATGGCATTTACCAAGTGAGAAATTTGGAAGAGAGACCCAGGACAAGTAAAGGGTTTCCATTTCGTACAGTTTTCTGGTTAGAAGGGCGTGTGGGGAAAGGAGAAGGCAGTAGAGAAACTTATGAAAATGAGATCTGGCACCAAAGGAAGTTTCATGCCTTTTCTCCTTCCTGCTACATTTGTATAAGCCTATATGAGAGAGTTTTTATTTATTTACCTTGTGGTAGGTAAGCAGGCAAGAGGGTCCCTTAGTAGTTTAAAGGCTGGAAAGAGAGAAAGAAAGTGTTTAGGAAGGGAGAATGTCACTTGTCTTCAAGGGTATATGAAATGCAAACCTCAGGGCTTAATATAATTTTTAAAAAAGAAAACATATGCGTTAGATTAAAATGTTAAATCAAGCCAAATGAGTAAGAATTAAACATCTACCCCATTCAAGGTTCAATATATAACTGATGATAAACACTATGTGATTGAACTCTAATTCAGTTAAAACCATGCTGACCTCCCAGAAGTTCTTACCAAAGAATTCAAATATAAGTTTGGGATTTTCACAGAATCTGGTGAACAGCACGTGAGGATAGAATACGGGATCCTAAAATGCTATTTGAGCGTGGGCTTAAAGGTTACATCTAAAGTGGCTGAATGTTTTAATTTAGGAGGAAGTTTAAGTTCATTTTCTTTACAAGCAATGGGCACTTGTTGACTTTAGGTAGGATATCATACACCATTCCTTGGACAACTAAATTTTTCCCAGACCTCAGGAAATCAGAGGTACAAGTGAATTAGTGTTGACACTACCGCCCAGATCCCACTGGCTTTTAGCCCTGGTGGCATGCAGGACCTCCATATCTTCCCTCCTCTAGTCTTCCCTTCATTCCCCAGTTCTCAGTGGTACATGGTCCAGTTTCTGTCACTGAAGCCTTTCACAAGGACACACTCTCTCAGAGATACCCTCCTTTGGGGCTCACTGCCCTGGACTGTCAGACAGCTAGCAAGGGGGCCTGAGAGGAGAGCTGGACTTCTCAGCCCCAAGGTTCTCACCTCACCTGCAACCAACCCTGCCTTAGTCCAGAGACCCACAACCTCTCAGAAGGCAGAACCTCTGCCTTTAGTCTGGAATGCCTCCTCTTGTGGAGTTCAAGCCCAATCCCTCAGAACCCAGAGGTCTGAAAGGACAGGAACCATGTCACAACCAAATCACTCAGTTTTCTTTTCCCTTTCACTCTCCTGTCTTGCAAAAAACCCCTCAGTGAACAAAGCCCAGGTATATGGAGATCCACAGAGGTCACCTGGATCTATTTTGACCTAACTGGGGATACCAGGGGCTCTTAATTTGAACTGAGCCTCTGAACTGCACTTGGGAGAAGACAGATGGTCCAAATCCCCACTTGACTCAGATTTGCCTGTAGATCTAGGACTGATTTGTGAGGGTGATGCATGGATCTGTGAGCTCGCTCAGGTCCATGTGTAGATTGGTGAGGGCTTCCAAACTGTTTTCTGTAGCTTTGCATGTGGAGGTGTGTGGGAGAAGATTATACCTTTTTTAGGAGTGAGGTACCCCACTAAAATCCTGACGTGTGTCCAGAAATCCTTCCCTGATCCCTCTATCTGGATATAACTTGTCTCTGTTTCAACTCACCAGAGGTTGACCTGCCTCTATAACAGTTCACACCTTTTTCTAGGAATAGCACCTATGTAGACCCCACTGGATGACACAGTTCACAGAGCAGAACTCTATTCCTTAGGTCATGGCTTTGGTTACAGCAAATGTTCTGTGGTATCTGTTCATTTGAAGTAAAGTCTGTTCCATTGGATCGTGCCCCTTTGTGGCCAACTCCTCATAAAATGTGGCAGGGGAAGTCGAGGTCATTCCATAGGGAGGCATCCATTCCTCTTGTCCTGCACCCCAGGGAACCCTGGCACAGCCCACAGCAAACACCAGTCTGAACTCGCCCTCACCCTCTGGAACAGCTCTCGAAGTTCTCCTGGATATGGACTAGAGCTCACTCTCCTGTCCCTGGAAATGCCTGGGACACTGGTGTTCCTGTTACTGGTGTTCCTGGAAGTGCCTTTAACCACCCACTGTAGCTCCTGACTGCCTGTGCTGGTGGCCCTTCCCTCCTGGCTTTCCCTGAAGGACTGGCATGCCTCACCAGGAGCTTCTGAAGGGGAAGAAAAGCCCCCTGGCTTCCTGAACGCAGAGGCTCTCAGGTTGGCAGATACCCTTCCTTTCCTTTCAGAATTATGATATCTATTTTGGTGAGACAGGAGGTTTTATGTGCTACTGTTGTTCCATTCCTTCTGGAAGGCGATTTAACCAAGTGTCTAGCACCTTTAAAATGGTATATCCTTTAATCCAGCAATTTTACTTAGAGTAAATTTCCTGCAATTCACAAAAAAAGGAAGGAATTTAAAAAGATATTCACCTCATGAGTAATTAAAAAAAATCAAAAACATCAAGATGTTTTTTACCCACCAGATTGGTAAAAGTGTAAAAGTTTGATCAGGTGGTAAATGTGTGGGGATGTGGTCACTGCAGCTTATAAACAAGTAGTAAAATTAGTCTTTACTTACTGCTTGTTTGTGAATTAGCCCCGTATCAATAGTAACTCCCTAAATCTATAAACATACATGTTTATTTGTGGGGAATGGCTTAATAAATTATGATAAATACATATTATAGCATTTATAGTAATTTTTAAAAATTTTCAAAGCATTGTAAATTTATACTTCAACTGAACAACAACATCTTAATGTATGAAGCATAATAATACATAATAAAAGAAGACTTTTATTGCCAATTGTTCCTAAAATGCTCATCTATAGTTACTTTAATTCTTACACTAATTTATTTTTATTTAAAAAAGCATTTATTTATTTATTTGGCTGCGTCAGTTCTTAGTTGTTCATGCAGTGTCTTCACTGCATCACAAGGGATCTTTTATTGTATTCGCTTGGCCAAGGGCCATTTTTGTTCTGTTAGTATATAAATAAGCTCCACCTGGAAAGCCTACATTACAGTTACATTAATGTACAGGCTACATTCATGTAGCCTACATTACAGCTACATTACAGTTACATCATGGCTGCTGTGTCAGCCAGGAGAGAATAAACGTGCCTTCAATTCCTACAGCTCTTTGCATCTTCTTCCAACCTCTTAGGTCATGCCTTGTTTACCCTGGGCTCAGCAAACTGTGCACACAGTGAGATACAACAAGACAATTGGCATAATCGGTGAGATCAGCACGACAGATGTTTATCCTAACATTGCTTAAAATTGAGACAATGTAAATGTTCAGCAATTGCTATATAAATAATAGACATTCTTATGATAGAGTATTATGAAGTCATTAAGATCACTTTCAAAGAATTTTTAATGAAATGAGAAAACATAATTTTGCAGTAAGCACAAACTTATATGTTAATTCCAATTTTGATAATACATGTATCTCTGGAACGAAATGTGTACCGAAGCTTTTGTAACTGTTTTCCAGGTGATGAGCAGTAAAAGCTATTAAAGGGAAAAGGACCTATGTGTTCCCCTCTAAGCCCAGAAGATGGGGAATAACAGGTTGTCAATTTCTGTTCTCCTTCATTTAATTGAAAAGGAGCCTCTCAAGTGATCACAGGGACTATTATGGTACTATCAAACTGGGAAGGAGAGGTGACTGAATCTCAGAAGATAGAGACCAGCCTAGCCCAGAAGTGTATGGGATAAGGGTGACCTCAGAGGACTTTACAAGAGAAAGTGAAAATTCTTATTTAGGAATTTTATAGCTGGAATGGAATCTGGAAATCATCTGTTTCTTGCTTCTCGAAGTGTGGTCTGTGGACTACTCAGGCTCTGGAGAAATGCAAAGTCTCCAGCCTTATTGCAGATCTACTAAATCAAAATCTGCATTTTAACAAGATACCTAGGTATACATTGTACATTGTAGCTTGAGAAACAAATGATATTCTGTGATTTTTAAAAAGAAGAACCCGAGGTTTTTAAGAGGTGAAATGTTATGTTCAAGGTCACATGGGGATTTTAGTGACAGAGGCAGAACCAGAAACTGGTCTTTTGACCTCTGTTCCATTTCTTCATATCTTGCTGCTCTTCACTATGTTATCCATGTATTTACTCCAATTTGTATACATTATCCAATTCCCTATTTCCTGAATCTTTTCTAGTAATTTTAAAGGTATGGTGTTTTATTTATTAGGTCTATATTGGACTGAGACAAATAATCATTCGTCTATGGCAGTAAGTGAGTTCAGGGTCAGCTTCAATTGCCAGCATTTTGATTGTCTAACTCCTTGGAATCTTCTTAAATATCCGTGGAGACTGGTCTTTCATCCCTTATAAATTAGCTGTCACCAGACCCAAGTGGAATCATGGGCTGAAGGATGACAGAGAGGTTCAGCATTTCTGACCAGAGACTTAGACAAAACATCTTCCCTACCCTTCCCTTCCCTTTGTTTTCTGTGTCCTACTTTGGTTCTGCTCCCATTCTCTTTATCTCTCATCAAAGCTTAATTATACTCCTGGATTCTGATCACAGATTTATTAAATGTTTAAGTTTATGCCCTTTGAATGATAGTTTCCCAGTAATGAAGTGCATTCAGAAGGAGAATAGCAGGTCAAGCATGGGTATAATTTGGAAGAGCTTGACACCAGCCATTTCATCTCTGACAGTGTTAATCACTACTCTAGTTTTTCAAGCTCTGGACTTGCTGGACTGTGCCTGCCAAGGTCATCTGGGGTGCCCTAAATTAATTTTAAAGACATATGACTGCTTGGAGTTCACTAAGTTATCAGCTCATAATATTTTTTAAAAATATTCATTTTATTTCCCCTCAAATTACAAACCCACATATAAATTACCTTGAAATAGCTAGAAAATAATACACCATTGTGTTAGAATAATAACATCACTAAAGACTGCTGGATTTGCAAGCCAAAGCAAATTCTTAGAGTCAAACTTTTTGAAGAAAATATAGGACATACTGTAAGAATTGCCAAATATTGAGTTAATCCTATTCAAAAAAGATTCAATAGATGCCTCTTCTGCATAATCCACAGTTTTAGATGTTGTACAGGTTGGAGGAAGTGTCCAAAATTGACTCCTGGATGAAGCTGTAAGGAAAAGGCAAGAGAAGTGATTCACAGCTGTCATTCTAGGGAGAATATCAGAATCATAGGACAGGTTACACATACTATGGGAATTTGTGGAGGGAGCCCATCCCCTTGTGGGGAGCAGGGAAGACAAGAAATGATAGCATTGGAGATAGGCTTTAAAACATAAAATTTGAAAAAACTTTCTGCTTTATCTATAAAGTTAAAAATTACACACACAAAAATGTGAATTTTCTAAGTTAAGTCATTCAGAGGAATATAAAGAAAGCACTGTCTACCCTTTCCCAGAGTGATTTTTGGGCTCCAAAATCACTGCAGATGGTGATTGCAGCCATGAAATTAAAAGACGCTTACTCCTTGGAAGGAAACGTATGACCAACCTAGACAGCATATTAAAAAGCAGAGACATCCCTTTGTCAACAAAGGTTCATCTAGTCAAGGCTATGGCTTTTCCAGTAGTCATGTATGGGTGTGAGAGTGGACTATAAAGAACACTGAGTGCCGAAGAATTGATGCTTTTGAATTGTGGTGTTGGAGAAGACTCTTGAGAGTCCTTTAGACTGCAGGGAGATCCAACCGGTCCATCCTAAAGGAGATCAGTTCTGGGTATTCATTGGAAGGACTGATGTTGAAGCTGAAACTCCAATACTTTGGCCACCTGATGCAAAGAACTGACTCATTGGAAAAGACCCTAATGTTGGGAAAGACTGAAGGCAGGAGGAGAAGGGGATGACAGAGGATGAGATGGTTAGATGGCATCATTGACTCGATGGACATGAGTTTGGGTAAACTCCGGGAGTTGATGATGGACAGGGAGGACTGGCGTGCTGCGGTTCATGGGGTCGCAAAGAGTCGGACACGACTGAGCGACTGAACTGAACTGTATCCTTTCCCCTCCTTTATCCCAAGTCCCTTCCTCTCAAAGTGATCAATGCTAATAGCTCATAATATCCTTCCTTACTTATACATAGAGCTGTCTAAAACTTTGCTTTGTTATTATCTTTTATAAAATAAAATAATATATAATTTGTAACTTTTCAATTTAATAAAGTCCTGAATATTTGCTCAGCTAATGCACAGTGATCTAATTCATTCCTTTTTAATAGATGCAGAGTGGTCTATAGGATGACTGCTGCAGAATTTCACCTACCATTTCCACGGTGATACACATTTAGGTTGTTTACAGGATTTTGTTATTTACATAATGCTGAATTTTGATAGAAAGAGATGGAGTTAGAGTCAAAGAGGCAGCAATCAAAGAGTCAAAAAGGCAAGAAATAAAACTTTGGGCCCAATAATTTCTGTCCATAATCTTTTCATTGTCAGCAGCTTCATCATTAGCACCGCTCATTCTCCTCTAGGTCCCCCCTGGTTTCTGGTCTCTTCGGTTATCACTGATGGTATTCACTTGCTGTATTTCATGCTACACCAGAGATCCAATCCTTCTCCCTTTAACGGATGCCTCCCAAGTTCCCACATCCTGTTAATCAGCTGCCCATACCTCTTCCCCAGAAAGCAGAGATCAATGAAGTAAGTCACCTGTCTCATGGCCACCATTGACTGAATTGTAATGAACATGTGATTTAAGCTTGGCCAATCAGATTCTGTTATCTGAGGATTTAGACCTGGGATCTGGAGAAATGATGAGATACTCAAACTGAGAAGTGATGTACAGCTGAGTTAGGGGGTCATCTATGAGCCAAATACTTGCCAAAGCAGAAAAGGTCTGCATGGAGAGGGAAAAGATGAAGCAGATGTGTCAATAGAGTGAGGGGGAGAGAGAGGGAGAAGCAGAGAATCCTTATTTACTTCCCATTAACTTCAACTCCTGGCTTCCATCCCATAGGAGGACTGATTGCACTTCTTGCCCTTGGGTTTCATAAGATACCTCTGCCTTCTTCTAATAAGTTCCTTCTGTCTGAGCAAGTTTGAATGAGGGTGATTTTTTAACTTGCAAACAAGCGATGCCTGAGAATTTGGCCAGGAATAGTGCTAAGGAGAAATATTCCTCCATACCAAATTTAAGCTAAAAAAAAAAAAAAAAAAGAGCTGGTATAGCTATTTTACTGGAAGATGTGATAACCTGCTTCCTTCTAGTATAAAAAGAGATATAGATTGTGCTATTTATTAATACAGAATGTTATATAAAGATTAGTGATTATTTGTTTTCAATAAATGAAGTACTTGAAAAAGTAAAAACCTCATTTAGTGAACCTATTTGAAACAGCACCTCTGGTGGGATTTGGCGTCAGAAGAATAAGGGCTCCAAGACTGTTTTCATGAAAAAGTATGGACTTACACTCGGAGATGCCTGGCTTGGAGTCTGCCACAGCCTAGTTGTGTGACCTTGGAACTGAATCGTGATTTTCCCTTCTGTAAACTGAAGACAATATATTAAGGTTAATTAAGGATCAAATGAAACAGGGTATGTAATGTCTGACATCATACCTGGCACATAGTAAGCCCTCAACAGTATTAATTCCATTTGTCTTTCTCTCTTCCCCACCGCCCTAGCTCTTCCTCCCACTACTATTTAGGAACTGGCTTCCTTTGATCCCCATCTTCTCTAGGCTAAAGCTGCCCCGCCCTCTTCCTCCTTGCTCCACCACGGAACAAGGTACAAAGAGAAACCCACAAGAGACTATGGTCCCCCAGCCAGAGAGAAAGATGGAGGCGAAAGTGATGGAGCTCTGGACAGGAAGGGGAGGGAGGAAGGGGGAATGTATAACAAATATCCTTGTGCATATTGCTGAAATTAACAGACAAAATAATATTAGAACAAACCACTGAGCTCTTTTGCTTCTACAAAGACCAACCCCACCAAATAATTTCAATACAAGGCGTTTGGAGATAAACAGTCATAGATATTAGTCAGTCATATTAATGTCAGGCATGACATTATCAGTCATAGATAATATCATGTGGTTGGTCATTAGCTAACAGCTGTTCCCTAAGCAGTTTTCTTGGCTGACAGCTACAGCCACTTATAATTTAGTGTTGATTAAAAATGGCCATATGGCAGAATTATATTAAAATATTATAAAGACCAGACTAGTCCTTTCTCTAAGCACTTCCAAACTAGAATGAGTGTATAAAAATACACATGTAGACACCTGAAGGATAATGAAAGCAATTTTAAAAATTAGACCTTGAAAAATTTGCTGATTCATATTAAACAATCAGGAAGTTCTTGGCACCACTGGTCTCTCTGTAGTATGATTAATGTACTTTTAAAATTCAATTTTAAGAAATTCCATCCAAAAAAGAACCAAAAGCCTTTGGAAAAGGCAGATACAGGCTAGGCTTGTCTAGGGAGGAGATAGGAATACATAAGAGACCTTTACCACACTCACATATCCTGCTGGGTTGTTGTTGTCCAGTCACTCCGTCATGTCCAACTGTTTGCGACCTCTTTGGAATGTCCTATACTGCAGCACACCAGGCTTCCCGGATCTTCCTATGGAGTTTGCTCAGACTCATGTCCATTGAGTCGGTGATGCCATCCATCCATCTTATCCTCTGATGTTCCCTTCTTTTCCTGCCTTCAATCTTTCCCAGCATCATGGTCTTTTCCAATAAGTCAGTTCTTCACATCAGGTAGCCAAAGTATTGGAGCTTCAGATTCATCATCAGCCCTTCTAACGAATATTCAGGATTGATTTCTTTTAGGATTGACTGGTTTCATCTCCTTGCAGTCTGAGGGACTCCCAAGAGTCTTCTCCAGCACCATAGTTTGAAGGCATCAGATCTTCGGCATTCAGCCTTTTTCATTGTCCAGCTCTCACATTCACACAGGACAACTGGAAAAACCATAGCTTTGACTATAGGGACCTTCGTTGGAAAAGTAATGTCTCTGCTTTTTAATATGCTGTCTAGGTTTGTCATAGATTTTCTTCCAAGGA
The DNA here is from genome assembly GCA_007570785.1 of Antilocapra americana. Classification (NCBI taxonomy): domain Eukaryota; kingdom Metazoa; phylum Chordata; class Mammalia; order Artiodactyla; family Antilocapridae; genus Antilocapra; species Antilocapra americana. The sequence continues at coordinate 29,824,070 of ML663009.1, read as the reverse complement.
GTAAGCATCTTTTAACTTCATGGCTGCAGTCACCATCCGCAGTAATTTTGAAGACCATGAAAATAAAGTCTGTCACTGTTTCCATTGTTTCCCATCTATTTGCCATGAAGTGATGGGACAAGATTCCATGATCTTTGTTTTTTGAAAGCTGAGTTTTAAGCCAGCTTTTTCACTCTCCTCTTTCACCTTCATCAAGAGAGTCTTTGATTCTTCTTTACTTTCTGCCACTAGAATAATGTCATCTGCATATCTGAGGTTATTGATACTTCTCCTGTGAATCTTGATTCCAGCTTGTGCTTTATCCAGCTTAGCATTCTGTATAATGTACTCTTCATAGAAGTTAAATAAGCAGGGTGACAATATACAGTCTTAACATACTCCTTTCCTAATTTTGAACCAGTCCATTGTTTCATGTCTGGTTCTAACTGTTGCTTCATAACATGCATACAAGTTTCTTAGGAGACAGATAAAGTGATCTGGTATTCCTATCTCTTCTAAGAGTTTTCCACAGTTTGTTGTGATCCACACAGTCAAAGGCTTTAGCATAATCAATGAAGCAGAAGTAGATGTTTTTCTGAAATTCTCTTGCTTTTTCTGTGATCCAATGGATGTTGGCAGTTTGATCTATGGTTCCTCTGCCTTTTCTAAATCCAGCTTGAACATCTGGAAGTTCTTGGTTCACATACTGTGGAAGCCTAGCTTGAATGATTTTGCTGGGTTGAGCCATCCTTAATAATACAGTTTGATTGATTGACACTGATTCCTTTATTAATGTATATAACAGCTTTGTATACTTACTATATGCCAGGCACTGAAAATTCAAAGAATAAGATGTCTTAAGGCTGCTTGCCTGTAGGAATACTCAGGTTAGTGAGGAAGAGAAACATAAGGAGACATAAATTATACTGACATTTTCAGTTATGATAGAAACACAATGGTACTCTGAGGGAACCTTAAGGTAGACATGTCCAGTCTGCTTGGGTAATCAGAAGACTTCATGAAAGTGGCATGAGAGTGAACCATATCATTTTACAGGCCTGGAATGATGCATGTGGTATGTCTAAAAGTTTATGTACATGTGTACATATACACATAAACATACGCACACAGAATATATATGACAATGATGTTGTTTTCCCCACCTCTAGTGCATATACTAATACTTATGAAAAATAGTACTTCATTTCTTTGGGGAAGAAATAAAAATAAGAATCTCAAGTATATCTACAATTGGGGTTTAGACACAGACTGTCTGGAAAACCATACACAGGCCTGGGTGGATTTTCCCTGAAGCTAGATTTTAGAGCAATAATAGAAGAGAGATGAGCCGCCAGGAGGAAAGGAGCCAGGCACGACCAGCCAGACTGTGTGATAACTCTGAGGGTCAAAGGGACTTAGAGGTTGTTCTTGGAGGCTGCCTGGATAGGTGTTCCAGCCTGGTGATTTTGGAGACATGTGGTGGACAGAACAAGCTGCCCCACTAAATTCTCAACACATCAAGACTCAAGCAACCATGCTTTGGAGCCCACTTAATTTTTTGTAACAGAAGGAGACAGCTTTCTACTTCTCACTTCACATAACACACATACACAAACATACACACAACTGAGCTGTCATGGAACCATGAGAGCACTGATGTCCAGGAGAGGTCAACAAAACCTTTCACTGTAGGGCTTCTATAAAATACAAGAATCCCAACTGCATCCAAGTAAACCTTCATGTATTGAGCCATTTGATAAAAACAACCCCTGCCATATATCAGTGACACTTGGTTTTTCACAAGCACATCTGCCAGCCACTCACTCCTTCCTTCCCTTGTGCTTCTAAGCAAAGAGCCTTTCTTAAATGATGGACACAAAGAGGCCAAAGTAGCCCAGCTGGGTTTCCTCCTCATTAAATGAGATGGGAGCAGGCTTGGAATGAAGTAAACGATTTCTGTGGAGGAAGATGGGAAATCACTGTTAATGGAGCACTGAATGAGAACCATTTCTTCTCATGCCCCTGGGGAAATAAAACAGGTGGATCAGGCAGGAACAGGGGCCCCTAAAAGCTGTAAGTGCAGTAGTTGAAGCAACGCTGCTGGTGTCAGACAGCCATGCTGTGAATCCAGCCCTACTATTTACCTGGGGCTGGTTACTTGCCTTGCTGTTGTTCAGTTGCTAAGCTGCGTCTGACCCTTTGCAATCCCATGGATTGCAGTACACAAGACTTTCCTACCCATCAACGTCTCCCGGAGTTTGTGCAAACTCGTGATTGAGTCAGTGATGTTCTTGCCATAATACTGCCCCAATCGCCTCATCTGTAGAGTGAAGATATAAACTACTTTACTTAACATGTTTTATAAGGATCATGTGAATGTCGACTAATAGTTATCAAATGTTTTCAGGGCCAGGCAACCCCTTTTGTGGGGTTTCCCAAAGTGACTCACTGGTAAAGGACCTGCCTGCCAAGTAGGAGATGCAGGTTCGATCCCTGGGTTGGGACGGTTCTGGAGAATGAAATGGCAACCTATCGATAACTCATTCCTACTGACAAGAAAGCACCTTTAAAACAATGAAGTCTTACTCAAGAGTCCCAAAAGTAAAACAAAGCAATGTGGCTTTTATTTAGAGTTGGACCCCTAGTTGCTAGGAATCCAGCAGAGAAGGGGTGATCAGCAAGGACAACTTCTGCTTCTTAAATTGTAATCTTTTTTTTTTTTTACCCCAGGAAAGATATAACTGTCCCACAATCTGAAAATGAGTGTTTTACTATTGTGCTCCAGGGATCAAGAAAATTTGCTTCCATCTGAAATAGAAAGCATTTATTATCATCAAAACTTATGAATGTCAACCAAAACAGAAGAAAATTTTCAATTAAAAGGTATCTGAATCAGGACAATTCTTCTGAATTTGAAAAAGTCAAATATGTCAATCGTTGAATTTTACCTTTGTTTTACTATTGATTTTTTCTTCTTTTTGCCAAGGGAAGTATTTGTGTTTGGATACATAGAAAAAAAAAAGAGCTTAATATTGATTTTTTTGAAACAATCTTTTTTTCATCAAAATATAAAAGGGAATCTTTTGTAACAGTGAGGAGAATGTTATTCCTTTCCTGGTAGTTGGGTCTCATTAAGTATGAGAAACGGGGCACCTGGACTTCCATTACTGGTTCACATAGAAACATCAAGGCATATGAATAAATTCTTTATTAGAGACAATCAAGCTATGCTACTTTTGCAGAGAAAGAGAAAGATAGGAGAGTACAAACTATAGAAGTGGCTCCTTTTGAAACATTCAAACCCTTTGCAGTGGCCTTCTAGAAAGTGCCCAGAGTCATCTGTGGGGAGAGCTTGTCACGATTTTAAAGGCTGATTAAAATACATGGGATCATCTTATCTGGGAGAACAGAAGGACTAGACCCCAGTTGATACTGCAGTTGATGAGCAAGTAGCAGTCACCCACATTGGCCAGGATGGGGGATGCTTGGTCATTTCTGTAACTGGGCAAAGTTCACGTTTTGTCTGTGTTCAGACATGGTTAGGGAACAGGCTTGTTTTGTCTTGATCCATCCTGGTCACAGAATGGCCTTGCCTGATGCTGATATTCTGAAATATTCTGAAATTATTTGTGTTTGTCGGGAGAACACCATGGCCCACTTGTGAGTGTCAGGTGTGTCTGGATGTTATGGGTTTTGTTCTCAGATCAGACCCATTGTGGCAGGCAGGACCCACTGGTTCATGTCTTGCTTCAGCCCATTAGGTGGGGAAGGAGGTGCATGCCAGTGACTGTTTCACACTTCTTCTCTTTCTGCTTCTTTATGCATAGACCAAATAGAATCATTCCTCATCTTTCAAGTGTATATGTCATCAGTTCAAGTGAGAGCCAGAAATTAACTTAAGTCCCTGAGTTCTAACTCTAAACTCTCTGGAGAGAGAATACGTTTCACCCGTTTACATTTTTTAAATATTTATGCATTCATTATTCATTCTTAATTGTGGAATGCGGGCTTCTCTGTAGCTGTGGCCTGCAGCACATGGGACCCTAGTTCCCTGACCAGTGATTGAATCCACGTCTCCTGCATTGGAAGCTGGATTATTAATCACTGAACCACGGAGGAAGTTCCAATTCACCTGTTCTTAGATGAGGTGGCTACTCCTTTCTAATAACTTTTGTCTAGAAGGGAAGGATTGTGCAAGAGAAATGTTGTTCCACAGGCCCACTCTGAGAAGGAGGACAGTCCTTAGAGAAGGAAGTCATGTGCTGGGCATTGCCTAGCCCTGGGAAAGTTGACCTTCAACAATATGGGAGAATAACAACAAAGCTAGCGCCTTGCATGGCTTTAGTGCTTTACAGAAGCAAAGCATTTCCATCACCATTTTTAACCTTTTGAACCATCCTGTGAAATGGGAATTATTTATTTGGACTTAAAAGGGAGGAAGGTGAAGGTTGATAGAATTTAGAGATTTTCTTAAGCCTCTATAGCCTGTTAATATAGAACCCAGACTTCATGATTCTTAGGACAGCTCTCTCTCCATTATGAGAGCGAAACTGTTTTTCCCAGACCCTGAAAGCACACCAGGGAGGGATCAGGAGGAATTTGCTCAAGGTGAGACAGCACGTAGAAGATAGAGCCAGGTTTTAACCTCTGCTGTCTGATTCTGAGCCCAGGGTCGGAGCAATGCAATATTAGCAGACTGAGAGGCTTGGGGAAGTCATGTAGGAATGCAATTATTTTTGTCTCTAGAAGGGGAGAGAGATGGTAGAAAAGGAAAGGAGACATAAGACTTTGCATAGCTTTCCTGTTATGTGGAGGGTTTTGATAAAGCACGGGAACTGTCAAAGAGGTCTGAGAAACTCACTAGGAAACTTGGGGACCTAAAGATAGGAATGGTGAGGAAGAGGGGGCAGGGTGGTTTTGTCATGTGGACAGTGCAATCTCTTCTCCTACTACTGTTTTTTACAGAGATTAAGGTGACAGTTTTACCTGGAGGGGCTGGATAGAGAGAATACTGACAGGATGACTGAAATTCTCTCCAGCCCTCTAGCTCTATGATCTATGGTTTTAATAAGCTCCATAGCATCAGGAGACCCTATAAAATTGTCCCTGGAGCAGCAGTCTCTCCAGTTCACAGTGGTAGCAGCAATTTTGTATTGAGCTATTTTGCATTTTATAGATTTTGTTCTTCTTGCTTAATTAGGCTGTTCTTGGGGAAAACACCCTAACAACTCAGCAAGTCCTGCAGAGCCTGGCACGGCAGCCACTGGCATATGGATGCCAGGGTGACTTACCATGTCACTGACAAGCCCCTAGCCAGACGTGGCCTTTGACTTGGGCATGTGGAGGGTTTTTAAACCCCCTAGGTCATCTCCCAGCAGGTGTTCAGAGGGGTGACAAATTAGTCAGGTGACCCCTAGGTTTAGAGCAGGTGGGATTCAAAAGGATATAAAGCATTTGAGGACATTGACACTAGAAGGTAAGGGCCCCCAGTAAGATGCAGGACACATAGTGTGCTCAGGGAATTTATTGTTTTCTCTTCATGCTTCCATTAAAATTTTACAAAAGAAGCAATCTGTTATTTTTTGGTTTCTCACTCGAGAGCTGGAGCTGATTTTAAAGGATTAGTAAGTTAATCGGTTCAGTTCTGGCCTTTGTTGCAGGGCACAGATGTTCCCTCCACGCCAGGGGAGAGCCTCTGGCTCACTGGGTGGGAGTATTCCAGTCCTCAGACAAAGCCCCACAGCCCCCTCTGTTGTTGGAAATTGTTGAGGGAGGGTTACTGACCCCAGGGTATCTCAGGGGGCAGGGAGAGTCCACGAAGGGACAGCTCCACCAAATGACCCCCTTCCCACCCACGGTGTTCTGCAAAATATCGAAGCCTATGAAACCTGTCTCTAGTGCCCCGCCATCACCCTCAGCATCCCCTGGTGGCCCAGCAGCCACTAGGCATTCCCTCAAACCCAGCCCTCCCTGCTCACATCCACAGCCAGACATTGTTGCCCTGCCCACAGATTCCTCCCAGTTCTAGTCGTTCTTGGTGAGCCACTCAAACACTGCAGCAGGCTTAGGAAGGTAGGAGGGGAAGCCCTGTCCTGGTTGCTCAGCTTCATTTCAATCTTGCTCCTCTGACCTGGTGGCAGACCCCTGAGCGCTTCATCCATCAAGGCCTGCACTGTCTTCCTTTTCCTGATATGACTTCATGACTTGCAGGCCATTCAGTTGTTCCTCTTTCCTATCACAAATCCCTGGGCTTAGTCCGTATGTCAGAGGTCAAAGGTCAAGTTTCCATAGTGTGAGGCCACCCTCATACTACTGTGTAAACTTGACTCCTAGGCTCTAGTTCACTGCCATCCCAGGCAGCGAGAGGAACTTGCATCCTACCAAGATCCCATCTGGACATCAGTCCAACTTCTTCCTGCCCTGCATGCAAGCTAACAAACCTGACAACTTTGCTGCAGGTCTTCTGACCTACCCCTCTCCCTGGTTCCTTGTGCCTGATCTGGAACTTAGGGACAAGCCCTGGGGAGGGGGTGGACCTCAGGTGAGCACCTTCACTCGCATCCATTCATTATTATCGTCATTCATTATTCTCATTATTTCTGGAATCCTTTCCCACTGTCTTCAGAAGAGCTGCTTCCTAAATAGAACTGCAATTTTCCTCTCAAAGGAATTTAAAATTAGATGTCTTTGTTCTCCCATCTCATTTCTTGCCTCATGATTGCAGTGATACATGGGGAGCTTGTCACTTTCTCCATCCCAAAGTGGCTATAGAAACAATATTTGCCTCATTAATTTTTCTTTCAGTACATGGAATAAAACATGTCTGTTTCCATCAACATTTCAGGTTTGGGGTTTCTACAGATTTACAGTGAGCAGATGTGCTGCAGCTTATGAAAAGAACAGGCTTAGAGACAGTATGTATGTATATATATATACACACACACACATACATACACACAAATGTGTGAGTTTGTGCACGTATGTTTCCTATCCTCCTGCCACTGCCTTGAAACTTATCCTGAAATCATGAAAAAGAAAGTCTAGGGCTTTCAGAGTACAGAAAAATGACCTTGTCTGGTTCTGTCTGGTGGCCCTGAAGGTAAATCAGACTGTGCGTATCTAGTTGTACTGACTGAAGGAGGTGAAGGGCAGAGACTACACTGTGGAGACGCCTCTGAAATCATCAAAGGAGAATGCTCAGTGTCGAGGATCTGGTCACTTCCATTGCCTCCATCATGGAAAGTTTTTAGACATGAATTTTAGGATCACATCCTGGTGTCCTTTTCCATACCCTCAGTTCTTCAAAGATGGTCAGGAATGCAACATACCAGCTGAATGCTAAATTTATAAGTGAGTAGAAGGCAGGAATCATTTTAATTGTCAGGCTAAGGAAATCTGAAGATGCAGTCTACTCTCACGTCAGTTTTGGGGGTGACTCTTTCTCATTTCACTCATCTTGCTGGTATTCATGCTTTTCTAATTTAAATCTACCTGACAGTTTTTTAAATTTGTCATCTGAGATTAAACCTTTTATGATGAATATGGTGTCTTTTTTTATATTCTAGGTAACTACACCCTTCTCTTTGGCTAGAGTTCACCAATATTGAACACTTGTTTGAAAGAATGGAAATCTTAAAATATAAAGCCTGGAGTCTATGTGGGCAAAGATGGTTCATAGGCAGTCCTGACGAAGAAAGAGTGAGCCTGAATGTCACACATTTCATTGGTTCAGTGGCCCTGGGGCTGAACTCAGAGCACTTGTACCTTGAAACACCCACCGTAAATATTCAGTGAGCTGATAATGGAGGAAGGGCTGATGGAGAACCGAGGCAGTAAATTCTACTCTAAGGCACAGGAGAAATATTTTTCTTGGTTGAAAGAATTTATGAGTACTGAGGGGGTGGAGCAATGTAGGAGTAGAGGGGATGAAGAGTGAAGGATTGAGCTCATAATTTGTTCTGATACTTATTTTCAGGACTTGAATTGACTCCAAAGTATTTTCTGCCCACACTAGCATTTAAAAATATATATACATAATAAAATCATCAGCCCTGCTCTCTTATTATGAAAACAAAACACAGCTTCACAAACTCCTCACCCCTGCCTGGTTATATTTCAAGGTTTGATTAATTTTTGATTTTTCATTGTTGTCTTTCTGAGTAATCACTGCAAGGATTATCTACTTCAACATTTTCCTTCTGAGGGCAAGATGGAGTTTTGCAAAAAATCTGGGAAGGCAAGTTGGTAGACAAAGGAAAGGCTGAGCACTAACCACATCCAGTAAAAAGGCTGAGTCCCTTGCTGCTGCTGCTGCTGCTGCTAAGTCACTTCAGTCGTGTCCGACTCTGTGTGACCCCAGAGACGGCAGCCCACCAGGCTCCCCCATCCCTGGGATTCTCCAGGCAAGAACACTGGAGTGGGTTGCCATTTCCTTCTTCAATGCATGAAAGTGAAAAGTGAAAGTGAAGTGGCTCAGTCGTGTCCAACTCTTAGCGACTCCATGGACTGCAGCCCACCAGGCTCCTCCATCCATGGGATTTTCCAGGCAAGAGTACCATTGCCTTCGCCAAGTCCCTTGTGCTAATGCCAAACTGCTAAACCCTGCAGTCGTGCTCACAGACACTGACTTGAGGTTTAATTTAGTTTAGTTTAATATGGTGTGATTCAGTACTTAGCCAAGAAATTAGATGAAGTCAGGGCTACTCATCCTTTAGGATTCCCTGAAAAATATCTTTAGGATGTCTGGTAAACATCAATTTGGTCAGAACCTGCCTGAGTAGCCCAATGCTTCCTAAGTGTGCTCAAGAGACTCCACGTTCTACAAGTGTCTTGAAATAAATGGTATCTGTTACCATGAGGGTAAGAAATGCTGTACCTGATAACCTTCCTGGGAGATGTCCCCTGTGGGAGGACATACCAAAGACTCTGAGATGCCCTTCTTCAAAAAAGTGGGTCCTATTTTATTTAAGCCAAAATTTTCCAAAGCAATTTGGCCACTGACTCTTATTAACCATTTCCTGTAGTTTTGCAGCAAGCCAACCTTTTCTAGCTTCTCCTGACTCTGAATAGTCTCATGAAGAAATTCTCACCTCTCAAATTTTGTGCCATTGCTTCCCTGCTTGGGTAGGACATCTCCCTCCCTCTCACTCCCCTTGCTAACTCCCACTGTTTCTGTAGGATTCCATGTGAGGGTCACCCTCTCTGGGAAGTCTTCCTGTCCCTGTTCTGACTGAAATCCTCTCTTTGGGGGCTCCCCGGGCATATCCTGTATTTCTCTCCCAGGCCATGAGGCACTAAATTATAATTATACGCCTGTAACTACATGCCTTCCACTGAAGTTTCTTGAGGGCAGGGGATGTATCTTATTCCTCTTATTCCTCAGAGTCTAGCATAGCACTGGGGTGAAAGTACCCAGTCATGGAATGCATACCTGAGAATTAGTGAGGTAATATGTGTGAAGCTATGGACACACCTTTGCAGGGCCTCTTCGCTCTGGAAAGGCAGGGATTACACCACTCACCTGGAGTCCGCCAGCTTTCCTCATGTCTCCCCTAACAGCTCTTCCTTACTTGGGCAGTGGGAGCATTTATGCTCAGCCTGTGTGAGAGACTCATGTCACTTCTTGTCAACTAAAGCTTCTGGCATTAGAAACTCTCTTATTCGACCACATCAGAGCTCATACTTTTAAATGAGATCCTCAGGTCACTAGCTTGTAATTAAAGCTTGATAAATACTGCTCTCAGGCAGAGCAGAGCTGACGGAATCAGTCATTATGAGATAGGGCCCAACGACAAAGACTTTAAAAGAAGGACCTTGCTGGTCGTTAAACCTACATCTCAGAAAGTAGGTTAAGTGATTGCAAGGTAGTAAAAATCATTTACATGCATTATTCTTGTTCTCTCAGGCATTTCTTTAGGTGCTCTTACATGTATCAACTAAGTTAATTCTCCTATCACCTACTCAAATATCAATAGTGGAACATGTAAGGAAATAACTACATTCTAAGCCTGACCCATTTTTTTAATGCTTTTAATTTGAAATAATTATAGATTCACAGAAAGTTGCAGAAATAGTACCGAGAGGTCCCATGTATGCTCCAGCCGGCTTCTCCCGGTGGCAGCATTTAACATAACTTCAGCGCAATATCAAAACCAAGAAGTTGACATTGGTACAATCTATAGATATTATTCAGATATCACCAGTTTTTACATGTGTGTGTTAGCCCTGTGCAAATGTTCACATGTAAAGTTTCCAATAACCACCACACACATACAGAACTGTTCACCATCACAAAGGAATTCCCTGTGAGATCGTCCCATTTTGGGAAGGGCTGCTGGTAGCCGCAGCAGAGCCTCAGGTCAGCTGCTGATACTCATTGTGCTGTTTGAACATGACCCGCGGTATTGAGCAGCCATCAGCTGACCCCAGGATACAGCTAGTGCCAAAAGTTAGCACGACCTCCCCAAGTGTGTCTACTAAGCATCATAGTGTGAACAGAAGGGACAGATATCAAAAAGGGTAGTGCTTCTTTCTTTTCTTTTGACAGGCCAGTGGAACTTAATGTAGCTGTTATTTACTCACTGAGTCATGCCTGACTCTTTGAGACCCATGAACTATAGTCTGCCAGGCTCCTCTGTCCGTGGGATTCTCCAGGCAAGAATACTGGAGTGGATTGCCATTTCCTTCTCCAGGTAGCACTTCTGATGGTGCTACAAATAGCCAGACTTCCTCCTTCTGACCCTTTTACCTGGGTTCCCTCATACTTCTAACATCCTTCGATTCCAGGGAAAAAATCCCATCTTGATCAATATTTTTTTTTATGTGAATGATATGTGAGAAGAATCCACTGTATACAGGAAGTAATCCAACCCTGGATTCAAAGGAGTCCCCTGTTTCCTCCAGTTGTTTCTCAGATAACTGACATACTCACTTCTTCAGATCACCAATGAAGCATGAAGATGACAGGCCAGTACTCAAGGCCCTAAACGCTTAAGGGAGGTGTGCCTGGCACATGGTAATCATGGTAATAGCTTTGGCTAATTGCTGCTTTTCTATATGTCAGGTGTTGTGCCAAGCATCTCATTTATTATCCCATTTAATCCTCAGATCCAGGCTGTCTCAGTCTAAGTGTCCTTTCAACACTCTTCTCTCCTACCACACAAGCTACCCACTGATTGAGAATGCTTGCTCATCATAACCATCAAGTATATTGTGTCTGAAATCCTAAGATTCATCCTGATCTTCCCCTTTCAAGCTCACCTTCAGGGCACATCCTATCACCCTCCACAATCATTAACATTTCTGAACCTTGGAGCTTTTGTCCAAGGAGCTTTTGTCATGCAGGGTTGTGCAGTCCCTTATACTTGCTCACCTTCTTCCGTTTACACAGCATTTCCACATAGGTCACTAGACCCTTACAAAAGCCCAGCAAGGTATGAATGACAAGAGTCCTCCTATTCCAGGAAGTTTGGTGTAAGTCAGAACATCTTCTGGTTCCAAATCTCATGTCCTGTTTACCCCATCGTGCTGACAAGTGACCAGTTTCCAGGCTACCTTCAAAGAGGGTGAGGATGAGAAATAATGACAGTACTTCTACTTAATAATATGAGATATAAACTCTAGAGCCTTGAACTTGAAAATAATTGTTTTTAGTTATGTGAACCACAAATTTCATCTACTGTTCACATGAGCTAGTTACAATTCCTGATACTTGTTATATAAACTGTCTTGGAAAACAGTGTGGAGATTCCTTAAAAAACTGCAAATAGACCTGCCATATGACCCAGCAATCCCACTGCTGGGCATACACACCGAGGAAACCAGAATTGAAAGAGCCACGTGTACCCCAATGTTCATCGCTGCATTGTTTACAATAGCCAGGACATGGAAGCAACCTAGATGCCCATCAACTGACGAATGGATAAGAAAGCTGTGGTACATATACACAATGGAATATTACTCAGCATTAAAAAAAAATTCATTTGAAGCAATTCTACTCAGATGGACGAAACTGGAGCCCATTATCCAGAGTGAAGCCAGAAGCAAAAACAACAATACAGTATATTAACACATATATATGGAATTTAGAAAGACGGTAACGAGAACCCAACATGCGAGACAGCAAAAGGAACGCAGATGTATAGAATAGACTCGTGGACTTTGTGGATGAGGGTAAGGGTGGGATGATATGGGAGAAGGGCATTGAAGCATGTTAATGGTCATGTGTCTAATCAATCGCCAGCCCAGGATTGATGCTCGGGGCTGGTGCAGCGAGATTTCCTGGGGGGAGGGAGGAGGGAGGGGGGTTCTGGAGGGGGAGCATATGTAAACCCATGGTGATATCATGTCATTGTTTGGCAAAACTAATAATAAAAAAAAAAGTACAAAAAAAAAAACCTGTCTTAAGATAGCATTAGAATATCTCACCTACCTAGAAACCTTAGGAGAGGAGAGTTAATGAGTAGAGAGGGTGTATAAATAATTTATCATCTAGACTGAGATACTTTTGAGGATAAATGGAGGCTCTGTCAATGATTACCTCAGGGCAGAGGCACAACTCTAGGGTCTTGCTCAGCAACTGGGACACTTAAACACCTGCCCATGTGAAAATTAAGACTCTGAGAGTTTAGGTAATGTGTCCTAAGTCAAACAGCTGCTAAATGGTGGCTGGTGGACTTGGACTCCAGAGAAAGGACTTAACCTGCTATGCGGGCTTTATGGCCTCGCTGTTATACTTCAGATTTGGAAATCTTCAAACTCTTAGCTCCTAGCTATCAATAGATATGCAGGCTTTTCATGAAAGAGGCCAGATTTCATGGAAAGTGAGCCCCAGTCTGCTGGTTTTGGAGGCACTGAAGTCAGAGCACCCCTTGGCTCACACAATCTCCTTGACTCTCCCACTACACAGCACTCTTAGTTGGGAAGTGGTTCCTGATTGAATAACATTGGGTTCCATGGGTAATACCACATGTAAAGATTTTTTACCACTCTCTTTGTGAGCTTCAGTCATTTAAGTGAAACAATCTATACAGGAGCACTTTGCAAATGGTCAAATATCATGCAGATGATCCATTCATTCACTGTTCATTCATGTATCCTTCATACCCATCAGTTCCCTTGACAGTGTCGGGAATCTATTCCTTGGAAAACACCTACATTTTCTGCCCCATTTCCGTTCAATATCACTCCTTTACTTGTCTGGGACTCCAGGCTTACTGGCATTGCTACAGACTGTATTCTGCCCAGAGTATCTCCTTTCTACAGCATTACACTTTGCCTGGAAAACCATTAATATTTATCTTTTGACTCAAGTATCATGTCTTCCCAAAAGCCTTCCCTGACCTCTCTAGACAGAATTAAGCATGCCTATCTTTCTGTGTGTCCATAGTGTCTCACTTACACTTCTAATACAGCCCTAACTAAGTTGTGATCATTAATTCTTAAGTGTGCGTTATCCACTAGACCATGAGACTTGGAAGGCAGAGACTGAGCTCCAACCACTTTGGCATCCCCACGGGTAGCACACAAAGGATGTTTGAAGAGTATGAGTTGAATGAATAACATCACGCCCAGTGGCATTACCTGGACTTTCCATCATGCTCTTTATACTGCTTAAGACAGTAGGTACCACAGCCATATCTGAACTCATGTATGAATGCTTAGTCACTCAGTCATGTTCAACTCTTTGTGACTCCATGGACTGTAGCCTGCCAGAGTCCTCTGCCCATGGGATTTTCCAGGCAATAATACTGGAGTGGATTGTCATTTCCTTTTCCAGGGGATCTTCCTGATCCAGGGATCGAACCTGGGTCTCCTGCATTGCAGGAAGATTCTTTACTGTCTGAGCCACTGGGAAAGCCATTCTGCACTCATGGGAGACAAAATTATTTTAACTTGGCTTTCATGTCTAAAGAGAGGAAGAAACTGTTTTTTGATTGCTGGATGTGTACGTTCCTGACAAGAGCTCAGTAAATGCTCATCTCATGAATGTATAATCTGCACACCAGTTTTGGGAGGCAGAGGGTCTTAATACCATTTATAGATGACAGAGGTTCAGAAAAGCTTAGTAACCTCTTACAAGCAAAATGGTAGTAAGTTGTGGAGCTAGATTTGAACTCAGATCTGCCTGGTCCCAAAACCTGCATGCTTTTTCTAAGCCTGAAGAAAAAGAAGGCGGTGACCGTGACACCCCTCGAGGCTGAGGCGGAAGGCTCTGGCCATCCCAGTCAGCAGCCTCTCACTATACCTGTTTTTTGCAGGAGCCTCTCAGGAGTTCCGGAGAACAGGCAGAGTTTCCTGGTGGAAGCTCTCATCTCTTTCTCCTGCATCCTTGGGCCAGATTGACTTGCTTCTCCTCTGCCTGCTCTCCTGGACCCTCTTTAAAGCCATCCTATCTCTGGCCTAGTTCTTCAAACTCCCCATTCTCAGAAGTAATCTGTGGAGTTAAAAGGCCAACAGGCTGACCTCTGTTGACTGAATAATGGGTGTCCCAGCTTTTCTCAAGATGAAACACTCATATTTAATAAGACTCTCTTCCATGGAGACTAGAAATTCATGCAGAACAGACATAACAGTGGGAATTTCAGGCCCTGTGATAGGTGGTGATCAAGAAAGATAAGACAGAGTCTAGGACAGGGAAGTTTAAAAACTCACACAGAGGGGCAGTCCAAGATGGCAGAGGAATAGGATGGGGAGACTACTTTCTCCCCCACAAATTCATCGAAAGAACATTTGGGAATGCTGGGCAAATTCCACAAAACAACTTCTGAATGCTGGCAGAGGACATCAGGCACCAAGAAAGGCAGCCCATTGTCTTCAAAAGGAGGTAGGACAAAATATAAAAGATAAAAAGAGACAAAAGAGGTAGGATTGGAGATCCATTCTGGGAAGTGAGTCTTAAAAGAGGAGAAGTTTCCAAACACCAGGACACACTCTCACCGGTGGGTCTGTGGGAAGTTTTGGAATCTCAGAGGGAAACATAACTGGGAGGAAAAATAAATAAATAAAGAATCCCCACAGATTACATGCCTAACGGCAACTCCCAGCGCTTGCAGCTGCCACCAGCAAGCGGGAGCTGAACGTGGAGGCAGGGGCTACATTGCTTAGGGTAAGGACCAGGCCCGAATGCTCGGAGAGCAATCTGAGGGAACTAACATGAGATAGCAACCCAAACTGTGGGATAGCAAGAGAGAGAGACAAAAAGAGAGAGAGAGAATTATCCTGTGAAAAGCCCTAACCTAAGGCACTATCAGGCCCGCTCACAGAACAAAGGACTGAGTGAACACCAGAAGAGAGGTAGCAGGCTTCAGACTGGCCCATCCCTCACTGGAGACAGGCAGGTGGGGGGCAGCCAGAGCTGGAAAGGGGCAAACTTGGCCCCAAAGAGGCATCCTCTACTAAACTGCAAGCAGGCTCCGATGCTAACCAAGACTTCTTGGAATTCTGGATGATTGACATCCACCGGGAGGGTGGCAGCCAGAGATCAGCTCCCCAGAAGAGACACATGGCACACCTGAGAATGTTCACCTGCTGTGCACCCAGAAAACCTAGTGGCTTTCCCCCCTAGAGGCTGGGGGAAGATGATAAGATGCATCCCACCCCACCTGGGGGAGACGGTGCTCGCCAAGCACCTGATTGCCTGAGCTGCTCGGACCTGGGAAGTGCACATAATACAGACCCAACTAAGTCTGCGCCTTTGTGGACTACCAAAGAACCTGAATGGCTTAGACCTTGGAAGTGCATGCATCCCAGGGCCCACCTCAGATAGTTCCCTGGCAGAGCATCCTATAGCCTGAGAAGTGTAGACCATGAAAGCACACACGCTGTGAGCGGGGGTCAAACCCCGTGCAGTCAAGACACTACGAGCACTCCCCCCACACACCAGTGATATTTGTTTGCAGTGTTTCTCCTTCCTCATAGCACAATTGAACAAGGGAGCCTAAATAAGTGACCACTTTTGCCCCCTTGTGTTAGGGTGGAAATTAGACACTGAAGAGACCAGCAAACAGAAGAAGCTAAAATAAGCAGAGGGAACCACTTTGGAAGTGACAGGTACACAGATTAAAACCCTGTAGTTAGTGCTGACTACATTGGAAGGGCCTATAGATCTTCAGAAGTATAAGCCAGATCAAGGAACTATCTGAAACCGAACTGACCCCACACTGTCTACAACAGCTCCAGAGAAATTCCTAGATATATTTTTACTATTATCATTTTTTAAATTAAAAAATTTTAAGTCCTTTATTACTTCTTTAATTTTCATTTTCATAACATATTATTACCTTGCCAAAAAAGACTATTTTTAAAGCAAACTTCATATATATATTTTATAATTTTTGTGACTTTGGTTTTTTTAATATTGTATTTTTGAGAGTCTAACCTCTACTCAAGATTTTTAATCTTTGCTTTTTGGTATTTGTTATCAATTTTGTATCTTTAAGAACCCAACCTTCAGTACCCATTTTTCTTGGGAGTGTGTATACTGGCTTGATTTCTCTCTCCCCTTTCTCCACCAGGTCGCTTTTGTCTCTTCCCTCCCCCTTTTCTTCTCTACCCAACTCTGTGAATCTCTTTGAGTTCTCCAGGCTGTAGAGAACACTTAGGGAACCGATTACTGGCTGGATCTGTCTCTTTCCTTTTGATTCCCCCTTTCCCCCTCCTGGTCACCTCTGTCTCCTTACTTCCTCTTTTCTTCTCTGTGTAACTCTGAGGCATCCAGACTGTGGAGAGCACATAGGAAACTGATTACTGGCTAGCTTGCATGTTCCCATTTTGATTCCCCCTATTCTCCTCTTGGTCACTTCTATTTCCCTCCTTCTTCTCCTCTCCATCTAACTCTGTGAACCTGTCCGGGTCTCTCACTGTGGAGAAAGTTTTCATCATGTTTTATCATTGGTGCTGTATAGATGGAGAGGTCTTGAGGCTACTGTAAGAATAAGACTGAAAACCAGAGGCGGGAGACTCAAGTCCAAAACCTGAGAACACCAGAGAACTCCTGACTCTAGGGAACATTAATCGATATGAGCTCATCCAAAAGCCTCCATATCTACACTAAAACCAAGCACCACCCAAAGGCCATCATGTTCCAGAGCAAGACATACCATGCAAATTCTCCAGCAACGCAGGAACATAGCCCTGAGCTTCAATATACAGGCTGCCCAAAGTCACACCAAACCCCCAGACATCTCAAAACTCACTACTGGATACTTCATTGCACTCCAGAGAGAAGAAATAGAGCTCCACCCACTAGAACAATGACAAAAGCTTCCCTAACAAGGAAACTTTTACAAGCTATTCGTCCAACCCCAACCACAGTGAGGAACCTCCACAATAAAGTGGATCCACAAACTGCCAGAATACAGAAAGGCCACCCCAAACACAGCAATCTAAACAAGATGAAAAGGCAGAGAAATACTCAGAAGGTAAAGGAACAGGATAAATGTCCACCAAACCAAATAAAAGAGGAAGAGATAAGGAGTCTACCTGAAAAATAATTCAGAATAATGATAGGAAAAATGATTCAAGATCTTGAAAACAAACTGGAGTTACAGATAAATAACCTGAAGACATGGATTGAGAAGATGCAAGAAAGGTTTAACAAGGACCTAGAAGTAAAAAAAGAGTCAATATATGATGAATAATGCAATAAACGAGATCAAAAACACTTTGGAGGGAACTAACAGTAGAATAACAGAGGCAGAAGATATGATAAGTGAGGTAGAGATAGAATGGTAGAAATAAATGAAGCAGAGAGAAAAAAAAAAGAATTAAAAGAAATGAGGGACAACCTCAGAGACCTCTGGGACAATGTTAAATGCCCCAACATTCAAATCATAGGAGTGCCAGAAGAAGAAGACAAAAAGGAAGACCATAAGAAAATACTTGAGGAGATAATAGTTGAAAACTTCTCTAAAATGGGTAAGGAAATAGTCACCCAAGTCCAAGAATCCCAGAGAGTCTCAAACAGGATAAACCCAAACCGAAACACCTCAAGACATATATTAATCAAACTAACAAAGATCAAACACAAACAACAAATATTGAAAGCAGCAAGGGAAAAACAACAAATAACACACAAGGGGATTCCCATAAGGATCACAGCTGATCTTTCAATAGAAACTCTTCAAGCCAGAAGGGAATGGGAGGGCATACTTACAGTGATGAAAGAGAAAAACCTACAACCCAGATTACTGTACCCAGCAAGGATCTCATTCAAATATGAAGGATAAATCACAAACTTTACAGACAAGCAAGAGCTGAGAGAATTCAGCAATACCAAACCAGCTCTCCAACAAATGCTAAAGGATCTTCTCTAGACAGGAAACACAGAAAGGCTGTATAAACTCGAACCCAAAACAACAAAGTAAATGGCAACAGGATCATACTTATCAATAATTACTTTAAATGTAAATGAGTTGAATGCCCCAACCAAAAGACAAAGACTGGCTGAATAGATACAAAAACAAGACCCTTACATACATTGTCTACAAGAGATGCACCTCAAAACAAGGAACACATACAGACTGAAAGTGAATGGCTAGAGAAAGATATTCCACACAAATAGAGACCAAAAGAAAGCAGGAATATCAGATAAAATAAAATAAAGTAATGCTAAAAATTCTCCAAGCCAGGCTTCAGCAATACGTGAACCGTGAACTTCCAGATGTTCAAGCTGGTTTTGGAAAAGGCAGAAGAACCAGAGATCAAATTGCCAATGTGTGCTGGATCATCGAAAAAGCAAGAGAGCTCCAGAAAAACATCTATTTCCACTGTATTGACTATGCCAAAGCTTTGGACGGTGTGGATCACAATGAACTGTGGAAAATTCTGAAAGAAATGGGAATACTAGACCATCTGACCTGTCTCTTGAGAAACCTGTATGCAGATCAAGAAACAACAGTTAGAACTGCACACAGAAAAATAGACTGGTTCCAAATAGGAAAAGGAGTACATCAAGGCTATATATTGTCTCCCTGCTTATTTAACTTATATGCAGAGTACATCATGAGAAACACTGGGATGGAAGAAGCACAAGCTGGAATCAACATCGCTGGGAGAAATACCAATAACCTCAGATATTGAGATGACACCACTCTTATGGCAGAAAGTGAAGAGGAACTAAAAAGCCTCTTGATGAAAGTGAAAGAGGAGAGTGAAAAAATTGGCTTAAAGCTCAACATTCAGAAAACTAAGATCGTGACATCTGGTCCTGTCACTTCATGGCAAATAGATGGGAAAACAGTGTCAGACTTTATTTTGGGGGTCTCCAAAAAATCACTGCAGATGGTGATTACAGCCATGAAATTAAAAGACACTTACTCCTTGGAAGGAGAGTTATGATCAACCTAGACAGCATATTGAAAAGCAGAGACATTACTTTGCCAACAAAGGTCCATATACTCAAGGCTATGGTTTTTCTAGTACTCATGTATGGATGTGAGAGTTGGATGGTGAAGAAAGCTGAGCATCGAAGAACTGATGCTTTTGAACTGTGGTGTTGGAAAAGACTCTTGAGAGTCCCTTGGGCTGCAAGGAGATCCAACTAGTCCATCCTAAAGGAGATCAGTCCTGGGTGTTCATTGGAAGGACTGATGTTGAAGTTGAAATGCCAATACTTTGGCAACCTTATGCGAAGAGTTGACTCATTGGAAAAGACCCTATCGCTGGGAAGGATTGGGAGCAGGAGGAGAAGGGGACGACAGAGGATGAGATGGCTGGATGACATCACCAACTCGATGAATATGGGTTTTGGTAGATTCCGGGAGCTGGTGATGGTCAAGGAGGCCTGGTGTGCTGCAATTCATGGGGTTACAAAGAGTTGGACACTACTGAGCAACTGAACTGAACTGAACTGAAAAAAAGGCTGTGAAGAGACAGAAACGACACTACATAATGATCAAAGGATCAATTCAAGAAGAAGATGTAACAATTATAAATATATATGCACCCAAAATTGAGCTGCTGCAGCTGCTAAGTCGCTTCAGTCGTGTCTGACCCGGCGACCCCAGAGACGGCAGCCCACCAGGCTCGCCTGTCCCTGGGGTTCTCCAGGCAAGAACACTGGAGTGGGTTGCCATTTCCTTCTCCAATGCATGAAAGTGAAAAGTGAAAGTGAATTTGCTCAGTCGTGTCCAACTCTTATTGACTCCATGGACTGCAGCCCACCAGGCTCCTCCGTCCATGGGGTTTTCCAGACAAGAGTACTGGAGTGGGGTGCCATTGCACCCAACATAGGAGCACCGCAGTATGTAAGGCAAATGCTAACAAGTATGAAACGGCAAATTAACAATAACACAATAATAGTGGGAAACTTTAATACCCCACTCACTCCTATGGATAGGATCAACCAAACAGCAAATTAACAAGGAATCACAAACTTTAAATGATACAATAGAGCAGTTAGACATAATTGATATCTACAGGACATTTCACCCCAAAACAAAGAATTTCTCCTTTTTCTCAAGTGCATATGGAAACTTCTCCTGGATAGTCACATCCTGGGCCATAAATCTAGCCTTGGTAAAAATAAAACAAAAATTAAATCATCCCAAGCATCTTTTCTGACCACAATGCAGTAAGATTAGATGTCAATTACAGGAGAAAAACTGTTAAAAATTCCAACATATGAAGGCTGAACAACACGCTGCTGAATAACCAACAAATCACAGAAGAAATAAAAAAGGAAATAAAATATTCATAGAAATGAATGAAAATGACAACACAACAACCCAAAACCTATGGGACACTGTAAAAGCAGTGCTAAGCGGGAAGGTTTATAGCAGTACAGGCTTACCTCAAGAAACTAGAAAAAAAGTCAAATAAATAACCTAACTCTACACATAAAACAATGAGAAAAGGAAGAAATGAAGAACTCTAGGGTTAGTAGAAGGAAAGAAATCTTAAAAATTAGGGGAGAAATACATGCAAAAGAAACAAAAGAGACCATAGCAAAAATCAACAAAGCTAAAAGCCGGTTCTTTGAGATGAATAAAACTGACAAACCATTAGCCAGATTCATTAAGAAACACAAGGAGAAAAATCAAATCAACAAAATCAGAAATGAAAATGGAGAAATCACAACAAACAACACAGAAATGCAAAGGATTGTTAAAGACTACTATCAGCAACTATATGCCAGTAAAACGGACAACTTGGAATAAATGGACTAATTCTTAGAAAAGTACAACTTTCCAAAACTGAACCAGGAAGAAATAGAAAATCTTTTCACCTTGCTTTTAGTTTCCTTTGTTGTGCAGAAGCTTTTAATTTTAATTAGGTCCCATTTGTTTATTTTTGTTTTTATTTCCAATATTCTTGGAGATGAGTCATAGAGGATCCTGCTTTGGTTTATGTCAGAGAGTGTTTTGCCTATGTTTTCCTCTAGGAGTTTAATAGTTTCTGGTCTTATGTTTAGATCTTTGATCCATTTTGAGTTTATTTTTGTATATGGTGTTAGAAAGTGTTCTAGTTTCATTCTTTTACAAGTGGCTGTCCAGTTTTCAGATGTATAGAACAGTTTTTTGGACACTATGAGAGAGGGCAAGGGTGGGATGATATGGGAGAACAGCATTGAAACATGTAAATTATTATATGTGAAATCAATTGCCAGCCCAGGTTTGATGCTTGATACAGGGTGCTCAGGGCTGGTGCACTGGGATGACCCGGAGAGATGGAATCGGGAGGGAGGTGGGAAGGGGGTTCTAGAAGGGGAACACATGTATACCTATGGTGGACTCATGTTAATGTATGGAGAAACCAACACCATAATGTAAAGAAAAAAAAAAGATAAAAAAAAAGAAATAGAAAATCTTAACAGATCCATCACAAGCACAGAAATTGAAACTGCAATCAGAAATCTTCCAACAAACAAAAGCTCTGGACCAGATGGCTTCACAGCTGAATTCTACCAAAAATTTGGAGATGAGCTAACACTTATCCTACTCAAACTCTTCCAGAAAATTGGAAAGGAAGGTAAACTTCCAAACTCATTCTATGAGGCCACCATCACCCTAATACCAAAACCAGACGAAGATGCCACACCAAGAAAACTACAGGTCAATATAACTGACGAACATAGATGCAAAAATCCTTAACAAAATTCTAGCCAACAGAATCCAATACCACATTATAAAGATCATACATCATGACCAAGTGGGCTTTATCCCAGGGATGCAAGGATTCTTCAGTATCCACAAATCAATCAATGTAATACACCACATTAACAAATTGAAAGATAAAAACCACATGATTATCTCAATAGATGCAGAGAAAGCCTTTGACAAAATTCAACATCTGTTTATGATTAAAAAAAACCTTCCAGAAAGCAGGAATAGAAGGAACATACCTAAATATAATAAAAGCTATACATGACAAACCCACAGCAAATATTATCTTCAATGGTGAAAAATTGAAAGCATTTTTCCTAAAGTGAGGAACAAGACAAGGCTGACCACTCTCATCACTACTATTCAACATGGTTTTGAAAGTTTTGGCCAGAGCAAGCAGAGCAGAAAAAGAAATAAAAGGAATCCAGATTGGAAAAGAAGAAGCAAAACTCTTACTGTTTGCAGATGACATGATCCTCTCCATAGAAAACCCTAAAGAATCCACCAGAAAATTACTAGAGCTAATTGATGAATATTGTAAAGTTGCAGGATATAAAATTAACACAGAGACATCCCTTGCATTCCTATATACTAACAATGAGAAAACAGAAAGAGAAATTAAGGAAACAAAATTCCATTTACCATTGCAATGAAAAGAATAAAATACTTAGGAATATATCTACCTAAAGCAACAAAAGACCTATATATAGAAAATTATAAAACACTGGAGGAAAGAAATCAAAGAGGACACAAATAGATGGAGAAATATATCATGTTCATGGATTGGAAGAATCAATATAGAGAATATGAGTATACTACCCAAAGCAATCTATAGATTCAATGCAAGCAACCAATGGCATTTTCCACAGAACTAGAACAAATAATTTCACAATTTGTACAGAAATAAAAAAAATCTCGAATAGCCAAAGCAATCTTGAGAAAGAAGAATGGAATTGGAGGAATCAACCTGCCTGACTTTAGGCTATACTACAAAGCTACAGTCATCAAGACAGTATGGTACTGGCACAAAGGCAGAAATATAGATCAATGGAACAAAATAGAAAGCCCAGAGATAAATCCACACACCTGTGGGCACCTTATCTTTGACAAAGGAGGCAAGAATATACAATGGAGAAAAGACAATCTCTTTAACAGGTGGCGCTGGGAAAACTGGTCAACCACTTGTAAAGGAACAAAACTAGAACACTTTCTAACACCATACACAAAAATAAATTCAAAATGGACTGAAGATCTAAATACCAGAAACTATAAAACTCCTAGAGGAAAACATAGGCAAAAGACTCCTGAAATATATCACAGTAGGATCCTCTATGACCCACCTCTCAGAGTAATGGAAATAAAAGTGAAATTAAACAAATGGGACCTAATTAAATTTAAAAGCTTTTGCACAATGAAGGAAACTATAAACAAGGTGAAAAGACAGCCTTCAGAATGGGAGAAAATAATAGCAAACGAAGCAACATAGAAACAATTAATCTCAAAAATATACAAGCAACTACTGCAGCTCAATTCCAGAAAAATAAATGACCAAATCAAAAAATGGCCAAAGAACTAAACAGACATTTCTCCAAAGAAGACATACAGATGGCCAATAAACACATGAAAAGATGCTTAACATCACTCATTATCAGAGAAATGCAAATCAAAATTACAGTGAGGTACCATTTCACACCAGTCAGAATGGCTGCCATCCAAAAGTCTACAAACAATAAATCCTGGAGAGGGTGTGGAGAAAAGGGAACCCTCTTACATTGTTGGTGGGAATGCAAACTAGTTTACGGCCGCTATGGAGAACAGTGTGGAGATTCCTTAAAAAAACTGGAAATAGAACTGCCATATGACCCAGCAATCCCACTGCTGGGGATACACACTGAAGAAACCAGAGTTGAAAGAGACACATGTACCCCAATGTTCATCACGGCACTATTTATAATAGTCAAGACATGGAAGCAACCTAGATGTCCATCAGCAGAAAACTGGATAAGAGAGCTGTGGTACATATACACAATGCAATATTACTCAGCCATTAAAAAGAATACATTTGAATCAGTTCTAATGAGATAGATGAAACTGGAGCCTATTATACAGAGTGAAGTAAGCCAGAAAAAGAAAAACCACCAATGCAATATGCTAACGCATATATATGAAATCTAGAAAGATAGTCATGATAACCCTATATGCAAGACAGCAAAAGAGACACAGTTGTATAGAACAGTCTTTTGGACTCTGAGGGAAAAGGTGAGGATGGAATGATTTGAGAGAATAGCATTGAAACATGTATATTATCATATGTAAAACAGATCGCTAGTCCAAGTTCGATGCATGAGACGGGGTGCTCAGGGCTGGTGCACTGGGATGACCCAGAGGGATGGGATGGGGAGGGAGGTGGGAAGGCGGTTCAGGATGGGGAACACATGCACACCCACGGCTGATTCATGTCAATGTATGGCAAAACCACTACAATACTGTGAAGTAAGTAGCCTCCAATTAAAATAAATAAATAAATTTTAAAAAAAGAAAAAGAAGTCTGGAGTGGGCTGCCATTTTCTTCTCAAGAGAATCTTCCTGACCCAGAAATCAAATCCAGGTCTCTGGCATTGCAGGCAGATTCTTTACCAACTGAGCTATTAGGCAAGCCCCAACTCTGTGTGTGTGTGTGTATGTGTGTGTGTGTACACAAGGGAAGCCCCAACTATGTACGTGTATACACACAGTGAAAAACAGCTCTTATAAACTCACTGTGTTCTAAGAAAAAAAAAAAAAAACCCACACGGCTGAGTTCCTATCGTAGTTGGGACTCCTCCCCTCTTTGTATCTCCTCTCCCAGTCATCTTGGAGCCAGCAACACTTTTCAAGGTCCTTGTTCTGTCATTGGCAACCCAGGGACCAAGTACACAGAGGGGTAAGAAATGAGGATAAATTTACAAAAATAAGAGACAGCTCTGGGAACACCCAAACCTCCACAGAAATAACTTGGAAATGAACGGGATAATATGTAATCAGGGACAAGTGTGTTCAAAGGAAAGGGGATACCTGTGAGTGGGAGTGTTCTGGGGTAACCTTATAATAGCTTTGATTCAGCACTTAGCAAGTGCCTACTGTGTGCTGGGAACATCACAGCTCACTTAATACTCACAGTGACCCCTAGATGGATACTTCTCATGTATCCATGCTCAATGAGAACACCGAGGCCCAGATAAATTAAGTAGATTTCCCAACAAATAAGTGGTTTGTGACCTAGGACACATTGCCATCTGAAATTGTCCCTGGCCACCCGCCACGCTCCCAATCATAACGTATCATTTTTATTTGTAATTGCTTTATTTAAAATGATGGTGTTTATCATTTGCTTTATCATTTCTTCCTCATCTTTCCATAGTGGTAACTCCCTAGATCAATGCTAGGCACACAGTAGGCCCTCAGGAAAGATTTCAATGAAAGAAATGATGGAGTTGAGATTTCAGAGTAAGTCTGGTTTGCTTTAAGATCCTTCTCCACTGTTTGTTACTGGGCAAGACTGAGATAATGACCCTCATCTTTCATGGTAGTGATAGTGTCTGTAAATGCCCTAACACCTTGCCTGGGACATTGTCATTACCCCCTAAGCAATGGTCATATGCTCCAGCTGACAATGAAACCTTCTGTAGAACAAGACTGGCAATGACTGTGTCTGTCTTAAAAAGGTCGTTTTAAAAGGAATTTTAATTAAGAATGAAAGTGTGGGATTTCTATCAAGCTCTGGGAATACCCAGAAGTCTACAAACTTCAGGCCAAGTGTGGGGTGTGGTCCTGGGCTTTGGAATTGCAGACCTGCCTGTTCTCAGCACACTGTGTGCAAATGGGGCCCTGGGGTAGCCGCAGCCAAGAGGCCTCTCTCAGTACCCCCCAGCTTGTCTGTGATCAGATGCAGTGGCTTTACCTGGAGCCTCCACCCCACCCCACCCCACCCCAGTCTGCGCCTCCTCAGCCCACAGACACATTTGTCCCCAGTAGTCAGAATCTGTATGCCAGACTCCAACATTATCAGGATTAAGAGTCCTATTTGTAGCCCCAAGTCACCCACTCAACCCATTTTTTATAAAAGCATTCTGTTTGCCAACATTCTTTCTTTGCACTGCACTCAACCAAATTAAACAGAATTTTATGATTTAGGGGTGAATTATCTTTGCTAACTTTGGCTTTGGGAGAGCTAGCTCTAAGAAATTGGAACCCGTCCCCTCCCCCCACCCCCAAGAGGTGTTTTAACTCTTTGAGGCCATGAGAGATCTTTAAGTGTTCAGGAACTCTACTGCTCATCCAGACAATGCCAGACCAGCCAAGCCATAGTCAGAGCTCTACTCCCAGGCCAGCCAAGAGTCTAGAAAGATAGAGGGGAAAATGCTCTCATGGTAAGGGAGATGAGAGTGTGCACATTCAGTCTACTTATGAGTTTAGGAACTTAAGATATGAAACACTGTCTAAGAATGTAGCTTCTAGCCTCAAAGCTCACCAGTCTAGCTGGTGGATAATTTTGAGAATATCCAAACCAACAAATAAGACAATGTCAGTGTGGGACCCAGGAGTCCATAGATGTGAGAGAGAGATGTCAGAGTTCAGAGGAATGACGGAGAAAGGCTTCGTGGAGGAGGTGGGTCTTAGAAGAATCACTGTAGGCTGAACAAATAAATAGAGGAGTGAAGACAATTTGACAGGAAGGTCTGTACAAGCAAAGGCTCTAAGATTGAAGGGTAGGAATGTATAATTGGGGAAGGCAGGGAGACTTGGTCAAACACAAAGTTTCTTGTGGAATAGTGATGAGCAACAGGGCTGAAGAAGGATACAGCTGCTTGGCATATAACTCAATAACATTTACTTAACCTAGTTTTTTGCCCCTCGAAGGTGAGTGGGAATGTTCTCCTTCCTGAAATCTTATTCAGGTAACAAGAGAGGAATTTTGAAGCTATACTCAGTTTCAAACAAGGAAGAACATTGTCCTTTGCTGGGCTTCCTTGCGCCTGCCCCTTAAATATTGGTTTCTCCCAAGAGTCAATCCTTCCTTGTCTCTGTCTCTCTCTGAACATCTCAGAACAATTACAACATACTTTCATGCCTTCTCCCACCATCCATATGCTGCACCACCTGAGTCTACACCTTTTCCCTTGGTCTTTCTCTTCAGCTCCAGACTGTAAACCTATGTCTGGTAAGCAGCTCAATATCTCAAAATGAACATCATCTTCCTGCCAAGACCTCCTTTTCTTTTTCATTCCCTTTCTCTCTTAAACGTTCTTCCCTCCTTCCTTCCTTCCCTTCTGCCTTCTTTACTTCCTTCCTTTGTTCATTCCTTCCTAAAACATTAACTGAACACTTGTGAGGCACTAGGTACCATGAGAAATGTTCTTTTGCCATTGAGGATCTCATATTATAGTGAAACAGGTAGATGAAGCCAATAATTCATTTTCATTTATTTAAAAAAAAAAACCTATACACTGGGCAAAATAGGGTAGACAAACAGTTCTTAAGGAACCCATAAGACTTTTACCCAGGATTCTAGGCCCAAGAAAGACATTCTTGATGATGAAATTTGAGCTAAATCTTAAATCTTGAAGAATTAACTAGACAAAGAAGGGAATACAGGAGAAACACCATGATAGGATACAAAGGAGAGACAGTGGACAAGAAATGTTGGGGGAAAAAAGGTTTCCATAATAACAAAATGTATTTAACTCTCACTGCTATAGTTACCCTGCTAAGTGTCTTACTTATTTGTCTAATTGTTTGTTTTTGACCCTCATAATAATCTCAGAAGTAGGTCATCACAGCTTACTACTCAATTTTGCAGTTGATGAAATTGAGCTCTAGATGAACAAAAGTTACCCTTGCACTTTTGTGAACAAACAGTTGAGCTGGGAACCTAAGTTCATCTGATTCTGGAGCCTGGAAAAGGTAGAAGTTCAGGAAGGATGGTTAACAGAAACAAGATCCTAAAAAGGATCTTATATGTCAGGAAATGGTTTGGGTTTTATCTTAAAAGAAGTGAGAATCCATTCCAGGCTTCTAAGCCAAAAAGTTACCTGAGGTAGAGCTCCATTTGGCAAGATCATTTTTGGAGAGGAGTTGACGGTGAATTCCAGAGCAGAGGCAAGACTGTGAGAGTGAAAGCTTAGGCAGGCAGTCCAGGGCCTTTTAAGGAGGAGGTGACTTTCTCTCTCATGCTTTCCTTAAGATGTATGCAACAATGCGTCTTGCCCAAGAACTGGCCTTTCTTTAGATCTGGAACTAACGATCACACAGCACAATGTCTTACTCATGGAAATGCTTTTCTTAGACTCTATGTTAATAATTATAATTGTTAACAAATCTTGCCTGGGAACCTGTTTCTCAAGGATTGTACCCCTGATTACACAGCAACAGTATATGTCACCCAGAGACATCGCCCGAAACCTGTTCTCCCTGGCTAATTTTGTGCCAAAGTTATCTCAGGATATAAGACTTGGGAGAGGGTCTGGTAAAACATTTACAGCCTTGAAGTGTTCTTTTTATCTATTCTTAGCTGCCAGTTGAGAAGTATATAGGGCCCGCTTAAACTAATGAGGTAGGCACTCTCCTACTCCCTTCTGATGCATATGTCATAAGTTTTTTCTGTCATTTTCACTTTAAATAAAAGTCTACACAAAGCTCTCAGTGACCTAGAGTATGTCTTTGGTCCTGGAGTTGAACCTTCTCCTTCAGAGACCACAAACACGAGCACCATTCACTGTAAGCCATCAGCTGGAAACAGATGGGTTTGTCAGGGACTGTCGTCACCATCAAAATGAGCTTTATGACATCCTGGAGGGAGAAGCAGAATGGACATACCTTGTCACAAAGCGGGGTGTGGGGAGAGAGTGTGGGTGAAGAACTGTGCTCAGGGTTTGAGGAATAATTTACTTGAACAATAATAACTATTCATTTGATGATCTAGTCAACAAATGTTGAGTATCTGCCTTGTCCCATAGATTATTCCAGGTCCTAGGGATAAAACTGTTCAGGCAAATTCCAGCCTCTGCCCTCAAGGAGCCTATACTCTAAAGATGGAGATAAAGAAAGCAATCATGGGTAATCACTGTGAGAGATACGCACAGGCATTTCACCCTGAGCTTGGGGAAGGTGAACCACAGGTGGGCTTCTCAGAGGAGGAGGCGCCCTGGTGTTTTTCTTGATCTCCTCTTTCCAGCTATCAACTAGTCACCCATGTGGGCTGTCCTTCAAACGTTTCTAACCCACTCTGTCCAAAATGAAAATGGAACTCAGGCTCTAACGTCCCACATACATTCTTTTCCTGTGTACCATGTTTCATGTCCTAAACAGCCTACTCACTCAATAAATACATTCTTTGAGTACCCATAAAGTACCAGATAGTGTATAGGTCATAAAGTTCAGGGAATTCCTAGAACAAGTTAATATTTCACTTTGGTTTAAATGAGAAACAGAAGCCATGGGCATAGGAATGATGTGTTCAGAGACAACAGTACAAGACTTAGTCCAGGGACAGTAAGAGCACCAGCTTTTTTTCTTTTCGCATCTGTCGCACTTGTGAAAACTGTCATCCTCCTGAGGACCAAATGGGTGAACAGGACTCTGGGGCAGGATTTTGCTAGTGGAGAAGCAGAAATCCCATGCCCCTGCTGCCATGGCAAAGGCCTCTGAGAGGACAGAGTGATACTGCTCACTGCCCTCCGAGTCTAGTACAAATGGGTCGGGGAGGGGGTCAGACGAGCCCTTGGCGGCTGCCACCATTCCCTCTGGTTGGGAGGCACATGGGGAGAACGGCTTGGAATGTTCTCTTGATAAAGACTGAAAGGTTTGATGGAAGGTTCCACTGAGCACAGCCTGGAACATTTCACACAATTCCACCATCCGCTGGGGGTGCTCAGTCTTTGTGGGAAGGCTCTATTCTCAGAGAAGTTTTGAGATTAACCAAAGAGGAAAAAATGCAGTGGTAAAGCAGGTTCCAGGGGTGATAGAGAGCCCCTGAGAGAGGTATCTCCCACAGAACCAACTGAGCTTTGTATCCAACATGCTCTCCATAAAAGTTCACTGAATGAATGAATGACTGAGTGAATAGGTGGGAACAACAGCACCCATCAGCTTTTAATAAAGTGGTTTCAATGACACATCTCTTTTTCTGGCTCCTGGGTGTTTTAAAGCCTGAAGATCTTAGGGAATGAAAAAGAACAAAGGCTGACAAATCAGTATTGGCCCCAGTAGATTCTGAGTTCAACATTTCGGGGGACTTCTGCCAAATCTGCACTCCACGTGGCACCAAGCGAGGGTTGAGCAGCTGCAAATCTCCACAGAGAATTCTCACTGTGGATCTAAACTTCAGGGCTAGTGCTGTGGTCGAGGAAAGAGACGACAGACAGGCCATTTCCAAACGGAAGATCCCATACAGATGTTTCCAGACAGCTCCCCCCGAACCCCAACCCAGCTGCCCACAATGTATAATCAGCCTTGAAAAGGCAGGACTAGTGCACTGAAAGCTCAGGCCCAGTTTGAAAAAAAAAAAAAAAAGAGAAGAAGAAGCACATTTCTACATCTACTGAGTTATGTGATCTTGATCGGACTCATCTAACCATTGAATTAAGCCCAACTGGAAATGCTTACTGAGCTTCCAACCTTGAAACATTTTAATATTTTTTCCTTTGTTCCCTGGTCAAGTTTATAGCCAAAAGTCAGAGCACAAGCTTGCCCTTGGAAAGTGAACCCTTGGTTCTGAAGCTCATTCTGAAAGGGAAAGAAGTTTTCTCTCCTGAGCAATCTTGTTCTCACAAGTTAGATAATTTAGATAAATCTCTGGGGTTTGGAAAAGTTTGGAGAACACTGTGCCGTCCAAGGCCATTGAACAAACTGAACTGCTTAACCTTGTCAAGTTTGCACAGTTCTCACCACAAGCCCAGTTGGAAAGTGGGAGTTTAATTTGCAGATGAAAAGATTCCCAGTTGTGGGCCCAGAGCCTTGCCAGACTTGTTGGGGGATTTGGCGGTGGGGGTGGAGGTGAGAAGGGGCTCAGAGGAGTGAACAGGCCCAGTAGACATTTCTGTTGGGAAGATTTGAGTGCTGACAGGAGGGTCACCATGAAAGGTCACAAGAGAAACAGACAGGAGGGAACGTAAACACCTAAATCTCATGAACATGTCTGAGACCACCAATCATTTCACTGCTTCAGGGGGCCCTGTGTCTAGGGATGGTCTTGGTAGGGGGTCTGGTTGGAATGGGGTGGCCTGTGTGGTGGTTGGGATGAGGGAGACAGCTGGCCATTTCCTGGCTCATTGGACCTCTGGCTGGACCAATGCCAACTTTCTCCAAGAGGCTTTTTCGCCCATGCTGTTCAACAAGCAGCCCTGGGCAGAGGGCAAAAGAGCCCGGCCATCCCCTGGCTTAGGGATCCCAGGCTCACACACAGGTTCAGTTCAGCAGGACCTTTTCCTCTTTGTGTCTCTTGATAAGTGATTTTAGTTCTTCCTCTTAAACTGGGTTGCTGTTACTCGATTTTTACTACATTTACTCTTATTAAAGTTTGATAGGACTTTTCATTACTGAAATAGTGTTTTAGAATACAGAATATAGTCAATAGATTCATAAGGCTGTTGATGTAATTCTTATGAATATATTATTTCCACCTCATTAAACCTAACAGAATTAGATAGTATCAGTATTATATTTTGATTGAAAAAGAGGTCCACTGTTACTTAAACCATCATTAAAGTTTGACCACATGAGACTTCTGAAACAGGGAAGACTATTCCCATATGTTACGAGTTGTTATTAGAAATCTATCTGAGTAATGTAATATTTACTTCAATAAAATTTGATTGCGTTTTAAAATAACACACAGACACAGTTCTAAACAGCAAAAACAGTATCCCAAGCTAAACTCAGCAAAATTCTGTTTCAGGGGAGTGACATTTTATAACCACTTGTTTTTGTTTCATAATCTCCTTTTAACAGTTGTTATTTTGTTTAGGACATTCTTTATCATTTAAATGTTTCTAAAATTTTATGTGGTTAAGTAGAAATTTTCCCTTTATGAAAAAAAAATTGTTAGTTTTCACTTGATGTTTCTAGTTGTTTTGAATTGTGGGTTTGGGGAGGATGCGAAGTACAACATTTTATCAGAAATAGAAGCTTTCTATTTGATTTTTTAAATCTGTCCATTTAATAGTTTATTAAATGAAAAATTAAATCTACAGAAATACTTGAAGAAGATGAGAGGGCTAACAGAGAGAGAGAGAGAGAGAGAGAGAGCAGGGCAGTGATGAAAGCATGAACAGCCAAACACAGGTGGTAACTACAGAGCCCTGAGCACTGTTAGAGCATGGAGTGTGAGAATCTGGGAAAGTGAGCACCGCATGCCTCATTGTGGGTCACGCTGATTGAATTTGGGTCTCTGGGTAGTTGGGTCTATTTAAGGGGCTGAAGAAGATGTGTGTTTCAGGAAGAGCATTCCGTCTGAAGGAGGGAGACTAACTGGGAGGGGGAAGTCCTGGAGGAAAGGAGATGTATTAGGAGATGGTGCTGCAGCCCAGATGAGAGTAAATTGTGACCTAGGGTACAAGCCCTGAGGTCAGTGTCGGGGGAGGACTGGAATCCAGAAGCATTTCACAGGTTAGGAGAAAGGGGAGAAACATTTAATAGATAATATCAATGGACTTAACATGGAATCAAATATTCCCTGGCTTCTCCTGCCAGTAATTGGAGGCCTGAGGTGTCACAGAAAGGGAGCTCCTGAGTGTGAATGAGCAGCAAGTTTTGAGAGGAGGAAGGATGGGTATGTTTTGAACATGTTTGAGATATCATAACTTCCAATACTTTACGTTTACCTTGCAGACCTCAAAGGACTGACTATGGCTCCTGCTGTTACTTGGGCCTAGCCTCTGAACTCTGAATATTGTTTTATTACAAGGAATTCATTGGTGGCTGCAGTCTCTGGGTATGTCTTGCCTGGATTGGCAATTGGTTGCAAACATGCTTTCCTTTCTTTGCAGTTTTGTTTGGCCCCAGTGGAAATCCCACTTGCAGAGGCTGGGCAAACCACTGTCACGGGGGTTGCCCAGGTAGTTCTGAGTAGTTACCCAGCACTCTTGATAGGAGACACTTACCTTTGAAAAGAATTTGAGAAAGAAGAGAATGTCTCTTCCTGGCTGTTCTTGTGGAAACCATGCAGGGTCTTTTCAATAAACGTGGACTGATGCCCACTCAGCACTAGGAACTGGGAATCCAGCCCCTGCTTTCCCGTGGTCTCACAGGTTTGTGAGAATAGAGACAAACAAGTTTACATAAAAGAATAAACCCTCCTGCCCTTTCCTGGCTCCTTTGGGGTTTGCCCAGATAGCGCAGATAAACCCTGTACCAGAAGTTTTCCTTGTGTATGGGATCAATGAGAACGGTGCTGTGCCTTAGAATTTGATCTGACCCAAGATAAACACAACAAAGAAAAACTTTAGTTTTAAAATTTCTGTTTCTTCTCAGTGTTTCAAGGGCTAAAGATGGCTGAATGGGGTGGGGACTCATTGCTAGGTGGACTTTGGAAGGGCTGCGAGGCCTCGTGGGTGGATGGTTTATGAAAGCGAGCAGAGCCCTGATACCACTTCTCAGGCTGCTCTCTCTAGGTGAACTGGGAAGAGGGAGGAGTATCTTCCTAGGAATGCCATGTTTCTCCTTCCTAGAGTTTAGTATGCCTGACTTCCCCGGTGGCTCAGATGGTAAAGAATCTGTCTGCAATGCAGATCAAATGCCTGCAATGCAGGAGATATGGGTGTGATCCCTGGGTTGGGAAGATCCCCTGGAGAAGGGAATGGCTACCCACTCCAGTATTCTTGCCTGAAGAGTTCCCTGGACAGAGGAGCCTGGTGGGCTACAGTCCATGGGGTCACAAAGGACTGGTTAGTATACTCAGTACATTCAGATTACTGAGTATGTCATATTGAATGTATGTGACTCTTGTCAGCCTGTACACATTCTCTCTGAAGATACCCAAGAAATCCAGAATACTGCAGGAAGAGTGGGTGAGAGTCTCTTCCCTTTGAGGGCAAGACCTCCAAGGAGTCTCTACTGAGTACTTTCCTTTTGGAGCACACATTCCCCAATTCCACATTCCTCACCCCAGTTCCATCAGTTTTACCAGGCAAATAACCCAGACTGTAAGGCATACATTACTCACGATTATGTTATACTGTGGATGGCCCCAGGAGCAAAGGAAGGGAAAGGTTCTCCTTTGCAAGCTGAGCTGAACATTTTCAGGGAAAAGCAGCCATGTCACAGCAAGCTTCTTCCACTCATCTGGCAGCATCCCCTGAGAGCCAGAGATAAAATGTTATCAAAGACAAAACAGAGCCCACTGTCCTTCTGCCTGGAACACAGGGCAAACTACTTGCTGTTCCTGGGAAAGTCTCCTTTGTGACAATTTTCTGCTTCAAAGGATCCTCTAAGCCCAGAAATAGTCACCAACAAAAATTCATTTTTAGGGGATGTAAGGGAGGAGGAATGAAGGGGAAATTGGTCATAACCAAAGAAGTAGATGGGAGGAGACTCATTATTGCAGGAGGACGTGGACTTGAGAGACAGCGCTGACCTAACAGAGGTTCCTGGTGGGAAACACTTGTATGGAAATCTGCTGCCTCCCTTGCAAGGCTGGGTGGGGCAGTGCTGAGTTCATGGACTACCAGGATCTCTGAGACACAGCACTCATTGTAGAAGTTAGCAGGCTAGCTGACTGACCTTGGGCAAGCTATTTAACCTCACTGTTACTCAATTTCTCATTGGTAAAATGGGGATAATAAAATTACCTACTTCATAGAGTCCTTAAGAAGACAGATGCAATGAGCTAAGGTTGTTAAGTGCTTAAAATGGCACCCAGAGTCTGAAAGAGTGTTCGTTTAAAAGAGGGTAGAAAGTCACTCCCAAGAAAAGCCACCTACTATAGTAGAGGGCAGCTGAGTTGGATGCTTGAAAACCCCAGACCTGACCAAGGCCAGGATTATCTCATGCAATGAATCATCAAACAGTGTGTGATGAAGAGGAAGTGGGT
This sequence comes from Antilocapra americana, assembly GCA_007570785.1. Classification (NCBI taxonomy): domain Eukaryota; kingdom Metazoa; phylum Chordata; class Mammalia; order Artiodactyla; family Antilocapridae; genus Antilocapra; species Antilocapra americana. The sequence goes on along the minus strand of ML663009.1, from coordinate 29,788,922 downwards.
GTCAGATGAAATGTTTGTGTGCTCTTGCTACAGAGTGTGGGCTTCCCAGGTGGCACTAATGGTAAAGAACCCACCTGCTAATGCAGGAGACTTAAGAGATGCAGGTTCGATCCCTGGATTGAGAAGATGCCCCGGAGGAAAGCATGGCAACCCACTCCAGTATTCTTTCCTGGAGAATCCCTAGGATAGAGGAGCCTGGCGGGCTATAGTCCATGGGGTCCCATAGAGTTGGACACAACTGAAGCGACTTAGCAGGCACTACATGGATACAGAGTGTGATATAGGTAAAGGGTTAGAAGGCTACCCACCTTATATTACTCAGTCTGTAGGGCTGGAGAACTGAAGGCGTGAAATCTCCAGCCAGATTTATCCAGTTTACTTCCTGGTCCCTGAGGTACTCTTGGAGCACGTTTGAGCTGTGATTTTTCCCTCCAGAAGAGAGAAGTTCTATTCTGTTTCAGTCCCATAAATATTCCCTGGTTCTTCAGCCACTTTCTTTGCCAACCAGATGGGTGCCAATCAGTACTTGGCAAATAGCTGGTTCCTGTTATAAGAATCCTGGTTGTTTTCTGTCTGCTATATTTTTTTGATATAGAAGTTGTTCAGGGGAAATAATTTTGAGAACCATCTTAGTTCCCCTTTCCACCTTTTCTGCAGAGATCCTCATCTCCTATCTGCAACTTTCTCCCAGTCTCTATTCCGCTAATAGAGACGGCCAACCCAAGGCATTCTTTGGCCGGTGCCTCCCACTATTGCTCCTGCATGATCTCAGAGTTGCGGCTGCTTTTCTTTACTGGGCTCATGAAGTAGCTTCAGTAATTTTATTCAGCATAGCCAATTATATTCCCAATTTTGTTTTCCTTGAATATTTTTGCCTCCTTCTTCAGCATCACATCCTATGTGTGTGTATGTGCTCAGTCACTCGATCATGTCCAACACTTTGACACTTTATGGACTGTAACTTGCTAGGCTCCTCTGTCCATGGTATTCTCTAGGCAAGAATACTGGCATGGGTAGCCATTCCTTTCTCCAGGGAATCTTCAGGACTCAAGGATCAAACCTGAGTCTTGTGTCTCCTGCATTGGCAAGTGGATTCTTTACTGCTGAGCCATGGGGAAAGCCAATCACATGCTATATTTGTACCTACTTATAATCTGCCTGTTTACAATTTAGCAGTGAACATCACTGATATCCACTGACATCTTAAAATGCTAGTCTCACAACAATTGCATTTTAACAAAAATAACTTTCATTCCCAGGCTGGGCATGTGGAATGGAGTTGGTCAAATGACTGATGGGATCAAAACCACTCATTTTCAAACACTTATTGAAGAGTGGGATTATTTTGGTACCCAGACTCCATCTGTTCCAAAAGTTAAAAATAAAATGAGAATTCAATTAAAAGTATGTGCCCAAGCCACCCAGAGTTGTGCCAGATCTTACGATAATACCCTACATTCCAGCTTATCAGACACTGAAGCATGTGTATGCCAATAAATAAAACACCTTAGAATGTCAAATTGCTTTAATTAACAGATACATCAGTGTATATGCAAAATAGCAAAGATTTTTAAAATGAACATATCTTGCCTTTCAGCTTCCTGGCCTTAATTTTTCTGCCGAGAGAAGAGCTACAGTGGATATAAGGAACTTAACAACCAAATATTCTGCTCTGATTTTCTCCTTTGAGGATGGTCAAGGTCAGTGAGTGGGGACTCAGCAGTCATGTTGCTTTCTATCTGTAGTACACACCCCAGAGTTCAGTAAACCAAGGCCCATCGCAGATCTAATTCACTGGTTTATTTTTGTCTTGTGTATGTTAAAGCTCAATGTTCCCTTTCTAAAACCAATTTTGCTGAAGATTCAGAGGAAATTTTTTCATTTCCTAGAAAGATTTTATATGCCTCCACTAAATGATTTTAAACATATATTTCATTTTGTTAAAAACCTGTGACTAAAAGAGTCCATCAAATTAGCTGATTCATTAATCCTGATACTGTGCCACTTCTCATTTTGGAGACTCAGATGCTAAGAAATGGTGATACTAACAAGATGATGATAGCTTCCAATGGTAGGGATCATCTCTTTTTAGTTAACATGCTTCAGACAGAGGAATTGAAAGTAAGCCCATCCCTGAAAGTGGCCTAAGAGTTAGGTAACCACTGAGAATGCTGGGGGACATGGGTGAGGGACAATATTGAAGAAGAATTCCAAGTATCTCCAGAGAAGTTTTCAGATGACCTCTGGATTGCTTCTAATCCCGAAGTTCTAAGTGATTCTCTATGTTATTCTTTCAAATACTAAACACATTCAAAGACTGAGCATCTACTCTATGCCAGAGAGGAAGCTAGGCACTTTTGGTACTGAGTAGACTATGAAATAATTCTACTCCTAGACTAATGGAAGAATCATATATGCAATAATAATGTTCAAAGGTGAATTCACCACCTGTCCCTCCAAATCTTTCTACCTCCATAGTGTCTTTCTCAATCATCACATTCAATTGCCCATCAAAAAATATGGAAAGCATTAGTGATGTTTTTTCTTCATCCTCCATAACCAATGGACCCCTAAGTCTTACCATTTCTTTCTTATAAATGTCCCTCCTTCTTCTTCTTCATCCCCACTTCCATCACTGTGGTTTAGGCCTTTGTTACTTCCTGCCTGAATTTCTGCAAGGGTTCCCCAATCAGTCTACTGGCTTCTACACCCTCTGCTAATAACACTTCCTATGTACAGGAGTGATTTCCAACATTCAAATTGGTTCCATCTCTGCTTATAACCCTTCAGTGATTTTTTTTTAGTCTTCAGCATAAGGCCAAAAACCTTAGCTTGGCACAGGGGCCCTTTGGAATCTAGCCACTAAGGACTTCTCATTTCATTCCTCTCCATGATTGTTTCACACCCTTGTATCCTGGCCACATGGAATACTCTGCAGAGATTGAGGACATGAGTTCTGCTGCAGCCCACTCCAGTATTCTTGCCTGGTGAATTCATGGACAGAAGAGGCTGGTAGGTACAGTCCATAGGGTCGCACAGAATCAGACATGACTGAGGTTTGAGCATGCACGCATAACATGTTTCACCTCAAGTATTATCTCTCCTGGAAGGTTTTCACTGAATTCATCCTTCTCTTGACTAGACTGACTTTGCTCTTTCTTTATGCCCTATCCTCTGCATAGCTCCCCTAGGACATTTAGGACTTTGAAATTATTCTGGAGTTTTTACATTGAAAATTTGCAAGTGTACTGAAAAATTGAACGGAGTACAAGGAGTACCACTTAGATTTAATGAGTGGTTAACATTTTGCCAGTTTGCTTTTTCTCTCTCTACACACACACATATTTATTTACATCTTTTAATTGAACCACTTGATGGCAATTTGTAGACATCAAGATATCTCACCTCATCTCTATAAAAAGAATAGACTCCTCAAACACGAAGGGTTTTTGTTGTTTCCATTTTTTTGTAGTAGTAAGTTTAGTTATACTTATTCATAGTCACAAATGAAATAACCAAGGACATATTTCACACTAACCTCTCAGTAAGAACAAGTGTGCAACAGCTTTTCAAGTCCAAAGAAGTTTTTCTCAGGTTCAATCATGACAACATAGCCCTCATTCTTCTTTATCTAAACAGGCAAATGATCTTAATAAGCCTGGGATACCTGGATACTATACCACACACAAAGATAAATTCAAAATGAATTAAAGACTTGAATAGAATACCTTAAACCATAAAATTCTTAGACAAAAAAAATAGGGGTAAGCTCCTTGACATCAGTCTTGGAAATGATTTTTTTAGATTTGACACCAAAAGCACAAGACAATCAAAGCAAAAATAAACAAATGGGACTGCATCAAGCTAAAAAGTTTTCTCATGACAAAGAAAATCATCTAAAAGTGAAAAAGCAGCCTATAAAGTGTCATAAATGTTTACAAATCATGTATCTGATAAGGTGTTGATATCTAAAATATATAAACTCATATATCTTAATGGCAAAAACCAACCCTATTAAAATGGGCAGGGAAAATGAGAGACATTTTTCCAAAGAATATGAACAAATGGTCAACAGTTACATGAAAAGGTGCTCAGCATCACTAGTCATCAGGGAAATGCAAATCAAAACCACGATGTGATATCATGCATATCTGTCAGAATAGCTATCATAAAAAAAAAAGAAAAGAAATAACAAGTGTTGTTGAGGATATGGAGAAAAGGAAATCCTAGTGCACTGTTGGTGTGAATGTAAATTAGTACCACCATCATGAAAAACAATTCTGAGTTTTCTTTAAAACTTAAAATAGAACTACTACATTTATCACCAGTTCCTGGAGCTTGCTCAAATTCATGTCCATCGAGTTGGTGATGCCATTTAACCATCTCTTCCTCTGTTGTCTCCTTCTCCTCTTGCCTTTAATCATTCCCAGCATCAGGGTCTTTTCCATTGAGTCAGTTCTTCACATCAGGTGGCCAAAGTATTGGAGTTTCAGCTTCAGCATCAGTCCTTCCAGTGAATACTCAGGGCTGATTTCCTTTAGGATCAACTGGCTTGATATCCCTGCTGTCCAAGGGACTCTCAAGAGTCTTCTCCAACAGCACAGTTCAAAAGTATCCGTTCTTCAGTGCTCAGGTTTCTTTATAGTCCAACTCTGACATCCATACGTGACTACTGGAAAACCATAGCCTTGACTAGATGGACCTTTGTCAGCAATGCCTCTGTTTTTTAATACGCTGTCTAGGTTGGTCATAGCTTTACTTCCAAGGAGCAAGTGTCTTTTAATTTCATGGCTGCAGTCACCATCTGCAGTGATTTTGGGGCCCAGAAAATTAAAGTCTGTCACTGTTCCCATTTTTTGCCCATCTATTTGCCATGAAGTGATGGGACCGATAGTCATGCATGGATGTGAGAGTTGGACAGTGAAAAAGTCTGAGCACCAAAGAATTGGTGCTTTTGAACTGTGGTGTTGGAGAAGACTCTTGAGACTCCCTTGGACTGCAAGGAGATCCAACAAGTCCATCCTAAAGGAGATCAGTCCTGGGTGTTCACTGGAAGGACTGATGTTGAAGCTGAAACTCCAATACTTTGGCCACCTCATGCAAAGAGTTGACTGATTGGAAAAGACTCTGATGCTGGGAAGGATTGGGGGCAGGAGGAGAAGGGGACGACAGAGGATGAGATGGCTGGATGGCATCACCGACTCGATGGACATGAATATGGGTAGACTCTGGGAGTTGGTGATGGACAGGGAGGCCTGGCGTGCTGCAGTTCATGGGGTTGCAAAGAGTCGGACATGACTGAGCGACTAAACTGAACTGAACTGATGGAACCAGATGCCGTGATCTTAGTTATTTGCATGTTGAGTTTTAAGCCAACTTTTTCACTCTCCTCTTTCACTTTCATCAAGAGGCTCTTTAGTTCTTCCTCACTTTCTGCCATAAGGGTGGTGTCATCTACATATCTGAAGTTATTGATATTTCGCCTAGCTATCTTGATTCCAGCTTGTGCTTCATCCAGCCCAGCATTTCTCATGATGTACTCTACATATAAGTTAAATAAGCATGGTGGCAATATACAACCTTGACATACTCCTTTTCCTATTTGGAACCAGTCTATTGTTCCATGTCCAGTTCTAACTGTTGCTCCCTGACCTGCATACAGATTTCTCAGGAGGCAGGTCAGATGATTTGGTATTCCCATTTCTTTAAGAATTTTCCACAGTTTGTTGTGATCCACACAGTCAATGGCTTTGACATAGTCAATAAAGCAAAGTAGATGTTTTTCTGGAACTCTCTTACTTTTTCAATGATCCAACAGATGTTGGCAGTTTGATCTCTGGTTCCTCTGTCTTTTCTAAATCCAGCTGGAACATCTGGAAGTTCAAGATTCAAGTACTGTTGAAGCCTGGCTTAGACAATTTTGAGCATTACTTTGCCAGCATTTGAGATGAGTGCAATTATGTGGTAGTCTGAGCATTCTTTGGCATTGCCTTTCTTTGGGATTGGAATGAAAACTGACCTTTTCTAGTCCTGTGGCCATTGCTGAGTTTTCCAAATTGCTGGCAAATTGAGTCCAGCACTTTAACAGCATCATATTTTAGGTTGTGGGGTGAGTAAAATGGGTGAAGTTTTTCAAAAGGTAGAAATGTCCAGTTGTAAGATAAATAAGTACTGGGGATTAATGTATAGTATGGTGACTATAGTTAACAATACTGTGATATATTTAAAGGTTGTTAGCAGAGTAGATCTTATCAGAAGAAAGTTCTTATCACATGAAAAAATAGTAACTGTGTAATGAGAAGTAAACTTGTGTTATTTTACAATATATACCAAATACACTGTATATTGTTGAATATAACAAATCCTTATATTGTACTCCTTAAACTATTGCATATGGCATGTTAAGCCTTATCCAACTCTTTGAGACCCTATGGACTGTAGCTCACCAGGATCCTCTGTCCAGGGGATTCTCCAAACAAGAATACTGGAGTGGGTTGCCATGTGCTCCTCCAGGGAATCTTCCTGACCCAGGGATCAAACCCTTGTCTCATGTCTCCTGCATTGGTAGGTGGGTTGTTTATCACTAGTGCCACCTGGAAAGCCCAAACTAATACATGCTATATGTCAATTACATTTCAAGGGAACTTGGAGAGAAAATGACAAGTACAGAAGCAACTAACTGGTCTCTAATATTCATTCTCCCTTTGTTCCTCTTAATAATATAAATGCCAGCATTTTAAGGGTCAGTGGCTACTTATCTACAGACTATATTTCCCAGCCTCCTTTGCAGTAAGGAGTGATGTCAGAGTAAGTTCAATCAATGGGACATGAGAGAAAGCCATTTCTGCAATTTCTGGGTTGTGTCCTGAAATAGAAGCTTCTAGTTAGCTATGATAGTTATTATTATCTCTACTTCTGGCGCTGTGAAGAAAAACTGTTAGCTCTCCCTGATCCCCAAGCTGAGTGCATATTTACATAGTATCATATCACTTATTTCACTCTGTTCTAAGAATCTTCTTTGTCTTCCAGGCTCACTGTGGAGCTCATTGAGTTCTTCATCATATCTGCCTTCCCAGAACTGGTAGCAGTCCTTGTTCCTGCCACATTAGAGGCTTCCCATAAATATTGCTAAATAAATGAAGGAAGTGAGGAAAACCCTGTACTACATTAGGTTTCTCATGTCAATTAGGGTGAACTTACAAGATTTTGCAAAGGTCACAGAAGGTATCTCTTTTGTTTTGTTAGTAGCTTAAAATGTGTGTGTCCAACTCTTTGAGACCCTATGGACTGTAGACTGCCAGACTCCTTTGTCCAAGGGATTTTCCAGGCAAAAATACTGGAGTGGGTTGCCATGCCCTCCTCTAGGGCATCTTCCCGACCCAGGGATTGAACCTGCATCTCTCACATCTCCTGCATTGGCAGGTGGGTGCTTTACCACTAGAACTACCTGAGAAGCCCAGCAACTTGAAATATTTGATAGTAATTGGTTGTATTTCAATTTCAATACTTAAGCCCTCTCCTCATCCCACCCATCCTACAAACCTTGAGAATACATCTGTACCTTCAGGTTTCCATCATCCACAAAATGTTCAAACATCTAGCCAATAATGAGAAATTTTGTTTTTGTTACATACATTTTAGTGCGTTACTACATTATTTGGCCAATGTTAAATGTCAGTTTCTGAGAATTTGGTATTTTCTAGGATATTCAGATTTTAAAAGAGGCTAATCAAATGTGTTCCGTTAAGCAAAATTTGTTGGCTTGTGACTGGAGGAGGAACCTCACCTTGTGGAATTGTCATGACACTAAAGTAATAATTTTGAGGGGAAAAAACCCACAATAGCTCTGTGGTAAAAATTCTCTTGGATGCTATGAAGTCAAAGGAGATTTCTTGCCTCTCTTCTCTTTTTCCTTCCAATTGGTGTATTATTTTCTTTAAAAAAGAACCCTGTATCTTCCAAGAGGAGTACATCTGCTGTTATAAAATGGGCTGCAACATCTGAGGTTAATTAAGTGACTGGCATCCATCTTTCACACCTTAATAAAAAACAGACAAATTCGGTTCAAGTCTGAGAGCAAACAGAGTTTCTACTCTCTCTTATTCCATAACACTGAGGTGTACATTCTTTAGAAATAGAACTTTTTTTTTTTACATATTTTTTTTATTGTTTTTGCCATACATTGTCATGATATCACCATGGGTTTACATATGCTTCCCCTCCGGAACCCCCCTCCCTCCTCCCTCCCCCCCGGGAAATCTCGCTGCACCAGCCCCGAGCATCAATCCTGGGCTGGCAATTGATTAGACACATGACAATTAACATGCTTCAATGCCCTTCTCCCATATCATCCCACCCTTACCCTCATCCACAAAGTCCACGAGTCTATTCTATACATCTGCGTTCCTTTTGCTGTCTCGCATGTTGGGTTCTCGTTACCATCTTTCTAAATTCCATATATAACTTTTAATCGATCCTCGCATAGATGCACATTTTATGCTGCCAGCTGTTAGGCAACTTGAAATGCAGACATGAAACTGGCCATCATTATTCATCAAAAAGCAAATTAGACCACTCAACAGTCAGCATAGAATCTTCAAGATAGAAGATGGTAAATCTGCCTGAGTCAATGAATAGTATTCTGGAAGAGCAATTATTTTAAGACGGTAAGGAGCCATTGTAACTGTCTAGTATATGGAGACAATGCAGCATAAAAAGATCACAGAGCAGCAACCAGAGAGGCGTGTCAGAACTTGAATACAGGCTTCTGAGCCCAAGATGTTCATACTACATGATGCTCCTCAGCAGATTCTGATGACAAGTCCTTGAACCCAGCAGCATCAGAAATAATAATAATAAGCCCACTAAATGCCTCAGGAAATGGAAACTGTCATGCAAGTCAGTCATCTGACTAGCTTCATTTACGGATACCTTACCCAGAGAGGAGTGAGCATGGCCATCTGGAGGAACACACGTTTTGCATTTACTAGGAATGAATAGTGCGGGCTAACCAGAGGGGTCTGTTTAGGTCAGTTAGGTTTCCTTTGCTTTTTGATAGAATGCCATAAATTCTAGATGTTTGTATATGAGTGAAACACATATAGTGTCTCATGAAATTTTACTTTCACAATGAATTCAAATAGCCTAGGGAAAAAGTAGTCATATGGATTGAAAGCTGCCAGAAGAGACGGCAAATTGAGTGTTGGCTGATGCTTCCCAGGATCTGGCTCTCAAGATACACACAAAGAGGGAGGAGGCAGTGCGGTCCAGAGCCGCATGCATGGTTCCACACAGAGAGGAGACATAGACTGGCCTGGGGACAGAGAAAGAGGTGCATCTGAGGACAGACAGATGTACCTAAAGGTGTTAGAAATAGCATTACAAAAAAAAAAACTCCCTTTCAAAATAGTTTAATTATAAATACTGAAAAAAAGGTTTAATAATGTTAAGATTAACTATGAAAAATGTTAGTCGCTCAGTCTTATCTGACTGTTTGGGACACCATGGACTGTAGCCTGCCAGGTTCCTCTGTCCATGAGATTTCCCAGGCAAGAATATTGGAATGGGTTGCCATTCCCTTCTCCAGGGGCTCTTCCTGAAACAGAGCTCGAACCTGGGTCTCCTGCATTGCAGGCAGATTCTTTACCATTTGAGCCACCAGGGACTGTAAGTAACACCTTTAATACAGTGTATGGATGCCTATCCATCTCTGTATAATTGGTTCCTATGCTCTTCTCTCAGCCTGTCTTTGCTCCAGCCAACTTTCTTTTAATCCTTTGCCCATGCTCTGACTCTGGGCATTACTCCAGGTTCCTTCCTCTGCAGAGGGATGTGGTATCCCATCTCCCTCCCCTTTCACCTGACAACTGCTTATGCCTCAGGTCTCAGAGGAAACAGCTGTTCTTCTTAGAAACTTTCCCTGATTCCCCGAGAATAATTATGATCCCCTTGTTTTATGTTCTCACAGCAACTTACTTTTTTTTTAACTAACAATTTGGTAATTAAAAAAAAATTATTGGAGAATAATCACTTGAGACTCTCAGTTCCTAGGCAGGACTTGCCTGTAGCTCAGATGGTAAAGAATCTGCCTGCAATGCAGGAGATCTGGGTTCGATGCCTGGGTGGGAAAGATCCCTGGAGAAAGGAACGGCAACCCACTCCAGTATTCTTGCCTGGAGAATCCCATGGATGGAGAACCCTGGCAAGCTATAGTCTGTGGGGTCACAAAGAGTCAGACACAACTAAAATTACTACTGCTGAGTTCCAAGAGGCCAGGGACTGTGTCTGTATCCCCAGCTCCCAGCACAGTGCCTGACACAAAGCTACTCAGTGAATAGTTGTTGACCCAATTACTATTATATCAAGCAAAATAATATCTGAATGGTATTTGCTAGTGAGTAAATATTTTCACTTCATAGGGAAATGGAGTAATATTTAGTAGCTCCATGAAGTTACATTCATTGAATCCTCATTTATCTCAGGATCAGTCACAACACTGGAAGTTAAAGTCTCCTGATAATCTTATTTTACTCCTGTTTATATAAAATTATTTTTATTTTATATATGATCATTCTATCCCTCTTTCTCCCCCCCAAAACTCTTTTCATACCAGAGTTTTTAATAAACTGGTAGAAAACAGCTAATTAATGGTCTGTTTCCTCTCTTTGTTCATTCATTGATACATTGGTTTATTCATTGATTCATATACTCACTCAAAGGTTCTGTCATGAGGCATGTGGAAGGTCTCTGTCTTTGCTACCCTTTAGCCTCAGTAAAAATGACAATGGAAGAATTCCAAGCATAAGACAGACTATAGAAGCAAAGAATCTGCAATAGCCACAATCTTTATAACCAACTTGTTGACTGTAAGTCTGATGGCTTGGATGGCGCTAGACTTTGTATCCTCTAAGCTTCCACCACACGACCCATTCCAAGCCTGACCCAAGCCAAGACTGCTAACTGAGGGTGCTGTCCACTTGGAAAGGGCTTTGACCCAGGCCACAAATGGAATTGTGTCCTCTGAGGTCCTGCAGCAAGCAATCCCACAGCTAAGCTGAGGCACTTTCCAAAGATGGGATCACCATAACTTTAGAGAACAAAAGAATGAGAATATATATGAATATAAAACTAAAGAAGAAAACAAACTAATCATTATTGTCTTAAAGAAAGCTGGATTTTTTTTTGTGGATATCCCTGCTTTATAAAGTATCATTAACATGATTATACTTTTCTCGATTTTTTTTTAATTAGGGAAAAATGAAAACTCTCTGCAGAAGCCCCACAGTGAATGCCTTGTTCAGTTCTGAGCTCTTCAGTATTTGCCAATATGTACCAAGTGGCCAAGATGGGAGAGGGAGGTACCCATAAGAATAGGTGGTTCCCAAGAGAAATGCCCACAGACTTCACATGGCAAATAACATCTGCCATTTGGTGGACATTCTCTCAGCAGACAGGATTAGTAGATAAATGCAATAGGCAGTATGTTATTATTAATAGTCAAACATGAGTATGTTTTCCATCCAAGCAAAATTTTCTTCTGGAGATATTTACTCTCTCTTCTAAAATTCCCTGGTGGCTCAGAGGGTAAAGAATCTGCTTGCAGTGCAGGAGACCTAGGTTTGATTCCTTGGTAGGGAAGATCCCCTGGAGAAGAAACTGGCAATCCACTACAGTATTCTTGCCTGGAGAATTCTATGGACAGAGGAGCCTGGTGGGCTAAGTCCATGGAGTCGCAGAGTCTGACATGACTAGTGACTAACACTAACTAAAATCTAGATTCCTTTGGCTAATACACAAATTCTCAAGAAAACGCTTCCCTCTCCCAGCTCCCATAGACCATAGCTGCATAGGGACGGGAGGCACTGTCTGTATTTACTTACTCCGCAGTGTTGGCTTTAGTCACTTCTATGTTTCTACCAATTCGTGTAGATAGGCATCTCCCTGCTTGTGTGCACTCCATCTGGTGATAAAGGTGAACCATGTCTGATGTCTAAGGATGACTTGGAAACTTTGTGGAGTTTTTACCTTTATATGAGATTTTCACTTAACCCATATTATTAAATCTCACAAGGGTTAGTGCATGAGGTAAGGAAAAGTCAGGCAAGGGGAAGGCTGAAGAGAGGGGCTTTTGAAGCTTTCTAAGCAAGTTAATGGTCACCTTTTGTGTATGAGGAAGACCACTTCCTAGTTGAACAGAATCCATACTCCTCCACTTTCCAACTGAGAGCTCTGTGGGGCTCACACTATGGAGCTTTACTCCTGTATCCAGTGTAATCTGCTTTATGAACTTCTTGTCTACAGGCTACTCTAAAAGAATGCCAAATGAATCACTCTTTGACATGGACTTTTAATCTTTCTTATGTATCATGCTTTTGGAAAAACAAAATAAAGCAAGCCACTGGAATATGCATATCTTTTAACAGTGAACTAAAATGTCACTTCTGCATGAATCCAGAAGTAGTTCCCTATTACCTAGGAAATTGACTAAATGGCACCAAAGCCATCAATGTCGTTAATATAGTAAGAAGAATAAGTTCCTATCTCTTTGTGAAAGTGAGAAAGCGAAAGTGTCAGTCACTCAGTTGTGTTTGACTCTTTGAGGCCCCATGGACTATAGCCCACCAGGCTCCTCTGTCCATGGAATTTTCCAGGCAAGAATACTGGAGTGGATAGCCATTCCCTTCTCTAGGGGATCTTCCCCACCCAGGGATCAAACTCAGGTCTCCTGCATTGCAAGCAGATTCTTTACCATCTGAGCCACTAAGGAAGCTAGGCACTTAGTTAAGATTATGTGTAGAAGGAATACAGGTGAGATGGTTTCCACAGTTTGGCTGCTCTGATAGACCCACTGCATCCAGAAGTCTGTTCTCTGTGTCTACATCTCTATTCCTGCATGCAAATAGGTTCATCAGTACCACTTTTTCTAGATTACATAGGTATGTGTTATTATACAATACTTGTTATTCTCTGTCTGACTTACTTCACTCTTAAAACAGGCTCTAGGTTTATCCACCTCACTAGAACTGACTCAAATTTATTTCTTTTTATGGTGAGTAATATTCTATTGTTTATATGTCCTACAAATTCTTTATCCATTCATCTGTCGATGGAAATCTATTAATAGATTGCCTCCATGTCCTAGCTATTGTAAATAGTGCTACAATAAACATTGGGGTACATGTATCTTTTTTAACTATGGTTTCCTCAGGGTATATTCCCAGTTGTGGGATTTCTGGGTCATACAGTAGTTTTATTCCTAGTTTCTTAAAGAAATCTCCATACTATTCTCCATAGTGGTTGTATCAATTTACATTCCCACCAACTGTGCAAGAGGGTTCTTTTCTTCACATCTTCTCCAGGACTTTTTGTTTGTAGATTTTGTTAATGATGGCAATTCAGACTGGTGTGAGGTGCTCTGTAACAACCTAGAGGGATGGGATGGGGTGAAGGATGCTAGGGAGGTTCAAGAAGGAGGGGACATACGTATACTTATGGCTGATTCATGTTGTTGTGTGGCAGAAATCAACCCAACGTTTTAAAACAATTATCCTCCAATTAAAAATTTTAAAAACAATGAAAGAGCTTTCAAATGTGTACAAACTTGGACAATACATGCGTGATCACCTGAGGATGGTTTTTGAAGCCGAGCAGCACACCTGGTCTGATGGTCCTAGTTACAATCTGAAGGTGGAAAGAAGAATGATGGCTTGATGGAAGTCTTCCCCTTGTTAGAAATTCATCCCTTTCACACACATCCTGGAAGGAGACTTGGATTCAAGAGACATGTGTTCTGACTCTAGCCTTATCTTTTATGAATTTAGTGAATCTGTGCATATCCCTGAAATTCTCTAAGCCTCTCTTTCCTCATGTTTAGTTTCGTTTAGTGTTAGTCACTCAGTTGTGTCCAACTCTGGACTAACTGTAGCCCGCCAGGCTCCTCTGTTCTTGGGATTTTCCAGGAAAGAATATTGGAGTGGGTAGCCATTCACTTTTCCAGGGGATCTTTGCAACCCAAGGATCAAACCCAGGTCTCCCATATTTCAGACAGATTCTTTACCATCTGAGCCACTAGGGAAGTCCCCTATTTCCTCATACCAGGTTAATAATAACTCCTCCCCAGAGTTTGTGTAAGGACTAAATAAAACAGCTGTGTGAAGTCAGCTAGAACTGCCTGGCACCAGGACTGTAGCAATGAATGTAGATTATACATGTGTATGTGTCAGGATTAGAGAGTTGGCCTGGACATGAAGAGATGCTTTTATTGAATGGATTTTGAGGGACAGGGATGCCATTACCTTTACAGGAGGATTTTTTTAATATAATGTAATCAAATTAATCTATTTTTTTGAAGATTAACAATTCTCATAAATAAACCAACAAAATTTGGCTTTTGCCGATATGAAAGAAATGTCAAAACCCACTGGATGCTAATGGACTTCAGATATCACTGACTCATGGACTTTTCTAATGAGAATACCTCTTCTGAGAGATAAGGTTCCTAAGTGTATGATTTACAAGCCAAGTTTGAAAGACTGATGGATGTTATGACTCTAAAAACAAATATATATATATATATACACATATACATATGTATAAAGCACATATGTAGAATATACACATATGCACAACTTTACATACAATTTCATGAGGTTTATGAAAGACTCTATAAAGTTTGTATCATAGATATTTTATTAAGAATTTCTAAGCTTGAACAATGATTTGCTTTCAGTTGACCTCATAACATATGTATTATTATAGATAATAAATAACAAAAATGATTGTTTAGTGAAGTAATACTTAGTTTTGTTACACTGTTGTGTGCTGATATTTTCTACTCTGTTCCACTCCAGTGTGTTGCATCTCATTCTTTTCTCTCCTATATTGTACTGGTTTTAAAAAATAAAGTTGGTTTAGCCTACCAAAAAAAAATAGTACATATCATAGACTTATCCAATATGCCAAGAAGAAAAGTTAAAGCCAAAAGTAATACTAGAGTGATATAATCAATAAATCATAACCAGGACATGATTGTTTAGTTCCATTCATCCCATAAAAAAATAAAGAATCTATTATACTTCCCTACCCTTTGTGTGTGATTTACTTTTGGCCAATGGGACATTAACAATTGTAACCTTTGTGCTCATGCACTGGGATTTTGTGGATTATTGCTCTTAGAATCCTTTGATTATCTTTCAAATAAGTCTAGTTTGGGAGATTATGTACGAGAGGCTCCAGGCATCCTAGCTGTCCCAGGGAAAGCTATCATATACCAGCCAGCTTCAGCTGACCCATTGCTAGCGCATGAGTGTTTTGCTGAAAGTTTTAACTTTCATTTCAGGTTTAAACAGTTTGTTAACCAAAGAAACCACTTGTTATACAAAGAAAAAAAATTCCAGTATTCAATAGAGACTTATCAACATACAATTATTAAAAGGAAAGAGATATAGAACAATAAAGGAGAGTTATAGCACATGCATCACCAAATTGGGTTTTGACCAACATCCAGACTCACACAGCACCGTGTAACAGCAGTTGGAGTCCCAGGTGAGAAAGGTCCCTGGCAGTACCACTGCTCCATGGGTGAGATTTCAAAATTGCACATTGGGGCTTCCCATTTATAATCCCAGGAAACAAACTGATATTCTCATCAGTTGGCAAAAAGCAGATGGCAGCACTTTGTTAATCTTTTTTGCAATGCTGTTTGCTTGGTCTTGTAAACCTTGGAATGTTGTTAAGCACCAGGTATGGTTGGCCAGACCCCCTCCGCAGGTTCAACAATTCCAAGATCCACCCCCTATCTTATCTGTGGTGCCACGCAGCTTGCATTCGCAGCAGGCACACAGTCAGGGCAGTGGACAGGCAGGTCAGAAGCAAGGTGAGAGGCCTTCTCTGCTTTCTTTTTCTCTGAAGCCTGAAGGAGACAGTAATCCAAGTCTATGTTCTGACCAGTAATGCTGAAGAAGCTGAAGTTGAACAGTTCTATGAAGAACTACAAGACCTTCTAGAACTAACACCCCAAAGAGATATCCATTTCATTATAGGAGACTGGAATGCAAAAGTAGGAAGTCAGGAAACACCTGGAGTAACAGGCAAATTTAGCCTTGGAGTACAGAATGAAGCAGGGCAAAGGCTAACTGGATTTTGTCAAGAGAACACACTGGTCATAGTAAATACCCTTTTCCAACAACACAAGAGGAGACTCTACACATGGACATCACCAGATGGTCAATAATGAAATCAGATTGATTATATTCTTTGCAGCCAAAGATGGAGAAGCTCTATAGAGTAAGCAAGAACATGACTGGGAGCTGACTGTGGCTCAGATCATGAACTCCTTATTGCCAAATTCAGACTTAAATTGAAACAAGTAGGGAAAGCACTAGACCATTCAGGTATGACCTAAATAAAATGCTATGATTATACAGTGGAAGTGATAAATAGATTCAAGGGATCAGATCTAATAGACAGAATGCCTGAAGAACTATGGACAGAGGTTTGTAACACTATACTGGAGGCAATGATCAAGACCATCCCCAAGAAAATGAAATGCAAAAAGACAAATTGGTTCTCTGAGGAAGCCTTACAAATAGCTGTGAAAAGAAGAGAAGTGAAAGACAAAGAAGAAAAGGAAAGATATTCCCATTTGAATGCAGAGTTCCAAAGAAAGCAAGGAGAGATAAGAAGTCTTCCTGGGTGATCAATGCAAAAAAATAGAGGAAAATAATACAATGGGAAAGACTAGAGCTCTCTTCAAGAAAATTAGAAATACCAAGGGAACATTTCATGCAAAGATGGGCACAATAAAGGACAGAAATGATATGAACCTAACAGAAGCAGAAGATATTAAGAAGAGGTGGCAAGAATAGACAGAAGAACCATACAAAAAGATCTTCACGACTCAGATAACTACAATGGTGTGATCACTCACCTAGAGCCAGACATCCTGGAATGCAAAGTCAAGTGGGCCTTAGGAAACATCACTACAAACAAAGCTAATGGAGATGATGGAATTCCAGTTGAGCTATTGCAAATCCTAAAAGAGGATGCTGTGAAAGTCGTACACTCAATATGCCAGCAAATTTGGAAAAGTCTGCAGTGGCCACAGGACTGGAAAAGGTCAGTTTTCATTCCAACCCCAAAGAAAGGCAATGCCAAAAAAAAAAAAAAAAACCACTCAAACTACTGCACAATTGCACTCATCTCACACACTAGCAAAGTAATGCTCAAAATTCTCCAAGCCAGGCTTCAACAGTAAGTGAACTGTGAACTTTTGGATGTTTAATTTGGATTTAGAAAAGGCAGAGGAACCAGAGATCAAATTTGGATCATGGAAAAAGCAAGAGAATTCCAGAAAAGCATTCACTTATGCTTTATTGACTGTGCCAAAGCCTTTGACTGTGTGGAAAGGAGTATGTCAAGGCTGTACATTGTCACCCTGTTTATTTAACTTATATGCAGAGTACATCATGAGGAAAGCCAGGCTGCATGAAGCACAAGCTGGAATCAAGATTGCCAGGAGAAATATCAATAACCTCAGATATGCGGATGACACCACCTTTACGGCAGGAAGCAAAGAACTAAGAGCCTCTTGATAAAAGTGAAAGAGGAGAGTGAAAAAGTTGGCTTAAAACTCAACATTCAGAAAACTAAGATCATGTCATCTGGTCCCATCACTTCATGGGAAATAGATGGGGAAACAATGGAAAAAGTGATAGACTTTATTCTTCTGGGCTCCAAAATCACTGCAGGTGGTGAGTGCAGCCATAAAATTAAAAGATGCTTTTCCTTGAAAGTTATGACCAACCTAGACAGCATATTAAAAAGCAGAGACATTACTTTGCCAACAAAGGTCCATCTAGCCAAAGCTTTGGTTTTTCCAGTAGTCATGTATGGATGTGAGAGTTGGACTATAAGGATAGCTGAGCACCAAAAATTGATGCTTTTGAACTGTGGTGTTGGAGAAGACTCTTGAGAGTCCCTTGGACTGCAAGGAAATCCAACCAGTCAATCCTAAAGAAAATAAATCCTGAATATTTCAGTGGAAGGACTGATGCTGAAGCTAAAACTCCAGTACTTTGGTCACCTGATGCAAAGAACTGACTCATTGGAAAAGACCCTGATGCTGGGAAAGATTGAAGGCGGGAAGAGAAGGGGACAACAGAGGATGAGATGATTGGATGGCCTCACTGACTCAATGGACATAAGTTTGAATAAAGTTTGGGAGTTGGTAATAGACAGGGATGCCTGGCAGGCTGCAGTCCCTGTGTTCTCAAAGAGTTGGACAGGACTGAGTGACTGAACTGAACTGAATTGAGAAATGAATACACTCACTTTCTACCAGTCAAGACTGATCAAAGCAAGAAGGCTGTCCAAGTGAGCACAATCTGCAGATTGGTGAGCTAAACAAATAACTGTTGTGGCAAGACAATGAATTTTACAATGTTTGTGTTTTTTTCCCAGCAAAAGCTAACCAATACAGAGGGCATAGCTGCAGCATTATCAGCCCTGTCAGGGACTGATGCTTTAAGATCAAGAAAAGAGAAGAAGTTCAACAGTACAGTTCTCATATAGTACTTTTGGCAGGTGACACTCAAGACCACTGCATAAGGCTGCTGTTTTCCTAGATTTCCAGCAATAGAATTTGTTGTACTGTTATGTTTTTCACAGTTGGATAAACCCAGCTATGAGTATCGAATGCTCTGACTGTATTTCCCTCCTGTGTACTCTGATCAAGTCACAAGGTTGGCTTATCATTTTCTTTCCCCTGCTGGCCCCTGGGAGCCATTTGTGGTTAAACAAGTAACTACTTCATCACCTCTACGTGGGTCTGTAGAATACTATGCATATGTCAAAATCATCGTAGACTACATTTCAGATAATTTTTCCAGAAACTGTTCATTCTCCATAATAGCTATCAATGCTCCTGATAAGATGTCATAATTAAAATTACCTATACATAAGTGTCTCTGTCCCAATCAACAGTAAATTCTTCAAAATCAGAGATTATACTTTATGTATCTTTGAAATTTCCAAGCTTAGTGAGAACCAAAGACATAGATAGTTCTTAGTCTGCTCTACAAATGAATGAATCACAGAACCATGTGCCCAGGGTCATACTGATTCACTGGTGGGACCACATGTGATAGTGCTTCATCCTTTTTTGAACAGCAGATTTCTGCATTTGAGTGCCTTTGAAACATTAGGGAGTTTCCTTTGGCTTATGTGATTTTGCCTTCTGGTTCACTTTGGTTTGCAGAATCTTTTTTTTTTTAATTTTCTTTACTTTATTGTGTTGGTTTTGCCATACATTGACATGAAACCGCCATGGGTATACATATGCTCCCCCTCCAGAACCCCCCTCCCTCCTCCCTCCTGATTCCCTCCCCCTGGGTCATCTCGGTGCACCAGCCCCGAGCATCAACCCTGGGCTGGTGATTGATTTCACATATGATAATTAACATGTTTCAATGCCATTCTCCCATATCATCCCACCTTTGCCCTCTTCCACAGAGTCCATGAGTCTGTTCTATACATCTGCGTTTGTTTTGCTATCTCGCATGCAGGGTTCTCGTTACCATCTTTCTAAATTCCATATATATGCGTTAGTATACTGTATTGTTAGGAGCTGCAGGAGATACAAATTTGATCCCTGGGTCAGGAAGATCCCCTGGAGGAGGGCATTGCAACCCACTCCGGTATTCTTCCCTGGAGAATCCCATGGACCGAGGGGCCTGGTGGGGTTACAGTCCATAGGGTCACAAAGAGTTGGACATGACTGAAATGACTTAGCAGCAACAGAATTTTATTCACTATTTCTACAAAAATAAAGATTAAAAAAAAGTGAATAATTTGAGAGAATCATCTGCAGATTTCTAGGCATAGGTAAAGGAAAAGCTGTGGTTATTATAAGCAGTCTTTGTTGAGATATTACCTTCTCTCTGAAGCCAATACTCAACCACTTCACCTAAAACAGCAGCTGTCCATGCCAACTGTCCATGCCAGCTCCAAGCAGTCTAAGTCTTGCATATTCTGCTCTACTTTTTAAAGGCATTTATTGCCTTTAAATATACATAATAATGCTTAGCCGGAAGTAGGAGCTCAGAAAATACTTGTTCAATAAATAAATATATCCACAGCTATTGTGGCAGAGAGAATTCTAAGATGAATTCCAAGACTCTCATTTTCTAATTGCACTTCCTGAATCATCACCTCTATTTGAGTGTGGGCAGGACCTGTGACTAGGATGGGACATCATTCCCAACTCTCAGGATTAGGTTATGCTCTCTGGCAAAGGTGAAAGAGTTTCATAGATATGATAGTGTGTGTCTGTGTGCTCACACACTAAGTTGCTTTAGTTGTGTCCAACTCTTTGAGACTCTGTGGACTGTAGCCCACCAGGCTCCTCTGTCCATGGGATTCTCCAGGCAAGAATAACTGGAGTGGGTTGCCATAACCTCCTTTGCAACCTTTGCAACCAAGGGATCAAGCCTGCATCTCCCACAGCTCTGTGTTGCAGGCGGATTCTTTATTGCTGAGCCACCAGGGAAGCCCATGATTAAGGCCCCTAAAATAATCAAAGGAGATTATTGTGGGTGGACTTGACCTAAGCGGAACTGGATTCTGCTCTACCCATTGAGCTCAGAGGATAAGATGGCAGCTTCAGCTGACATCTGTGAGACCCTGAGGAGAAGGCCCAGTTAAGTTGTGCCCAGATTCCTAAGCCACAGAAACTGTAAGATGACAAATATCTGTTAAACTAGTGGTGACTTTTTATGCCACAATAGAAATACTCATTCAGCTTTGAATTCACCTGATGTTGAAAAGACAGTAAGGAAGAACTGAGAAACTCATGGGACTTTTCTCCCTGGTAGGAAGCTTTCACCTGGTCTCTGATCTCTCCTCTAGTAGCCTCACATTTCCTGGGCTCTCTATAACGATGATCTCTACTCCCCCTCAATAACCTTCCTAGATACCAGTATAGTCTTCCTCTAAAAATCGTAATTTGTATAGCTCAGATGACAGGTTTTTCCCACCTTCAGAAATGTATGTGAGTTTGGTGGGAATTCCAACATCCCCTCATGACTGAATTTTCCTCCCTCTTCATGGTCCCTGAGGGTTTCTGCCTTATTTCTTCTCAGTTCCCTCAGTCTCTTTCCTGCATTACTTACAATAACTGTTTGTAACCCTCACTAAAAATTAAGATCCCTCTGGAACTTTTCAGAGACACTGAAGCATGTTTATCTCCAGAGATTCTGACTTCATTGCTCTATGATGGGATCCATGCATAAGCATTTTCTTAAAAGCTCTCTGGAACATCCTAAAGTGTACCCAAGTAGAACATCTATGATTTAAGACATTTAGGTTTGGCCCATCCTTTGGTCTTTACAAGAAATCAAGCCTGCTAGTCATGCTTTATAGATGATAGATTTACTGCAGGTTTCTGGAGGTCACAAGGAGGGAATTATATTGAGAAGTGTGTGGCTGTTCACTGTCTCATCTCTTCTTTTCCTCTCAAGGCTACCCTCTCCCACTCAGCTGCTTCCCCAAAACTCATTTTCCCTGTGGAGCCCTCCATGTATGGTCAAGTTATCTAAAAAATATAACCCAACCAGCTAGCCCAGCCCCATCTCCAGATCCCTGTGTAATGGATAGCAGTCACATCAGGCTTTCTGAGGTTCCTTGGGCATATCTGTGTCTTGGTATATTTGGCCATCATTCTCTCCATCCACAGTCACTGAGCCTTCTACCTCTCTCCTTTACCCCCTCCACTTAATGTTTTATCCCCACTAAGATCTCTCCCTAGTCTCCCAATCCATTTGCTCCTACAAGGAATTGCCACCCTCCTCAGAGTGGTTAACTTCAACAGTATTCTCACTGAGACCTTCAATTCCTTCATCCCCTATCTTCTTATGACGCAACCCAACATGCTACCAATTTAGTGTTTCTGGTGAAATTCAAACAGAATGAACTTGTGGAACTCCAAAGATCTGATTGCTGACTTGACATTTGCTAACCTTTTACTATTAATAGTTAATATTGAACACACCATATATCAAGAACTTTGCATTGTGGTATTTAATATTGCACAACTGTATATGATACATATTATTATTGGTCCCATTTTGTGGATGCCAAAAATGAGACCTGCAAAAAGTTGCATAGCTGTTGATAAGTTTTGAGCCTGGGTCTGTCTGACTCTGCCATCCTAACTCTGAGGTTCTATAGTTTTCTGACCTCAGGGTGGGTAAGCTCTTGGTTTTATTGAATCTATTTTCAGACTTACTAGTGATAGCACAGTTCTTCCCTCTTTCCTTCTGTCTCAAAGAATAGGTCTCTCCCCACCAATCCCTAGTTAATTACTCCTTTAATGGACTATTTCTTAATTTTCCCTTCCAAGGGTCATTTCAGTTCAGCAATTTCCTTTCTTTGGGTTTTTAATCTGCTCCTCACTAATATTTAAAGGTCTTATAAATAGACCCCAAACTCAAGAACTCAGCTGGATACTAGATACAGATCCTTCTGAATGCCTTTTAGGTGAAACAAATGTAACCTCTCCAAAAGAGACAGGTTTATTCACCAGATTTTGTTCCTCAACCCACATCTACCTCCTACAAATCTGTTCTGCAGGTATATATTCATGCACTTACATATGTGTGTGCATGCTCAGTCACTTAGTTGCATCGGATTCTTTGTGACCCCATGAACGGTAGCCCACCAGCTCCTTTGTCCATGGGATTTCTCGGGCGAGAATATTGGCTAGGTTCAAAGCAGACCCAGGCTCAGAACTTATCAAGAGCGATGCAATCTTTTGCAGTGGGTTGCCATTTTCTTCTCTAGATCTTCCCAACACAGGGATCAAAGCTTTATCTCATGCATTTCCTGCATTGCAGGAGGATTCTTTTCCACTAGTGCTATCTGGGAAGCCCCTACTAACATGTATACATACTTAGTTTAAAAACTTCTCATAAGCAGAAGTTCATAACAATAACTCAATTTTCACTATTATTACTATCAAAATAATTCTTTTTCTATTAATGGAATAGTAAACTCCAGCATTAGGCCAGTGATATTAACAAAAATTGTATTATGTAGATAATTACAAACTATGCAATTACACTAATAAATATAAAAATTTTGAGGTGACTAGAAACTTGGAAAGAGTTCAGGCATCAGTTGTCTACACCCTGCTGTTGTTCAGTCACTCAGTCATGTCCGACTCTTTGTGACCCCCATGGACTGCAGCACACCAGGCTTCCCTGTCCTTCACCATCTCCTGGAGCTTGCTCAAACTCATGTCCATTGAGATGATGATGCCATCCAACCATGTCATCCTTTGTCATCCCTTTCTTCTTCTATCTTCACCTTTTCCCAGCATCAGAGTCTTTCCTAATGAGTTGGCTCTATGCATCAGGTGGCCAAAATATTAAAACTTCAGCTTCAACATCAGTCCTTCCAGTGAACATTCCAGATTGATTTCCTTCTTGGTTATTATGAAAGTTATCTCAAACTGGTAGTAACACTTATTTTGTTTTTAAAATTCCACATGGTATGAATGGAGATTGTTAAAAATAAAAATGTACTGTGATGGAATGAAATAGTATATCACGGCACACTGAACACAGCATATAAAATTCATCCATATCTCCTAAGCTATATAGGCTTTGTGAAAGCAAGATGTTTATATATTCTGCTCTGTACTACATCCTCAACACCTAATACAGTGGCAAAGGCTTGATTAATATTCAATACATACTTATTAAATTAATAAATCAATGGGAAAACTTTGTGTAATAGTTAGGATAGGAACAAGCAGACTCCAACTGATGCTTGCTTTTTATTCATATAACAATACTGAGCAGTCTAAAAGCCTCCTCTGCATAGTCATTCAGGGATCCAGACTAGTTCAGCCTCTGTCACCTCCATCTTGTATCTGTGATTAATAACTTTGATTAATTCCTTGGAGGTTGTCTCCATTCCAGCCAGTCGGAGGAGGAAACCTCATGAAGGTTTGTCTCATGAAGTTTACAGGTAAATCTTGAAATCAGTGCATGTCACTTCTATGCACATTCCAGTGACTAGAACTCAACTCCAGGGCCACAACCTGTGTAAAGGAAACTAGGACATGTAGTCCAGCTGTGTGCCCAGAAAGAAGAGGTGATCACGAACTTCGGACATAGTCTCCGTCACGTGTGATGTCCTACACCTTTGAGGAGGCTGGAACCAGACTCCATCTTGCCTTCTTCAAGCAAAATAATTATAGCCTACATCAAAAAATAAAAATAGATATTTATTTACCCTTCTGCTGTATAAGCAAAAATAGGTAAAGAAACTCAAGCAAAACAAGGATTGAGGCTACTATCCATATCAGTTCCTGGTGCTTCCATTTACTCTCCCTCCAAACTAAGGCTTCGGTGCCTTCACCAATACTTCCCTCTTTCTCATTCCAACATTCTAACATATGATCCGTCACCCAATGTATCTTATTCCACCTCAGCAATAAAACTTAAATTCAACTTCTTCTCTCTAACTCTATTGTTTATTCCTTCTTGCAGGAACAAATCACTAACTTTAAGAGATGCAATGGTTTGTGAAATGGTCTTCTTACCACTAGTGATTCTTTCATGCAATTTATTAAGCATCTTTCTTCCATTAAATTTATATTACTGAAAGCAAAACCACTAGGTCCCATCCCAGGTTAATAAAGAAAAACAAGCAAAACATATTCTATCATGGGGTTCCACTGATATTTTGGTAAGAATAAAAATTCTAAATGAGATAATTGTCCAGGTAAAACTTTCTGTTGCGGATATAAGACTATATCAAAATTCAGAGCAAGAATATGGACTTTTTCTCTAGAACCTGAATGCATTCTGTCTCCCTGTGATTCTCAAGAAATTATCATCACTATCATCATCATCATCCAGTCAGTTTTAACCCACCCTCCTCCACATATATCCCAGTATTCTTTTTGTTTAATTTGTCTCAGGAATCTAGCCACCAGGCAACCCAATTTTACAGGATTATCTTATTTCTCAAGTTCATTGAGTGTTCCAAAACTTCCTGCTACAGCTGTACATGCTTCATCTTTGGGCCTTTTAGCTCATTTGGTCACTACTTAAAACCACAAATGAATCTTGCTGAGATTTCTCTAAGCCAAACAAGGTCAAGATGCCACAGAGCTCAAGAATAATGTTGCTACATCATAGTGGTATGTGTCCTTGGTGAGCAATAATAATTCTAAATGCTGATATTCAGCTCTGACTCAAAGACAAGGGCTCCGATTCTGGGATAGGAGTGAGTGAGACATGAGGGTTTATTTTTCATAAACATTCTCTACTCTTTATACATCTGATGAGTTGTTCATTGTGTGTTCATACTATCTGAATGTATAATTTCTTCTTTTACTTCCCACTTGATCCCTTTATCCCCTCCCAGTCCATGAGGCCATTGGAATTTCTGAAACCCAAGACTCTCTTAGTCTATAAGTAATAATTCTAAAACTTTTTAGTGAAACACAGATGATTTTCTTTAAGGAAGTCCCTTGTGGGTGTTAAACCTCCTTAAGTTTTACTTCTTTTCTGTATGTGATGAAACACGCATTGGTTCTTTACACATTGTGTTTTTAAACTTACCATCTTCAGCATCAATATTGTAACTTACTTTTACAAATGAGGAAACTAAACCTAGAAAGTCTCATTCCTAAGGCCACACAGCTAAGTGATGTAAACAAATAAATGAGTATGGAATTCAAACCCAGTTCTATAGAGCTAAAAGCCTTGGCATTCTTGCTGGAGATGGTGAGGAGAAAAGAGAACCTTTCCATACTGTTGGTAGGAATGTTAATTGGTGTGGTCACTATGGAGAACAGTATGAGTATTCCTTAAAAAATTAAAAATAGAGCTACAATATAATCCAGAAATCCCACTCCTGTACATAGATGAAAAGTAATTTGAAAAGATATATGCACCCAAATGTTCATAGCAACCATTTTTTCTATAAAAGCCAAGACATGGAAACAACTTAAATGCCCATCAACAGATGATTGGTATAAGAAGATGTGGTACATATATAAAATGGAATATAACTCAGCACAAAAAATGAAATACTGTCATTTGTAGCAGTGGACATAGAGAATATTACACTAAGTGAAGTGAATCAGACATAGAAAGACAAATACTGTATGTATTACTTATGTGTGGAATCTGAAAAATGATAAAAATTGAGACTGTATATAAAATAGAAACACACTCACAGACATACAAAGTGAATTTATGGTTACCAAAAATGGAGAGTGGGAAGTGATTAATTAGAAGAATGAAATTAATGGATACAAACTGCTATACCTAAAATAAACAACAAGGATTTATTGTATAATTCAAAAATTACTGAATCATTTCCTGTACACCTGAAATGAACAATACTGTAAATTAAATACACTTTAATTTTTTTATAAAAGCAAAAACAAGAGAGAAGTTTATAGCAATATAATCTTATCTTAGGAAACAAGAAAAAGCTCAAACAAATAACTAACTTTACACCTAAAGCAACTAGAGAAAGAAGAATAAAAAAAGTCCATGGTAAAAGGAAAGAAATCATAAAGATAAGAGCAGAAATAAACAGAGATAAGAAAACAATAACAAAGATCAGACTAAAAGCTGATTATTTGAGAAGATAAACAGAATTGATAAATCTAGCCTTTCTAGAAAAGAAGGCAAAGGACTCAAATCAATACAATTGGAAATGAAAAAGGAGTTACAACAGGACATTACAGAGATACAAAGGATCATGAAAGACTACCATAAGTAACTATATGTGAATAAAATGGACAACCTAGAAGAAACGGACAAATTTTTAGAAAGGTACAACCTTCCAAGACTGAACTATGAAGAAATAGAAAAACTGAACAGATGAATTACAAGTACTAAAATTGCAACTATGATTTGAAAATTTCCAACAAACAAAAGTCCAGGACCAGATGGCTTCACAAGATAATTATATCACACATTTAGAGAACAGTTAAAATCTATCTTTCTGAAACTCTTCCAAAAATTTGCAGTGGAAGGACCACTCTTAACTTCATTCTACAATGCCACCATCACCCTGATACCAAGACCAGACAAAGATATCACAAAAAAGAAAACTACAAGTCTATTTTGCTGATGAACATAGATGAAAAAAACTTCAACAAAATACTAGCAGACTGAATCCAACAACACATTAAAAAGATCATATGCAATGATCAAGTAGGATTTATACCAGGGATATAAGGCTTTTACAATATCCACAAATCAATCAGTGTGATGCCCACATCAACAAACTGAAGAATAAAAACCATATGATCATTTCAATAGATGCAGAAAAAGCTTTTGACAAGATTTAACACCCATTTATTATTTTTAAAAAAACCTCTCACAAAGTGGGCATAGAGGGAACCAAACCTCAATATAATAAAAAATATATACAACAAAACCACAACAAACATTATTCTCAATGGTGAAGAGCTGAAAGCATTTCCTCTAAGATCAGACAAGACAATAATGTCTACTCTCACCACTACTATTCAACATAGTTTGGGGAGTTCTAGCCACAGTTATCAGAGAAGAAAAAGTAAAGAAAAAGGAATCCAAATTGAAAAAGAATAAGTAAAGCTGTCACTGTTTGAAGATGACATGATACTGTTAATATACATAGAAAATCCTAAATATGCTACCATAAAACTATTGATACTAGAGTTCATCAATGAATTTGGTAAATTTGCAGTATAAAAAATTAATACACAGAAATATCTTGAATTCCTATACACTAACAACAAAAGATCAGAAAGAGAAATTAAGGAAACAATCTCATTTATCATCACATCAAAAAATACCAGAATAAGCCTACATAGGAGACAAAAACATGTACTTGGAACACTATAAGATGCTGGTGAAAGAAATCAAAGAGGATGCAAACAGATGGAGAGATACACCATGTTCTCGGATTGGAAGAATCAATATTGTCAAAACGATTGTACTACCCAATGCAATATACAGATTCAATGCAATCCCTGTCAAGTTACCAATGGCAATTTTTCATAAAATTAGAACAAAAAAATTTACAGTTTATGTAGCAACACAAAAGGCTACAGACAGGCCAAGCAATTCTGAGAAAGAAAATGAAGCTTAGGAGTGAGGCTCCATGACTTCAACTATACTACAAAGCTATATTCTTCAAAAAATTGTGATATTGGCACAGAAACAAAAATATGCATCAGTGGAACAAGACAGAAAGCTTAGAGATAAATCCCTGCATCTATAGTTACCTAATCTATGACTAGATGCAAGAGTTGGACCATAAAAAAAGGCTGAACGCTGAAGAATTGATGCTTTTGAATTGTGTTGGAGAAGACTCTTGAGAGTCCTTTGGACTGCAAGAAGATCAAACGAGTCATTCCTAAAGGAAATCAATCCTGAATATTTATTAGAAGGACTGATGCGGAAACTAAAGCCCCAGTACTTTGGCCACCTGATATGAAGAGTCGATTCATTAGAAAAGACCCTGATGCTGGGAAAGATTGAGGGCAGAAGGAGAAGGGGATGACAGAGGATGAGATAGTTGGATGGCATCAGCTACTCAATGGACATGAGTTTGAGCAAGCTCTAGGAGATGGTGAAGGACAGGGATGCCCAGCATCATGCAGTCCATGGGGTTGCAAAGAGTCAGACACTACTGAGAGACTGAACAACAACAAATCTATGACTGAGGAAACAAGAATATACAATAGAGAAAAGATCATCTCTTCAATAAGTGGTGCTGGGAAAACTTGACAGCTACGTGTAAAAGAATGAAGTCAGAACATTCTTTAACACCATATACAATAATAAACTCAAAATGGATTAAAGACCTAAATGTAAGACCAAAAACTATAAAGCTCTTAGAGGAAAATGTAGGCAGAACACTTTCTGACATAAATCGCAACAAAATCTTTTTTGAGCTGCCTCTTAGAGTAATGAAAATAAAATGCAAAAATAAACAGGTAAGACCAAATTAAACCTAAAATCTTTTGCTCAGCAAAGGAAACTATAAACAAAATGAAAAGACAACCTCAGAATGGGAGAAAATATTTGCAAATGAAGCAACTAACAAGGGATTAACCCCCAAAATATACAAACAGGTCATACAGTTCAATATTAAAAGAATGAACAGTCCAATAAAAAAATGGATAGAAGATCTGAATAGACATTTCTGCAATGAAGACACAGATCACTAAAAAGAACATGAAAAAAATCCTCAGCATCACTAATTATTCAGTTCAGTTCAGTTCAGTCGCTCAGTTGTGTCTGACTCTTTCCGACCCCATGAACCACAGCACGCCAGGCTTCCCTGTCTGTCACCAACTCCCGGAGTCCACCCAAACCCATGTCAATCGAGTCGGTGATGCAATCCAGCCATCTCATTCTTTGTTGTCCCCTTCTCCTCCTGCCCCCAATTCTTCCCAGCATCAGAGTCTTTTCCAATGAGTCAACTCTTTGCATGAGGTGGCCAAAGTATTGGCGTTTCAGCTTCAACATCAGTCCTTCCATGAACGCCCAGGACTGATCTCCTTTAGGATGGAATTGTTGGATCTCCTTGCAGTCCAAGGGACTCTCAAGAGTCTTCTCCAACACCACAGTTCAAAAGCATCAATTATTCAGTGCTCAGCCTTTTTCACTTTTCAACTCTCACATCCATACATGACTACTGGAAAAACCATAGCCTTGACTAGACAGACCTTTGTTGGCAAAGTAATGTCTCTGCTTTTCAATATGCTATCTAGGTTGGTCATAACTTTCCTTCCAAGAAGCAAGTGTCTTTTGATTTCATGGCTGCAATCACCATCCAGAGTGATTTTGGAGCCCCCAAAAAATAAAGTCTGACACTGTTTCCATTGTTTTGCCATCTATTTCCCATGAAGTGATGGGAAATAGATGCCACGATCTTAGTTTTCTTAATGTTGAGCCTTAAGCCAACTTTTTCACTCTCCTCTTTCACTTTCATCAAGAGGTTCTTTAGTTCCTCTTCACTTTCTGCCATAAGGGTGGTGTCATCTGCATATCTGAGGTTATTGATATTTCTCCCGGCAATCTTGATTCCAGCTTGTGCTTCTTCCAGCCCAGCGTTTCTCATGATGTACTCTGCATATAAGTTAAATAAGAGAGATGCAAATCAAAACTACAATGAGCTATCACCTCACAGTGGTCAGAATGTCCATTCATCAAAGATCTACAAAAAATAAAATCTGGAGATCGTATGGAGAAAAGACAACCCTTGTAGATTGTTGGTGGAAATGTAAATTGGTGCCACTACTATGGAGGATAGTATAGAGGTTCCTTAAAAAACTAAAAATAGAGCTATCATACAAGCTAGCAATCCCATTCTTGGCTTATATCCAGAGAAAATCATAATATGAAAAGATATATGCATCTCAGTGTTCACTGTAACACTATTTACAATAGCCAAGGCATAGAAGCAACCTAAGTGCCCATCAACAGAGGAATGAATAAAGAAAATACGGTACATAAATACAATGGGATATCGTGTGCATCTGTGCTAAGTTGCTTCAATTCTGACTGACTCTGTGCAACCCCATGGACTGTAGCCCACTAGGTTCCTCTGGCCATGGGATTCTTCAGGCAAGAATAGTGGAGTGGATTGCCATGTCTTTCTCCAACAATGGACTATTACTCATCTATAAAAAAGGACACAATAATTGCAGCAACAAACCTAGGCATTGTCATATTTATACTTAATGAAGTAAGTCATGCAGAGAAAGACAAATATCATACCAATTATATGTTGAATATACAAAGAAGGGTGCATATGACCATACCTATAAAATAGGAAGAGAGCTTCAGAGGCAGAAAACAAACTTATGATTACCAAGGGTAAGTGTTGTTGTTTAGTTGCTAAGTCATGTCTGTCTCTTTGTGACCCTGTGAACCGTAACCAGCCAGTCTCCCCTGTCCATGGGTTTTCCCAGGCAAGAATAAAATAATGGAGTGGGTTGTCATTTCCTTCTCCAAGAGGTATCTGGGAGAGGGATAATTTGGGAGATTGGGATTGACATGCACCCACTATTACAAGTAAATTAGGTAACCAATAAAGACCAACTTTATAGTTCAGGGAACTCTACTCAATACTCTGCAATGGCCTACATGGGAAAAGAACCTAAAGAAAGAGTGGATATATGTATATGTATAACTGATCACTTTTCTGTACATCTGAAACTAGCACAAAATTGTAAATCAACTATACTCCAACAAAAAGTTTTTAAAAATTAAAAAAATTTTTAAAGCTTTGCATTCTCAAAGGGCTCATACTATTTTGGCATTGCCATTTTGATGCCAGGGACATTTGAATAGAGCTCATAGGCTGAGGAACAACACTTCACTTAGGCATACAGAAGAGAATACATTGGGGATTTCTTTTGAGAACATTACTAAGCAATAAAAAGCAATATTTTGATAATTTGTTATGCCATTTTAACATGGCCCCATAAAAATGTTCTGCATTATTCTGCTAATCCAGTACCTTCCAAATCAGAGGGCACACACAGTACTAGAGCTGCAAGGACCCATTTAGAAATGATTTACTTCAGCCCCTTCCTGCTACTGCTGAGAAGAGTAGGAAAGGGGTTAGCCAAAGGTCACTAGTGCAGTTGGCAAAAGAGCAGGGCAAGAGCTGGTTCCCTGACATGCACCTTCAGGACTCAACATCTCACGCACAAAGCTTGCCCAGCTTGGCCCATACTGACCTCTGCCTTCTGAACTGGTTCACCATCACCCGAAGCACATTCTAGGGCTCATGTTCCACAAGGCCCTTTTCCTTGTTTATGTAAGTGTTGATATTTAAAGTCTTACAAAGGCTTAAAATTTAACCACACTTAATTACCTTTATTATTGAATAAATGAATAAAATTAAGTTGGGGATATGGTTGAAAAGAGTGAAAATAAAGCAAACAAAAAAAATGGAGAAGTGGAAAGTAAAAATATCCTTAAAAGTCCAATTAAAAATAGTAAATTTAAATGAATAATAAATGAAAAGTATTGAGGATAATGATTTTAAAACATTAAAAAACACAAAGAAGATTGGGTGTCCAGTCATTCAGTCCTGTCCAATTCTTTGCAGCCCCATGGGTTGTAGTCCTCCAGGCTCCTTTCTCCATTGAATTTTTCATGCAAGAATACTAGAGCAGGTTGCCATTTCTTCCTCCAGGGGATCTTCCCAACCCAGGGATCCAATTTGCATCTCCTGCATTGTGTCACCTGGGAAGCCCAAGAAGATTAAAGGATGTGAAATTATTTTTGTGAAGGGGACAAACTAATAGCAAATACAATACGAAGCTAAAGGAATTTTTAAAATATAGAAAACAGATAATTACTGCGCTGAAAATCCTGAACTACAAACAAACTTGGCCCATATGCTTTAGGCATAAAGCTGAAGGGCACAGAAAAGAATCCTCTTGTTTCTATACACCAGGAATTCTGGACGCTTCTGAAAATCCAGTGCAGATCCTGGCCACACCTGACTCTGGAAGTCAGTTCTAAGCAGTTAAATATCTAATGATCCCTCAGGTTCATACTGTTTCCCAATCAGTTCGGGAGGGCTTCCCAGGTGGTGCTAGTGGTAAAGAACCTGCCTGCCAACGCATGAAACATAAGAGATTAGGGTTCAGTCCCAGGAAGATCCCCTGGAGGAGGGCATGGCAACCCACTCCAGTATCCTTGCCTGGAGAATCCCATGGACAGAGGAGCCTTGTGGGGCTACAGCCCATGAGGTCACAAAGAGTTGGGTGCAACTGAAGTGACTTAGCATGCACGCAATCCATTTAGGAATCTTTGGTCTGTTCTAACACATGACTGTTATCATAGATTTGAATTAAGGAAATACTCTGAAGTCTGTCTAGGTTCTAATTACTTATGACTTAACCTTGTCCTGTCCCGATTGTTTGCTGAGTAAAATGGTCATAATAGGAGTGCCTTGCTCATTGACGTGGGTGATTGTGAACACCACATGAGATCACTCCAGCAAATCCTTAGTACAGTACCCATTTACATAGACAATCCCTGGTGTTCTAGCTGTTTAGCTATTTAGATTGAAAGAATGAGACAGAAAATTTCCTATAGACTTTTTTTTTTTCAAGACTTTATTTTTAATTTTTTTTTATTTTTTTTCATTTTTTTAATTTTTTTTGCCATACATTGTCATGATATCACCATGGGTTTACATATGCTTCCCCTCCGGAACACCCCCCCCCCCCGGGAAATCTCGCTGCACCAGCCCCGAGCATCAATCCTGGGCTGGCGATTGATTAGACACATGACAATTAACATGCTTCAATGCCCTTCTCCCATATCATCCCACCCTTACCCTCATCCACAAAGTCCACGAGTCTATTCTATACATCTGCGTTCCTTTTGCTGTCTCGTATGTTGGGTTCTTGTTACTGTCTTTCTAAATTCCATATATATGCGTTAATATACTGTATTGTTGTTTTTGCTTCTGGCTTACTTCACTCTAGATAATGGGCTCCAGTTTCGTCCATCTGAGTAGAATTGCTTCAAATGAATTTTTTTTTTAATGCTGAGTAATATTCCATTGTGTATATGTACCACAGCTTTCTTATCCATTCGTCAGTTGATGGGCATCTAGGTTGCTTCCATGTCCTGGCTATTGTAAACAATGCAGCGATGAACATTGGGGTACACGTGGCTCTTTCAATTCTGGTTTTCCTATAGACTTGAATCCTATGTTTTGTTCATTGATCACAGTTTTAGGTACATTGGGGGAGTTCATACATTTATTTAATAAATTAATACACTGATCTTTCCATTATTTCTCATTTCCTTTTACTTCTTCATCTCATTAAAAAAATAAGCAATTGTTTAGCAATAGGTATAGGACAGACAATATAGGAGTGAAAAATAAATAATATAAAAGATTTTAAGCAGGTGTGTGGCTTGGTCATGTGTGCCTTAGGTCATTCTGACAGCAACATGGAGAGCAGGTAAGAAGGCAGAAAACCTGGGTTCGTGTGAGTAAGCAGCAAAGATGGTCTTGACCAAAAGAATGATTGTGGACTGAAAGAAAGAAGAGAGAAACAAACTATGGCCTTATGAGGTTTCCAATGGGATCCTAGTGATGCATTAAATACGGGGAATGAGAGAGTAGGGTTTTCCTTTCTCAATTATCCTACAACTCACTTGCTATACGATTGACATATTTTGTAAAATTGCCTCCGTTTTTACTTAGTTTCTGCTTTTACCTCAACATCCTATTGATATATTCTTACTTGGTGGTTTAATCGCTAAGTCGTGTTTGACTCTTGTGACTCCCATGGACTGTAGCCCACCAGGCTCCCCTGTCCATGGGATTTTCCAGGCAAGTATACTGGAGTGGATTGCCATTTCCTTCTCCAGGGGATCTTCCCAACCCAGGAATTGAACCCAGGTCTTCTGCATTGCAGGCATATTCTTTACCGACTGAGCTATGGCATCAGCTTTATACTCCATTTTTTAGCAGGTAATACATTGTTTTATTAAATTAAATGGAGTAGAATTGTAAGCTAACCAGCTCTATATACACAAAGGTCTTTTTGTTTTGTGATTTTAAAAGGTGAATAGCATCTACTCTCTCAAAAATAGGAAAAGAAAGAAGGAAAGACAGAACAGAAGGAAGAATAGCAAAAGGAAGAGAATTAACTTTACCTAAAGTTAAACCTAAAATGGGCTTTACTCCATAAGCTGCTGGAGACATGTCTATTCCCCTTTAAAAAGAAGCCACTTGAATTAAAAAGCAAATACATATTTGACTGTTGTATTTATTAT
This sequence comes from Antilocapra americana, assembly GCA_007570785.1. NCBI lineage: Eukaryota > Metazoa > Chordata > Mammalia > Artiodactyla > Antilocapridae > Antilocapra > Antilocapra americana. Next base: position 29,754,078 of record ML663009.1, on the reverse strand, counting down.
TTAGCAATTACAATCAACTAACAAAAAGAGCATTTGCAAATAGAGAAAGTTAAGGTAAACTCTCCCCCTCAACCATAATGAAAAAAATAAATATACATAAAAAATGGACACTATATTAAGAATGTACAAAATTGTTTGAATTTTAAACTTATCTTTACTTAAATAATTAGTTTCCTGCTGACCCTAAGCACTTGTTGAAAATTGCCCCAAACATTACCTATTTATTTATGCACATTTTGCATTAATGAAGTTGCTTCATATTAACTAGTTTCAAGCCTACATTCAACATACTAGGACTATGTTCTGCTGTACTACTTCTATTTTTCCAAAATTGGGAGATTCAAGGAAGAGGTTGTGTTTGATGTAGAAAGAAACATCTACATTCCATTTAAAGGTGTATAAATCTGTATCTCATGACTAAATTCTTGAAACATGTTCATAGACAGTCTCTCAAATTTGAATAGTCAATTTAAAATCTTTTTTTGAAGTTGAGAATTACAAACAATATTTTAGTTGACTTTTATTGTAAACATTAATTTGAATTTCATTGCAGTGTAAGAAATTGTATATTGATTTTTTAAATCCTTATTTTGAATTGTAGTAACATAGTGAACATGGGGATCAAATTCAGTATATGTAAATCCATGGTAATAGAGGCAAAGAGATGTTATCTTCCATATGCTGACAGCATTAAACACTTTGCTAAACTATAAAAAACAAGAGCAGACATTTTCATTCAAACAAAAAAATAAAGCTTGTCACTTAGAGAGATTTCCACTAGAGGAACTCCCAAAATGTGAAGAAATTTCAACCAGAAAACAAAAGTGAAATACTAGGAAGAATATAAAGCAGTAGAATCAGTCAAAACATAAAAATGTCTAGACAGATACTGACTGTATAAAATCATTAATGTGACAGTACCTAATTTGGTGGTATGAAAAGAATAAGACAGAAGAGAGTTATTGGGATTATAATTTTTAAGTTCTTTGTATTTTTCTGGCAGAAAGGTAAAAAATGTTAGTTAAGGGTAATTTTTAATGAAATAAAATATATAAGTTCAAAATCTGTAGAAGAAAAAGAGTAATTAAAAAAAGCTCATCAATCCAAAGGAAATTAGAAGGGAGTAAAATAATATACAAAGCAGGATTGTATATAAGCAAAAACAACATGAAAGAGGTGAATTAATATATCTAGATAATCACAGTCAATGTAAATGAAACAAATCTTTGTTGAAAAAGCAAAGACTGCTAACTCAGAATTAAAAAGTCAGCTACATTATGTTAATGAGAAACATGTTTAAAATACGAGGACACAGGTTGAAAGCACAAGAGAATGAGTTACACCAAAGAGTCATAAATCAAAAGGAAGAACCTGTCTATATTAGCTTCAGAAAAAAATAGATTCTAAAGCGAAAATAACTACAAGAGCTGAAGAAAAGTTATGGCCTAATGACAAGTAGAATAATTTGCTAGGAAGACACAGTAATTATAGACAAATAAACATATTTAACAACATAGCCTCAAAATGTGAAAAAAAAGTAGATTATGAAGTTTGATTACCTAGAATATGAATTGATGTATATGTCATTTACATGGGTCTTATCAATCTTTTTTTTTTCAACATGTACCTTCATTTATTCACCCTTAAAATAGTCAGTATTTTAAAAGTGGATCAAGAAACTTTTCATTGAACTTGTTTCACACATGAAATTACACTGAAGAATACACCGATTTACTAACATTTAAAGTTACCAGAACCTTTACACAGAGTAGAGAGGTCTTCACATGGCCACGAAATCTCAAGAGCTTCCTTAGAAGAGAGGATGAAAGAACTGTTGGCCACATCTTGCGGTCCTGGATCTCAGAACACACACAGAGAAAGAAATCTGCAGAGAAATGTTTTAAGCACAAGGCCAATGATAGATACTACATGCACAGAGTTATGGAGAAACAGCTTCCTGGCTGGGACAGATCCTTGAGCTTCATTCACGTCAGACCCACCCAGCCTTATGTGCTGCTGTGACCCTTTTCCAACCACCAGTCAGAGGCAGCACATAGTTCCTTAGCAATTCAGGCAGCACCTTTCAGAGGCTGTATCAGGGGTAAGGCCTAATGCCCACCATGTCCATTTGCTTTAGGATGCAATTACATGGGTCTTATCAATCTTTTTGTCTCATCAGAAACTTTTATTTCAATAGCAGTTGATATTAAGTCAATAACACTCTGAGTAAATAGATCTTAAATACAGAATAAGTTCAAAAAATTATTCACCTATCATTTAAAGCAATCAGCCTCAGGCAGCAAGACAAGAACTGCAACAAAGCAGCTCTCATTGACACAGCCTTGATCCCAGCTTCTGTCTCCTGACTTTCTTGCCCACAGATGAGACTCCTTGCAGGTTCAGCCCCACCCTACTTTTCAGATCAATTCAGACTTCAGGCAGAAATTGGTGAACCTCTCTGGTTGACCAGAACCTATTATCTCAGCATTGTTATTCTTGCTAGTAGCAAATTTGGCGTTTCTATCCCTCTTTAACTCAACCTCGTACCTTTCTTTTGCCAGCCTAGCTCCCAAGGCCTTAATATTGGTCTGTGAATCACACTTTTACTCTCAACTGCCAAGCAACCCCTAACCTCTGTCTTGCGTGCTCCACCTACCAGGTGAGGCCACTATAATTACTTCAGCTTTATCACTGCCTGATCAATCACTGAACAGTTACAATCATACCCCTTAGGAAAACGCTGTTTTCCTAACTGAGCTCTCTCTCTCAGCACTGCAGGTGGGTCAGATTCCCTGGTTTCTGCCCTGTTCCTGCGGATGAGTATCTCCTGTCAGGTGTCTGCTGGGTACCTGAGTGTACCTGCTGATTCCTGGGCTGCTAGCTGAAACACTAATCCTTTATCCCAGTTCCAGATCATCACTGATGCTGTGACTTATAACTCTGCCTCCCTTACGTCTATTACCTATCTGCCACTTGGTGGAAAGTCATTTATGTCCCTTTAATTCCTAATGCTCAGGGAATGTTTACCCCACACTAACATTGACCTTGATGCCACTGGAGATAACAAGGTGAACAAAATTTCTCCTTTGCCAAGACTCTACAATAGAAGGGACATAAGTCTAGGACACAGAAAAGAATTGAGTGACCATAAGTTTAGACACATGCTATAATAAAAGAATTTTGGACACTTAACAAGCAATAATGTATTAATGAGACTGCTTCAGTTGCAAGCAACCCATAAAACTCTACATAATTTAAGCAGAGAGGGGAATTTATTGGCAGAGATTGGGCAGCTTGGAGTCAGAGAAAGAAATTTGGAAATAGTATGAACTTGAGATGTTTATAGCAAGATGACTGGGGATGGTGGTAGTGGGCAGTGCTCATGTAATCGCTGGCACCTATATCCAGGTCTTTGATCAGAACGGACTTTCATGACCCAGCCACACATCTACTCCACACAGAGCCCCTATCAGTTCAGTTCAGTCGCTTAGCTGTGCCTGACTCTTCATGACCGCGTGGACTGCAGCATGCCAGGCATCTCTGTCCATCACCAGCTCCCGGAGCCTGCTCAAACTCTAGAGCTGGCTTCTGCCCTGTGAGACCTATAGAACTCCTATAGCTGCCACAGTGTTTTTGATCCGTGTGTGTGTGTGTGTGTGTGTGTGTGTGTGTGTGTGTGTGTGTGTTAGTTGCTTGGTCGTGTCCAACTCTTTGCAGCCTCATAGACTATAGGCCACCAGTCCCCTCTGTCCATGGGATTCTCCAGGCAAGAACACTGGAGTGGGTTGCCATTTCCTTCTCCAAAAGGAACTATAGAAAGAAAGAAAGTGAAGTCATTCAGTGGTGTCCGACTCTTTGCAACCCATGGACTGTAGCCTACCAGGCTTCTCCATCCATAGAATTTTCCAGGTAGAAGTACTGGAGAGGGTTGCCATTTCCTTCTCCATGTGATCCATATTTAGATCATTTTGTATTGCTTTTACTCTTAGTTATATGTTGTTTAATTTGTAAGGAATTCTGCTATTGAAATAAGGCAAGTTGAAGGAAAACATAAAAATGATAATAATTCTGCAAATTTGCCTCAAGGCATTCACACTAGAACCACAGATAGCATTCAAAATTCTCATTTCACACACCAGGATGTCTTCTGTAGTTTTACAATGTGTAATATGTTTGCATGATTACATACAGCTTGACTTTTCTCTATGGAGAATAAAGTCTATCTGGAGCCGCAGTGCACATTTTATGGATCAGTGCTTGCAAATCAAGGCCATAAAGCTTCTTTATCATATTTTCTCAAACTTATGTGGGTCTGACTCCAAAGCCCATGAGATATATTGTCTGTATCAGTGTGCTAGGGAATTTCAAGTTTCAGAACAAATAGCAGCACATGATTAAATATCACAAATGAGAACACCCTATGTCCACCTCATTAAGACAACTGAAGTCCATCTTTCTATCTGGGGCTTAGTCAAACTCAAGCAGGAGCTCCTAGAATTTTGAAAGTTCTCCTATCTTGTTCTTTCTCTAGTAAATCTAGGCACACTGGGCACTGGTCTCTTCCATTCCTGGAAACAGTAGGGAAGACTCACCTGCTAAGGTAAGTTGTGGATGAGGAAACAAGCACTGAGAACATACCAGGTCCTAATTGCTGGGTTTCCAGGGCTCCTGTATTAATTGATGAGCAAATCCCTATGCATTTCTGAAGCAATTTACCTACTTGGTCATGTCCAGTGTGAGTTGCAGTATGCTTCATCTGCATTCTCATCCTTGCCTTTCTCATGCTTCCCCTCCTCCACTCTCACTCAACATTAACTCAAACAAACACAAAATGCACAGTATACAGCTTTGCCACTTTTGGAAGAGAAATGGAAGGAGGAGGAAGAAAGAAGAGAAGAGGAGAAGAAGAAAAAGAAGCAGAAGGAAGGAAGGAAGCCAAAGAAAAATGCACACAACCTCTTTGAGCTTCATTTTGCTAATCTGTTACATGAGGGTATGGAACAAAGTCAATTCCTTTTTTTCTGAATGCTAAAATTTATAAAGAAAACAATGGATCCTTTTTTTTAAGGGGCATGTACACACACAGTATCCTTTGCCACCACTCTGAAGAGTTCATGGACTTTAGGCTAGATCTTTATGATTCCTTCTAACTCTAGGGGAGAAATTCTGCTATAAACTGAAGTCAAGCCTCTTTTATCGATATCAAATCCTGGTTCAAGTTCAAGAGGGTGATGGAAAAATAATGATGTTAGTAACTGTTTGCCTAGCAACCTGCAGGTAAGAATCTAAGTGATGTCAAATGGTACTAAGAATATCATGGATATTCCAGATATTTTTTTAATTTTATTTATTGTTTTTAATTGGTGGAAAATTGCTTTACAATTTTGTGTTGGCTTCTGTTGTACAACAATGTGAATCTGTCATAAATATATATTACATATATATATATATATATACACTGCAGGTAAACCTTAACTCCTCAAACACTAGAACTACAGTGTAGAAGTCTGGCAACAAGTTAAGCTAGCAGCAGTGTTTGACCCAAGATTCTGCTTTCCCATCCCACCCTCCACTCCCCACCCCTACACCAAACTTTCAGAGAAACTGCTGGGAGGTTCTTTGTTCTAAATAAAAAGGCTAAATGGTGAGATGAAATGGGCAATGAAAATTTCCGGGTCTTTTTCCTATTCTATTTTCTATTCTATTCTTTTATAGTCTGAATGATAATCACAGAGGAAGTTCCCTTGGCACTGTGCTGTGTTTCCATAGTGATAGGAGAGGTCAGGATTAACAAACCCGGGTGCTGGGAACCTTCTGCTGCAGGGAAGGGCTGGCAGTCAGAGTGTCACCAGGGGACCCATTTTCATGGCCTCCTCCTTTGACTGTCCACAGAGCCTGACTTGTGCCTTTCTGAATGGACAAACCAGGGATGTCTTGAAAATAATAATAGCTCCATCACTTCCCCCCTATGCAGAAATGTGCTGTGCCCTTCCTCTCAAAGGCCAGGAACTGATGCTTCTCACTAACAACAATCCACAGATTGTTGGAATATGTATGTGCTCTTTGTATTGGCAAGAGAAGCTCAGAGATGCCAAGTTTTAGAATCCAAATGTACTTTAGGAAAGCGATTTGATTTTTGGGAACAAGAGATTCTAAATAAGTTGTGACTATGTCAGGGAAGGTTAAAAGATGAATTCATTAAAAGGAAAATAGAAAGCATACAGTCTAAATTAAATATCAGAAGACTCAAATAATTCCCCTTAGAACACAACTCCATTAGTTTGCCTGGAACCAAATGACTTGATTTACTCTTTTGGGGTTCCCCTCAAGCTTTAATGTCATAACATTTGTACAGCTTTTTCATATCAGAACTAAAGAAGAATGATGGAATCAAGGTGAGCTATAATATTAAAGTAATCGCCTCAAAATCTGTGATGTGAGAGGAGACAAAAGATTCTATTCATGATGAAAGATGTAAATGTTCTTAGAACCCTAGATATGGGATGGAATACCTTTTAGTACATTACAGGGTGGTGGTAGAAACAGTTCTTCCCATTTAAGTTGTACTAAAAGACCTTAGAAGTTCTTCTATCAAAAAGATTTAAGCATTTCTTACATGCTTTGTCTCCCATGACCACCTAAATGCTAGTAACTCTCAAATCTGAATCAGACTTCTAGATCCATATATCCAGTTACCTAGTAGACCTTCTGTTTGAATGTCCATCAGACACACTTAACAAGAACAGAGTGGAACTCTCTGTCTTCACCCCTTCGTCTTCTGCTCCTCTCTGTTTCAGTGTGCTCTCTTAATAAATATCCCAGCTAGAAATCTGGGATTTATCCTTGCCACCTCTTTCTCCCTCACCCTGAATAATTACAAAATCTGGTACCTCTTTCTCCCTCACCCTGAACAATTACAAAGTCTGGTCTATATTCCTCTCAAATCCATTCCTGTCTTTCTGTCGCCATCTCCACTCTCCTTGTGTAGGTTCCAACACTTTTCCTAATGATTATCCCATTCTCCTGCATTGGGTTTTCTGCTTCTGACTTGCCCATATCCACCAATCCAATCCCTGTTCTCTGGTCAGAGTAATTTTTCTGAGCTTCAAATACGGTTATGATCATTCATCTACATAAAAGCAGTCAATGGTCTTCTAATGCCTTCAGGATAAACCTCATATTCTGTTCTAAGCCTTACATGACTTGGTAGGATCTGGCTCCTACCTACTCTCCAGCGTCATCTGTAGATACCCAACCCTCCCACCTGCTCCTCACCTCCACCCTTCTGTCTGCACACACCATGCATATATAAATTCCAGCTGGAATAATCTGTCTGGTTTCCTGAATGCCATTATTTCTTTTGACTCTGGGTCTTTGTTCATATTTGAAAAAACTTTCCCTGCTCCCTAGATGCTTGTTTTTCGGGGCTAGGTCCTGCTTATGATTTAGATGTGAACTTAGTCATAATTTCTTCAAGAATATGTACTCTTGCCCTCAAAATTTACCCTGTATGGTCTCCGCACTTCCTCCCTCAAAGCATTTTATGCTCTAAATATGTCATATTAGATTATTATTAATAGAATTGCTTATTTATCTTTTGTATCTTTATTTTAGATGTAAGTTCCATGAGGCCAAGGACTGTGTCTGTTTTCACCAGTAAATCCACAGTACACCACACAGTATTATTCAAAAATATTTGTGTAATTTTGTAAAGAACCTCTGCTTATAAATAAACACCTGAAGGAATATTGAAATCTAAATAATATAAAATCCAAAGTTCATGTGATTTTTTTTACTATCTGTCAAGTCTGAGATACTTCATAATACATTTTTAGTATTTAGCATGGATAATGTTCTTCTTTTCTTACATTCTATAATTATAACTTGCATTCACCTACCACAGATTCCCATCAGAATTATATTGGAAGAACACTCTGGTAGTATCTCTTTTCTAAGAAAATTCCTGTGGATTAAAATTTGGCTCACGTAGGAACTAAGAAATCAGCCCTTCCAATAAAACGTGGGTGGAGTACATTTTCCCAAACATTTTTGACATTTTTTTTCAAGACAGGGAATACTTGAATGGAGAGAAAATTAAAGATTATCTCCTTTGGAAACAACATATAGAGACAGAACAGTTTGCCAATTGTCTAAATATTTTTACCATGAAGTCTTGGTAATCTCCGTAATTTGTAACAAATGTAAAATGTTTTTATGCAATTAATGTTTAAGAGGATCATAAGCAGTTATCTGATCCTTTCTGTCAATTCCAGTCACGAAATCTATCTGAATCTAGGCACTTTGGTAAAACTCAGTGTTGATCACAACACCTTTGCTTGCAAACACCTTTGCTGGTTGTTCCAATGACTACAGAAATAAAGCTCAACCTCCTCCTTACATGACTTGCAAGACCATTCATTATAGATCTTACCTCTTCTTGAGACCTTATTATTCCCAAGTCCTTCCATGTATCTTACATTTCAGTCACACTGTATAACTTATCATTCTCCAAACACACCTTGCCCTTCTAAGCGTCCATGTTTTTGCCTTCTTCTGCCTTGCACTTGGATTCTCTTCTTTCTTAACCATCTTCAGGTCAGTTCAGTTCAGTCACTCAGTCGTGTCTGACTCTTTGCGACCCCATGAACTGCAACATGCCAGGCCCCCCTGTCTATCACCAACTCCTGGAGTCCACTCAAACCCATGTCCATCGAGTCGGTGATGCCATCCAGCCATCTCATCCTTTGTCATCCCCTTCTTCTCCTTCCCCCAATCCTTCTCAGCATCAGGGTGTTTTCCAATGAGTCAACTCTTCACATCAGGTGGCCAAAGTACTGAAGTTTCAGCTTCAACATCAGTCCTTCCAGTGAACACCCAGGATTGATCTCCTTTAGGATGGACTTGTTGGATCTCCTTGCAGTCCAAGGGACTCTCAAGAGTCTTCTCCAACACCACAGTTCAAAAGCATCAATTCTTCGGCGCTCAGCCCTTTTCACTGTCCAACTTTCACATCCATACCTGACTACTGGAAAAACCATAGCCTTGACTTAAGCATCTTGGCCTCATGCAATTTTATTTATCCTTTATCTGTAATGCTGGACTAGCTAATGGGAACTTGACTGTGTGGGACTCTAAATTACAGACCAACACAGTTAAACATTATCCCAAAGCAGTGAGACTGTGGTATTCTGAGTGGATGGATGGTACACACAAAGGTGTGGTTAGGGAACAAATTAAAAGTCTCAAGGACCAAGAAATGTTGATAGTAACACAAATGTATATCCAGTTATAAGGAAAAGTCATTACGTCCAAGTTTCCTAGAGATGGATCCCAGATATTCTTGTTCTTTTCTCTTAGTCGGATATTTACTGCTGTTAATGTGGTGTTCTGCTTGCCACACATCTGGCCAGCTGTAAATTTCTATTGGACACACCATATGGACAAACAAATTGAGCTGTCCCTTATGTCATCAGACTTGCTTGATGGCTCAGATGGTAAAGAATCCGCCTGCAGTGCAGGTTTGATCCCTGGGTTGGGAAGATTCCCTGAAGAAGGGAATGGTTACCTACTCCAGTCTTCTTGGCTGGAGAATCCCAAGAACAGAGGAGCCTGGCGGGTTATAGTCCAGGGGGTCACAAAGAGTTGGACACGACTGAACATCTGACACTACACTACTACCCATTCCAGTACTCTTGCCTGGAGAATTCCAAGGACAGAGGAACCTGGTGGACTACAGATCATGCCGTCAAAAAGAGTCAGACATGACTGAGTGACTAACACTTTCACTTACATCATCAGGCCCTTCTTGTGTCAGCTTTGATTTCTCAGGTTGCTACAATTAGGACATCCACCAAGATTTCCCATCAAACATCTGCGACCTACCTTCCAGCTGAAAACAAAAATCAGAGGATGGTGGGTTGACTCAATGCCTTGGCAGTTTTTAAAAATAAAGCAATCTTTCTATTTTGTCTATATCATCTTGACTTAGAGTTTCTATAATTGGCAAAAAAGAAGAGTTGAAAGTTAAAAATAAAATCAGCTTAAACTAAATGAAAGCCAGTAATTTCCAACTGACAACATAATCAAAAACTGCTTACTGAGAAGGGTATGAAATGGCTACACGTATTTTAAATGGATATAAATATCTGATGATTTGTAAAAGAAAAATTAAAACTTTTCAATTAAGAGAATTGCTTTCAAGAGATTCAAGTTGCTTTAGAGTTCAAATAAATGCCTCCCAAAATAAATTCATCCTAAATGGAGGTAGTTTGCTCATGCCATGTGGTTTGTAATTACTTCAGAATTTCCCATCACTCTTCCTGGCTTGTCTTCTCATCTCACATATCAGAGCAATCTGTCTTCAGAGGAAAGATGTTTTTCTTCTCACACAAGTGCCAAGAACTTTCTTCTTGTCACTTTGCTTCAATTACCTCCACCTGGGGACAAAATTCTTCGTTAGTTTCCTGGGGCTGTTAAATGCAACTTGTAAAAAAGTTAAGAAAAAAATGAAAACAATGTTGAAATTTAGTCTAATAGATGTACAGTTATTGGCTTCCCCTCCCCACCTCATGTCCCAAAGAATGGGTACTTCCATTGAGTCTAGTTGGGATATTTATGACCTGGCTTGTGTATATGTGGACCCTGCATGAGACTTTCTAAGACTGTGATTTTTTTAAGTGGCTTACAATTTAAACAGTACTTTACCATCACTCCTCCCTAGCCACCCCAAAGATTAGCAGGTATTCCTGTATCCTTAGTTTTTAATTTTTGAAGAACCTCATTTACATTTTGTTTAAAATGTTATAATTTCATGTTATTCTGTGATGGAAAGACACCCTGACGTTTTCAGTAAGTCACATGTTTACCTGGGAGTAGTATCTCATGCTATTAATAGCCTCCTAGAAGATTCCCAATGGAGACCTTGGCTCAGCAGGGAGGTGTAGGTGACAGCCCAGTACAGGTTATGTCACAAGACTTCCTGCTTCTGACCCTGCTAGGGTTTCCTTGAGACTTTCCCTGATTAAAAACTAACTTCCTGCAGACATTCCAAGGAGATTTCAATGGGTTAACATCCAGTGTTTGAAAGGAGAGGGCAAGAAACGAGGAAGTCAAAGCAGAAGGAAGGCTTTTCTTTGAGAACATGGTTTGACAGTTGGCAGACAGCCTGCTGCTGCAGAGGGAGTTACAACCCAGTCTTTGCTTTGTATGAGGGAGTCAGGGCAGAGGTTTGTCAGAACAAAGCTATATAATATCCTATTTCCAAATGGGCAGAATCTCTGATCTGTTGCAAATGAAATCATTGGCAATTCATTGGAGCAAGCATTACAGCTCTTGAGCTCTCTGTGGCTAAGCCAGCGCAGATGTCTGATTGCCACTTTATCTCCAAAAGGCATGGCCAGGAGCCCACTGCTACACTTTTCAAAATCCTTTCAGACTGCTCTCCTTGAACAAAGTCTAAAATCTTCAATTTCTTTTTTTAACCTTTCCTCAGTTTTGTTCTAGGTACTTTTCCACTCTCAAGTCACAATATTCCAAATGTGCCAGACACCCTGGCAGCTAATGAGCCTTTTTTGAGCAGAAACCTTTGCCTGGAATGCACTTCCCTGCCTGCAGAGAACCTCAGGGGAAGAGCTACATCTCCTTCAAGGTCCCACTCAATGCCAGGTTTTCCTTCCTTGTAATTGGTGTCTTCCTCTCCCTCTGAACTCTGTTATAGCATTTCTAATATTGCTGATTTCCAGGGACAATTGAATTTCAGATTTTACATTAAATAAACCTGGGTGAGCAAGATACTAACCTTTCCCAAACCTCAATTTTCTCCTTTGATAAATGGGAATTATTCTAAAACAGAGTCATGAGGATTAAATTTGAAAATACGAGGAAGAAGATTGTTAGTACCTGACACCATGTACAAGTTTGGTATCATATTTTGTTTCTCTCAATAAGGCATATACTACTTGATGTAGATTCTCAAAAGTAATGTGATTTCCACCTGGTAGGTGCTAAATAGCTTTCTATAGAATTAATACATTTATTGAGCATATTCATAGTATGAAGCCAGGGAAATCACACCAAACAAGGAAAATATGTTAGGTCTCTGTGCAGAGTCCCTTCCTAAATTTGGTTTGGTTCAAGGCCACCCTTGTAGGCCTCCAGGCAGAGTTTCTGAGTGAGTGAATCAACTCTGCTTCTCCCCTTGCCTGGAAAGTAGGCAAACACTATCTTGCTTTCTCTCACAACCAAGAAAAAATGAGATTAACAAATCCCAAATAGGCCCCCTAAAAATAACTATACCATTTTCCCCAAAATTGAATAGGAAAAAAAGTAAAGAGATGATCTATAGCAATGGTTCTCAAAGTTTTGGCATTGAGATTTCTTTACATATTTAAAATTACTGATGCTCTCCAAAGAATTTTATTCATGTAGTTTATATGTAAGTATATCTTATATACTTACATTATATATATATATATGCACATTATTTATATGTGTATATACATGTATATGTATATACATATATATATTATATATATATATGTATATTTTATATATTAGAAATTAAAGCAGGATTTTAAAATATTTATTAACATTTAAAAAATAATATGCTACATGTTAACACAAATAAGATATATTATGAAAATAACTACCTTTTCTAAAATAGACCAACAAATTAATGAGAAAAGTAGTTTTGCTTTTTTTTTTTTTCACTCTGCAAATCTTTCTGATGTCTGGTTTCACAGAAAACAACTGCATTTCTATACCTGGTTCTGCATTCAATTGGATATGATGTTTTAATATGAATAAAATTGACCTCACACAGATATGTGGTGGGAAAAGGGAGGACTCCACAAAGGGTAAATCTTACAATTTGGTTGCAATGCGGAATGTGAACCTTGTCAGTGAAACTCCCATACCTTGCTATATTAATATCTGCTGGTCGGTCTTGCATTTTTAATGGACTTTTACCACCCATGGTTTTTTTTAACATCACGTGTTGATCATTCACAAAATATTGCTTCACTAAGTTATGTAGACCTCCAAAACATAAAACATTTCACAATATAATATTTATTGATTGATAAATATATTTATTGACATCATAGCCAACCTCATCAGAAAAGTCTTTAAATATTGGGAAGACATTGACCTTGTGGTAAAAGAAATCAGCTTCCAATTTTTGTTTGAAGGTTAAAAACTTTATCATTGGGAATATATGCCATCCATTGTTTTCCTTGAAATGACAGTTTCACTTGGCTCATTTTGAGAGAGCACTCAAGTTTGAATAATGATAGTTTGTCTATCAGTCATTCTTCTAAGTGGAAATGGTATTTCATGAAAAAGAGGCCAGTGTTGCTCACTATGCAAAGAATTACAGAAGTACTTTGTCTTGAGATAACTAATGTACTCTGGTGTGCATCAGAATTCCTTTATATATACTTCCCATTTCACAGCAAAAACGTTAGTTAGTCAGTCGTGTCTGACTCTTTGCAACCCCATGAACTGTAGCCTGCCAGGCTCCTCTGTTCATAGAATTCTCCAGGCAAGTATACTGAAGAGGGTTGGCATTCTCTTCTCCAGGGGATCTTCCCAATGCAGGGATTGACCCCAGGTCTCCTACATTGCAGGCAGACTCTTTACCTTTTGAACCACCAGGGAAGCCCATTTCACAACTCAGAATAATTAAAAGATGAGCAATCAAGGGTTAAATTATTTTTGTTAATTTATTAAAATTATTTTTAAATGATTATTATTTTATAAACCACAATTTCATTCTAAAATGATTAGTTGATTTATGAATGATATATTGGTGGCGGTGGTTTAGTCATTAAGTTGCGTCTGGCTCTTGTGACCCCATGGGCTCTGGTCCACCAGGTTCCTCTCTTCATGGGATTTCCAAGGCAAGAATACTAGAGCAGGTAACCATTTCCTTTTCCAGGGAATCTTCCTGACCCAGAGATGGAACCCATATCTCCCGCACTGGCAGGTGAATTCTTTACCTCCGAGCCAGCAAGGGAATGTGTCATCTGATACTTCTGTCTAAATTTGGTCACTCTGAAAGGGACATGAGCTGAGAATCAGAAGGTAGACTTCATGTTGAAGCAACATCATTAAAACTTTTAAATACATTCCAGAAGGTTGAGTCTATCAGCTCTAATGCTCCTTTTCAATTAAAACATCAAAAGCAACTACATTACAATGTTTAGCTTACAAATTCAGTGAATAAAATCTCTTTTTACTTCTTATTAGTTTGTTATTTGCCATATATACTTTATCAAGAAACACTGGGCTTCTTTGAGCCAGTGATGAAATATAATTTTATGAAAGTGCTGAGAACAACAAGAAGCCAAACCCTGCTCTCTGTTCAAAAGGGCAAAGACACTTAGAAGGTAGCTTTCCTGGGCAATATTTTAACCTTTGAGAACTGACCATCAGTGCCTTTGGGACTCGGGTTCATATGACTTATCAGTACCTTGGAGAAGTAGATTGAGTAATGCAGAAGGCAACTTGCTCCCAGTAGGCTAGGATTAAATATATTCCAAACTCATATTTACTTGAAACATTAGGAAGGATCTTAAAGAAATCATACAAGATGAAATTGTGAATGAATGATTAAATAAATTCATCCTGACCCACATTTCATCCTGAACATACTGAATTTATCTATTCAAGAGAAGTCTAGTTCATCAGATCTAATCATTTTGTTTTAAATTAAAAAGAGATATACTGCTGACTAATAGGAAGCAGTACGGTTTCTTCTCTTTATGCTGGCCACAAAATATTTGCTGTATCTTTTAGCCTTGAGCAGCTGGAATCTCTCCTTTACAGTGGAAGTATCTGTGAATCAGGAGACATGGGTTCTTTTCTTGACTTTAGGTGTGACCTGGGGCAAGTTGCGCTGTCATTTAGAGTGTGAAACAATCACCAGATTTATTTAGCAATGCTAATTCACAGATATAGCTTTACAGTCTCACTGTCATGGATTTTAAAGAATTAGAGTATATCTGAGTAAAATAGAGTGTTCTTAAGTCTAGATAAAGAAAAATGCCTTGAACATACCCCACTCACTTCTGATTCCAAGGGCAATGTGAATTCTTTGGAGACCAGGTTCTCCTGGAACCACTATCTCAGGCTCTTTGCTCACTTACATATTAATACCATCCCTCACATTACCAACTGATGGGGATCTTTGCTTTACATAACTACATACACACACACACACACATGCACACAAACACACACACACACACCATGCCTAACATCCTATTATATATTTGAGTACTTATTAAAAGTTAGTGAAGATAAAGAAAGTGCTGGGGACAGAGATCACACACATTTTGTTGGTTTCTCTTTTAAAGAGACCTAGGTTATTATGCTGGTATATCACATATTAGTTGTATAATCTTGGACAATTTTATCTCTCTGAGCCTTCATCTCTCACTTAAAAGACATACCTCCATGATAGAACTGTTGTAAGAATAAATGAGATAATGCATGTGCAATTTAAGTTTCTGAAAGACTTCTAGCCTTCCAAAGTGAAAGTGAAGCCGCTCAGTCGTGTCTGACTCTTTGCGATCCCATGGATTGTAGCCTACCTACGAGGTTCCTCAATCTATGGAATTTTCCAGGCAAGAGTACTGGAGTGGGTTGCCATTTCCTTCACCAAAGTTACCCTCTAAAAATAGGTATGAATAAAAAAGAATATTGGGACTTCCACATTGGGAATATGGTGTCAATTTAATATTCCTCTCATTAAATGGAACTATAAACCTTGGACATTATAAAATAAGCATAATAAGACTCTGAAGGGTAAAGGGAAGAAGGTTGATCAGCTAGAAATCTTGTGACACGAAGGAAGATACAATGGTGAGTTCCCTAGGCTTTATTTTGCCTCATTATGTTTCAGAATTGGAGTTGAAGAAACTGAAAAATGGGAAATAGCAGTGGACAAAGAAAATAAACCTCAACAAAAGCTTGCTTCCTGTAGTCAAAGAACCAGGAAGAAGACAGCTAGCTGAGTCCCATACTCGTCTTATTACATAGCATGGAAATGTCTAGGTTTTAATCACTTATACCAAGAATATCTCAAACTAATAAGAAAAGACAATAAATGTCAACATTGAGATTCCAGAGTGTTCAGAACTATGTGGAAAAGAGCTTAAAGCAGCCATTGTAAAAATGATTCTATGAGCAATTTTGAACACTGCTGGGGGGGAAAAAATGAGAAAAGTAGGAAGCCTCAGCAAATAAGTTGAAAGTCTCATCAAGGTAATAAAAATATAAAGAAGATATAAATAAGAATAAAAATATAAAGAATGGAAAATACAATAATTGTGGTAAATTGTAAAAGTGGATGCATTCAATATTAGAATGGAGGAGACAGAGAAAAGAAATCAGTGACCCAGAAGATAGAACAGTAAAAATTTTCCAATCAGAACAACAGAAAGAAAGTAGATTAGGAAAAAGTGAACTGAGCTTTAGGGACTTGTGGTGGTTATATCAAATATATAACATTCATCACTGAAGCTCCTGAAAGGGTGGAGAAAGGAGGTATGGCTGAGAAAGTACCCAAAAAAATAGTGACTGAAATATCCACAAGTTTGGCAAGAGACATAAATGTACAAATTCAAGAAGCTGAGCAAACCTCAAATATGATAAACCTAAAAAAAATCCATACCAAGATGCATAATTAAATTTTCAAAAATTAAGAAAAAAAAGCATTCAGAAAAAAACCAAACCTATACAGGAAAGATCATTTGTATGCCAGTGGATTTTTCATCAGACACCATGGAGGCCAGAAGGAAATGACAGAATATTTTTTTAAGGCTCTGAATAAAAAGTCTGTCAATTCAGAATTCAATGTCCACCAAAAATATTCTTCAAGAATGAAGGGGAAATCTAGATATTCTCAGACAGAAGAAATTGAAGACAGCATTTTCCCAGCAAATACATCCTAAAATATATACATTTGTCTATGGGAAATTCTCCAAATAGAAAGGGGAAAAAAAAAAAAAAAAAAAACTTTGGAATACCATGAAGGAAGAAAAACCAGAGTGAAATAAAATATAGGTAAATACAATAGGTTTTCCCTCACTTCTTGAGTTTTATATTATGTATGGTGATGGAAATAGAAGTTGTAACAGTATCTGATGTGGTTATAAATATGACAGACATAAATTATAAGTTAGGAAGGATAAAGGGTCCTAAAGCAAGGAAAGTTTCCTGCTTTATATTTAAAGTGGTAAAATGACAACACAGTATACTCTGATAAGCTATGTAAATTAATGTAATAACTGTAGCAACCACTAAAAAGATATACACAAATATATAATAAAATATTACATATAATTGAAAATGAAATTAATAAAAATATTCAAGAAATCCGCAGGAAGGCAGGAAAAGTAAAACCATTTTTAAAGATAGATTACAAAACATAAAATAACAATGGCAGATTTAGGCCCAATATACTGATAATTACATTAAATGCAAATGGTTCACCAATCTACCAAGCTGCTGCTGCTGCTGCTGCTGCTAAGTTGCTTCAGTTGTGTCTGATTCTGTGTGACCCCACAGACGGCAGCCCACGAGGTTCCCGCGTCCCTGAGATTTTCCAGGCAAAAAAACACTGGAGTGGGTTGCCATTTCCTGACACGGCTGAGTGACTTCACTCTCACTTTTCACTTTCCAGCATTGAAGAAGGAAATCTACCAAGAAGGCACAGCAATCTGAAATGCGTGTTTGCTAGCCAACAGAGCTGTGAAATATGTAAACCAATTCTCCAGGCAAGAATGCTGGAGTGAGCTGCCATTTCCTCCTCCAGGGGATCTTCCTGACTCCAGATCCTCCAAACTCCGGGATGGAACTTGTGTTTCCTGCTTTGCAGGAGAATTCTTTCTCATTTGAGCCACCAGTGGAGATCATATACATGCTACTTATACTTGATTTTGGTATTAGGATATGCTAATTTCAAAAAAATATATCGGAGAATGTTTCCTTTTTTGTTTTGTAAATTGATGTTAATTCTTTCTTGAAAATTTTAAAATTATAATTTTGATTTCCTTAAGAGTAACAATGCTATTCAAATGATCTGTCTCATATTGGGTGAATAGTGGTAGTTTGCACTTTTTAAGATGTTAATCCATTTCATCTAAGTTGTCAAATTTATGTGTGTAAAGTTGTTTATAATATTCCTTTATTATCTCTTTGAAGACTACAAAGTCTGTAGTGATACTCTTTGTTTCATTCCTCCTAGCAGTAATGTGTGTACATTTTTCTTTCATTCTTTGATAGTCTTGCTAAAGGTTTGTCAACCTAATTGATAACAAGTTGACAAGGATCTGTTATCAAAGGTAACAGGCAGCTCACTCCAGTATTCTTGCCTGGAGAATGCCATGGACAGAGGAGCCTTGCAGGCTATACAGTCCATGGGGTCACAAGGAGTCAGACATGACTGAGCAACTAGCACACACTACACAATCTCTAACAGAAAATAGAAGAAGAGGCAACATTTTCCAATTCATTATATGAAACCAGCCTTCTCCTAATATCAAAACCAAAAACATGAACAGTAGGTATGAAAAGAAAAGTATAGAAAAATATAGCTCAGAGGCATAGATGAAAATATCTTTAATAAAATATTAGAAAAATTATTTTAGCAATATTGATAAAAGATAAGAATAACAAAATGAGAAAATGAAATTAAAGGCATGTAGTTCAGAAATGAAGACAGCAAATAAAACTGACCCTATCTGAAACTGACATGATTTTATATATGAAAAGCCCTAGCATTCTACAAAAACCATTTAGGATCAATTAAAACATTCAATAAAGTCACAGAAAAAGGATGAATATACAAAAATTAAAGTGAAGGAAAGACTGGAGAAAATCTAGGACAAAGCAATGATTTAACTAAATATCAAAGGGATGACCTATAAAGAAAAAATTAATAAACTGAAACTCATCAACATTAAAACCCTGTGAGAGACCCTGTTAAGAAGATAAAAGACAAGCTAGAATGAGAGAAATTGAAGACTGTGGGGAAAACCACTAGACCATTCAGATAGGATCTAAATCAAATCCCTTACAATTATACAGTGGAAGTGACAAATAGATTCAAAGGATTAGATTTGATAGACAGTGCCTGAAGAACTATGAACAGAGGTTCCTGACATTGTACAGCAGGCAGAGATCAAGACCATTCCCACAAAAAAGAAATGCAAAAAGCAAAATGGTTGTATGAGGAGGCCTTACAAATAGCTGAGAAAAGATGAGAGGCTAAAGGCAAAGGATAACAGGAAAGATACCCATTTGAATTCAGAGTTCCAAGAATAGCAAGGAGAGATAAGAAAGCCTTCTTCTGTGGTCAATGCAAAGAAATGGTGGCAAACAATAGAATGGAAAAGACTAGACATCACTTCAAGAAAATTAGAGATACCAAGGAAATATTTCATGCAAAGATGGGGACAATAAAGGACAGAAATGGTATGGACCTAACAGAAGCAGAAGATATCAACAAGAGGTGGCAAGGATACACAGAAGAACTATACAAAAAAGATCTTCATGTCCCAGATAACCACAATGGTGTGATCACCCAGAGCCAGACATCCTGGAATGCAAAGTCAAGTGGACCCTAGGAAGCATCACTACAAACAAAGCTAGTGGAAGTGGTGGAATTCCAGGTGAGCTCTTTCAAATCCTAAAAGATGATGCTGTGAAAGTGCTGCACTCAGTATGCCAGTGAATTTGGAAAACTCAGCAGTGGCCACAGGACTGGAAAAGGTCAGTTTTCATTCCAATCACAAAGAAGGGCAATGCTGAAGAATGTTCACACTACCACACAATTGCATTCATCTCACATGCTAGCAGAGTAATGCTCAAAATTCTCCAAGCCAGGCTTCAACAGTACGTGAACCATGAACTTCCAGATGTTCAAATGGATTTAGAAAAGGCACAGGAACCAGATATCAAATTGCCAACATCCGTTGGAACATAGAAAATGAAGAGAATTCCAGAAAAAAGGAGAAAAAGTCTACTTCTCCTTTATTGATTACACCAAAGCCTGTGACTGTGTAGATCACAACAAACTTTGGAAAATTCTTAAAGAGATGGGAATACCAGAACACCTGAATTGCCTCTTGAGAAATCTGTATGCATGTTAAGACGCAACAATTAGAACCAGACATGAAACAACAGACTGGTTCCAAGTTGGGAAAGAAGTACATAAAGGCTGGATATTGTCACCCTGCTTATTTAACTTATATGCAGAGTACATCATGCGAAATGCCAGACTGGATGAAGCACAAACTGGAATCAAGATTGCCTGGAGAAATATCAATAACCTCAGATATGCAGATGACAATACCCTTATGGGTGTTGAAGTGAAGAGGAAATTCATTTCAGTGAAGAGGAACTAAAGAACCTCTTGATGAAAGTGAAAGAGGAGAATCAAAAAGTTGGCTTAAAACTCGACATTCAAAAATGAAGATCATGACATCCCATCATTTCATGAGAAATAAATGGGGAAACAATGGAAACAGTGACAGACTTTAGTTTCTGACTTTATGTCTACTCTTTGAGACCCTATGGACTGTAACCTGCCAGGTTCCTTTGTCCATGGGGATTTTCTGGGCAAGAATACTTGAATGGGTTGCTGTGCCCTTCTCCAAAGGATCTTCCCAACACAGAGATCGAACCCAGGTCTCCCACATTGCTGAAGGGTTCTCTACCAAATGAGCCACCAGGGAAGATATATCCTACAGAATGTTTCATGTGTACTTGAAAAGAACAGGTATTCTGCTTTTGTTGGATGGGATGTTTTATAGATAACTACTTAGTTCAACTGGTGTATTTTGTCATTTAAGACTGTTGTTGCTTTCATAATTTTCTTTTTGGATGATCTTTTTGTATGCCATCAACTCATCATTGATGTCAATGTGGTATTAAAGTCCCCTATTATTGTTGTATTGTTATCAATTTCTCCCTTATGTCTGTTAGTATTTGCTTTATAAACTTGGGTGATCCTGTATTGGGTGTATATGTGTTCATGAGTATTAAATCCTCTTCTTGTACTTATCTCTTTATCATTATATAATACTCATCTCTGTCTTTTGTTTTAAACCCTGTTTTGTTTGATAAGAGTATGGCTGCCCCTGCTTTCTTGCCATTTTCATTTGCTTGAATTATCTCTTTCCCTTTCCTCACTTTCATTATGTTTGTTTCTTTGACTCTGACGTGTGTCTCTTGTAGGCAGTATAAAGAGGAACCTTGTTTATTAATCCAAATAGCTACTGTGTCTTTCGATTGGAGCATTTAGTTCAGTGGCATTTAAAGTAACTATTGATAGTATGCACTTACTGCCATTGTATCACGTTTTTATAGATCTCTGTCCATGTCTTTTTCTTTTTTGCTTCTTCCCTTGTAGCTTAAAGATTTTCTTTATGCTTGTATGCTTGTGTTCTTTTCTTCTTAGTTTTTGTATATCTGTTGTTGATTTTTGATTTGTGATTTACCATGGCATCTATATATCTTTACCTACAACTATATCTGCTTGTTTTAAACTAGTAGTCATTTAAGTTCAAGCCCTTTCCAAAATATCTATATTTTTTACTTGCCTCCCTCACATTTTTTGTTTTTGATATCATATTTTATTCTTCATGTTTATCCCTTAATTTTTGTCATAGTTACATGTGCTTTTATAGTTTTTTCATTTTTAATCTTTAACTGGCTTAAGTGATTCACCTTCAGTCCTTATTATATATTTACTTTTCCTAGTGAGATTTTTTCCTTTGCTATTGCATCTTTTTTTAATCTCTTAGAGAACACTCTTACATTTCTTTCAGTGCAGTTTTTGTATTGATGAACTCTTTTAAATTTTATCTGAGAAGTCTTTTATTTCTCTTGCTATTCTAACTGATAGTCTTGCTCAGTAGAGTATCTAGGTTGTAGGTTTTAACCTTTCAACACTTCAGGTATATCATGCGACTTCCTTCTAGCCTACAGAGTTTCTGCAGAGAAACCATTTCATAGCCTTACAGAGATGCACTTGTAGATACTCTTTGTTTTCCTCTTGCTGCCTTTAGAATTCTGTTTCCTTAACTTTTGCCATTTAAACTATGATACATCTTAGTGTACTTTTCTTTGAATTCATCTTGTTTGCACTCTCTGTGCTTCCTTTACCTAGATATCTGTTTCTGTCTTCAAGCCTGTGAAATTTTCAGCCATAATTTCTTCAAATACATTTTTGATCCCTTTTCCCCCTATTCTCCTGGGACCACTATCATATGAATATTGGTACATTTAATGTTATCCCAAAGATCTATACTATTATTATTATTATTTGCTATTCTGATTGGGTGATTTCTATTATTCTCTCTTCCAGATCACTTATGCATTCTTCTGTATCACTTAGTCTGCTATTCATTCTTTCTAATGTGCTTTTCTTTTAGCTATTGAATTCTTCATGTATGATTTTTTTAAATATATTTTCCAGATCCTTGTTAAAATTTTCACTGTGTATATCTATGCTTTCTCTTTATTCACTTAACATTTTTTATTAATAATGATTTTAAGTCTTTGATAAACTATTCTTTCTATTTCATATTTCTCTTTAAAAGGTTTTTCTGTTAGTTTTTCTTTCTTTTTTTTCTGTTAGTTTTTCAGTTGAGGCTAGTTTCTGTGTCTTATTTTGCTTAACCTTCTTTACCTCTTAAATTTAGGTGAGAAAGTTACCAACTATGCTCTTAAAATGGTATACTTATGTTGCAGCATCCCTAAACAGACTCCACGGGCCCAATGCCTTTGTTGGAAGAGCTGGGCTTGAAGTAGATGCAAGTTATGTCTTTCCTCACCATGTGCTGGCTGCTACCATTTTGGTAGAGGGTGGATCTAGAGATGGAGGGCAAGAGCTGGAGCCAGGTGTGAGGTGGGACTTGCCCTGCTCAGTGGCCATCGTTGCCTAATCATGGGGAAAACTTGATCCTAGGCTGCTGGAGCAGCAGGCCGGGCCCCAGCTGACTCCATTCCCTTTAGGCGTGTGCTTTTCATCTGTCTGCACCAAGACCTTGCCTCAGCAGGAGGAGAGTACTGAAGCAACCGCACCTTGGACAGGCTCTCCGTTTGAGTCTGCCAAGGAGACTTGTCTGTCCAAGTTGCCTCCAATGTGCAGGTCACAGCAATTGTTTCTCCCACTCCAATCAGATGCAGACCTGTGTGCAAGTCTCCTTTGTCCCTCACAGCCAATCACACCACCAAGCCTCCGCCACCCCTGCCCTTTTATGGAGCCACTCTGCAAGATAGTCGGTGCCGGGAGCCGTCAGGATGCCCCCTTGCTTGGATGACAAGGTCACAAGACTAAGAAGGAAACTGCAAAGTGGACTTTCTTTATCGGGGCATCCCGGGCAAGGCCCCTCCTGGTATTTTTCTTGGGAGTTCTGTCCATGCTCGGAACATTAGCTCATCTCAGTAGGTCAGTCCCAGTTAGAAAGAATTCGCCCAGAGATAATTCCCCCAGACCTTATCCACCAGAGGATCTGGGAAGGTGGATTCCCTTCCCGGGGAATAAGGAGGAATAATAGGGACATTTAAATAGATTACTACGCTTCCTACTTGTTACTGGGGAGTTTACCAAGAGTTCTCTGGGGGTCATGGCAAAGCCACCACCAGAAGGGCTCGTAGTTGGGTCACCTTTCCACATCCCACTCCCCCAACCACTCCATGGAGTAGGCTCCCTTCCTTGAAGAAACCAGGGTGGATTGGGACTTAGGAATGCTAATAACTGTGGCCAGCATAGTTGGAGACACTGATTGCTTTAGGATAGTGTAGACACAGGAATTCATTATAGTAGTTATATAAGGTTAATAGGGTTTTATTTCTAAAGCAGTGTGGCTAGACTGTCTCTTTGTCCTCTTTCCAAACTGTCTCTTTGTCCTCTTTCCTCTTTCCTCGGAGTAGGTTAATAGAATAAAACAGTTTCAAGCTTAAGCCCTTCCCTCTAGCTTCTACATAGTTGCACCTAATAAGAGAAATGTAACCTTTCTACTTAGATTGATGTACTTATCATGATTGAATGAAGTATGCTGAAGACAATCAAATGGTAAACATACTATTGTTAAATCTAATTACACAGAAATCTGACTTCTACAAGGAGAATGTTTCATGATAGATTGGGGAATGAGCTGAATGATAAGGTTGCTATGGAAGGTAGAAAACAAAAAATTGTATAGAATTGTTATGCCCAGATCAATCTCCACAAACCACCAGGAGGCCATTCACTGATGCACGTGCAAGAGGTAGTTTATTGCAGACCCGGATCTGGACCGCACACACACACACCGACGCAGCGCAGTGAGGGCAGCGGCCCTGAGCTGCATGGTACAAGGTATTTAAAGGGAAAAGACAAAGGGAAGGAGGGCGCGAATGGGGTAATGTGCCTCAGCGTCCTGTGACTGGCCAGGAAGGGAGGGGAGGTGAGGGGTTTTTCGCGCACTAGCCCCTGATACGTATATTCAACTGCAAACAGCCCCCTGATTGGCGTATTATGTGGCGCCTCCCTGACGCACAGTGATTGGTCGTGTCTAGGGTGGTGCCAGGGGGTGAGGGCTGGACTACAATGCAGTTTTTTTAGGAACCTAGTTGTTGCCCTTTGTTACAAGATGGTGGCTCCTTTTCTTAGGGTGGAGTCACTTAGGCTCTACAGAATGATAGGTGATGTAATGATGTAATGGGGATGTCTTTTGGCTATAAAACTAAACCAACAACAATAAGTGAGAGAGACTGCTCCATCAACACACTGACTCAGCTCAGTACTTTGCCAATGCCACGCATCCCTCAAGACCGCTTGACCGGTCGGGGCTGGACCCTGGCAGCTGGCGCCCAACATGGGGCAGGACCCCGGCAAGTCAGGGTCGCTTGGATCTTTGATGTGTGTCGGGAGGTGAGCTGTGACGGAACTGCCTTTGTCAGAGATCTGGGCTGCTTCTGATGTGCTGCTTGGATAAGTGCTAACAGTGGCCACCACTGCTCACCTTGGCTCTGCCCAGGTAATCTCTGCACCCCAGGGTCTAGTTTTCCCCATGATCACAGCCTCCCCAGATCCAGTGATGCACTGTGATGTGACGTGAGTGGGGCTAGAACGTTTACTCAGTTAGGTCTGGGGCCCGTGCTGGGTCTGTGGTCATGGGACACCTAGCATCTGCTAGAGCAGACATCTCTCTTCCCTGGCTTGAGGGGAGGGCTGGCACTTGCTTGCTCCTCCCAAGTGGCGTCCAAGCTTCCCACAGTCCTCATGTTAGTGCCAGCTGTCCTCCAACCAGCAGTGGGCTCATCCTCCACACATAAGACCCTGGGGCTGGGTCACCCAAACTGTGGCTCTCACCACTCTCTCCCCAGGGTAGGCGTCTATTCGTGTAATCTTCATTTTCCTCCGAGACCCCTCCCAGTGGCAAAGGTCCTGACCTATCTACTCTTCTTACAGCTTTGGTGGTACCAGAGTCCTTCTGCAGTTTCCAGTTTGTTTTCAGTGAGAATTGCTCCACAGGTAGATGTATTTTTATGTCTTTGTTAGGGGAAGGTGAGCGCCATGTTCTCTTGCTTTGCCATCATTACTGATCTTTGTAAGATAGTTTTAGATTAAAAGAGGCGATACAAAAGCAGTGCACAGAGTTCCAATATATCCTTCACTCAGTTTCCTCTTACATTAACATCTTATATAGTTCAGTTCAGTTCAGTTGCTCAGTCGTGTCCGACTCTTTGCGACCCCATGAACTGCAGTACGCCAGGCCTCCCTGTCCATCACCAACTCCCAGAGTCTACCCAAACCCATGTTCATCAAGTCGGTGATGCCATCCAGCCATCTTATCCTTTGTCATCCCCTTCTCCTCCTGCCCCCAATCCTTCCCAGCATTAGAGTGTTTTCCAGTGAGTCAACTCTTCGCATGAGGTGGCCAAAGTATTGGAGTTTCAGCTTCAACATCAGTCTTTCCAATGAACATCCAGGACTGATCTCCTTGAGGATGGACTGGTTGGATCTTCTTGCAGTCCAAGGGACCCTCAAGAGCCTTCTTATACAACATCTTATATAACCAAAGTGCAATTATCAAAATTAAGTTATTAGTCTCAGTACTAAACTAAACTTTATTAAGATTTCTCCAGTTTTTTTTTTCCCCATTAAGGTCTATTTCTAGTTCCCTGATCTTATCCAAGATCTCACATTACATTAGTTGTCCTGTATCCTTAGTATATTCTCCAATCAGTGACAATCCTTCAGCCTTTCTTATTCTTTGTTGAATGACACTTTTGAAGAGTACTGTTCAGTTATTTTAATAATAATCTTTTTCTCTCAAAATAAAGTTATTTTCTTTTAAATCAGTAGCATGTCATTGTTTTTCATTTTCTCAGTGGGTGACGGTTGACACATAGAACTAAAAGCACCACTGGATACTGACTTTTCTCACTGAAGGAGACTGTATTCCAGAATCCAAGCTCTTATTATTTATGCACTTTGGTTCCTAAATGTCAAAATAAAAGGAAAGCTAAAAGCCTCAAGATGTCTCCTAAAATTTAAAACAAAAGAAGAGGAAGGAGAATGATGTAACCCTTTGCTCCTCTTCCCTGACACAACTAGAAAGGGTTACCTTAGATTATGATCATGAAAGTCAGAGTGAAACCTCTCCATTTTCTCTAATTTCACACATTTTGCATAGTTACTGTTAGTACATATGTTTTCAATCATCCCTTGTCTTAAGAACAGTGCAAATGTGGGTGTTAAGAGAACTGAACCTGCCAAAGATATTTGACATCACAATGCCCCTGAAAGAGCTATCAACTAAACCCAGATATATACAGATGTACATCTCAGCAGTTCTATTTTATTAAACTCACAACATTTCCACCCAATTTAAGCTCACTCTGATAGCACACGTCGTGATGGATTTGGGTGGTGGTTTCCTTTCCAGTTGGCCCTGAAAATGTCATATTAAGCCAGACCACAATCAGATGCCAAGTTCATAATTAGCTTTCTCCTTCCACTTGGGTCTCTTTTGTTTTTTGAGCTGACATGCAGGGATGAAGTGAGAATAAGATCTGCTAGAAGAAATGTGACAATGGCTGTGAAAATCCATTTTAAGAGCAGCGGCTCTTGTTACTTTAAATGCTAGCTATGGATTTCCCGCTAAAGGCTGTATTTCTACAACAGTGATTGAAAACTGGTGGCCTCTGGGTCAAATATGGCTCACAGATGTGTTTTATTTGGCTAGTCCAATGTTATGAAAGCATCTGAATTTGTGGCCAACATTTACATATTAAGAGAGTCTACAGAAAAATATGGATTTCTGGAACCTTGTGAAATGATGTGGCTACATTTGGGCCTACTTTTCCACATGGCAACAGTTGGCTAGGGCTGAAGAGCAGCTGGCCTTTGGAGATGAAGTATGTACCATCTGGTTAACATAATTTCTACCCATCTCACTTCTCCTGTTTATGTAACTTGCCTCATCTCTGTGGGTGTTTGGAATTTCAACACTAGCTTATAATCAAGGATAAAGAGAACTTTGATTATTTAAGCTTCTTGTTCCACCAAGGTGATTAAAAAAAAAAAAAAACTGGGGTGAGGAAAGATGATCTGTGACTTAGTCTGGGATCCTCCAGAAGTAGACCTCAAGGTAAGGGCTTTGTTCATTGTTCATTCGCTAAGTCGAGTCTGATGCCTTGTGACGCTATTGACTGCTGCACACCAGGCTTCCCTCCTTCACTGTCTCCTGGAGTTTGCTCAAACTCATGTTGATTGAATAGGTGATGTCATCTAACCATCTCATCCTCTGTTGATCCTTTCTTCTCCTGCCCTCAATCTTTCCCAGCACAAGGGTCTTTTCCAATGAGTTGGATCTTCACATCAGGTGGCCAAAGTATTGAAGCTTCAGCTTCAGCATCAGTCCAATGTTCACGGCTGATTTCCTTTAAGACTGTCCAGTTAAATCTCATTGCTGTCTAAGGGATACTCATGAGTCTTCCCCAGCACCACAATTCGAAAGCTTCAATTCCTCGATGCTCAGCTTTTCTTATGGTCCAACTCTCACATCCATACATGACTATTAGAAAACCATAGCTTTGACTCTATGGATCTTTGTTGGCAAAATGTTGTCTCTTTTGCAGTATGCTAAGTTTGTCATAACTTTTCTACCAAAGAGGTGGTGTCTTTGAATTTCACGGCTGCAATGACCAGCAAGGACTTAAGTGTGAGTAATTTATTTGAGAGATGATCCCAAGTGGCAGTATAATAGGGAAGTAATTTAAAGAGAAAGCAGCCTATAGCAAATGCATTATCAATTAAGTAACTGCTGTGGGAAGGAATTTAATCCTTCTTGTGTCAGGAGGACAATGTGAAGTATGACTGTTGGAGTTACCCCACCCAAGAGGCAAGAGAGGAGTCATTTCCAGCAATTACTGATAGATGGGTTGCTTCCACACACAGACAACCCTCAACATTTCCCAATTTGCCATTCCTGTGGGTAGATCATGCTTGGAGGTCAGAGAAAACCCTTAGGCAAAGAGAGGCAGATGGAAAAAAACTGGAAATAAGTGCCATAGACACTGAGATGAGTCCAAGTGGGCATGTGCAGGGCAGGGGCAGCAGCAGTAGCCACGCCATGCTTCCGAGGCTAACATGAAGTGATGAGGTAGAGGGGTGATTTTTTTTTTCTCATGGAACAGATAGGGCACTTGATATTTGCTGACCAGTAACATGGAGTTTCTCTTCCTCTTGAGAACTACTCATCCTTTAAACCAGCTCCAAAAGTTCCCCAAATTAGCCTTTGCTCCCTGCTAGGTAAAAATGTGGCTCAGTTGAAGCACCCAAAGCATGAGAGTTGTGAGTATAAAGTGTCCCTTGAAGTCTACCTGGGTTTCTATTCCCTTATTCATATTTATTCCAAAGCAGGACATGTGAGCACTTCCATCATTAGCCCAAAGTCAGAATTCAGATGTGAGTAGAGGCCGCATTTGTGGTTTATTGCTAACAATGATGACTCATATGAGAACTGGATGTGACTCAGACATGAGCCTGGTGCACGTGAGCACTTTAGTCATATCAGTGTTTCCTTTGGTGAGAATCCTCCTCAAGCACTGTGATGTGTTTACAGGGACTTTGAACAAGAACAGCACAAAATTACAAATTTGTGTAATTATTTACATGGAGTTTCAAATCACAAATTGATCCAGTCCTGCTGGTATGACAGCTGGTGGCACTCAGCTACCCAATGAAAACTGACAGAATCTCCTGAAGAAAAAGGATAACATTATCAGAAAAATAGGATCAAAACTAATGAGGGGATGTTATAGGAAAACACTCTGCAAAGAATCACTTTCTAGCCATCAGAGCTCTCAAATATGGCATTGGGACCTCATAGCCCTTCTGTCACTGAGGCTTTCAGATAGAGATAGGACTCGTCTAGTTGGTATAGAGAGAATTCTTACCATAACTAAGGCATTGGCTAGGGATATTTGAAGTTTCTAATCCAAACAGCTGTGTGTGTGTGTGAAGTAGTAGTAATAGTAGTCAGAGAAAGAGAGAGGGGACACAGATGGGGACACAGACACAGCTTTGGAGGAAGGTAGAGAAGAGACTGGAAGTTTCTGGTATATGAGTTGCCATCCAAAGGCTGAGTCTGGCTGTGACAGTATGGGAAAAGATTCAGGCTAGGATGGGGGTGGTGGGGAAAGGGGGTTATGACTTAGCATAATAAGAAAGAGCAGAAGGCTAGGAACAAAAGCTTGGCTCTGGGACTAGACAGACCTGGGTTCAGATCCCATCTTGCCATCTTTTAGCATGATGTGGTAAAGCATATATATGAGTTGCACTTCAGAGTGTCCATGTTCTCATTCATAAAATGAAATAATATTTCCTTCCTCAAATGGTTATTGAGAGAATTAAGTGATATGGATATATATATACATATATATATATATATATGGATGTATACACACACACACTCATATAGCACCTTAGTAGCAAGGATATAGGTTGTTTGATAAATTATTCTTACTGTCAGATTCTTACCATGAACTGTAATTTCCCTCAGAACCAGTCCTCTAGACTTATCTTGGCTCGATTGCTTCTAAAGATAAAATATCACTATGAGGTCTTTTAAACTTGGGGAAATCACTTCTCTTCTATAAACTCGATTTTTCCCCTTGTAAATGAAAAGACTGGATTAGCTACTTCTAGAACTTTCCTCTCAACCCCACTCCTTGTCTTCTATTTCATCATCACTGAGAAGCACTCCTCCCTCTCATTATTGCCCTCACAGGACCCTGGCTCCCCGCTTTCACTGCCCCTACAGCACAAGCACGTGCGTGCACACGCACACACAGCAGCACTAATTCCTTCTGCTACTC
This sequence comes from Antilocapra americana, assembly GCA_007570785.1. Lineage (NCBI taxonomy): Eukaryota > Metazoa > Chordata > Mammalia > Artiodactyla > Antilocapridae > Antilocapra > Antilocapra americana. The sequence goes on along the minus strand of ML663009.1, from coordinate 29,723,694 downwards.
CCTTTCTAGATAAATCTGGCCCCTCTGATTGAGTCATGTTTTGCTATGAAATAAACGAGGCATAAAATTCCACTTGGAAGGAAGCCAGGCTTCTCTCAGTCCTCAGGGGGGAAACTGCGTCTCTTGCTGGGGGGGCACCAGCGCCCGGGAGGCTGCTGCAGACATGGGCCTTCCTACTGGCCCAAGGGATGCAGCGAGAGAAGGAGTCCTGCCAGGTTATGGGTTCGCTGGAAAGGCCACAACTCCAAAATACCCAAGACTCACACAAGAGGAGCAAATCCTATCTCTCCTGTGATCATTCTCATCTAAAGGATTATTGTCGTCTCTAAGAACCAGAGGTTATACTTCTTCATAACTCTTCAAATTTATAGTATGTGGCCTCTAGACGCACAGCTTGTAAGAAGTCTTAACACGCTCCTATAGGCTTTCTGTTGTGTATGTGTGCGTGAGAGAGAGAGAGAGAGAGACAGAGAGTGTTTGAGGCAGAACACGCAACTCCCTGCTCTGATCAGTCGGGAAGCTTAGAGTTAACCTTCACACATCAGCACTCATATAGCAAACTGGGCCTCAGCCTCAGCATTCCCGGGCTGCCATTGTCTATCTCAGGGTCTCAATGTGCCTTGAGTTCTGTTTCCTATTTAACTCTGCCCCGCATCTGACACCTTGTGAGACCCAGCGCAGCTTTGCTGTTAGAGGATGGTTACTATCTGAAGAGGGCGGGTACCCTTACCACGCACCCCCAGGGGAGATGTGGAGCCGAAGAGGTAAGGATCAGTTTCATGGAGAAAACCCATGCAGACACAAACACCAGAAGCTGGTATTTAAACCCCAGATTCATAAGGGACCCCATGTTTTCACTAGCTGGCCTCGTCTCTTTCACGTCATCAGCAAACATATGTTCACCATGGAAGCAGCCCTGAGCCCGTCTGAATCAGTTGCTATTTCTGTAAGAAGTGGGAGGGGAGGAAAAAGGGAGGAGAGACTGTTGCAAGGCAGGCCTGTGAGGTGCTATAAATAGTTGCCATAGAAAGCTCTGGGTTCTCATTTGCGTGAAGGCTACCAGGAAGGCCAACATGGTTCTTTGAGCATATGCAACTCTTAATCCACCCTCAGGGCACGGCCAGGTGCTGGGTGGGTTCTAGGGGAAGAGAGACTTGGTTTGAATCCCAGATTTGCAACACAATCTTGTGTGCCTTTGGGAGCAGAAATTGCTTGCATCTTCCAGTTTCAGCTCTCCCACTCTGACCACCATCTTCTACCTTTCCAATATGCCACCTCCATTGACAATTCAACTCCATCAGCACTTTGACTCCCATCAGGACCTCAGGTTCATTGGTCTACTAGTGTTTCAGCATCACTCACCACTTTCTTGACCTCTTCTCACTCATTGCCCATCTTAAAATTCCATGGTCATCCAGTCATTATTCCTTTGCAAATATCCCTCATTTCCGTGTTCCTCTCTTGCTCTGACATACTTGTTTGGATAAACCAAAAATGTAGTTATATTCTCTTCTTTGCCTTCTCCACACCTGCAGCTATGGGCTTCCCAGATAGTTCAGTGGTAAAGCCAATTCAGGAGATCCATGTTCAGTCCTTTGGTTGGTAAGATCCTCTGTAGAAGGGGATGGCAACTCATCCAGTATTCTTGCCTGGGAAATCCCATGAACAGAGAAGACTGCTGGGTTACAGTCCATGGGGATGCAGAGAGTTGGACATGACTTAGTAACTGACCACACACACCTCCAACTGGACCATCTTCCCTGGCCCATTCATGGTCTACTTTCCTAACTTATGCTTTTTTTACTCTCTTCAAGTCTCTTGACCCATCATTTCTCTCAGTTTCTGTCCTTGCTTTCTACTTTTCTGAGAAAATTAAGGAATCAGAAGAAAAGTGCTACAAATTCCCACCTCCACACCCACCTATCTTCCTATATCTGATTTCTGTTACAATGGAAAAAAATCTCTCCACTTTCAGTTAAGGAAATTCCAGCATGCTGCTATGCCATCTTATCATTTTGATCTCCCACTTTCCTCCATAGGTATGTCTCCATTTATTTCTTAACCTTTACAAAAATTATTTAAGATACTGGCCTGGGCAATAATCACTATTCCCAACTATTTTTTAAAATTTTTTCTTAAATTCACTTAAATCAAGATTTTGCTTCAATGAAAGCACTATTATTATGGCCACTGGCCATTCTCATGCTGCTAAATGCAGTAGTAGGCCCTCAGCAGATGTTTACAGAGTGAATGAATGAATTGTTATGAGGATTATTCAACATTCTATAAGCAAAGAATTTTTTAGCAAAGTAAGTGTTAAGTTAAATATTGAGCAAAGAATTTCACTACATTTAGAGAGAAAATATTTACCTGCAAAGCCTGTGAAGCTTCCCTCAATACTGAACATACAAGGAAAAGTGGTGATCATATAAGGTAGCCACCTCTGGCCCAGATGGTAAGGTTTCTTCCAGTTCCAGCAAAGAAGATGGATTTCATTTTTATAACTTGGATATTAAATGTTTCATTGATACACTGAAAGTTGAGAATTTATATTGTTTGTTAATGAGATGATGGGACTTCTTTCCAGAGAGGGCAAAATTAAGATCTGGGTAGAAGAGATATGAGCACATCGAGTTTGTTCAAATAATGTATATCAGAATATAAACAATATGCATAATACCATCAGAGAATAAGTGACTCCTGAGAGACAAAGTGGGGAAGAGGGGAAGAAAGGTGGGGAAAAAGGGAGGGAGGCAGTAAAAGAGAAGTGGGCAAACAGCTAGAGCTGTTTGGTTGGAGACACTGAAAAGATGGTCTGGCCAAGACACAGATAAATATGTGAGCCATGGAAAGGATTCTAGGGAATTCAGCATTTCTCTGTAAAACTCCCATCATACCCTTTTGGAGGGAATATACGTTTCTGAAAACTTTGAGGGCAATTTGGCAATATGTATTTTAAAACTTTGAAACAAAATTGTCTTGATCTAGTCACTCCATGTGTAGAAACTTATGCTAAAGAATGCCCACAAAAGTCTGTATAGTCAATGCTATTGTTTTTCCAATAGTCATGTATGGATGTGAGAGTTGGACTATAAAGAAAACTGAGTACAGAAGAATTGATGCTTTTGAACCATGGTGTTGGAGAAGACTCTTGAGAGTCCCTTGGACTACAAGAAGATCCAACCAGTCAATCCTAAAGGAACTCAGTCCTCAATATTCACTGGAAGGACTGATGTTGGAGCTGACACTCCAATATTTTGGCCACCTAATGTGAAGAACTGACTCATTTGGAAAAGACCTTGATGCTAGTGAAGATTGAAGGCAGGAGGAGAAGGAGACGACAGAGGAAGAGATGGTTGGATGGCGTCATTGACTCAACGGACATGAGTCTAAGCAAGTTGCGGGAGCTGGTGATGGACAAGGAAGCCTGGCTTGCTGCAGTCCATGGGGTCAAAAGAGTCGGACACGACTGAAGCAACTGAACAGCTGCTGCTGCTGCTGCTGCTGCTAAGTCACTTCAGTCGTGTCCAACTGTGTGCGGCCCCAGAGATGGCAGCCCATCAGGTTCCTCCGTCCCTGGGATTCTCCAGGCAAGAACACTGGAGTGGGTTGCCATTACCTTCTCCAATACATGAAAGTGAAAAGAGAAAGTGAAGTCACTCAGTCGTGTCTGACTCTTAGCGACCCCATGGACTGCAGCCCACCAGGCTCCTCCATCCATGGGGTTTTCCAGGCAAGAGTACTGGAGTGGGGTGCCATTGCCTTCTCTGGAGCAACTGAACTAACTGATGCTAAATAATGATAATGGATGTGTATAGAGATTTAGTTACAAGACAGTTTCCTGTAACACAAGTTTATCATATATTAAACAAAAAAGTTGAAATGTCCACCAATAAGAAATTGGTTAAATAAATTGTATAATGTATAATAAGGCTGTATATTTTCACCCTGCTTATTTAACTTATATGCAGAATACATCATGAGAAATGCTTGGTTGGATGAAGCACAAGCTGGAATCAGGATTGCTGGGAGAAATAGTAATAACCTCAGATATACAGATAACACCATCTTTATGGCAGAAAATGAAGAAGAACTAAAGAGCCTCTTGATGAAAGTGAAAGAGGAGAGTGAAAAAGTTGGCTTAAAACTCAACATTCAGAAAATTAAGACCATGTCTTCTGTTCCCATCACTTAATGGCAAATATATGGGGAAAATAGTGACAGACTTTATCGGGGGGGGGCTCCAAAATCACTCTAGATGGTGACTGCAGCCATGAAATTAAAAGGCTTATTCATTGGAAGGAAAGTGATGACCAACCTAAACAGCATATTAAAAAGCAGAGACATTACTTTGTCAACAAAGGTCCATCTAGTCAAGGCTATGTGCCGGGGTCCAGCCCCGGCGGGTCCGGGGGTCTTGAGGAATGAGTGGCGTCGGCAGAAGAACTGAGCTGAGTAGGTGTGTGGTGATGAAGAAGTCTCTCTTTATTGCTGTTAGTTTTGTGGGGTGATGGAGAAGTCTCTCTCTCTATTTTTGTTAGTTTACAGTTTTATAGCCAACAAACATCCCCATTACATCACAACTATTCTATGCAATCTTTTGTTTCCTGCCTACCATCAACAACTTTAACATTAAGCTCATTTTCCTTGCAAAAGGTCAGATTTTTGCATAATTAGACTTAACAATACTATGTTTACCATTTGAATGTCTCTAGCATACTTCGGATAAGTACATCAATCTAAACAGAAAGGTTACATTTCTCTTATTAGGTACAACTATGTAGAAGCTAGAAAGAGGGGCTTAAGCTTGAAACTGTTTTATTCTATTAACCTACTTTGGTTTTTACAAGGTAAGAGAAAAGAAGACAAAGAGACAGTTTAGCAGCGCTGCTTTAACAATGAAACTCTATTAACCTTACAACTACTAAAATGAATTCCTATGTCTACACTACCCTAAAGCAATCAGTGTCTCCAACTATGCTGGCCACAGTTATGAGCATTCCTAAGTCCCATTCCAACCTGGTTTTTTCAAGGAAGGGAGCCTCCTCCGTGGAGTGGGGGCCGGCGGGGGGGAGTGGGATGTGGAAAGGTGACCCAACTACGAGCCCTTCTGGTGGTGGCTTTGCCATGACCCCCAGAGACCTCTTGGTAAACTCCCCAGTAACTAGTAGGAGGTATAGTAATCTATTTAAATGTCCCTTATTCCTCCTTAGTCCTCGGGAAAGGGAATCTGCCTTCCCAGATCCTCTGAGGGAAATAAGATCTGAGGGAATTATCTCAGGATGAATTCTTTCTAACTGGGACTGACCTACTGAGGTGAGCTAATGTTCAGAACATAAACAGAACTTCCCAAGAAAAATACCAGGAGGGGCCTTGCCTTGGGATGCCCCGAAGGAAAATCCACTTTGCAGTTTCCTTCTCAGTTTCGTGACTTTGTCATCCCAGTGAGGGGGCATCCTGACGGCTCCCGGCAGCTATGGTTTTCCAGTAGTCATGTATGGATGTGAGAGTTGGACTATAAAGAAAGCTGAGTGCTGAAGAATTGATGCATTTGAACTGTGGTGTTGTGGAAGACTCTTGAGAGTCCCTTGGACTGCGAGGAGATCCAACCAGACCATCCTAAAGGAAAGCAGTCCTGAATATTCATTGGAAGGACTGATGTTGAAACTGAAACTCCAATACTTTGGCCACCTGCTGTGGAGAGCTGACTCATTAGAAAAGACCCTGATGCTGGGAAAGATTAAAGGCGGGAGGAGAGGGGATGACAGAGAATAAGATGGTTGGATAGTGTCACCCACTCAAAGGAGATGAGTGTGAGTAGACTCCAGGAGTTGGTGATGGACAGGGAGGCCTGGCGTGCTGTGGTCCATGGGGTCACGAAGAGTCGGACATGACTGAGCAACTGAACTGAACTGAACTGAATGTATATCTATATAATGGCATTCAAAGCAACCGTTACAGAATATACTGGAAATTATATTTTTATGTTGAAATATGTTCACCATATACTAATATTGTTAAGTTAAAAATCAGGTTATAAAGTAATATATAAAGAACAATTTATATTTTTGTAAATTTATAGGGAACAAAGTTTGAAAGAATGTACAGCCAAATATTAATAGTTGTGAGATGATGATTTTCATTTTCCTCTTTTTATTATGTTTTACATTTTTTCTACAAGTATGCATTATTTACATAATAAAAGTTAAATACAGGGATGTCTCTGGTGGTCCAGTGGCTAAGACTTCTCACTCCCAATGCAGGGGGACCAGGTTAGACCTCTGGACAGGGAACTAGATTTCATATGCTGCAACTAGGACCCGGGACAAATAAATAAATAAATAAAATATTTTTTCAAAAAATTAGGAGTCTTTCCTAGTGGTCCAGTGGTAAAGAGTCTTTCTTGCAGTGCAGAGGATGCAGGTCCCATCCCTGATCAGGTAACTAAGATCTCACATGCCACAGAGGAACTAAGCTTGCATGCCACAACTGTTGAAGACTGCACACTCTGGAGTTGACATGCCAAAACCCAAGACAGATAAATAATAAATATTTTTAAAAGTTAAATACATAAAGCAAAGTTATTCCACAATTTAGTTTAGAATCTACTATTTTCCCGCTTTCTCCTTGCCCCTAATGACCATATACAAATAAAATCTGAAAATAAGGATATGCACATTAATAAACATACAGCAGAAGGTAAGATATTTGAGAAGAGTATCTCTCCATTCATTCATTCATCAAATATTTGTAAGTATGACCCATGGCCTGGACACTGTATCTTTATCCAGCCAAGAATGAGAGTCATGTGTACTCCCTTGCTCCATGTAGTTTTTTATCCACTGGAGAAAACAGATGTCAGGTAACTAAATATGTAAGTACAAGGATTGTTACAGAAGAAAAGTTCAAAATGGGAAGGAAATCCAAAAGAAGACGGGATATATGTAAATGCATAGCTGATTCACTTTGCTATACAGCAGAAAATAAAACATTTGTAAAGCAATTATACTCCAATTAAAAAAAAATCTTCAGGTGTTATGGAAGCACACAAAGTTTGAACCCAGTCTACATGTATGTAAAAGGCTTCTTTGGGTGAGTAATATTGAAGCTAAGACCTGAGGCTAAGTAAACTTGGCCACACATAGAGGAGGGAAGATAATTCAGGGCAGGGGGAGGGAAGAAAATTCTCAGCAAGAAATGAGCATGTGCAGAAGGCCCCTGAGTCAACAATAAAATAACACATTTGAGACAAAGGAAGAGCATGAGGGCCCTGAGAACCCTTGGGGAATGGGGAGAGACAAGTGTGCCTCTGGGCAGAAAGTTCCTGGAGATTTAGCCCTAGAACCAGAGTGCTTGATGGGAATGCTGGCCATGTCCATGTGAAAGGAATGAATGAGCCACATCTAAACCAGATGGACACTGAAGAGTTTTAGAGGGTGTTGGCCCTAATGTTCTTTAATACCACACCATCATGACCTCACTTCCCTTTGCCCACCATTCTATGAGGTGAGTCCTCAATTTTACACATGAATAAACTAACACTTGGAGAAGTTAAGCGATTGTCCCAAATCAAAAGACAAGTAAATAGCAGAAGGGGAGTTCAAACCCAAGAAAGTCCATGCTGACCCCTGAATGGGTGGAGTGAGGGAAAGGAAATTCAGGAGTGAACATGCACCATCAGTCTCTAGATGAAGATGTGCAAGGAAAATTCCATTTCTTTCATTCTGTGCATAAGTCTTTGGCTTAATGATCTGGTAGGAAATTTGAACTCAGCCCTCTCACAGTCTCCTGCTCTTGCTGGGGCTGTGGTCTGGCTGTGGGGTTTCAGGCAGAACCATGGTTCTGGGGCATCCCTTCTCTGTGGTCACCTGTCTGTGGTGCCTGCTGCTGAGTCCTCTCTCCTGGGCCTCCTCAGTCCGCAGACATGGGGAAAGTCCCCAGATGAAGGAGCTCTTTGTGCAATTAGGGGTCTCAGGCCTGGGACTTTGTTTTCCTGGTGCCACATGCTGAGGTCCTGACCCAACCTATAGGGGCTGCGAGGACCCACAGCCCTGTTTTCCCTCCCTACCCCTTGCATTTCCAGGCTGAGGGGGTCTCTCTTCCATGCCGTCCTCAGAGACCCTGAACTCTGGCTGCTGGACTCTGACCTGCTTAGTGGATTATGCCTCTGGAAAGAAATCCATGAAGAAAAATGCCTCAGCAGACAGGTCAGAGGCAGCTTGACTCCCAGGTGATTCCCAGGGAGCCACTTCACATCCTTGGGATGATTACCTTCTCAGAAGCCCTTCTGTGGGTTTCCTCTGAGCCCTCTGAGCACATCTATAGTCTCACATATAGTGAGCACATCCCATAGTCTTTTTAGGTTTCAGATCCATTGGAAGGAACACGCCAGCACTGAGCTTGGCCTGGTTTCTGCCTACCTGATCTCCATCGTGAGTGTCTCTGGGAAATTGCAAGTGTGGTTTGGCTCCACACTGGTCTACTTCTGGTCTCTAGAGTTATAATGACCTTGCAGACTCGGTTACAAACCAGGAGTCAGAAGTCCTAGTTCTAGCTGTGTGACCTTATACAAGTTACTTCATGTCTGGTTATACTCCTAGTGTTTACAAAATGATCTGGCTGGATGACTGTTGATGATTCAACAAAGGCCCTCTGGTACTGCATGAACCTGAGGGGCCAGGAAGATTGAGAGAGGATAGAAGAGAAGCTGGCATGGGAATTAGTCAAAGTGAGTAGATGGCCTTGGTTAAGGTGAGGCAGGGGCAAGTTAGAAGATTCCCAGAGGAGGAAGACTCAGGTCTTTAAAGATGTACAGGAGTTTTTGTTTTTGTTTTTTTTAATTTATTTATTAATTTTTTCCTTTACATTATTATGTTGGCTTTGCCATACATTGACATGAATCGACCATGGGTATACATGTGTACCCCTTCCAGAACCCCTCCTGATTCCATCTCTCTGGGTCATCCCGGTGCACCAGCCCTGAGCACCCTGTATCATGCATCAAACCTGGCCTGGCAATTCATTTCACATATGATAATTTACATGTTTCAATGTTATTCTCCCATATCATCCCACCCTTGCCCTCTCCCATAGAGTCAAAAAGACTGTTCTATACATCTGCATCTCTTTTGCTGACTCGCATACAAGGTTATTGTTACCATCTTTCTAAATTCCATATACATGCGTTAGTATACTGTATTGTTGTTTTTCCTTCTGGCTTACTTCACTCTGTATACATACAGGAGTTTTTGAGAGATAAGTGAGGCAGGCATTTAGGAAGCAGGAATGAACAAAGGCTCAGAGGTGTGACCAGGTGGGTGTGGGCAGGGGCCTGTGAGTGTCCGTGTGGCAGGAGCCAAGGCTAGTGTACTCAAGGAGGACACAGAATGTGAGTCTGGAGCGTGAGCGTGACCAGATGATGAGGGGCTATGTGCGACTAAGGAACTGGGACTGTGTTCTAAGGACAAGCAGAACTGTGGAAGGTTTTAAGTCAGAGAGCTAGTAGATTCAGATGTTTAGAAAGTTCATCCTGATAGCAGTGTTGATATTAGGGGGCGCCAGGCAGGAAGCAGGGAGACCAGTGAGAAGGTGCCATTATAATCCCAAGAAAGAGTGAGGTGTGAGAGGGGGAGATTAGAGGATAATCCATCATGGAAACTGCAGAGTGGTCAAGACTCAGTGACTGACTGACTGCATCCAGGAGGCAGAGATGCCTGGCCTGGCCAACTGGGTAGACTCACTGAGATCAGGAGGAAGGGCAGGCTTGGATGGGGAAATCATGGATTCCACATTGGTCATGTAGAGTTCAAGTTGCTAGTCACGTGCTAAAGGGGATTTTGCAACAGGCAGTTAGGTGTAACATTTCTAATGCTCAGGAAGCAGGTCTGGATGAAAGATGTGTTTGAGAGCTATTGCTTATTAGCACTCACTGAAATCACGGGTGTGGATGCGACCACCAGTGAGGAAATGCAGGGTGAAAGGGGAAAAGAGGACCAAGGCTGGAAGTTAGGGCACCAGCATTTAAGGCACACATGGAAAAGAAGAAGGCGGCAGCAGAGAAACCAGAAACGATAGCCAGAGAAAGGGAAGACAAAACTGAGTTGGTTTTCTATTTCATATCTTCCTTTCTTACAGGTGAGGGACCAGGTAGAACATCACATTTGCTCATCTGAGAAGGAGAAGAATCTCTTTGACTATATCCAGGTAGTAATGGAGGGGTTGGGAGGTGACTTGTAAAAGTGGGACTGGGAATTAGGGAATAGTTTCCAGTGTGAATTGGGAAGTAAGGGGGAAATACTGTAATCCCTTACCCTACTGCAAAGAGACATGTGCGACACTTCATACCTAGACCTGGACCGAAATGTCTGTCATTTAGCATGTGACATAGGTGAAATTATTAATCCTGGGGACACGGAATCATCTCCTTTTAGCAGACTTTCCTTGAGGCCATTTCAAATATAGGTCTGGAAGGGAAAAGTTGGAATTATCCAGATATTTTTTGGCTCAGTAGAGTCAGAAGCAAAGTATTTTTAGTGCTGAACCAGAGAGCACCACAAACACACCAGTGGTAGTCAGCCTCCAGCTGGGTTGCACGCTCAGCTCTGAGAAGGGTGCAGAGAAGGGTGGCATTTACTTGAGCTTTTGTTTCTGTGCTTTACAGTCTAGAGGTTCAAGGGGTGCTAGGCTAAGTCCCCGTGCCCATCTGGCAGAGGCTGTGGGCAGCTGGCAATACTCAGCACACAGTAGGTCCTCGGTAAATCTGACAAGGTGCAGGGAAAAATGAGGACATGGTTGACCCCACTCATTGGGTAAGTTCGGCCTCACTGGGGTGTTTGACGATATACAGTCTCCAGTCAGAGAGCATGGAGGAAAAGAGAATGGCGTGAGTATGGAGTATCTCTGTTTTCCACAGCCCAGGTGGGGGTGGGACCCAGCAGTATGGTATCAGGATGGCAGGACATTAAGCACATTTGGCTTTAGCACTTCCTCAGAAAACAGTGCGTCTGGACAGGCCCAGGCGGAGTAAATGTGTTCTCAATTCTCCTTCAGTGGCTCCAGACCAACTGCATGATGGTGTTTGGCTGGGAGTGATTTTCAGAAAAGCATAACGGACATCATCTATATACCTGAATCAGGGTAAGCTTACTAAAATGTTGATTTTTTTATTTTCATTCTGCCTGGAATTTGAGCATCTTCAGTCAGTAACACTGCTTACTCTATCCTTCTCACTTCTTGGCTGAAGCTTGGGCTTCAGAATGAGAGAGAGTGTGCATTCACCACTAATTGGCTGGGTGATCGCAAACAAGGTACTTAATCCCTCTGAGCCTCTATGTCTTGAGCTGAAAAGGAGAGAGAAGGCCACCACCAGTGGACAGAATTACTGTGGTGATAAATGAGAGCGTGAGAAGTACCGAAGCAAAGCTTTGGTCACAGAGGGAGCTCCCGATGAGGGATGGCTCCTCTGGCTGAACAAATAACAGAGAAATTAATGATTGCTTCTCTGCTTTCAAACTGCTACAGTATGCACATGCACCTGTGCACAGGGCTTCGGACACAAGAGGGCACACCTCACTCTGTCTGAGGGGATGGAAGGGCCTCAGGCTGGAGGTGACAAGTGAGCAGAGAACTGATGGGTCAGCAGAGGTGGGGCAAGTGGAAAGAAGCAGAAAGCATTTTTAGGCAAAGGGAGCATCACCCAGAACAGGCAGGCAACTCGAAAGTACTTTACAGACTCTGGATGTAAAGGGGCATTTCACATAACTGAGATAAAAGTGAGCAGTGAGTGGTGAGGCTGGGAAGGGGAGCGAGACATCCTGGGATGTGGGGCCAGATCCTGAGCTGGCTGCTGGCCTGGCCGGGTCTGTGTTCAGAGAGAGAACTGGCAGATGCAGAGGATGGAGTGGGGAGAGGCTGGAGACCGGGAGGTTTATTATAATTATTTAATTTCATCACTAGCAGCAACAGCTACTTTTTATGGAGCACCTCTAATCTCTAGGAGGGATTGGGGGCAGGAGGAGAAGGGGACTACAGAGGATGAGATGGCTGGATGGCATCACCGACTCAATGGACATGGGTTTGGATAGACTCTGGGAGTTGGTAATGGACAGGGAGGCCTGGTATGCTGCGATTCATGGGGTTGCAAAGAGTCAGACACGACTGAGCAACTGAACTGAACTGAACTGTAATCTTTCAGGCAGAGCATTTACGCAGCTTTCCTGCTTCATCCCTGACACCCGGCTCTATGTGATAGACACATTTATTCCCAATTACAACTGAGAGAATGGAGATGCAAAGAGGTTAAGGAACTTGCCAGGTCACATGATGAGTAAGTCCTGCATCTGGAATTCTACCCCAAGTGTGTGTCCAACTCTCAGGCCTGTGTCATCTTGCTGCCCCTGGTCAATGAACAGGTGGAGAAGAGTCCTGCCTTTGAGACCCAGGACTACTTTGCTGCCCTTTGAGAGCTCTGATGACAAGGGCCTTCCTGCCTGATCCTCAACCACATTCTTGGCTACAGGGACCTGCCCACCTGGGGTGACCTTGCCACCTCACTCTCTACCCATTCCATAAGCATACACACACACTGTATCTTGACCTGTGATGCTGTTTTTGCTTAAACTACATCTTAATTTGGCCCCACTTCTTGGATCCTATGCTTTTGCTGAATCTTCTCTCAGTGTCTGCAATTTGGACTGTCCCCTCTCTACTGCTCCAGCCTAGAAAAGACCCAGATTTTTGGTCCTCAGCCCTCTTAGTCTGACTGTCCTGAAATCATGTTCAGGCTATACCCATTCCGTTTCCAAGATGTGAAACAATTGTTGTGTATTTAGTTCACCTCAAGTTTAAAGGAGAGGTCACAAAACTGAGAGTCAGAACATCTTGGTTCAAAGGCCAGCTCTGCCACTTCCTAGCAGTGTACCTTGAGCAGTTTCTAGAATTCCCATGAATGCACTAAATAGAGCAAGCAGCAAAAATGTACTCTTGTGTATGTAAACAAAGGAATAGAATTCATGGGGAGGACACAAATCACTCACAGAATCAAGTAGTCAAATCACCTGGCCTTGGGAAGGACAGGAAGCAAGAGCCCTCTGGGGGTTCTAGAAGCAGTGAACTATGGGCTCTCCGGGCTGGCCAATAGGGCCCGCTTCCTGTGTTGTGAAGATCGTCTGGATTCTGGCCTCCAGGGGATTGCTTGCCTTGGGTCATTTGCCCATGTTCCTTGATGTCACTATGACTGACAAAACACAGGAATCCTAAGGCAGGAAGCAGGAACATTTTCCCTGAGGAACAGCAGAATACTACTGCCAACACAAGCAGGAAAGAAATCTGAGCATGCGTGACCAATCACTGTCCTCTACTCTGAGGCTCATCTGCCACGTAAAAAGGGCCATGGTGTGATGTGGCAATGCCGTGCCTGTTCAAAAGATTGCCATTTTCAGGATCACATCAACTGAGAATTCTTCCAGCTGCAAGACAATATACAATGTAGAGGTTGATTTTTTTTCTTAGACATTAAAAAACAGAGATAGATTTTAAGGCACTCTCATCTTAAAATATTAGAGTAAAGGACACTGTACTCCCCTCCCCCTTGAAGTTAATTAAAAACTACAAAAAGAATGAAAAACAGAAAAACTACCATCTTCAAAGAAAATTAGAGAAAAAAAGCACCTGTAAGTCCCCAAACAAAATTTTTAAAGCAAAAACATATCTTTACAGATAATGGGTAGAATACTGAGTTCTCAAAGCGTAGTTGGTACAAAGGTTCATCCAGTGATGACTGGCACACCTTTCCAATGCCGGTGGGTGTGAGAGGGCCCCAGGAGCATCCCTGATTCCATTCCCTACTCCAGGATGGCAGAAGAGACAGGGGAGGATGCGCTACAGATATGTAACCTCTTAAAGACTCCTACCGGAAGGATGGCAGGAAGAAGAAAGGAAGCAGCAACAGCAGGTTTGTTCTTATTGTGATCTAGATAAATCACCAAAGAGAACACCTGTTACACAGAAGGCTTCATTGTAAAAACATCATTCTTATCCTAACGTTACCCCAAAGGAACGACACCAAACGCTGAATACATGTATTCTAGGCAGAGGAGGCAGCATACTAAGAAAGCAGGCATTGTGAAACAATGCACCCAAATTGCAATTGCCAACCAGCCCATTCCTCTGCCTTCTGCCTCTTCCAGCACCATTCTGTAGTAAATGGCCCTCCCAGATGGATTGGTGCCCTCGTAATGAATAATTATCAGAAACAATCCAGCATGAGATCTATACTTAAGTAACAACCGGAGAGAGAAGGGGAGAAAGAAAAAGCTGAACAAATAAAAATTTAGATGAAGAACAAATTTCCAAATATCCCACCAAATGAGAAAAATTCAAGCATGTACTTTTCCATAGGCATCAACTAAATAAACATAGGCTCTTGAAAAAGAACTGAAAGAGGTAAAAAAGAAGTAAGTATGGGAAACCCCTTCATGGATCACAGTCTTGTCATGGCAAAGGAGCTTGTGTAACTCAGTGTGACTATAAGCCATGCATGCAGGGCCACCCAAGATGGACAGATTGTAGCAAAGAGTTATGATAAAACTTGGTCCACTGGAGGAGGGAATGGCAAACCACCCCAGTAATCCTGCTGCAAGAACCCATGAAAAGGCAAAAAGATATGACACCAGTAAAGACGCTTCTTCCTTGGAAAGAAAGCTATGACAAACCTAGACAGCATATTAAAAAGCAGAGACATCACTTTGCCAACAAAATTCTGTATAGTCAAAGCTATTGTTTTTCCAGTCGTCATGTATGGATGCGAGAGTCAGACCACAAAGAAGGCTGAGCACCAAAGAATTGACACTTTCAAATTGTGGTGCTGGAGTAGATTCTTAGGAGTCTCTTGGACTGCAATTTCCTGTTCAATCCTACAGGAAATTAATCCTGAATATTCATTGTGAGAACTGATGCTGAAGCTGAAGTTCCAATACTTTGACCATCTGATGCAAAGAGCCAATTCATCAGAAAAGAACCTGATGCTGGGAAAAATTGAGGGCAGCAGGAGAAAAGGGCAGCAGAGGATGAGATGGTTAGATAGCATCACTGACTCAAGGAACATAAATCTAAGCAAAATTAAGTAGACAGTGAGGGACAGGGCAGCCTGGCATGCTGTAGTCCATGGGGTCACAGACACGACTTAACAACTAAAGAACATCAACAATTATGGAAAAAGAGAATTAGTCAATAGTAAGCAGGAAAAGTTCAGAAGAGAGGTTCAAGAAAGAAATAAAGCCATCACCAAAATGAAATGAAATTTTAGTTACAATATACCATTTTCACCTATCAGACAGAGAGAGATTCAACTAGCAGATAGTGCACACGGCTACCAAAGTTATAAGTGGATAGATAACAGAGTCCCACAGTACACAAAGTGGGAATGTCAGAGGCCAAATTTGGCAGTATTAGCATTAGAACGCTACAGGCACAAAATTAGTCTTGCAGCATTCTTTTTAACAGTAAAATTTTGCCAGCAACCTAAATGTGCACTAAAAGGAGACTGGTTCAAGTTTGATAAACTCAAACAAAATGATCTGATATAGTTATTTAAAGAATAAGGTGCTTATGAACAAATATCTCTTAAACTGTCAATTAGGTTTAAAAAATGAGTTGCAGAATAGCACAATATGAAATAAATTCATTTGTGTAAAATGAAAAAGGGTATATCTTTTATCAATTTTTGTATTTAAATGCACACATATGCATACAAGTTTCTGGAGGATTACACAAGAAACTGTTACTTATAAAACAGATAACAAATGAGAAACTACTTTATAGCTCAGGGAACTCTACTCAGTGCTCTGTGGTGATCTAAATAGGAAGGAAATCCAAAAAGGATATACATATGGATACATATAACTGATTCACTTTGTTGTATAAGAAAAACTAACACAACATTGTAGAGCAACTGTACTCCAATAAAAATTAATTAAATAATACATACTGCTATATGCAAAATAAATAACCAACAAGGACCTACTGTGTAGCACAGGGAATTATATTCAGTAATTTGCAATAACCTATAAGAGAAAAGAATCTGAAAAAGATCAGGTATTTGTATATATAACTGAATCACTCACTGTACTGTACACCTGAAACTTACACAACATAGTGAGTCAACTACACATCAATTTAAAAAAAGAAACTGTTACTAGTGTTCATCTATGGTGAGTGGGGTGGGGGACGGGATTGGAAGGAAATCTCTATTTGATGAATAGATCTTTGTACTTTTTAAAAAAGTACTATGTAATTATCAATTTTTAATTTAAATAACTACTTAAAAAAGAAATAGAGAGGAAATAGGGGAGGGAAGGGGTGGTGGCTAAAGGTCTTGTTCTTCCTCTGGCTTCTGTCCAGTTCCAGTGATCTGAGGAATTGTAAACTTCTCTAGGGATGGAGGATGGGAAGAAAATTCCATTGGTATATGAAAGTAGAGTAAGCGATTGTAGAAGGGGGTAGGTGGTGAAGGGGAGTGGCTTGAGATAATCAAAAGTTTAAAGATGTAATCAATATTTGTGAAATGCTTGCAGTTCGCAAAGCACTTCATATGCATTATCTCCATGACATCTCTGAGCATCGCTGTAAGTTATGTGCTTATCAGGCCCACCTTATAAACAAAGGCCTAAGTGGATATGAGACCTCTCTAAAGACACTCAACTAGTAAATGGCTGGGCTGGAATCCAAACCAGGCCGTGCCCTCCAGAGCGACTGTTCTTTGCCCCACATTGTGCTGCCAGGCACGCGAGCTGAGGGTCCTGAGAGGCAAGGAGAGGGATTGTGTGGATGAGGAAGTCAGAAACTGGGTGGTGAGGCAGTTTCTCTGTATGTGGTCTCAGGACAGGCTTGAGGAGTGCTGCCAACTCTATGTGTCTGAGAAGACAAAACCAGCCCAGAGGGAAAATTCATCCCACTGAGGAGTTTAAAAAAAATTTCCAGTTGGAAATTGCATTTCATCATTTCATCCTCTAAAGCTCAGAATCCAACTCCCCATGGTTGCCTTGACTTAAAAAAAAAAAAAAAGATCCCAGCATCCCAATTCAATACACAGTGCACAGTAAGTTGGAAGTCCTGTGCATCCATGCTGAGAAAGGCTGACTGACTTGGCACGTCCTGGCAAATAAGACAGGAGACTGCACACCCGTCAGGCATCTGAACCCATTTTCATCATTCATCATTATTAAAGAAGATAGATTTGTGCTCCTGTGCAGACAGTGGATAGTACTAATCTGCAGTGAGATATTTAGAGACTAGGAGGTTCTGTATCACTAGTTTCCTGGGAAATGGTTTTTCTCAATCTAAAGGCCAACCAGACAAAGACAAGGAAGTCCAACAAAAGAGAGGGTATGGGTATACATATAGCTGATTCACTTTGCTATACAGTAGAATTCAACACAACATTGTAAAGCAATGATACGCCAATAAAAATTTTAAAAACCAAAAGGAAAAAAAGAATGACTAAGAGATTTTCTGAGCTCTATTTCGGCCCAGAGAGCTGCAAACCTGAACAGAAAGAGGAAATCAGTTAAAAGGGAGCGTTGGATTGGAGTCAGTCAGATTGGGTTTAAGCCCTACCTCCTCCCATGCACATACTATCTTTTGCAAATTCCCTCTTTTGCCTAAGCTTCAATACAGCCCTGAAGCTTGATTTACTCACTTCCTAGGTTTTATAGTAAGGATCAAACAAAAGAGCCTATGTAACCAATAGCAACTTAAACTTCTGTGTTCAATCAGCTACGTTTACTTTAATCAAAGTAGCAATTCAGAGGAAACGAAAGACCTTGATTGGGGCAAATAGACCCACTTATATCCAGGAGGCATGCTGATCAGAAAAGCCTAAAGCAGGTGAGAAGCAGCAGAAGTGAGGTAGCACCGGGGATCACCAAGGTATTCCTCCGATTGCCCCAGGAGGGCAGGTCTGAGGAGGAGCCGGCAGGGGTGGAGCCAGGTCAGGGCGGGAGGTTGACTCACCCCTGGCCAGGTGCCAGCTCCACCAGAGTAAACTGGTCAAGGAGACAGGCTGAAGCGGATACCGTTCTCCCCTGGGGCTGGCCAGAAACAAGTCCTAGGGCCTATGGTACAGAGTGAAGTAAGTCAGAAAGAGAAAGGCAAATATCATATATTATTGCATACATATGGAATCTCGAAAGATGGTACCAACAATCCTACATGCGGGGCAGCAAAGGAGACACAGACATAAAGAACAGACTTTTGGACTCCGTGGGAGAAGGGGAGTGTGGGAGGAGTTGACAGACTAGCACCAAAACGTATACCCTACCGTATGTGAAACAGATAGCCAGTGGGAGTTTGATGTATGTTGCAGGACGCCCAAAGCTGGTGCTCTGTGACAACCTGGAGGGGTGGGGTGGAGAGGGAGTTGGGAGGGGTGTTCAGGAGAGAGGGGACATGTGTGTGCCTATGGCCGATTCATATCGATACATGACAAAAACCATCACAACATTGTATAGCGATTATCCTTCAATTAAAATAAATACATTTTTTAAAAGATGAGAAATAAATCCTAGGCTTTTGGCAGGGCTCACAATGCTTAGCAGGAGACTTGCCAAGGATGTGAAAACTGCAAGCAAAACAAAGAGGCAGCCTGGGGATGGGCTGCTGTGGGGTGGAGGACAGACTTTTTTTAACCTCATCTATGAGTCGTCCAAGGTTACTGAGGATGAGCTGTTTCTATTAGGAAATCGCCTTTCTTGCTGCTGTGATCAGGCCAACTAAGCTATCACTGATGTTATAAAACACCCCTGTGATTAGCCAAGATTGGAGGGGGTGGAAGCAGGTGGAGGGGCCAATTCTCCGTGTATACTAACTTAGCTTCTTAGAAAGCCTGGCACTTACAGAAATGGTTTCCCTGAGTCATGGTCTAATGTTCGTCTCTAGGTTCTTGTTGAAAGTCTACGAAATAGCCCCAGGAAGGCTGTTTCCTATACTCTTCACTATGTCATTCAAATTCTTTAATAAAAAAAAAAAAATTTCCATTTGGCAAATTCCTTTTAGAATTGACAGGAACATTAGAAAAGGGCATAGAGTTTTTGATTAAAGAGACTTTTAATTGGAATGGGGGCTCTTTCATACACTAGTGACACTCTTGACAAATGACCTAGCTTGCTTCTTAAATGGAGGTCGTAACACTACCTGGAGGGGTGTTATAGGAATTGCAGCCGCTGTTTATTGGATGTTTACAATGTGCAAAGCACTCTGCAAGAGCCTAATAAGCATCTTAGTGAATTCTTATAGCAAATGTGTGAGTGCAGAATCATCTTCTCCCCAGCTCACAGATAAAGGGATTGCAGCCCCGAGGTCAAAGTTACTTGCCTGGTGTCTCCCAGTCGGCAAGGACAAAGGTGAAAGCTCTTGGCAGTTCTTCAGTGGGTACTGAGCCAATGCCAGCTGCCTTGTCCTGTTTCCTTAAAAATCTGAAACATCACCTTTGCAATGATTGAAAGACCGAGTTCTAATTTTCCCTGTTCTTCCCTCATGAACAATTCAAAACCAGTAACTCTGATTCAGGAGTATTTAATCCCCACCCAAGTTGCTAATGGTTTTGAAGTTTCTATTATAAAAGCGCTATTATAGATATGTTTCTTGAAAGCCATTTTGCACTCTTTTGGAAACAGTTTATAAATCCAGGGTCCTTAGATGAGTAACTAACTGCAAGATGACTGCAGCCCTGAATATAAAATAAGTCATTTTTTTTAAAAAATTCAAACACATTAGAATTCCTGAATCCAAATAAGGACTGCCCTTTAAAAGGGAAACCTCCATAGGCTAAAGACATAATTCAGTGATAAATAATTAAAAATGTTAAAATGACTCCTCTTTGGGAATTGCCTTTAGTATCTATGGCATAATTTTCACATCCCCCAAATAATGGCAAATTCACATTGGAAGTGGGGGGGTTAATTTTTAGAAACATAGCAGTCATTCAGAACTAAAACTCTAGACAGAGAAGAGTGATTAAACTTGGAAAAGTAGACTTTGCTCCAAAGCCAAATGACTACGTAAAATAAGTCACAACTAAGCTTTCTCATGAAGGTTATTAATCAGCTGTAAAGACTTTGTCAAATCCCAATCAGCAGACAGATGTTTCAGAGGAATTTGCCTACAAAGCCACTGAGAAGATGGCCACTTGTGAAGGTGGGGACCACCCTTCTGGCTGCAATGATGACTGGAAGTGGGAGGGTCCCAGTGAGGGAGGCCAGGGTGGCTCATGTGATTGCCACGAGAAGATGGGCTCAATGTAGCCAGAGAGCATTTGAATTAGGCACCTCAGACACAGGGAGTATGGAGAGGATGATGCTAAAAGTCATCAGACACCTGCTTTCTCATTTAGTACAGATCAGATTGCTGTGGAGAGAAACATCAAGAACTTTCGTGTAAAGGGCCAAGCTTGAGTGAAAGATGTGAAAGAGGAAGGATGTTCAACCTGAAGACAGTAAGAAGAATCTCAGGAATCACTGCATCTGAGCTAAGTGTCACAGCATCTTCACGTATTATGACTCTGAGACACTGTGTTTATCATGCCCAGATCTAGTTGAGCAGTAATCTTCATTGTGAAATGGATGCGGTGGGTAATGTGACGAAGCCCATTTGATGGTAAAAAGGAGGAGACTTAGATAAATTAGTTAACTAATTCTTCAGAGTCACTCAACTTACAACTAAACTATTACCAGGACCTCGATCTGCTGTCCTCAACTTCTGAATTTAACTAATTTTGTCTTCTCGTTATTGATAAAGACATATAAATTTTGAGTTATTTTCTACAAAGGAAGGATCATAGTGACTTTAGCAGTCTTGATTAGCATCTCAGAAATTATATCTAAAATAGCTTCAAAGACTAGGGAAGCCTCTACCTGACACCTTGTGTCTGAAAATCTAAAAAAGCATGCACACCAAAACATTGAATTGTGTGTCACCCTCTTCCTCTTGAAGGAAGCAAAAAGGTCACAAATTACATTCCTGGTGATTATAAGCTGTATCTCCTTTTCTAAAATACAATCTTCAACAAGCAGTCAGCTACTCTTCCTAAAATGTACCCTACGGCAGAGATCCCATGAGTCAGACTTGTCAGCCCAATCTAGCTAATTACCCACAAGATGCAGAGCCCAAAGTCATGCTCAAGCTCTCCCAGCTCCCTTCCAGATCACCCCTCAGTCATCTAAACAAGAGCCCAGTATTTGAGCTCCGGCAGCCTTGACACTCAAAGCAAGTCATTTTACACCTAGACCTGAATTTGAGCCAAATTCCTAAAAAAAACTGCAAGGAAAGTTTCAAGTGTGTACTCCTCAAGAAAGAGATTTCTTACTAATTTCTTTATCCTCAACATCAGTGTGATATCTGTAACAAAGGTGGTATTTAGGAAGAACCTGAAGTAGATGAAGGGGGAAAAAAAGGGAAAGATGAAGGCAAGGAGAGAGATAGCGAAGGAAAGGCAAAAGGAAGGAGGGAGAGAAGGAGAGTGAGTCAGAAGGGAAACCTGCGTCCTGCACCAAGTACAGCGGAGTCTGTTCCGCAGTCCTTATTCCTGGACTTTGTAGCAAGGCAAAGAAGTAGCCGCGTCAGCTCGCCTGCTCACCAGTTTTCAGCCCTCAATGATTTTTAATGAAAAACAGTTATAAAAACACATGGTTTGTGTTCACAAAAACAGCCGAGGAACAAAGAAAAATGAAGACCGGGAGTTGATTCCACCCAAGAGGCCTTTCACCGGGAATTCTTGGCTTACTTTCTCTCTGAGCTATGCCCACCTCAGGAGAGAGACTTCATCGTGGCAAAACAGAGATCCAAAAACAGGGGGAAAAAAAAAAAAGGAAACCCACCAGGCCTTGGGGAGTCTGGTTTCCAGTTGCACTCTGTCTTCTTGGGCCGTGTTTACTGAGGAGATGGTGGAGGTCCTGATTCTTCCAGGGACAAGCATGTCTTCTCTGTAAGTTCTTCTGTCCCCATGACTATGCTGATGCTGTCATCTGTAGCCAAATAGATCCCAGGAGATACTTAACTCTGCTATGGCTTATGTAGGTTTTTTGGGTTTTTTTTTTTTTTTTTTGCCTCACACATTCATTTTGCAATTATTTCTTGATTGTTTGCCATGCATCAGGCACTGTGCATTATTACTCATCCCTTCCTGTGCAACAGCATCATGGGGGAAAGCAGAAGTCTATGGCTTTGAGCAATGCCTCCCATGGCCTTTTGCTCATTTAGAACCTCCTTGGACTTCTTCCCAGGTACCTGTGGAGGGCAGCAGAACCCTTGAACTCACTGGAAACAAGTTCTATAATGGCTCCTAATAACTAACATACAAAGTCAAAAGTCTTCCCTGACTTTCAAGATTTATGTCATTCAGCTGCACAAGCCTAGCCCCTCCCTTGCTACACAGGAGTGCCAAGTTTCTCTGAGTCTTCTGTACCTTCTTTTCATGTCAAGGTCACTGATATCCCATATGGTGGCTTTGTAAGAATTTAGAAACAAGTATTCTTCCCTGAAGACTTTTTTCCATCTGATGCAAGATTGGTCAGAATAGATAATTTTGCTAGAACAAAGCATTTAACTTTGATCTCCCAGAGAAGTCTCATAATAATGATATACATTATGCCCCCCACCGAGTGAATGCACCTGTTTAGATTTTGTGTCTTTGTGTGTGTGAGACAGTGCACAGTGGCACTGTGTGCTGCCTTTCAGTTGAGTGGCTCCACTTCTCATTCTTTTCATACAGTTTCTCTGATTCACATCGCAAGTTTTCCACAACCATTTCCCTAATTGCTTATTCATACATTCCACAATTATTACTAGGCCCCAGGAATACAGCTGTAAACATGATGGGTGAGGTCTCTGGTCTCATAGGGAGGGACTATACACAAATATTTGTGCACAAATAATTACAGAAAGGGAAAGGGCAAAAAAGAAGATAAGTGTGATGGACTTGCATGCAATAGGGAGACTTCCTAGGAGGGTTCAGAAAGCTCGTTCTGAACAGCTGATACTTGAATGATGAAAAGCCAGTCATGCAAGAATTTGGGGATAAATATTCCCTGGTGGCTCAGGGGACACAAGAGGAACGGATTCGATCCCTGAGTCGGGAAGATCCCCTGGAGGAGGGCATGGCAACCCACTGCAGTATTCTTGCCTGGAAAATCCCATGGACAGAGGAGCCTGGCAGGTTTTAGTCCTGGGGGTTGCAAATTGTCAGACATGATTGAGCAACTGAACATGAGCATCACAGTTAAAAGAAAGAGCAAGCATAAAGGCTGTGGGGCAGGACTGTGTTTAGCAAGTTCAGGTTCCAGAAAGGATGACCACTATGGGGAGAGCGGTAAAAGTGATAGGAAATAAAGTCAAGAGGTAGGCAGGGCCTAGGGCATATGAGGTTTCATAGCTGTATGAGGGAGTTTGGATTTTATTCTAGGATTTAAACAGAATTTAAACAAAGAGGTATCATCTGATCTAACTGTTTTAGAAATCCTTCTGTCTTCTCTGTGGAAAATGAATTGTAGGAACTAGAATGGATCAGGAAAACTAGTTAGGTGTGGAGCAGTCTGTCTAATGTATAAAGGTTCTTTCTGACCCTGCCTCACCAGTGGTCCCCACCATGCATATGGTTCTGTGTTCCTAGTTGCAAATGGCAGGCTCCATTTTAAGCTGAAAAGGGATTAATTTTAGATTTTAAGTAATTCCCAGAATTTAGAAAGAGGCTGAAGAAGCAGTCTTGAGATCAAACTTCTTGGAGGTCTGTCCCAAACCATACAGGAGGACCAGCTTGGGAAGGACACTGCAATAACTGCTTTGCTGAACTCTGAAAGCTGGAGCTCAGCTAACCTGTAGCCTCTGACAGTGAGGGTAATCCTGTGTCCAGACAGCCATGGGACGTTGCTGTTCTTGCTGTCTCCGTTGCACAGGTAGGCGCCCAGTGGTTAGAGGTGGGAATTGGGCTCCACCAGCAACTAAGTTGGAACAGGCAATTTCTTCCCAAGACTTTAGAAGGCCTGGGAGTCAGAGGTAGGAGGTCAGCCAGAGCTTGTATAAGAAAACATAAGTCCATATACCATGAAGATCAAGGCTGGCTGTCAAGACCAAGGAAACCAGAGGGATGGAACAACTCTGTGGTCATAACCCTAGGTGGTTGGGCTGAGAATGTGACATCCAATCGACAGGACAAGCCCAAGCTAAAACACTCCCACAGCCACATTCTGGGCTGGAATTGCCTCTCCTTTACAGATTTTCTGCCAATAGCTACACAGTTAATTTTTTACTATTTATTTATTTGGCTGCATTGGGTCTTAACTGCAGCATGTGGTATCTTCGATTTTCGTGGCAGCATATGGGTTCTTCTTCATTGCTACATGCAGGATCTTTTTTAGTTGCGGTATCCGAACTCCTAGTTGTGGCATGTAGGATCTAGTCCTTGACCAGGGGTCAAACCCAGGTCACCTGCATTGAGAGTGCAGAGTTTTAACCACTGGACCACCGGAAAGTCCTGCCTCATACGGTTCTTACTCCCTTAATTCCAATGCAAATATATTTCAGCCTCACCAGGATCATCTATGTTGATATGACTCAACTTTCCCCCATTTTGTTTCCTATTCAACACAGACCCTTAGGTGATCAGTCTTTACTCATTTATCCACGTTTTTCTTTGAAACTCTTATCTCTGGATATTTCCTTCAAGCATACTTACATTGAAAAAAATCTCAGAGAAAGACACTCGCTTGCCTAGTATCTCAAATGATGGCTCCCCAACTTTCCTCTGGGGAGTCTCCCCTGCCACCATTTTGTCTATGAAGCCACAAGGCTAAAGCCTTCAATGCACTATGTTCACTCTGGCCCCAGTGATAGATTCAGGAATAGATAGATACATGACTCAAGCCAATCAGGACCAATAAGGATCAGGAACTGTGAGGACTTTCTGCTGGAGTCAGAATGGTCTATTTCAAAATGGGGCCAATCCACAGGGAACAGAACTGAGAAACAACAGATCCTAGTGACATCATTTGATTCCTGTACCAGATTTATTGATGACAGCCTTGCATTTGTATTTTCAGTTCTTCAGCTAACACAGCCACTGTTTAAGCCAATTTGGGTTGGGTTATTTGTCACTTGCAATCAGATAAATTCATTCTTAATTGAGTCTCCTAGACCATCGTTGCCATTTTGCTTCTCCGCTTCCAGAATGGTTAATGAATGTGCATATGTGCTCAGTCACTTCAGTTGTGTCCGACTCTATGTGACTCTGTGATCATAGCCCTCCAGGTTCCTCTGTCCATGGGATTCTCTAGGCAAGAGTACTGGAGTGGGTTGCTACTTCCTTCTCCAAGGGATATTCCCAGCCGAGGAATTGAACCCACATCTCCTGCATCTGCTGTACTGCAGATGTCAATTTATTACTGCTGAGCCTCCGGGGAAGCCCAGTTAATGAATACCTTGCTCTAAATACATGATCTCTAGTTGCGATTCTAAACCCACCTCACAATTCTACCTCACATTCTCAGTAACATAGTCACTTTTCTATAAATGATTGCTCCCAACTTTCACTGCTCTCCTCAAACATCCACATTATTCTCCTCTTTATACATAATAAAGGGCTTGCCTGCTGACTCAGTAACCAAATCAAAGCTTTCTTTATTTACCCAGTCTTGCCCTTACAAAGGCCACCAGCAACTAATAACAATTGTTGTGGTACTCCATAAATTTTACTTAAAGAAGACTCTCTTTCTCCCTTGTATCTAAGAAGCTATATGAACTTTGTTTATTTTATAACCCAAGTATAGCATCTGGAAGATCATGGCATCTGCTCCCATCACTTCATGGCAAATAGATGGGGAAAAAATGGAAACAGTGTCAGACTTTATTTTGGGGGGCTCCTAAATCACTGAGGAATGTGACTGCAGTCATGAAATTAAAAGATGCTTTC
Organism: Antilocapra americana; assembly: GCA_007570785.1. Taxonomy (NCBI): domain Eukaryota; kingdom Metazoa; phylum Chordata; class Mammalia; order Artiodactyla; family Antilocapridae; genus Antilocapra; species Antilocapra americana. Next base: position 29,697,740 of record ML663009.1, on the reverse strand, counting down.
TCCTTGGAAGAAAAGCTATGACAAACCTAGACAGCCTATTAAAAAGCAGAGACATTACTTTGCCAACAAAAGTCCGTATAGTCAAAGCAATGGTTTTTTCCAGGAGTCCTGTACAAATGTGGGAGTTGGAACATTTAAAGAAGGCTGAGCACCAAAGAATTGATGCTTTTGAACTGTGGTGCTGGAGAAGACTCTTGAGAGTCTCTTGGACAGCAAAGAAATCAAATCAGTCACTTCTAAAGGAAATCAACCCTGAATATTCATTGGAAGGACTGATCCTGAAGCTGAAGCTCCAATACTCTGGCCACATGATGTGAAGACTGACTCATTGGAAAAGACCATGATGCTGGGAAAGACTGAAGGCAAAAGGAGAAGAGATGAGATGGTTAGGTAGCATCACTAGCTCCGTGGCATGAATGTGAGCAAACCTGGGGAGGTAGTGAAGGACAGGGAAGCCTGGTGTGTGCAGTCCATGAGGTTGCAAAGAAGCAGACATAACTTATTGACTAAACGACAACAGAATATATACTGTATTTTATATATAATGGAATATTACTCAGTCATAAAAATAATAAAATCTAGCAATTTGTGACATGGATGGACCCAAAGGAATGATTTCATTTGCATGTAGAATATAAAAAAGAAGACACACAAACAAAGCAAAAACAGATTCATACACAGAGAGAAGGAATTGGTAGTTGCCAGAAGAGAGGGGAGGGAAAAATAGGGAAAAGAGATTAAAAGGTACAAATTTTCAGTTTCATAATTAAGTCATGAGGAAATAATATACAGCAAAGGTGAATACAGTCAATAAAATTGCAATAATTTTGCATAGGAACAGATGGTTACTATACTTCAATTTTTTTTTTTTTAAAAAAGGAAATGTTTGCTTTTCTTTTCTTTTTTTTTAATTGTTTTCGCCATACAATGTCATGATATCACCATGGGTTTACATATGCTCCCCCTCCAGAACCCCCCCTCCTCCCTCCCCCCCCCGGAAATCTCGCTGCACCAGCCCCGAGCATCAATCCTGGGCTGGCGATTGATTAGACATATGATAATTAACTTATTTCAATGCCCTTCTCCCATATCATCCCACCCTTACCCTCATCCACAGAGTCCACAAGTCTATTCTATACATCTGCGTTCGTTTTGCTGTCTCGCATGTTGGGTTCTCATTACTGTCTTTCTAAATTCCATATATATGTGTTAATATACTGTATTGTTGTTTTTGCTTCTGGCTTACTTCACTCTGGATAATGGGCTCCAGTTTCGTCCATCTGAGTAGAATTGCTTCAAAGAAGACATAAAAATGGCTAACAGACACATGAAAAGATGTTCAACATCACTCATTATCAGAGAAATGCAAATCAAAACCACAATGAGGTATCACTTTACACCAGTCAGAATGGCTGTAATCCAAAAATCTACAAGTAATAAATGCTGGAGAGGATGCGGAGAAAAGGGAACTCTTACACTGTTGGTGGGAATGCAAACTAGTACAGCCACTATGGAAAACAGTGTGGAGGTTCCTTAAAAAGCTGCAAATAGTCCTGCCATATGACCCAGCAATCCCACTGCTGGGCATACACACCGAGGAAACCAGAATTGAAAGAGCCCCGTGTACCCCAATGTTCATCGCTGCATTGTTTACAATAGCCAGGACATGGAAGCAACCTAGATGCCCATCAACTGACGAATGGATAAGAAAGCTGTGGTACATATACACAATGGAATATTACTCAGCATTAAAAAAAAATTCATTTGAAGCAATTCTACTCAGATGGACGAAATGTTTGCTTTTCTTAATGTGGCCCAAATTATGAGTTGAGGTCCTAGTAGTCTGTGATATCTATTGAACTAAAAGCTGAACTGCCTAACCTATACTTTATAAAACCAGAGAAGCATTGGGAATCAAAATGTTATCATATGCCTCTAACCTCTCCCTCATTTGCACCCTGTCTGGATGTTCTCTAGGGTTCTTTCCATCTGCAGCAGTCTGTGAGATATCTAAGGGGATGACTGTCAAGCCTAAGGCAGATCTTCACCCACTTTGATTCACACACCACCTTTGCTTCATTAGAAATGCCCTTGATAGCGATGGAAAGAAAGGAAACATACAGCAGTTTCGATTGCTGTGGGCTGCAATGTATATACCTGGATATGTGGGAAGAAGGTCTCTGATGGGGAATGTAGCTCAGCTGAATCACTTTGGTTTAAAGGGTAACAAGGCACAGAAGTAGAGTCAGTATTACTCCTGCTTTAGGAAGGAGGGAACTGAAACTACTCTGGCTGAGAGTCCCCGTTGCCATGGTGAACTTTGGTTACAGGTACCGATTATTAGTTACTCTGCAGAACTGGACAGACCCTACCAAGCCTTTTCAGGAACTGCTGACACATCACTTCATTTATAAGGCTTTTACATCTACATATGCCATCTATATTATAACAATTAAAGTAAACATAAAAAGAGGAATTTCATTTGCTTTACTCCAATTGGAGGTTATTTTCCAAAATCTTAATGAAAAAAGCAAACAGAAACAACCCAAATTTTGCATGACTGGGAAATGTGTTTTTTACTGAAGGTGTCATCTTTGGGAATGTAAGGATAGATGTAGTTTAGAGGGGTTTAGGGAATTTTCAGCCATAATGATGTCATAGTTTCAAAGTTCAGTTCAGTTGCTTAGTCGTGTCCAACTCTTTGAGGCCCCATGGACTGCAGCACACAAGGCTTCCCTGTCCATATCCAACTCCCAGGGTTTACTCAAACTCATGTGCATCGAGTCAGTGATGCCATCTGACCATCTCATCCTCTGTTACCCCCTACTCTTCCTGCAGTTAGTCTTCCCCAGAATCAGGGTTTTTTCCAATGAGTCAGTTCTTTGCATCAGGTGGCCAAAGTATTGGAGCTTCAGCTTTAGCATAAGTCCTTCCAATGAATATTCAGGACTGATCTCCTTTAGGATTGACTGGCTTGATCTCCTTGGAGTCCAAGGGACTCTCTAGAATCTTCTCCAACACCAGAGCTCTAAAGCATCAATTCTTCAGTGCTAAGCTTTCTTTATAGTCCAACTCAAATCCATACATGATCACTGGAAAAACCATAGTTTTGACTAGATGGACCTTTGTTAGCAAAGTAATGTCTCTGGTTTTTAATATGCTGTCTAGGTTTGTCACAGTTTTCTTCCAAGGAGCAAGTGTGTTTTAATTTCATGGCTGCAGTCACCATCTGCATAGATTTTGGAGCCCAAGGATATAAAGTCTGTCCCTGTTTTCACTGTTTCCCATCTATTTGCCATGAAGTGATGGGACTGGATGCCATGATCTTAGTTTTTTGAATGTTGAGTTTTAAGCCAACTTTTTGACTCTCCTCTTTCACCATCATCAGGAGGCTCTTTGGTTCCTCTTCACTTTCCACCATAAGAATGGTGTCATCTGAATGTCTGAGCTTATTGATATTTCTCCTGGCAACCTTGATTCTGGAGCTTGTGCTTCATCCAGTCTGACATTTTGCATGATGTACTCTGCATCAAAGTTAAATAAGCAGGGTGACAATATACATCCTTGATGTACTCCTTTCCCAATCTGGAATCATTTGGATGTCAGCACATGGCAGAGCAGACAACTGCCTTTGTTGTAGGGTTCTACAGAGTGGAATCTCACCTCTCCTGGAAACACAGAAAGCAGGGGAATACTCACGTTCCTGCAGGCACACTTTGTGGCCATTGACCCTGCCGACATTCTCTTCACTGGTTATAAAACTAGACCAGCCTTTCCTTGCAGTGTGGACAGTACAGATTGCCACATGAAAGAGGACATCCATGCAGACTGTGAGAAATGCATGCCAGCCTCCTCTGGAACAACCGTAACAACTAATATTTAAACCCACTGTACATATGAAAAGCAGAACAGACCACTCACTTTTGAAGAGGGAAATACCAATAACCAAACTCAATACTAATTTCACGTGAATAAAAAATAGTGACTATGTACCATTTTCAGAATGGTCAGCCCAGGAGAAAGTTATTCCTCCAAGGTGGCTTGTGCTGAATCTTAAAAAGTTTCCTGCTATTTTATCCTTTAGCCACAGTTGTTCCTTCTCTTTGCTGACAAAACCTATGACATACTTAAAAATAGAACAAGGCATAGTTTTTTCCTAAGACTAAAATTCATTGCATTTGCATTTATTGCATTCACAAACAACAGATGTAAATTTGTTTTGCATATAAGTCAATAGTGCCTGAAATACTCATATAGATTTAAAGTAAATATCAATATTCTATGAAAAATGTAAAAAACTGAAATTATTTTCCACACTATGAAGCTAAATATGCTTGAAAAGAAAAGAGAAAGTTGTAAATGGTGCTGCTGTGCACATTGGGGTGCATTTGTCTTTTCAAGTTGGAGTTTTCATTTTTTCTGGATGTATGCCCAGAAATAGGATTTCTGGATCATATGCTAGCTCTAGTTTTAGTTTTTTTTGAAAAAACCCTCATGCTGTCTCAGTGGGGGCCTTCACCAATTTGCACTCCCACCAACAGTGCATGGGGTTCCCTTTTCTCAACACCCTCTCCAGAACTTATTGTTAGTGTTCATAGTGAGTGTGTACTTGGTCGTGTCAAGCTTTTTGTGATCCCATGGACTGTAGCCTGCCAGACTGCTCCATCCATGGGATTCTTCAGGCAAGAGTACTGGAGTGGGTTGCCATTTCATACTTCAGGGGATCTTCCTGACCCAGGAATCAAACTCACATATCCTGTGTCTCCTGCATTGATTGGCAGGTGGATTCTTTACCGCTGAGCCACCCAGGAAGCCCATTAGTGTTCATAGCAGCACTATTTACAATGATCAAGACATAAAAGGAAACTAAGTGTCCATCAACAAATGAATAATAAATGGTAGATGAATTTATGTGGTATGTATTTGCAATGGAATATTCTTGGCCATAAGAAAGAATGAATTATTGCCATTTGCAGCAACATAGATGAACCTAGAGATTATCATACTAAGTGAAGTAAGAGAGAAATAAAAATCTATATGGTATCACTTTTATGTGGCATCTAAAAAATAATACAAATGAATTTATTTACAAAACAGAAATAGATTCACAGATGTAGAAGACACACTTATGGTTACCAAAGGGGAAAGGTGATTTTTTTTAAAAAAAGAAAAAAAATGTTTATCTGTTCATGTTACAAAGGAAAAAATATCCTTTGGAACTGAAAATAAATTTTTAAAAAACTGACTTAGGAAAAGGAGGAAGAACAAGAAATACGCAAACACCATTTGGTGATACTACTTCAAGCATATAACCTTAAAAACAACTTTCAGCTTAGCAATATTTATTACATGCCAACTAAATGCCTGGGATTATGCCAGGCCGCAAGACTAGAGAGATGACTAAGACAGGACCTTTGCTCTCTATAAGCTTCTACAAAACTCCCCCTTTCTTCCTACTCCTGGATTTCATTAAAGCCAATAACCACTTCTTCCTTTATTCCCTCCTATATCCTGTCATATTTCCATTTTAGCTTCAATTTTTTCCCCCTTTTTTTGGCAACTGTGGTTAACTCATCTCATCAGGCTAAGGAGCTCTTCTCTAGTTTGAAATTTACCAGGATGTTCTTTGACTAGTGACGTACGTCATTCTATTTATACCCCAAATCTTTCTCTATTTCTGCATCTGACTTCCTCTAGTCATGACCACTTTCCTAGATCTGAATGTCCTCCCTGATCAGAATTCACCTTCTTCATCTCCTTTCCACCATATCTATGAACATAAAGCTAATGTACTCAGTGGCCTGGTTTTCTTTTTTCCATTCCCAAAGCCCACCCTTTCCTCTGTGCTACCAAAGTTTGGAATTACTGCATGGTCCACATCTCCCAGACTTCTATTCTCTTGTTTCAGAGTCTCCTCCCTGCAGAAGGGAGGAATTATCCACCACCTGGATCCAAGAGAAATACCTTTTCCTTGCCAAATGAGTTGAAAAACAAATACCTCCAAACAAAATCAAATCATTTTAGGGGCAGGATTTAACCAAGGGGGAGCATCCATTCTTCATTCCTGCTCTTAAAATCAGGTACATAACTCAGGAGGCATAGACTTTCCCTTTCTCTGCTGTATCATCTGAGTTCCTGCAGCCCTCACTTCCCAATGACTACAGTGAGATTACAGTAATGAGACAAAGATACTCTTGCTCTCAATCTTCAAGAAAGCTGAGGTCCTTGAGATTCTTCCCATATAGCTGTGAGAAGACACAAGCTTTGGCTAACACATGCCTGCCCTGCCCTTCCCCACTTTTCTGTTCTGCTCTGAAGCACAGTAATGCTGATTTTCATTGCCATCATTAATAAAGGAGCAGTTATGTTGATGGCTTATGGCATCTCTGTCAGGGCCTCCGCCTCGGCCATCGACTGTCCAGGGCAGGTCTCTGTACCCAAGGCCCTGGCGCTCCATTTCTGACATGTGTGACACATGTTGTTGAAGCCAGGAGAGGGAGCTGATTCTGATCAACACCCGCACCGCGTCTGCTTACTCTTCCCTCCCCATACTCCTACCACTTCAAGGGCACGTACATCAGCAACAAGAGAGCCGTCTCCTGTTTCTGCTGACACTGTTCTGCTTATATTTTAAGCTCTCAATAGCCCATTGAGATTCTAGCAAACCAGTCTTTCTGGTTGTTTTTACTCTAATTGCAGCTCCCTAAACATAGGACTCATATGAGAATCGATAGTTGGTGGATCATTGACAACTGAGTGATAAACACTTGAATTTAAAACTTCTATTCCATTTCTGCACTTCTCCAGCCCACCCTTTAGCTAAACTTTCTGCTAGATTCTCTTTTTCCTTAGAGTGAATTCTGTATCTCGCATAAACAGAACTTTGGCAGACCTGTCCTGCCATTCCTCCTAACCATGTCTAAAGGAAATACTAAAAATCCATTAAAAAGTGCAGGAGAGAACCTAGCTATGGATGAGTGACCGAGAATCAGCACATGAGTCCAGAAGAAAGACATCCTCTGATAACATCTTTCAGATGCGTTTGGCTTAACAGTGATTTTCAACTGATGAGCTGCTTTGGAAGAAACTAAATTAGAAAAGTCACTAATGAGAATCCTATTTGTTCTTCCAGCTATTTGTTTCTTCTGAATAAGAGCTTTATGCCTTAATTACAGCTCGTAGTGACTGCCAGTAACTATTATTGCACAATTTCTTAGAATTCACTCTCCCATAATTATAAACAGTCAATATTTCCACAGAACCAAAGTTCTCAATGTTGGTTAGAGGCTTATTTAAAGTTAATAACTGAGCTTCACATCAGCACCACAAGCTCAAGATGCAAACTGACTTCCTTGTGCCCATTCTTTCAGGTAGACATTTGCAGGAGAGACAAACCCTTATGTGATTTGCAGATCCTTAGGAGTTCTGAGATTCTTCCAAGGTGCTTACCTACTATGTTCATTCAAATATTGCATTCTCTCTTTCCTAGGAGAATTTATTTCCCCTGAAGATTTTCTCCAAAAATATATTTTTTTCTTACAGGGAATCCTGTTGCTTATGTAAACCGTCTTCACTTTTCTTTGGTCAAGCTGTGTAAAGCAGGCTATGTCTGTTTCTAATTGTTTTCTTACTCTTGGCTTTGAACTTCGTACACTTTCAGCTGGTGCCCTCTTTAAATCCCTTCTGCCCTAGGAGCGTAGCATTGCTAATGCAAACCATGACCAGCTCTTTGGGCTAGTTTTTATCTGCTCAGGAATATCTTGATCAGAGATTGCAGTTCTTATATCCCACTTGTGTAACTTTGGATATAATTTGATTTGATTCTATTAGACCAAGTTCATGGTAGACTGTCTTCTTTTCTGTGCTACTCTGATTTTATTACACTTTTTATGTGCTAGTGTTTCGCAAGAGCACCACACTTAACCTTTCCTCTGAGGACATCTCTTCGGTAATTTATCATAAAATTGTACATGGACTGTGCTTAGGTATCTTTGTGCAGCTTTCTCCTTATCATGATTACTACCCCAATCTGCAGACATCCAAATCAAGAGAAAAAATAGAAGGGGAAAACCTACAAAACTAGGAATTAAGAGTCTTTTATAAATATTGTTATGAGAAAGAGTTAAAGGTAAATTTAATTCTCCCCCCAAAGTTTTACTTGAATGTAGTAGGTGTGAGAACTCATGCAGTTTTATGTTTCAACCAAATAAGAGCTTTTAATTTCTCTGGGCTTTAGCTTCCTTTTGTGGAAAATCAGAATGGTACTGTCTGCCCTAAGATCTCTTAGGATTAGAATTATAAGAGATGATTGCACAAAGATAATTTCAAAATGTATAAAACACCACTCACACGCAATCTGATAATATTGTCACTAGAAGGACAGAAATAACATTGCTAGGAGAAAAGTTTATTTTCTCATTACATGATTTCCACTTAATTCTCAGGATCAGCCTTTTGATAAACAGAATAGACAGTTCCTGTGTGGTGAAATTCTGAGAGACTTGGACAGCATCTCAGACCGAAAAGATGCATTTGCCACCTGCTCATCGGTATTTGAAATGCAATCAATCACCAAGGACATATTTGTTAGAGATGAGGGTGGCAAAAAGAAACTTTTGAAAGAGAAACACTGACATGGATTCAAAACTATGATGTTAATTATAAACTGGCTCTAGAACACATCCTAGAAGCAGGTTTTGATGTTAGGGAGTTGGCTGTTCCTTGCTTGGTATACCAGTCTTCTGAAGGATATGTATCCTGACTTTCTCTGGACAGTTTCTCACTTCCTGGTCATTAGTTCATTATTAAAATGGCAGGGAAAGGTGGTAAAACACAATTATCTCCCATGATCACAGTTGACAATTGGCCTGAATAAGTACCCCCCACTCCAATACAAGGGGTGTAGGTCTACAAGGTGGATGGGGATATTCAAAATCCTCTTGCCAAGATCACTGTGAATCACAGAATGCCAGAAATAGAAAGTCACTTGAGAGACTATAATGAAGGACTCAGCAACACAAATATCTACAGGGGTTATATAGGTAATATAGAGATGTGAATCAGGTGGTACAAAGCAATAGGGAGTGACAGGGTCTGTGGCAAAACAAAGAGAGAATGTCGTGTGTCTTATAGCATTTAAATTCCAATTTAATTAAAAGAGTTGTGTTGATCAAATCAACCATATCCACACAGTGACATGTTTGTCCCCAGCTGCCATCCTGACCCAACTCCCTTGTGATAAAGGTGACCCAGCTGCAGTCACATGAGCACATAAGGCATGAGTTACCATGGCTCAGCCTGATAATTAAACTTCAAACTTATACCCCTCCCAGGGAACCCCGGTTGTTCCTGGGGTGCTTCACAGCTTTCTGTCTTTAGTCAGTCTGTGCTAGCTGCTCTGCTCTTAACCTTTCTCACTTCTCTGTCTCCTCATAGACTGCTGACCTCAAACCTGGTGAAGAAACATTACTATGGCTAATATGGAACCTACCCTTGTGGAAACACCATTGTCTGTTCCAAGGATGTTACCCTAGTGCCCTCGATGCCACCATTTCCCCAGGCTACAGAGAGAGGAGGATACGTCTCTGTCCAACTCAGTACTGCACTTTAGCAAATGGACCCCAAAGCCACGCTGTGTGAGCCAAGAATAGCAGAAGGCCTCCTGTGAAAACAGCCCCATTGCTTCCTTCCTTTCTCTGTGTGCATCTGTCATGCTCAACTCTAAAACAAATGCACAAACACCATCCATCTCTGTCAGAAAGAGCCACAGTACAGGCACAGTGAAAACAGTGCCAAGAACCATTTTCCCCACCCACCCCACTAACAAATAAGTGCAAATCTGCAAAGACATTGTTTTGACTAAAATATACACAAGAGTTTATATTTACTAAAAGAACCCAGCTTCTTTGTTCAGAGCCTCAACATTAAGAAAACTGTCAAGTCAGTATAGTGAATCAAGATTTGATTTATAACTGTGAAGCTCAAGGGCCTATTTAATTGATCCTGCCAGAGGAGAGGAATAGGTTTCTCTAGGAAGTATTGAGTAATCTTCAGTAACACAGACAGATTCTGGCAGTTTTCAAAAGAAATGTTTCAACTTCTATGCATAATACCTTAAAAAAATCTTGGGGTTAAGTTTTAGTCACCATATTTGATATATTTCCATTAAGATATTGAGACTCCAGGAGATGTGTCTGCAAATGATACCACCAAGAGAGTGAAAAGACAACCCCAAAAATGACAGATGATACTTTCAAATGATATATCTGAAAAAGGACTTCTATCCAGAATATGTCAAGAAATCTTGCAACTCAATGATAAAAATACAACTAACTCAGGAAAACAAGACAGCGGAGGAGTAGGTGGATGTGGAATACATATCTCTCCATGGATACATCAGGAATACACCTTCAGACACAGAAGTGCATGCAGAACACCAGAGGAGAATGGACAGGAGTACCTGACCAGCAGAAAAGAATACATAGAACCAGGCAAAACTTGGTAAGACAAGGAACTAGGGGAAAAAACAGTAGTGTTAGTAGAGCTGGACCTGCCCTCAGCTGGTGCGGGAACTGAAGCAGAGGTCCAGTCCCCACATCGGGGCAATTGTCTGAGTCAGAGGAGAAGCATTTAAGGCTGAGGGTGAAACAGCTAATCTGTGGCAGCCTAAGTGGAATGAGACTCAGACAGACCTTGCTGCAGCCGTACATACCCCAGACAGGGATGCAGGTCCCCTGGAAGGCGCAGTGGCTGGAAGCTGGAGTTTAGGGATTGTGGAGCAATCCCAGGGCGAGGGATGCTGTTGACTGCAGAGAGACGAATCAAGGTGATGTGAGGGAGGAGATTGTGGTGGGAAATACCTGTGGAGGAAACCCAGGCAGCCATGGAAGCAAGGCAGTACTGCTGAGTCATGCATAGGGGGTGGAGCCATCACCACAGCCTCTCTACCCCCACATGCCTGCATAGGCAGCTGAACAATAGAGAGACTGGTCCATCAAATGCCTGACACACCTATCTACAGAGCTGGACCCCTGCCGGGGGGGAGGGTCCCTCAATGTGCCTGATGTGCCAAATAACAGAGAAGGACCCCAGGTGATGGAGCCCTCTAAGTATCTGAATGGGTGGAGCTATGGACAAAGACTGGCAAAAGAAGCCTTCTGGTCACCAGCTACAAGAGACTCGAAAAAAGACTCAGAGGGCCGTAATTCCTGTGATGGAGACAGTCTGTGTCCCTGCACACTTGGTGCTGCCAGGGTCCTTGCAAGCCAAGCAGCTGTGCCATCTTCATACTCAACTCTCCCTGGGGCAGAGCTGCCAAGGGAAAAAAAAGTCTTGTGTCTATATGTGCAGGTTGCTTTGGTACTGTCTGATTCTTTGCAACCCTGTAGATTGTGGCCTGCCAGGCTTCTCTGTCAGGGAGAGGTTTCTGCAGGCAAGAATACTGGAGCGTATTGGCCAATAGTGGTTTCCATACCCTTCTAGAGCACTATATTCCCTGCTGTCCTAGGTGCCAACTCCCCTGAGTACCTGGTGCTGCCAAAACCCCTGCAATTCAAACAACTGCACCACCTCCACATGTGACCCTCACAGGGGCAAACCCAAGTCCTCCAGGGCAGCCTCAGGAGCAAACCCCAGTGGACGACCCACATGCAGAGGTGGAAATAAAACCACAATTGAAACTCAGGGGCAGTGTGGCTAAGGAAGAAGACCCAAAACCTTCCCACCAGCTGTACAGCTAAAGATTAAATCCAATCAACTAGGTAGATTCTGTGTATATGGAATATATAAAAGGACACTGAGAGCTCCCACAAAAGAAAACGCACTAGTTCTGATAGCTGTGGACACTGGAGGCAAGAACACGCATGAGTAGGACCAGATTAGAGTCTGAGCTGCCCCCACAGCAGGTCCAGAGATCAGCACAGTGTTGGAGGACATCCTAGGGAGGTGAGGTGGACTGTGACTCCCAGCGAGGACTCTGACAGCAGTGACTCAAGAAAAACGTTTATTGTTGTTATGTTTTGACTTGCTCTCTAGATTCTTTTGGATTGTTTTCTTTCTTTTTTTCCCTCCCTCTGATGTAGTTGTCTATTTTATTGGCACTATGAAATCTAATTAAGCTTTTGAGTTTTTTTTTACTGAGTCACATTTTTTATTGTTGTTAAAAACCTCTGCCTCTACATTGGGCTTTTTCAGTTCTGTGGAGTTCTCCTTTATATTTTTTTCCTTTTTTCTTCCATTTTTTTCTTTTCTCTTTTTAAAAATTTTAATTTTTAATTTTCTCAAACGTATTATATTTTTTGCACATTTATTCCTTTGCTTGCCATTCCTACTGTTCTTTTTTTCCTTGCAGTTAACCTTTAATGTACATAAATCTTCATCTACTTTTATTTAAATTTGCATATCTATTCTTTCTTTTTTTTCTGCTCAACATATTTGTTAGTTTGTTTTCATTGCTTTATTCCCCATTTGGCACCTTGCTCTAGTTTTGTTTTCCAATCTGTGCTTTAGCTAGTTTTATTCTTAACTCGTAAATATAATTTTTGATTTCCTTTGTTCGCCAGGTAAATCTACTGTACTATTTTTATTGTTGTTGGACTGTTTTGACTTTGCTCATGGGTATATATGTATATGTATATATTCCATTATTTTAGTTATTGTTTGCCTGATTTTATAACTGCTGGTTGTCTGAAGTTCATCTCTGGTTACTTGTTTTTGGATATTTGTTTTAATCTCACTTAATGCCATAACAAACCACTTGTGGAATCTTTGTTCCTGACCAGAGATCAAGCCCTGAGCCTTTGGAGTGGGAGCACTGACTCCAAGACTCTAGACTACAGACAACTAGCCCTATAAATTATCAAATAGTGAGAACTCACAGAAAGGAAACCACTTGAATACAAGTCTCAGCATCACCCAACCACCAGTAGCACTCTGTGCAGGATGCCTATCTAAACAACAAACAAAACAAAAATAAAAACCCAATCATCAGCAGATAGGATTACCCCCTCATTTAGCCTTGCCCCTCAGAGGAAAAACAAGCAAACAAAAACTCAGTACAAATCTCATCCAGTACAAAGTTTACCCAAACCACTGGAGCAAGCTTAGGAGGGCAGAAACCAAAAGGAAAAAAGAATTCAACTTTGAAGCCTGGAAAAAGGAGACCTCAAACAAAATAAGTTAAAAAAAATAATAATGAAAAGACAGATAAATACTACACAAATGAAGGAACAAACTAGAAACACAGAAGTCCAAATAAATGAAGAGGAAATAAGCAAACTACCTGAAAAAGAATTCAGAATAATGATAGTAGATGATACAAAAAAACCTTGAAAACAAAATGGAAAAATGTGAGAATCAATTACCAAAGACCTATAAGAATGAAAGAATAAACACACAGAGACAAAAAACACAATTACTGAAATTAAAAATACTCTAGAAGAAATCAGTAGCAGAATATCTGAAGCAGAAGAATGAATCAGTGAGCTGGAAGATAAAATGGTGGAAATAACTTCTGAAGATCAGAATAAACTAAAAAGAATGAAAAGAATTGAGGATAGTCTCAGAGACCTCTTGGACAATATTGAACTCACCAACATTCAAATTATAGGGCTCCCAAAGAAGAAGAAGAGAAAAAGAAAAGACATGAGAAAATTTTTGAAGAGATTATAGTCGAACATTTCCCCAACATGGAAAAGGAAATAGTCAACCAAGTCCAAGAGGCACAAAGAGTCCTATACAGGATAAACCCAAGGAGAAACACACCAAGACACATACTAATCAACCTAACAAAGACTAAACACAAAGGAAGAATATTAAAGAAGCAAGGGAGAAGCAACAAGTAACATACAAGGAAAACCCCATTATGCTTAACAGCTGATCTTTCAGCTGAAACTCTGCAGACCAGAAGGGAATGGCAGGATATATTTAAAGTACTGAAAGGGAAAAACCTACAACCAAGATTACTGTACTCAGCATGGATTTCATTCAAAATTGATGGAGAAATAAAAAGCTTTTCAGACAAATAAAAGTTAAGAGAATTCAGTATCACCAAACCAGTTTTACAACAAATGTTAAAAGGACTTATATAGTCAAGAAATACAAGAGAAGAAAAAAGATCTCCAAAATCAATTCCCAATAATTAAGAAAATGGAAATAGGAACATATATATCAATAATTATTTTAAATGTAAATGGATTAAAAGCTCCAACCAAAAGACACAGACTAGTTGAATGGATAAAAAAACAAGACCTATTTATATGCTGTCTACAAGAAACCCGCTTCAGACCTAAAGACACAGATGGACTGAAAGTGAGAGGATAGAAAAATATATTCCTTGCAAATAGGAAGCAAAGGAAAGCTGGAATAGCAATCCTCATATCAGACAAAATAGACCTTAAAATAAAGAATATTACAAGAGATAAGGAAGGACAATACATAATGATCAATGGATCAATCTAAGAGGGGAAGTCATGACAACTGTAAGTATATAGAAGATATACTTATCTTACTATCTATAGGATACCTGACATAGGAGCACCTCAATATATAAGACAAATACTAACAGACATAAAAAGGAAATTGACAGTAACACAATAATAGTAGGAGACTTTAATATCCCACTCATACCAAAGGACAAAACATTAAAACAGATAATTAATAAGGAAACATAAGTCTTAAATGATGCATTAGGTGAGATGGATCTCATTGATATCTTCAGGACATTCCATCCAAATTCAGAATACCCCTTCTTCTCAAGTGCACATGGAACATTCTCCAGGATAGACCACATCTTGGGTCATAAATCAAACCTCAATACATTTAAGGAAATTGAAATCATATCAAGCATCTTCCCTGACCACAACACTATGAAACTAGATATCAATTACAAAACAACAACAACAACAAAACTGTAAGAAACACAAATATGTGGAGATTAAACAACACGTTTCTAAATAACCAACAGGATACTGAAGAAACCAAAAGGGAAATTAAAAAATGTCTAGAAATAGTGACAATGAAAACACAACAACTCAAAACCTGTGGGTTTCAGCAAAAGCAGTGCTAAGATGGAAGTTTATAGCAGTACAATCCTACCTCAAGAAACAAGAAAAGCATCGAATAGACAACCAAATTTTACACCTAAAGCAGCTGGAAAAAGAACAGAAAAAAAAAATTGTACAGGAAAGAAATCATAAAGTTCCGAGCAGAAATACATGAAAAAGAAATGAAAGAAACAATAGTAAATATTAATAAAATCAAAAGCTGGCTCTTTGAGAAGATAAACAAAGTTGACAAATCTTTAGCCAGACTCATCAAGAAAAAGAGAAGAATCATATCAACAAAATTAGAAATGAAAAAGGTGAGGTTACAACAGACAATGCAGAAATACAAAGGATTATAAACAACTGTTATATGAACAATGATATGGCAATAAAATGGATAACCTGGAAGAAATGGACAGATTCTTAGAAAAGTTCAACCATCTGAGACTGAACCAGGAAGAATCAGAAACTATGAACAATCCTATTACAAGCACTGAAATTGAAACTGTGATCAAAAATCTCCCAAAAAACAAAAGCCCAGGACTAGATGGCTTCACAGGAGAATTCTATCAAACATTTACAAAAGAGCTAATGCCTATCTTTCTAAACTTCTTTCAAAAAATTGCAGAGGAAGCAATATTTCCAAACTCATTCTATGAGGTCACCATCACCATGATAACAAAGCCAGACAAAGACAACACACAAAAAAATAAAACTACAGGCCAATATCACTGATGAACATAGATGCAAAAATCATCAATGAAATTTTAGGAAACAGAATTCAGAAACATATCAAAAAGCTCATTACACCATGATCAAGTTGAGTTTATTCCAGGAATGCAAGGATTCTTCAATAGATGGAAATCAATCAATGTGATATTAACAAACTGAAACATAAAAATCATATGATAATCTCAATAGACGCAGTAAAAGCCTTTAACAAAATTCAGCACCCATTTATAATTAAAACTCTTCAAAAAATGTGCATAAAAGGAACTACCTCAACATAGTTAAGGCCATATATGATAAAAGGAACCTGCTTCAACATAGTAAAGGCCATATATGATAAACCTACAGCAAACCTTATTCTAAATGGTGAAAAACTGAAAACATCCCCCCCAAAGATAAGGAACAAGACAATGGTGTCCACTTTCACCACTATTATTTAACATAATTTTGGAACTCCTTGCTACAGCAATCAGAGAAGAAAAAGAAATAAAAGGAATGCAGATCAGAAAAGAAGATATAAAGCTCTCACTGTTGCAGATGACATGATACTGTATATAGAAAACCCTAGAGATAGTATTAGAAAATTACTAGAGCTAATCAGTGAATTTAGCAAAGTTTCAGCATACAAAATCAATACACATAAATCACTTGCATTTCTCTATATTAACAATGAAAAATCTGAAAGAGAATTTAAGAAAACAATCCCATTCACCATTGCAACAAAAAGAATTAAATATCTATGAATAAACTTACCTAAGGAGACAAAAGAACTGTACATATAAAATTATAAGATATTATAAGATTTTATATAAGATATTATAAAATTATAAAGAAAGAAAGAAACCAAAGATGACATAAACAGATGAAGGGATATTCCATGTTCCTGGGTAGGAAGAATCAATATTGTGAAAATGGCAATACTACCAAACACAATCTACAGATTCAATGTGATCCCTATCAAATTACCAATAGCATTTTTCACAGAACAGGAACAAAAAGTTTCACAGTTAATATGGAAACACAAAAGACCCTGAATAGCCAAAGCAGTATTGAGAAAGAAGAATGGAACTGGAGGAATCAGGCTTCCTGACTTCAGATTATACTGCAAAGCTACAGTCATCAAGACAGTATGGTCTTGGCACAAAAACAGAAATATAGACCAATGGAACAAGATAGAAAGGCCATAAAAAAAGCCATACACCTATGGGTACCTTACTTTTGACAAATGAGGCAAGAATATACAATGGGGCAAAGACAACCTCTTTAATAACTGGTGCTGGGAAAACTGGACAACTACTTAAAGAATGAAATTAGAATGCTTCCTAACACTATACACAAAGGTAAACTCAAAATGAACAAATGACCTAAATGTAAAACCAGAAACTATAAAACTCTTAAAGGAAAACACAGGCAGAACACTCAATGACATAAATCAAAGCAAGATCCTCTATGACCCACCTCCTGTATTAATGGAAATAAAAACAAAAGTAAACAAGTGATACTTGATTAAACTTTAAAGCTTCTGCACAGCAAAGGAAACTATAAGCAAGGTGAAAAGACAAACCTCAGAATGGGAGAAAATAATAGCAAATGAAACAACTGACAAGGAATTAATTTCTAAAATATACAAGCAGCTCATACAACTCAATGCCAGAAAAACAAACAACCCAATCAAAAAGTGGGAAAAAGACCTAAACAGACATTTCTCCAAAGAAGACATAGAGATGTCTAACAAACACATGAAAAGATTCTCAACACCTCTGTTTATTATAGAAATACAAATCAGAATGGCTGCAATCCAAAAATCTACAAGCAATAAATGCTGGAAAGAGGGGAGGAGATGGTGAGATGTATGGAAAGAGTAACATGGAAACTTACATTACCACATGTAGATTAGATAGCCAACAGGAATTTGCTGTATAGTTTAGGATATTCAAACAGGAGTTCTCTATCAACCTAGAGGTGTGGGATGGGGAGGAAGATGGGAGGGAAGTTCAAAAGGAAGGGAATATATGTATACCTATGGCTGACTCATGTTGAAGTTTGACAGAAAATAAAATTCTACAAAGCAATTATCCTTCAACAAAATATAGTTAAAAAGAAAAAATATATAACTAACTCAATTTAAAAATGGCCAAAAGATCTGACTGGACTTTATTCCAATGGAGATAGCCAAATGGTCAATAAGCACAGTGGTGAAAAGTTTGGCAGTGCCTCAAAATGTTAAACATAGTGTTACCATATGATTCAAAAATTCCACTCAGCTATTTACCCAAGAGAAACGGGAACATAGGTCACACAAAACATGTGCAGGAATATTCACTGAAGCACTTTTCATAATAGCCAAAAAGTGAAGGCAACCAAAATGCCTATCACCTAATAAAAGGATAAAGAAAATGAGATACATCCATACAATGGAATATTGCTCAATAATATTGGAATGAAGTACTGACACATTCTACAACATAGATGAACCTTGAAAACAGTGGAAGAAGCCTCTAATAACAGATAATTTATTATATAATTCCATTTATATGAGATATCTAAGATAGGCAAAAGTGAAGTTGTTCAGCCATGTCTGACGCTTTGCTACCCCATGGACTGTAGCCTACCAGGCTCCTCCATCCAAAGGATTTACCAGGCAAGAGTACTGGAGTGGGTTGCCATTTTCTTCTCCAAGATAGGAAAATCCATGGGAAAATAGAGATTGGTAGCTATCTAGGACTTGGGAAGAGTGTATAGGGAAGAAATGTACTCCTAATGAGTCAGTACTTCTTTTGGGGATGGTAGTCATACAGCTCTTGTACATATGCTATACACCACTGAAATATACACTTAAAATGAATGAATTGTCTCAAAAAGCTGTTTAAAAAATACATATTTTTAAGCATGGAGAATGTGACATGTGGGCAATTCAAAGCCACAGAGTACTCAGTGGCAAAAACTATGTTCAGTTCAGTTCAGTAGAGTCACTCAGTCGTGTCTGACTCTTTGTGACCCCATGAATAGCAGCAACACACCAGGCCTCCCTGTCCATCACCAACTCCCAGAGTCTACCCAAACCAATGTTCATCAAGTCAGCGATGCCATCCAGCCGTCTCATCCTCTGTCGTCCCCTTCTCCTTCCTCCTCCAATCCTTCCCAGTATTAGGGTCTTTTCCAGTGAGTTAACTCTTCACATCAGGTGGCCTAAGTATTGGAGTCTTAGCTTCAACATCAGTCCTTCCAATGAACACCCAGGACTGATCTCCTTTAGGATGGACTGGTTGGATCTTGCAGTCCAAGGGACTCTCAAGAGTCTTCTCCAACACCACAGTTCAAAAGCATCAATACTTCAGTGCTCAGCCTTCTTCACTGTCCAATTCTCACATCCATACATGACTACTGGAAAAAACATAGCCTTGAATAGACGGACATTTGTTGGCAAAGTAATGTCTCTGGTTTTCAATATGCTGTCTAGGTTGGCCATAACTTTCCTTCCAAGGAGTAAGTGTCTTTTAATTTCATGGCTGCAGTAACCATCTGCAGTGATTTTGGAGCCCCCTGCAAGAAAGTCTGACAGTTTCCACTGTTTCCCCATCTATTTCCCATGAAGTGATGGGACCAGATGCCATGATCTTAGTTTTCTAAATGTTGAGCTTTAAGCCAATTTTTTCACTCTCCTCTTTCACTTTCATCAAGAGGCTTTTTAGTTCCTCTTCAATTTCTGCCATAAGGGTGGTGTCATCTGCATATCTGAGGTTATTGATATTTCTCCTGGCAATCTTGATTCCAGCTTGTGTTTCTTCTAGCCCAGTGTTTCTCATGATGTACGCTGCATATAAGTTAAATAAGCAGAGTGACAATATACAGCCTTGACGTACTCCTTTTCCAATTTGGAACCAGTCTGGCATGTCCAGTTCTAACTGTTGTTTCCTGACCTGCATACAGGTTTCTCAAGAGGCAGGTAAGATGGTCTGGTATTCCCATCTCTTTAAGAATTTTCCACAGTTTATTGTGATCCACACAGTCAAAGGCTTTGGCATAGTCAATAAGCAGAAATAGATGTTTTTCTGGAACTCTCTGGCTTTTTCGATGATCCAAAGGATGTTGGCAATTTGATCTCTGGTCCCCCTGCCTTTTCTAAAACCAGCTTGAACATCTGGAAGTTCATGATTCACGTATTGCTGAAGTCTGGCTTGGAGAATTTTGAGCATTACTTTACTGGTGTGTGAGATGAGTGCAGTTGTGTCTTAGTTCGAGATTCTTTGGCATTGCCTTTCTTTGGGATTGGAATGAAAACTGACCTTTTCCAGTCCTGTGTCCATTGCTGAGTTTTCCATATTTGCTGGCATATTGAATGCAACACTTTCACAGCATCATCTTTCAGGATTTTAAATAGCTCCACTGGAATTCCATCACCTCCATTAGCTTTGTCATAGTGATGCTTTCTAAGGCCCACTTGACTTCACATTCCAGGATGTCTGGCTCTAGGTGAGTGATCACACCATCATGATTATCTGGGTTGTGAAGATCTTTTTTGTACAGTTCTGTGTATTCTTGACACCTCTTCTTAATATCTTCTGCTTCTGTTAGGTCCATACCATTTCTGTCCTTTATCGAGCTCATCGTCACATGAAATGTTCCCTTGGTATCTCTAATTTTCTTGAAGAGATCTCTAGTCTTTCCCATTCTGTTGTGTTCCTCTATTTCTTTGCATTGATCCCTGAGGAAGGCTTTCTTATCTCTCCTTGCTATTCTTTGGAACTCCGCATTCAGGTGGGAATATATTTCCTTTTCTCCTTTGCTTTTCACTTCTCTTCTTTTCACAGCTCTTTGTAAGCTCCTCCTAATTCGCAATTATAAATCAGTAGTAAGATCTGCAGTAAAATTGGTATAGATAGGGTTATGGCTATATCTACAAGTGTAAACATGTCTTTTACCATGTTTTAAATTATTATTACCTTCTATACTGAAATAGTGTGACTCACAAAAAGTTTCAGGGATAGTACAGAGAATTTCCATATACCTTTCTCCCAGCTTTTTCTAATGATGGCATCTTACATTACCATATACGTTATAAACACAAGTTCTTAAATCACTTCCTAGTGTTCTTCTCCTGTTCATTGTGACACATTTCTTTGTGTTTGAGAGTCTTTCATCTGTTTTATCCTTGCCTCCACTTTTGCCAAAACATGACAAAACATCCTTTACCACCAATACTACAAACTAAACAAACATTGCTTGAAATTCCTGAATTTGTCTCCAATGCCCATAAAAGGTAAATATTGCCATCTTATGCCCAGTCTCCTTGGAAATGTCCCTCAGGAAGGCACAGCCCTATGGCCAGATGCAGAGCACAGCCTCAGGCTGAGGGGCCCATGTGGAAGAGGGTCTCCTGAGTCCATAACTGACATCTGAGCTGTGCTCACAACCTTCAGAAGTAGGGGGAGAGAGAATACGTGTGAATGAGACTGTGAAAAGCTGTGCTTGACATTCATCCCAAGAGTGAGAAGTGAGAAATGAGGTTGATGAAATGTCAAGTGAGGAAAGAGTAAGTCAGTAACAATGGATGGGCCATGGCAGCTGAACTAGATCTTGGGAGCAAACAGTAACAGAATGCAATCCTCAAATGGCAGAATGCCAACGTGAGAAAAATGAAGTATTGGCTCAGTGCCAAAGTTAACATCCAACCAATTTCTAACTAAAGTAAAATACATTAAGTAGAAGAAGCACTGTCAGTCAAGTTGATTTGAATAGGAGAATACAGAGTATGAGTGGCCTCCTCAAGACTTGTCAGAGTTCTCTTGTCAAGTTCTCCTGGGACCACTGCTCAACCATCATCTCTTAGATACTTTTTAAGTTCAGCTAGAAATCTGGCAACATACTGAAAGTGTTAGTCACTCAGATGTGTCCAACTCTTTATGACGCCATGGAATGTAGCCCTCCATATTCCTCTGTCCGTGGGGATTCTCCAGCCTAGAATACTGGAGTGAGTTGTCCTGCCCTCCTCCAGGGGATCTTTCCAACCCAAGGATCAAACCCAGGTCTCTTGCATTGTAGGCAGATTCTTTACCATCTGAGCCACCAGGCAAAATAGGGTAGTGGCTACACCAGGCCTTAGAGTCACATCTATTTCAGCTGTATTAACTTGAACTAGTTACTTCACTGCTGTGAATGGCCTCTTATCTGTAAAATGAGAACACTAGCAATAATAGCACCTACCTCACAAAGTGGTTGTGGATATATAAGAATAAGCATGAAGAGCACTCAGCATAACACTAGCTGAAAATGTGCCCAATAGTGTCTGCAATTAACATAAGCATTGCTTTGCAGTGGAGAATCAAATCTATGCATGGCCCTGGAAGAGCTCAATCTCTCCAGCTGAGGATGTCCAGTGCCCCCATGAGCCCATCTTGATTGCTCCCCCACTGTATTATTGAGACAGGAGAGGTGAGTTAAAGCTTAGAAGCTTTCACTTTTCTACTGGTCTGTCTCCATCCTTTTCTGAACTATAAAGGGCAGTTAAAAGGGTCTTTGAAGGCATTGCAAGTATAATCTACAACAACCTAAATGAGGACCTCTGGGAACCAGAAAGAACAGACCCTTTTTCTTTACCTCTCCCATGCCATCCCTCTTCGAAGTAGCCACCAGGAAAGGGTTGCAACTGTTTAAATATAATGCTATAGAGATGGCATTTAAAGTGGCCTCAGGAGAGAGATTCCTACAAATCACTGTAAGTGCAAATATTTCAACTACAAAGAATTGAATGAGCATGAGGGTTGACTTATAGTTATGTTGTTCCACATCCCTCTCTGCTATTGCCTTATTTCTGTGTTTCCTTTACAAACAAACTATCCAATTCCATTTATATGAAATGAATAGATAAATCTGTAGAGACAGAAGTAGATTGGTGTTTGCCCCAGGGACCAGAGAGAGTGGGGAACAGGGAAAAGCTGCTTAATGGGTATTAGGCTTTATTCTGAGGTGATGAAAATAGTTTTAGAACTAGCTAGTGGTGTGGTACTATACTGTGTTTTATGATACTGTGAATATAGGAAGTGCCATGGAATTGTTCACTCTATAAAGGTTAGTTTTATATAAATTTCATCTCAATAAATTACTTTAAAAAAACCTGTAAAGAGTTATTTCTACATTCTGCTCTAATTGTTCATCTCTCAATTTCTCTGGACCTCATGCGAATCAGGCTTTCACCACCAACACTTCACCCAAATTGCTATTGTTATGGTCATCATGACCTCCAGGATACTAAACCCCATGGTCAGTTGAAGTCACGTGTGGCTCAAGGAAAGCTGAAAAGTGTGGTCTTCATTCAAGGCAGCCACATCCCAACTAAAATCAGTCTATTACTAAAAAAGAAGGGAGAAATGAATAAGGAATAACTAGTAGTCTCTGCCAGTCTCTTTAACAGTAAACAATTTGAACACTTGGAATTAAATGTGTAGCCTCCAAATTTCAGAGGGAGGGGTGGTTTTAAAAGAAATGCATTAGATTAATTCAATAGAAGATTAAAAAAGAAAAATTTTGATAAACAGAGAACACAAAGTAAGAGAGAGGAAATAAAAAGGCAACCATTAAAACACAGAGATTCTTTCATGTAATTGGTACATTTCATCTAAGATATCAAACTTGTGAGCCAAGAGTTGTTCATAATATCGTTTTACTATCATTTTAATGCCCATGGGATCAATAATGATAGCTCCTATTTCATTTCTGATATTAATTTGTGTCTTTTCTATCTTTGTCTTACTTAGCCTGGTTAGAAATTTATCAATTTTATTGATTTTTTTCAAAGAAATAACTTTTGGTTTATTGACTTATTTCTGTTTTTGTTTTCAATTTTGTTTGCTTCAGTTCTGATTTTTACTATTTCTTTTCTTCTGCATACTTGGAATTTAATTTTTTTCTAGTTTCCTAAAATGAAAGCTTAAATTATTGTTTTTAGATCTTTCTTCTTTTCTAACGTATATATTCAAAGCTCTAAGTTTCCATCTAAATACTGTTTTTCATGCATCCTACAAATTTTGAAGTTTTATTTTCATTGAATTCAAAATATTTTCTAACTTCTCTGAGACTTCTTTCTTTGACCCAAGTTATATTTAGATGTTTGTTGTTTAATCCTCAGTATTTTGGAGTTATCTAACTACCTTTCTGTTACTGATTTCTAATTTAATTTCATTGTGTGCTAAGAGCATATTTTGTGATTTTGAAATTTCTATTTTTTTAAGTCTGTTGTTGTATTTTTAATGGCTCAAATTTTGGTCTATCTTGATGAATGTTCCATGTGAATTTAAGAAGAATGCATATTCTGCTGTTGTGAATTTCAGTTCAGTTTAGTTCAGTCTCTCAGTCGTGTCCGACTCTTCACGACCCCATGAATTGTAGCACGCCAAGCCTCCCTGTCCATCACCAACTCCGGAGTCCACCCAAACCCATGTCCATCGAGTTGGTGATACCATCCAGCCATCTCATCCTCTGTCATCCCCTTCTCCTCTTGCCCCCAATCCTTTCCAGCATTGGGGTCTTTTTCAATGAGTCAACTCTTCACATGAGGTGGCCAAAGTATTGGAGTTTGAGCTTCAACATCAGTCCTTCCAATGAACACCCAGGACTGATCTCCCTTAGGATGGACTAGTTGGATCTCCTTGCAGTCCAAGGGACTTTCAAGAGTCTTCTCCACCACCACAGTTCAAAAGCATCAATCATCATCATCTTTCTTAATATTCAGTTGATTGATGGTGTTATTTATTTTAACTATATCTTTATTGATTTTATGACTTCTGTCTCTGTCATTTACTGACAGGGCAGTCACTGGTGTCTCCAACTATACATTTGTCTGTTTCTCTTTGCAGTTTTATCAGTTTTTACCTCAAGCTGTCGATCTTCTCTTAGGAGAACATGCATTAAGGATTTTCAGGTCTACTTGGAAAATTGACCCTTTTGTCATTATGTAATGCCCCTCTTGGGCTTGCCTGGTGAATGAGATGATAAAGAATCCACCTGCAACCCAGGAGACCTGGGTTCCATCCCTGGATTGGGAAGATCCCCTGAAGGATCTTGCCTGGAGAATCCCCATGGACAGAGGAGCCTGGTGGGTTACAGTCCATGAGGTTGCAAAGAATCAGACACACCTGGGCAAGTAAGCACAATGCCCCTCTTAATCTCTGATGATTTTCCTTGCTATGAAGTTGTTTTAAGACAGAGGTTTTTATATTAGAAACAAAGTCAAAATAAAGTTCTTAATTGTTTACAAAAGAATATAATAAAGAAAAGTTTACACAGAAAGGTTGCAAACAAAAGGATGGTATTAAAAATAAAAAATATTTGGTGTGGTGACAAGGTAAAATAGAATTTAAAAATGAAAGTATTAAAATAGGAATTCAATAGAATTAACAAAATTATAAACTTTAGCTAATAAAATATAATTTCATTAATTTAATATAAGTATCTTTATACTATATTACACTTATACTATACAGTAATAAACATGATGCAATGAATACATATATATCTATGTATCTACCAACTTAATCTTAAAATAATAGTGCAAAACTTAACCTAATTACAAAAATAAATTAACAGATCTATAAGTACAGCGGAAGATTTTAATACACTCTTCTAGAAAGAGCAAGAAAACTAGAAAATTGTAAGTATGAATAAATTTTTATAATACAATTAATAGGTTTAATTGGATAGATATATAGAGGGGAACCTTACTTTAAATAAAGAATATGTTTTTATTTTTCAAAAAGACATGAATAAATTACCAAAAAATGGCTACATATTGGTAATTGCTTCTTTCTGCTCAAGGCATATTTGACTTGAAAATACTGATTCTCTGATTCCACAATATCCTCTTCTGAACAGAACCAGGAAGCATAAGTGGAGAGGTAAATTAAATTCAAACATCCAAAGTTGATCATGTAAGTCAGTTGAGGGGAACACAGACCCATCAATGAAGCCTTGCAAAGGAAGTATCAAACTTTACTGGAGAATCAGTACTATTTAGAATGTTTTTCCTGATAGTGAATTAATCAAGAAACAATAAAAATGTTTTCAAACAGAAACATTCCATAAACAAAAGAAAAGAAAACAGAAATCACATATTTCTTCATCATTTTCAGGAAATAAGTCTTCAAGTAACTTTCATCTACAAGAGGAGCTGTGTTAACAGTTTATACATCCATTCCTAACGATAACCATGTAACTCCATATTCTTATCCAGTTGACAACGTTCGTCCTTCTCTAGCTCCAGCCTGCTTCAGCCAAGAAATTACTAGAGAAGCAGGGGATAGCTGACTTTTTCTCCTTCTGCATTTTGTTCTCTGCCTCCCTCCCAGGTTGCCTCTGAGCCTGCAGAGTTGGAAGTTGGGTGGAAGAGCTGCAGGAAGAGGAGAGATAAAAAGCAGAAAACCTCTTGCCTGCACAAACCTAACCTGGAGATGGTATCCTGGGGCATGGCAGAATGCCCTGCCAACTACTCCTTCCTGAGGCAATCTGTGGCTTCTTCAGAGACAATCCAAGTGAGATCCTTGCGTTTCAACTGCCAGGAAAAAGAAACTGAGGCTCACAGCAGGTAGGAAACTGACTCTTCTCAGCCAGAGGCATCACAATTCATTCTTCCTGGGTACCAGGTGCACCACACCCAAAGGGGTTGTCCTCTTGGAGGAGACTCAAAGGGGCT
This sequence comes from Antilocapra americana, assembly GCA_007570785.1. NCBI lineage: Eukaryota > Metazoa > Chordata > Mammalia > Artiodactyla > Antilocapridae > Antilocapra > Antilocapra americana. Next base: position 29,671,286 of record ML663009.1, on the reverse strand, counting down.
CAGTGTTTACCCTGCCCTATACAAGTCGAGAGCTATGGTGTTGGAGAAGACTCTTGAGAATCCCTTGGACTGCAAGGAGATCCAACCAGTCCATCCTAAAGGAGATCAGTCCTCAATATTCATTGGAAGGATTGTTGCTGAAGCTGAAACTCTAATACTTTGGCCACCTGATGCAAAGAACTGACTCATTTGAAAAGACCCTGATGCTGGGAAAGATTGAAGGTGGGAGAAGAGGATGACAGAGGATGAGTTGGTGGAGTGCATCACCAACTCGATGGACATGGGTTTGGGTAAACTCCGGGAGCTGGTGATGGACAGGGACGCCTGGCATGCTGCAGTCCCTGGGGTCGCAAAGAGTCAGACATGACTGAGTGACTGAACTGAACTGAACTGAACACAAGTCAAACCCGGTCCTTGAGAAGCACTCACCCACCCTCACTACACTGAGAGTGGAGCACAGCCCACTCCCAGTATAGCCCTTTCATTTTACCTGCCTCAGTCTGATCCAGCCAGAGATTCACCAGAGTCCTTATGCTCCCCAATTCTAACAGGGCTATATCAAGGTACTTGAGTTTTTGAGGGTACTGTGGGGCACCCTCTTTCCAGCTTAACAAACAGATCAGAATCACTTCCTTATCCACTACCAAAGGTGGGGTAGAAACAAGGAGGTGAAATACACAGCTTTCTGACATCTCTCTACACATGCTTCTTCTATTGCATTGGCCTCAAACTTGATCCCTCTAAATGATGATGGGCCAAGGATATCCAAATGAGTTTTGTGCCACTCTCTTTGAAAGCCTTGCATAAGTGCTCTAAACCCTGTTTTGGCACCTGGGATAGTTGGTCTATTGTTCTGGGCCCTTGAAGCCAGAAAGAAGGCATTTTAACCATCAGTTACATGATCAAAAATGTTATTAAGAAATGGGTCAAATACATCTAGAGGGGTATTTTTGCCTCATTGAGTGTCCACTTCTAGAAACATACACTAAACATCTGCAAGTTATTGTCACCTTAACCTGAAGGCATTGATGTTGCAGATGGCAGGAAGTTGTGGCAGCAGGGAAGGGACATAATGTGAAGGCAAAAGAAGATCCAGTCTTCTCAACTTTCCTCAAATTTTGAACAATTGGTTAGCACTGTGAATTTACAAACTGCTTTCTTCTTTTTTCATGTCATGTTCACAGGGACAATTCTGAGTCTGTGTTACTGTCCTAATATTTTTTTACAAATTAGTATACTGAAACTCAGAAAAGTGACTTCTTGTTTAAGGTCAGGCATCTGAGTCACAGCACAGAGGAACTTGAACTCCTGTCCCCTCTCTAAGACTCTGTACCCTAGACTGTCTGCATGTGAATTTCACAGTTTTACTTTCTTATTACTAACAGATTGAAGTGAATTTTCAAAAGGCAATATTTCAAAAAAGGAGGCTGAATAATCATGCTAGAAAGCCCATTGTTCAAATTAAGAAATTCTACTAGGTAATTACATATGTATTTGGAACTGTATGTTGCAGAGTTTTTCTTAGATATATGGTTTTCTTGGAGCATGTTTGTCATGTTTAGTGCTCTAGCTCTGAGATTGGAGATAAGTCTTGGAAAAGACTGGTTTAATAAGGAATAAACACTAAGTAAAAGTCTCCAGATAGAAAGTGTTCCAAGTTGGATTGGACAAAGCTTTTGAGTAAGTTTGTGATTTACTGCATGTTAATTTTCAAAACAAATTAAAATATTTCCCTGACTTTTGTGGCCCCCAAATCTTATGTCTGTTTATGACAGTGTCCCTGTCAGCTATAGCAATTTGGAAGAAATAAGCAACCTCTCAAAAGAGTGAAAGAGGGAGTACAAGATAGTATCAACAGCGTGGGATGAGATTTGTTGGCTCCCAGATGTGTCTCTAGTAAATGAATGTTCTCAGAGGGCCCATCAACAGAATGTATAAGGCAGCCTTTATGACTGTCACTATTAACCTATTCAGTGTTAATCTGTAATAAAGTAGGACACTATGGGGCCTTCCAGGGGTAGACCGTTCCCCCATATCCTCTGCTGTAGCTCCTCTCTGAAGTACCCAGATATAGGATTTCATGCAAATTTACTGAGTTTTGCCAGTGTTAAAACCCACCACCAAATGGAAGAAATTAACTACTTGATGATCATGAGGACATAGCCCCCAGACCATCTGGCACCTAAAGATTGATCATCATCAACCAGAGACTTGTGCATGAGCTGATCACATATCCTGAGATATGTTGAAAATGCTTTGCTGACTAGAGATTAGACTCTCAAAAGTATAATATAAAACAAAACAAAATAGAACACAAAAATTAAAAAAAATACATTGTGGAGTTAGTTCAGTGTCTGATAATCCCTTGTTTCCAAATGTATTTGTTCTCAAAGTCTACAGTTGCCCCTAAAATGCAGTCTCAGCTTAACTATAGGATTTTAATCTGTTGCACCTGCCACTTCTGGGGCAGTTCCCCACTGGGCATACACCCCAAGGAAACCAGAATTGAAAGAGACACATGTACCCCAAATGTTCATTGCAGCACTATTTAAAATAGCTAGGACATGGAAGCAATCTAGATGGTCATTGGTAGATGAAGGGATAAAGAAGTCATGGTACATATACACAATGGAATGTTACTCAGATATAAAAAAGGAATGCATTTGAGTCAGTACTAATGAGGTGGATGAACCTGGAGCCTGTTATACAGAGTGAAGTAAGTCAGAAAGAGAAAGACAAATTCTGTATATTAATACATATATATGGAGTTAAGAAAGATGGCACCAATGATACTACATGCAAGGGAGCAAAGGAGACATAGATGTAAAGAACAGGCTTTTGGACTCAGTGGGAAAAGGCAAGGGTGGGATGACCAGAGAGAATAGCATTGAAATGTATATATTACCATATGTAAAATAGGTGACCAGTGCAAGTTCAATGTATGAAGCAGGGCACCCAAACCCAGTACTCTGAAACAACCCAGAGGGTTGGGATGGGAAGGAAGGTGGGAGTTCACAATAGGGGGATACATGTATACCTCCCTGTGGTAAATTCATGTTGATATGGCAGAAACCATCAAAATATTGTAAAATAATTATCCTCCAATTAAAATAAATTAATTACTTAAAAAATTGAAACATGTAAATTATCATATGTAAAATGAATCCCCAGCCCAGGTTTGATGCATGATACAGGGTGCTCAGGGCTGGTGCACAGGGATAACCCAGAGGGATGGAATCGGGAGGGAGGTGGGAGGGGGGTTCTGGAAGGGGAACACATGTATACCTATGGCAGATTCATGTCAATGTATGGCAAAACCAACACAATAATGTAAAGAGAAAATTAATTAATTAATTTAAAAAATACAAATTAAAAAAAAATGCTTTGCTGAAACCTTTCAAGAAGTTCAAGGGTTTTCTGATCATCAGCCACCCATTTTCCTTTCATGGCCCTGCAATAAGCCTTTCTCTACATCAAACTCCAATGTTTTGGTGTTGATGGCCTCACTGTGGGTTGGGCACATGAGTTTGTATTTGGCAACAGATTCTTTGGGGCTTTCCTGGTGGCTCAGATGGTAAAGAACCTACCTGCAATGCAGGAGACTTGGGTTTGATCCCTGGATTGGGAAGATCCCCTGGAGAAGGGCATGACAACCCACTCCAGTGTTCTTGCCTGGAGATTCCCATGGACAGAGGAGCCTGGCAGGCTACAGTCCATAGGGTCTCAGGGATCGTCACAACCTCAATTCAGGAGAGCAGCAAACAGGAATATTTAACTGAAACAACAGAAAGCTCTGTTTTATTATGATTGCTCTACTTGTGTTTTGTTATAAACAACAAAAAAAAACACAATTGTATATGTAATTTAATTCCAATTAAAGGAAGGGAATTTCGTGATTAAAAGTGGGAAACTTTTTTTTTCAGTTACAACTTCCTAGAAGCAGAGTCATTTTCAAAACACCTCCAAGTAAGAATAAATTAAGAAATAATTTGGTGACACACATGTTAAGGGAGCTGATTCAAGCCCAACACACATGAGCTGGAAAAAATGAACGAAACTGCTCAGGAAAGGCAGTTTCAAGGGCTCGGCATCACAGAAACATCACTGACATTGAGCAACTTAAGCTAAACCGAGGTCCAGGAGCTTTTCTGCCTGGGCCTCAGTTGTCTCATCCACAAAATGGGGCCACCACGGATATTTAAAAGCACAGAAATCAACTATTCCAGAAAGTCTGTTCAAAAAGTTACATTTATGATTACATGCCTGTCCATGAAATCCCATGCAGTGAACTGAGGGAGAGAAAGGGAAAGGTATCTGTGTCTTGTAAGAAGAAGAGATATAGTGGTGCATAATTTCTGGGGAGAGTTCCTGTGTGTAACTCGGCACAGCCACTTGCTAGACATGTGACATGAGCAAGGAGGTCATTACCTCCTCTGAGCCTCAGTGTGTCATCTGCAAAACCCCAGAGGGTGGTTGTCAAAATCAGACAAACTTGCATATTTAAAGTGTTAGAATGTAATATGGCATGTACTCGGCTTCCCAGGTGGCTCAGTGGTAATCCGCCTGCAGTACAGGAGACACAGGTTTGATACCTGGCTTGGGAAGATCCCCTGGAGGAGGAAATGGCAACACACTTCAGTATTCTTGCCTGGAGAATCCTCTGGAGAGAGGAGCCTGGTGGGCTACAAGTCCATGAGTCGCAAAGAGTTGGACACAACTGAGCGACTGAGCACACACACACGGGTACTCAACGGGCTTCCTGATGGCTCAGCGGTAGAGTCTGCCTGCAGTGAAGGAGGCACTGGAGATGAGGATTCAGTCCTGAGGTGAGCTCCCCTGGAAGGGGAAATGGCAACCCACTATTGTACCCTTGCCTGGAGAATCCCAGGGACAGAGAAGCCTGGCAGGCTACAGTCCTTGGGGTCATAAAGAGTCAGACAAGACTGAAGTGACTGAGCATGCACGCACAGGTACTCAGCAGATATTATCTACACTTACGTCTTCTTTTATTTACACGCAGAGGTACAAAGACCTAACCTGAGGAAACAGTCAAGATGGGGCAGAAGGAAGGATCAGGGAACATGTTATCTAGATTATGAAAGGGAATCTGTTTATATCTGAATAGTATTTAGATGAATAATCATCAGTATTTGATGCCCCATAATATACAGACACTGTGCTGGGCACCTCATGGCCTCTGATATTCTCAACTGTCCTTCAAGGTGGATAGTACACTATTATTACTCTGCTCATTTTGCAGATAAGGAAAATGAAGTTAAAGCAAGTTGTCCAAATCCATACAGTGACCCCAATTCAAACCCAAGCTCATCTAAGCCTCAAAGACCTCTGGTTATTGTTCCAGAGTAAGCTATGGTTCTTTTCTGCACTCCTGGGCTAGGTGGGTGCTTTCCTTTACAAAATGCCTCCAGACCTCCCAGCCCACAGAATGGGTACCACCACCTCCACTTCTTTTCTCAAAGAGCCAAGCCAAGCTTTCTACTTTATGCTACACAGAGCTCACCAGCAACAAGGAGGTGGAGCACATATGAAATTTTTCAGAGTAGGAGTTGAGATGACATTGCTGACAACACTCGGATATATTTATTTCCAGCCTTGCCAACTGGCACTTTGGCACCTTGGTGTGAATAATGAGACTCATTCAAGTTGGAAGGATGACTCATCGCCTGTCAGGGCTAACTAGTGAGCCTTGCTGACTGCAGCCTGAAGCACTTGGAGATGGTCCAAAGACCCTCTCTCATTAGTGCCAGGGAGACGCCCCCCCTCCCCTCCTGGCATGAACACCTCTCAGGGCTTGGAATCCCCAGAACCATTTCCAACTACAACCCTGCTTGCCATGAGAAGGCAAGGCAAGGAGAGATGCATGCATGACCTAATTACCCTAACTAATGGCCTGTCACAGCACAAGAGACCATGAAATCTTTTCCTAAGGGTGGATGCCCAGGATTACATATTTATTTTTAATTATGACATCTCATAAAATTACAAGTGGTTGGAATTTGCTTTGCCATGACATTTAGGATTCCCAAATCCTACTGTGTTTTGTTTATTTTGAGTGAGTCTTCTTATTAGGTATGCTCCTCAGCAGGGCTGACCATTTGTGGTCATCACACGTCTCATGTTTGCTTGGCTGCAGCAAGAAGCAGTATGTTGCAATCACTGGTCATTTGTATCTGTTTGGAAGATTCATAGGGAGAGGGTGTTATGGTAGAAAGCAAGTTTTTAAGAGGAGGCTGCAGGGCTCAGCTCTGCAATCAACCTGCTGGCAAATTTACTACTCTGGTCCTCAGTTTTCAAATGTAATTTTTTAAAATAATTTCTAAATTAAGTGATTTCTAAGGATTTTGAAATAATTGAATCTAGCTTCCAACTCTAGAAACATCCACACCTGACTCTTGCCAAGGAGAAACTATTCTGTTTAAAATCCTGCAGAGAAAAATATTTCCCAGCCTCTCCTTTCCTGGCCTCCTGTGTTAAGGCATTCCTGGAGTTGACAAGCTGTCTCGTAAGCAAAGTGCTTTCTTGAACATTCTCTTCTTGGCACCCTTTCTACAGCATTGTCTGCGGTTTTCATAAAACCTGAGCCTATTCATTATCATAAATCTGTCCCTCTCTTCCTCACCTGTTAGAGCTGCTGGGACTGTGGAATCAGGTAACCAGGATCAGAGGAATTGCTTCCTCTCTGTATGGTTACTTAACCCTTATAAGTAGGAGGAAAAGTGAGGAAGACACTGTTCTCCATCTCTCCTCCCATGTTAAATCACACCTGTGCTGCTAGGGACATCACAAAAAAAGTGAACGAGATCAAAGACTTTGGAGGCATAAAGACAAGATTCAATTCCCAGTTCTGCATTTTCTACCTGTGTGATATTAGGTGACTGTTCTCACTGAGCTTATTAATGGAATAAAGACAAAAATACTGACTTGCAGAGTTGTTTGAAGAATTACTAAGAAACACACAAATAAAGGACCTACATCAACTCGGACAGTTCCAAGAACTTTCAGAACTGAAACCTGAGTCCCCTGGTTATCAGCCACATCCTCTTTCCCCATCTGAAGGTGAGGTCAACCTCTCCTTTCTAATAAGAGTCCCCCATCTTCACTTCCTACTCTAAGGTGGTGCTGCCCACACTCAGACAGAGATGTCCATTCAAGGATTCCAGCCTGATTTTGAACTGCACTAAAAGTCAGTCCTTAACACAGGCAGAAATTCTGTGGCAGGCAGCTTGTCAGTAGTTTGAAAACCCAGAAAGACACTGGAAATGGCAGATCATGGTATGCTCTGGGGAGTGGAAAGGGAAGCACTCCTCCTCCTACTGGTGGCACAAAGACCCGCAGGGATCGTCCTGCTCTGGGAGAAATGGAGCGTCATCTAGAAACCAGTCAGCACTCATTTGCCTCCTCTAGTCTCTAAACCATGGAAACTGGCAGTGCTCAAACATATTGCGTTTGGCTCACACAGTGGTTTTGAAAATATGTATTAGTTGTCAAGATTTAAAAATCAGAGAGTACACATCAAAATTCAGGTTTATAGTTTCTTTTATTTTTCTTAATCTAAATATTTCTGCATAACAGCAATTGCCCAGGGTGGAATAGATGCAGCTCTTCTAGGCTGGGAGCTTTCTCCCTAGCCTCCACTTTTCCTTGTTGCTATACCTCATCTTCTTAATATGTTAACCAATGGCACTTCTAGGGACCTGAGGTGGAACCTGATTCATTTAACAAATCTTGTGCCAGGTACTGTGCTGAACACTAGAAGTACAAAATGGACTATATGCAAACAACAGCGCTGGAACCCAGGAACTCTAACAGATATAGACAAAGTGCTATGGGAATCCAGAGGTGGGAAAGACTAATTACCTAATAATAATAACAGCTATCATTTATTATTTACTATATGTCAAGCACTTTGTGTGATTGAGAAATCAGGGATGGCTTCTCATGAAGGTTTCCCTTCGAGAATGAGAAAATTGTTCTCTAAAGAAAGACATCTCAGACAAAACTGCATATTTAAAGGCTTGTGAACAAGCCAAGTGTGTTCAGTGAACAAATGAAAACTGTGATGTGCCTGAGTTGCATGAGTGGCTGGGACAAAGGAAGGAGCCATAAACTTAGTTTGGGATTATAAGAGACCTGAATTCTATCTTATGACCAAAGGGAAGGCACCCAAATTTTAACTGGCTCCTCCATGGCCCTTCCTGAGGGCAGACTTTGTTATCATTTTTCAGTCGCTCAGTCACGTCCAGCACTTTGCAACAGTATGGACTGTGGCACACCACTCTTCTCTGTCCTTCCTATCCCCCAGAGTTTGCTGAAACTCATGTCCATTGAGTCAGTGATGCCATCTGACCATCTCATCCTCTGTCATCCCCTTCTCCTCCTGCCCTCAATCTTTCCCAGGTATCAGGGTCTTTTCCAATGAGTCGGCTCTTCATATCAGGTGGCCAAAGTATTGGATCTTCAGCTTCAACATCAGTCCTTCCAATGAATATTCAGGCTTGATTTCCTTTAGGATTGACTGGTTTGATCTTCTTGCAGTCCAAGAAACTCTCAAGAGTCTCCTCTAACACCGCATTTCAAAAGCATCAATTCTATAGCACTCAGCCTTCTTTATGGTCCAAGTCTCACATCCATACATGACTACTGGAAAAATGATAACTTTAACATATGGACCTTTTTGGCAAAATAATGTCTCTACCCTTTTAGGCTTAGATGGAGGTAATGGATCAAGGATCCTGAAAGGGAGGAGGGGCAAAGGAATGGAGCACTGCTCTGCCTGAACCCTTGGGAAAGGACAGTGGTGTGGATTAGCCTAGACTGGCCTCCACCACTCTTCACCCAGCTCTCCTATAGAATTTGTTCAGGAAATACAAAGTTGCATATATATTAGTCCAGTTCAACACGGTAAGGAAGGTAAAACTGGTGCCAAACATACTGACAATGCATTTGAAAGCCAGCAGTCTTTATTTCTCTCTCACTTGGCTTGATCATACTCCTCCCTCATCAGAACAGATGTTTGAGTCTTTGTAAATGTCTATGAGCGTACATAGCTCCACTCAAAACTCATGCTTAAAATACCTTTCATAAATATGTACTTTCATCATTGCTCCTTCTAGCATTTTCTCTATTTTTTGGTAAATCCTTTGTGAATCACTTCTTTTTGGAAACACTCATTCACACTAATATGCAAAGGGGTCACAGGGCAGGTCTGGGGCCACTTTGTCATGCAGATTACTTAGGAGAAGCAACACAAGAGCCCTTTGGGAAATTCTCGCTTGTAACTAAATCAGAAAGTAATATCCTGTTTTGTCTGCACTCTGCACTAGTCCTCATGTGTCCTGTAGAGGAATCCTGGAGTTTCTCCCCTCTGGCTGAAAGATAAACAAACTTCTGGCTCCCAGCCCTACCCTAGAGCCATCCTAGGGAATTACACTGAAAGCAAAGTGTCATCAAAACTGAACCAAAATGATGAAGACAATACTTTAAAGATCTCACTAGCTGCTAACTTCACTTCTTGTAGCAGAAATTTTGATTTTTCCATGAAAAAGAAGCATTTATATCCAGAGTAGTTGACTCTCAAACTCTTCATTTAAGAGGATCCACTTTTTAGCTTATAATACTTTCATGAACTCTCCGGAATACTCACTGTCTATAACAAGCAGATGAGAAAAAATATATAATTATAGAAATCCACTAATAATTCAGTAAGACTTTTGAGAGGAATTTTAATTAGATTAATTATAACCATATATTTATTGGACCATTGAAAATAGCAACACACATACGTGTGAAGCATCTCTCTTTCGTTCTGTCTGAAGTGTCATCAACATTCCTCAGAAAGCTTTTTGATCATGGAGGTCTTTTCAAGAATTTTCTTTCCCATACTCCATCCCCAACAGGAGTCCTCCACCCACAGACTGAAAATCACTCTGACTCAGAAGAAACAGCAAGGGCACAATGTTCTGCATTTCCTTGAGATTTGTTTTTGTTTTGTCAAGAACAGAATTCGCTGTGATATCTGTAGAAAACTATTCAGATTTGGTGAAAATTCTGTCACACTGTCCTCTATGTCTGCTTTCCTCCTGTTTGAACTATCCACAGTCTCTTCAAAGGATAGGAAACTTTAAATGTCTCTCCTATAATTTATTTCATCATTGGGCAACCTTGCTTTAGAGTCTGTGGCTCCATACTTAGTACCTAGTATGAGTACTGTAGTGTCTTCTCTGGAAGCAAATATTTCAGGAAGGATCAACGTTATCAGGACTTAATACAAGAAAAAAGATAGTAATGAGGCTAGAAAGAGAATCTAAGTCAACAAGGTTCCAAGTTCCATAAAGAATTTAGAAATAAGCCACAGTCATTATTTCACCATATATCGATGTGTACCATGAGTCAGGTAATGCAAAGCAAAAACTCTGGCTTCAAGGGAGTAACAGAAGCAAGGTGGAGGTGTTCTTGAGCTTATTTTAGAACTGTAAGACACAGAAATCCAAATGAAATAGACTCAATGAGAAGCAACAATGAAGTGTCATAGGAATTCAGAGACAAGAAAATGGCCCTCCAATCACGTAAAATGTGGGTAGGCTTACAGAGGAAGCCGTGTTTGAGTTGAATCTCAAAAGACAGGGAGATGTAGACAAGTCTTTAAATCCCATGTGGGCTATAACATTTGTGCTTTGGATCCATAATTAGACTTTGAGGCAAATAGTCACTTTGCTTTCCCTTAATTAGGGAAAATTTTTCAATAGAGGATATGTAAAGGAATCTTTTAAAGAAGGTAAAAGTCACATATTTGTTACCAGACAGGACAGTTTACAAGCCTTCAAACTGTGTGAGCTAGCTATAGAGATTCAGGTTCCAATCAGTCTGAATGAATGACTTTCCCTGTTACGTGTAGAACCGTGTCCCTCTCAAGTTCATATGTTGAAGTCCTAACCTGCAGTGCCTCAGAATGTGACTCTCTTTGGAGATAGGATCTTTCAAGATGAAATTAAGGTAAATGAGGTCTTATCAGTGGGCCTCAGTCTTACTGACATCCTTAGAAGAAGAGATTAGGACACAGACCACATAAGGAGAGATAAGAAAAAAACTCATTTTATATTGGAACTATTCCTTTAACTCTAACCGTTGGGCTCTGTCACCTTTGCTTAGTCATACTGATTTTATACTTTTTTGAAAAAACATTGCCTAGAGCCTGAAATGTATAGGATAGCCCATTCTCAAGTCTCTGACCTTTAAAGGTATAACACTTTTCCATTCACATAGAGATAAAAGGTTGCAGAACAGAGAATAACATTTTTCTTGTTGGAAATTTATGATAACATTGTGACCTGACCTACTTGGACAGCATCAAGAACAAAAGATTCTGGCACCAAGAAGTTTACAACAGCCAGCCACACTCCCTCCCCTTTTAGTATAAAAGAAGGCTGAATATTAACTCAGGTAAGATGGTTCTTTGAGACACTGGTCCACCATCTTCTGGGTCTGCTGGTTTTCCAAATAAAGTAGCTATTCCTTGCCCCAACAACTACATCTCGATTAATTGGCCTTTCACACAGTGAGTAGTATGAGCTTGGACTGAATAACAAAGAAGATCACCTACAAACCAAGGAGAGAGGCATCAGAAGAATTTAATTCAGCTGAAGCCTTGATCTTGGACCTCTAGTCCCCAGAACTGTAAAGAAATGCATTTTTCTTCTTTAAGTCACCAGTCTCTGATACTTCACTATGGCACCTGATGAAGCTTATACATTTAAGTGAAGTTGCTCAGTCGTGTTTGACTCTTTGCGACCATATGGACTGTAGCCCACCAGGCTCTTATGTCCATAGGATTTTCCAGAATACTGGAGTGGGTTACCATTTCCTTCTCCAGGGGATCATCCTGAACCAGAGACTGAACCTGGATCTCCAACAATGCAGGCAGACTCTTTGCCATCTGAGCCACCAGGGAAGCCATTTCTAAATCCAGCTTGAACATCTGGAAGTTCACAGTTCACATACTATTGAAGCCTGACTTAGAGAATTTTGAGCATTACCTTACTAGTGTGTGAGATGAATGCAATTGTTGGATAGTCTGGACATTCTTTGGCATTGCCTTTCTTTGGGGTTGGAATGAAAACTGACATTTTCCAGTCCTGTGGCCACTGCTGAGTTTTCCAAATTCACTGCCATATTGAGCGCAACACTTTCACAGCATCATCTTTTAGGATTTGTAATAGCTCAACTGGAATTCCATCACCTCCACTAACTTTGTTTGTAGTGATGCTTCCTAAGGCCCACTTGACTTTGCATTCCAGGATGTCTGGCTCTAGGTGAGTGATCACACCATCATGGTTATCTGGGTTATGAAGATTTCTTTTGTATAGTTCTTCTGTGTATCCTTGCCACCTATTCTTAATATCTTCTGTTTCTGTTAGGTCCATACCATTTCTGTCCTTTATTGAGCCCATCTTTGCATGAAATGTTCCCTTGGTATCTCTGATTTTCTTGAAGACATCTCTAGTCTTTCTCATTCTATTCTTTTCCTCTGTTTCTTTGCACTGATCACTGAGGAAGGCTTTCTTATCTCTCCTTGCTGTTCTTTGGAACTCTGCATTCAAATGGGTATATCTTTCCTTTTCTCCTTTCCTTTTGCTTCTTATCTTTTCTCAGTTATTTGTAAAGCTTCCTCAGACACCATTTTGCCTTTTTGCACTTCTTTTCTTGGGATGGTCTTTATCCCTGCCTCCTGTATAAAGTCACGAACCTCTGTCCATAGTTTTTCAGGCACTCTATCAGATCTAATCCTTTCAATCTATTTCTCACTTCCACTGTATAATCATAAGGGATTTGATTTAGGTCATATATGAATGGTCTGTTGGTTTTTCCTAATTTCTTCAATTTAAGTCTGAATTTGGCAATAAGGAGTTCATGATCTGAGCCATAGTCAGCTCCCGGTCTTATTTTTGCTCCATCTTTGGCTACAAAGAATACAATCTGGTTTCAGTATCAACCACCCTGTGATGTCCATGTGTAGAATCTTCTCTTGTGTTGTTGGAAGAAGGTGTTTGCTATGACCTTGTCAAAACTTGGTTAGCCTTTGCTCTGCTTCATTCTGTACTCCAAAGCAAAATTTGCCTGTTACTCCAGGTGTTTCTTGACTTCCTACTTTTTCATTCCAGTCCGCTATAATGAAAAGGACATCTTTTGGGGGTGTTAGTTCTAAAAGGTCTCATAGGGCTTCATAGAATCATTCAACTTCAGCTTCTTCAGCATTACTGGTTGGGGCATAGACTTGGATACTGTGATATTGATTGAATGGTTTGCCTTGGAAATGAACAGAGATCATTCTCTCATTTTGAGATTGTATCCAAGTACTGCACCGTTTGGACTCTTTTGTTGACTATGATGGCTACTCCATTTCTCTTAAGGGATTCTTGCCCACAGTAGTAGATATAATGGTCATCTGAGTTAAATTCACTCATTCCAGTCCATTTTAGTTCCCTGATGCCTGAAATTTAGATGTTCACCCTTGCCATCACTTGTTGGACCACTTCCAATTTGCCTTGATTCACGGACCTAACATTGTAGTTTCCTATGCAATATTGCTCTTTATAGCAGTGGACCTTGCTTCCATCACCAGTCACATCCACAACTGGGTGTTGTTTTTGCTTTGGCTCCATCTCTTCATTCTTTCCGGAGTTATTCCTCCACTGATCTCCAGTAGCATATTGGGCACCTACCGACCTGGGGAGTTCATCTCTCAATGTCCTATATTTTTGCTTTTTCATACCATTCATGGGGTTCTCCAGGCAAGAATACCGACGTGGTTTGCTTCCCTTCTCCAGGGACCACGTTTTGTCAGAAATGTCCACCATGACCCGTCTGTCTTGGGTGGCCCAGCTCCAAAACCTTTACATGGCATGACTCATAGTTTCATTGTTAGACAAAACTGTGCTCCATGTGATCAGTTTGGTTAGTTTTCTGTGATTGAATATGTTATCATCAAATAAATTCACATTTTAACAAGTATTTTCTGCATAGCAAATTCTGAAGTGAGACAGAATACAAAAATGGGTCTTTTTGCTTGCAATTATGTTGAAGTGGCTTTTAACTGCTTTGCAAACACTTTTTAAGGCTGCACAATATCCTTCTTGTGGCAAGCAGGATTGAGTTCCCTGACCAGGGAACAAACCCAGGCCACCTGCATTGGAAACATAGATTTTCAACCACTGGGCCACTAACGAAGTTTCTTTCAAACACTTTTATGATTATCATGATAATTCTTCAATAGATGGGACTACCAGACCACCTTATTTGCCTCCTGAGAAATCTGTATGCAGATCAAGAACCAACAGTTAGAACCAGACATGCAACAATGGACTGGTTCAAAACTGGGAAAGGAATATGTCAAGGCTGTATATTGTCACTCTGTTTATTTAGCTTATATGCAGAGTACATCATGAGAAATGTCAGGCTGGAGAAAGCACAATCTGGAGTCGAGACTGCTGAGGGAAATATCAATAACCTCAGGTATACAGATGACACCACCCTTATGGCAGAAAGCAAAGAGGAATTAAAGAGTATCTTGATGAACGTGAAAGAGGAGAGTGAAGAAGCTGGTTTAAACTCAGCATTCAAAAAACTAAGATCATGGCATCTGGTTCATCATTTCATGGCAAATAGATTGAGAAACAATGGAAGCAGTGACAGAGTTTATTTTCTTGGGCTCCAAAATCACTGTAGATGGTGACTGTAACTATGAAATTAAAAGACACTTGCTCTTTGGAAGGAAAGCTATGACAAGTCTAGATAGCATATTTAAAAGAAGAGACATTACTTTGCCAACAAAGGACTATCTAGTCAAAGCTATGGTTTTTCCAGTAGTCATGTATGGGTGCAAGAAATGGACAATAAAAAATGGCTGAAGGCCTTAGAATTTATGCCTTTGAACTGTGGTGTTGGAGAAGACTCTTGAGAGTCCCTTGGACAATAAGAAGATCAAACCAGTCAATCCTAAAGAAAATGAACCCTAAATATTCACTGGAAGGATTGATGCTGAAGTTGAAGCTCCAATACTTTGGCCATCTGATGCAAAGAACTGACTTATTAGAAAAGATCCTGATGCTGGGAAAGATTGAAGGCAGGAGGAGAAGGGGATGGCAGAGGATGAGATGGTTGGATAGCATCACTGATTTAATAGACATGAGTTTGAGCAAACTTCCGGATATGGTGAAGGACCGGGAAGCCTGGCATGCTACAGTCCATGGGGTTGCAAAGAGTTGGACATGACTGAGCAACTGAACAACAACAAATGTGATCCTGAATCAAGGATCCTCATTTGTAAAGGATGAAAAAGTAACTGAAGAAATTTATCCAAAGTCACATAGTCAAGGAGGAGACAGAGAACTGAAACAGACACTGACACCTAACCCAATGCTCTTCCACTTTTCTGAGTTCTAGTCATTTCTACCCTGATTAATAAAATTTACAATTTCTAATGAACCCATATAATTCTGACAAGAAAGCCTGAAGGACTGGAATTGGTTTTGATGGAGGTCATCCTTGAGACTAAGCTGTCTGAATATTAAGTCTTGAGGCAAATAGAAAACGGAATAGGTCCCACATAGAGATTAAATAGACTTTCTAGAAAAAGAACTGAGTGAAATCTAAATTTTCAAAACAAAATATGGAGAGAGCTTTCACAGGAATAATACTAACTAGAAAAGAGATGAGCTCGTCCAATCCCATGTGACTGAAGGCAAACAACTTTAAAGTTCTGTTAGAAGAATGAAGAACAACAAAAGATAGCATGAGAGAAAGTTATTGATGAAAGTTCTCAAGTTTCAAAAACAAAACTATTTTCATAAGAAGCAGAAGCAGGGAAAACAAGAGTTCATGAAATGAACAAACAAGCAAAAATACTTGATATTCTAACACTTGTAGAAAATATTCTTCATAAGAAAACAACTTCAGGTCATCTGAAATGGCTAAAATCAAATTTTATAGATCAAATGAATCTTTCTGACTGCTTGTTAAGATGGCAGATACAGCAAGATAATCATCACTGGGAGGTGGACAAAAAGTGAATCAAAAATTGGAGACCACCACCACTGATCAGTCAGAAAAATGGCTTTGAACAAAGTATGCCTCTGAACTAACTGTTTTCCTAAGAACTCTTAAAGAAGAAAATAATAAAATGTACATTCAACCTGATGAATAAGATAAAAGGAAACACTGAAAGATGATATCAAAACTATATAAAGGAAGAATGTGTCTTGAGAATCAAAAGAAGCAAAGATTGAAAAGTAGCTTCAAGACCTTAAATTTTAAATAATGACTGAACCATAGCAAGGAAAGGAAAAGAACTATCACAGGTGGAGAAAAAACAGCTTAGAGATAGAGGATAAATGTCCCAGCGGATGAAAACACTAGGCATGTCCTGAGAAGCTGGATACCTATGGCAGTTAAGACAATGTTAGCAGAAGAGATACAAAGATGTCTATGTCCTTTGAAAAACAAAGATCTGGTTGGTCAAAGCTATGTCTTTTCCAGCAGTCATGTATGGATGTGAAAGTTGGACCATAAAGAAGGCTGAATATGGAAGAACTGATGTCTTCAAATTGTGGTGCTGGAGAAGACGCTCTAGGTCCCTTGGATCAAACCAGTCCCTTTGATGAAACCTTGATCAAACCGTCAACCCTAAAGGAAATCAACTTTTAATATTCATTGGAAGGACTGATGCTGAAACTCCAATACTTTGGCCACTGGTTGGGAAAAGTCAACTCATTGGAAAAGACTCTGAGGCTGGGAAAGATTTAAGAAGGCAAAGGGGGCAGCAGAGCATGAGATGGTTACATAGCCACCAACTCAATGGACATTAATTTGAGCAAACTCCAGAAAATGCTGAAGGACAGAGAAGTTTGGTGTGCTGCAGCCCAGGGGGTCACAAAGAGTCAGACATGAGTTTAACAACTGAACAACAATAGTTCTTCCTCCAGATGGGTAAGATAGAGTGTATCTTACTGCTCACAACTTTGATCTTTTAGGACCAGCCTAACACACATTTTAATATGCCTCCTTCTGATGGAGCATAAGGTCCAACATCCTCAAAGATACAATGGAATATTACTCAGTCATTAAACAGAATGAAATAATGCCATTAGCAGCAACATGGATGAACCTAGTGACTGTCATACTGAGTGAAGTCAGACAAAGAAAAAAAGTCGTGTAATATTGCTTATATGTAGAGTCTAAAGAATTGATACAAATGAACTTCTTAACAAAGCAGAAACAGACTCATAGATTTAGAGACTGAAGGTACGGTTACCAGAGGTGGGGGGGAAGATAGTAGGGATTTGGGGAGTAGCATGTATGCACTGCTATATCTAAAATGGATAACCAAAATAGACCTACTATGTAGCACAAGAGATTCTGCTCAATATTGTGTAACAACCTAAAGGGGGAAAAGAATTTGAAAAAGAATAGATACATGTATATGTATAATTGAAGCACTTGGCTGTACATCTAAAACTAACACAACATTGTTAATAACTATACTCCAATATAATATAAAATGTTTAAAAGAAAGATAAGAAAAAAAGGTAGAGGCCAAGGGAAAGGATACTAAAATGCTCATGGAAATTTGCATCCTTTGCATCTCTCCCACTTGAAACTGGAGCAGCTAGCCAGGTTTCTTTTCCTCCTGTTGGCATCTAAGTCAGTGTCCTATATTGGGAATTGGTTCATGGGGACAGATAAAGAGGAGAATCTCCTGTTTTTCCCACTCTTTCAGTAAACCCATTCAATTCCCCTGAAATTCCTTTTCACGCAGGGGAACTTCCAGGTCACTCTATCCCCTGGTCGCTCTGAAGAACATCTGTCCATCTAAAAGTGTCCTTGTCATCTTAGCTACCAGTTTCTGAAGATAAGAGTGATTTCATCTTCAAGCAGAGTCTTCTTATAAACATCTAGGGAAAGAAAGTTTCTATTTCTTTTCTAGAGTCATTTTGAATCATTTTTTCAGTTTTACTGCTTTTGTTTAAGTGATTGAACATTTGTTCAAATTGAAACTTAATGGAATTAGAAATCTGAAGCTAGTAAGTATTTCTGTGACTGGAGATTATTTGTAGACTAAGATTTTATGAATAAATTATTTCCATTTTTGTTATGTTCTTTAGGTAATAAAGTAGTACCTTTTAGTTTGATTAATCAGTCCACCATAATGTATGCAACAGAAAATTTTCATAAGTAGTTCAGCTAGATATTTTTGAAATTTTGAAGACTATATCTGTTTGTCAAGAACTCTATTTACTATACTTATAAAAAATGTAAAAATAGCTTGAAGTACGTAGATAAACTGCCATTGATCTTAAATAAACAAGTATCTGTTCTGTCCTCCTCCTCTTAACAATAGCTGGAGTAGAGGGCTGGGATGAAGCATACATATCTTTCATGTAGGTGTTAGACCTTCAAAAACTATCTATTAAGTTTACAAAAGATTTATGAATTTTAAGCTGCCTTTGCTTTTATTATCTTTGTCTAATTTCATGTGTATCAGAAAACAATTTTCTACTTTACTAGGTCAACTATTCTGGACTACAGCATACTACATTTCCCAGGTAGATTCATGAGCAAGACCAGTCTCTTCATCATGCGTTCCCTAGTCTTAAACTGCTGCTGAATGTGTTTAGCAGTTAACACTACTAGTCTGTTAGTAGTAGACTGCTAGGTATGATTTCAGTGGTAAATTAATTTTTAAAAAATTTTCAGTGGTAATAACTATAAGAGCTAGACTTTGATGATGTTAGTACCAGATACTGTGTGCCAAACACAATACTAACCACCTTACATATATTATTTTAATTAATTTTTCATAAGATCTACAAAATAGATGCTCTTATTTTCTCTTTCTTAATCTTAAGAGGCAAAGATGTAAATTACTGACTAGCACATGAATATACCATTTAGTTTCTCTCTCTCCACTTCTCTGTCTGTCTCTCTGATTCTAAAGCTTAAGTTCCTGTTTACTGTGCTAAATCCACCCCAGTAACAGGAAACACTACAGGTTCACAGGACACAATGCCCTATGCATATGAAGTATGTGCTGTATATACACCCACCTTCCAAAGACCTCTACTTTCAATATAATTTTTTAATAGCACTTATGGCCTTTGGCCAAGCCATTTATACTTCTTTGCCTGAGCTCCATTCTGATTCACAGCCATGCTTATTTATTGGAATGAATGCAATCCTGCCTCATAAACTTGAATGATGCATTCTTCAATATGGAGCACCTGCTTGCCTAAACCTAGGAAATATATCTTCTAGTAGAATTACCAAACCCCTCATTACCAAAGAATCTTCTAGTCTAAAGCCAATATTGATTAATTCTGGAAAATACTCAAGAAATCTGAAGCAAGATTCTGCAGAAAAACAGTGAGTCAATACTGTGTCTCTGAAGGGCATCATAAATTTTAATGTGGTGAGTTTCAGTATTACATTCTTGCTTGATCCCATACCAAATAAGAAGTTCCAGATGAATTTCCAGGTGACATGTAAGGAAAACTTAAGAAAACTTTCTGTGGTATGTTTTTTCCCTTCAGCATTATATGTTCAAAAAGCATATAATAGATAATGTTGATTAAAATGGCATTGCATAGTATTGTTTTCATCATTGATCAATTATTTCTATGAATGTGATAAGTTCTATTAATTTTTAAGATAGAAGTGAGAAATCATAGGTGATGTCCATTATTTTCCAGCTTTCCAATTTTTCTTTGCTAAGAGCCAGCCACTAGCATTCAATTCGACAGCTTCATATCCTGTCACTTTCCCTAGTGAAATTGATCCTGTCCTAGAAGCTGATGGATAATAAAATGTCCTAACTATATCATTTTAAAAAAGAAATGGTGAAAAAGAACTGGAATCTTAGCAAAGCAGAACAATTTATTTGTGATAATTAAGAACTGACTGGCACACAACACCAGGAATTGAATACTGGAGTACAATGCTTTTGAAATCCACAGAAACATTGGCTGTTCTGAAAAGGCTAAAATCCACTCTTACAAATCAAATGAATCTTTCTGGAAATCCTTGAATGTGAGAAAGAGTAACGATTCATGTTAAAGTAACATAAAATTAGCACTGTCATTGCTGCCTAGAATTAGGCATTAATTCTTTCTTAAATGCATTGTTGTGTAAGATCCAGGAAACTGCCTGTCCAGACAGTATCCACATGCAGCTGTAGCCTGAGGCTAGATTCTGGGTACAATTATTTGTCCTCTTTCCCAAAACTGGAGACAGGCAGGATCTGAAATGAAACAGAAGTTGCCCAGCAGTACAGAGCCCAGGGAGGTGCATCCATCATGAAGGCACTGGGGAAACCGGCAAACCGATGCCCTGCTGGAGGGCTGATTACCACAGCCTGCCTCATGCAGCTCTCTTTTCATTTCTCTCCTTCCTTTCATCTAACTGCTGCTGCTCATTTCCTAGGTTAAAAAAAAAAATGATGTGCAAAATTAAGAAACATGGGGAAAATTACAAACATTGTATAAATTTTATAAAGTTCCTTTCTTTTACTTTTTTAAAAATAATTTTATTGGAGTACAGTTGATTTGCAATGTTGTGTTAAAATGTATACATATATCCATTCTTTTTTAGATTCTTATCATATAAGGATTGTCACAGAATATTGAGTAGAGTTCCCTTTGCTATACAGCAAGTCCTTGCTGGCTATCTATCTTATACATAGTAGTGTTTTTATATTTGTTTTTAAATAGGCCACCAGGCATCATGTTGTCTGGGCTGCTGTGCCCTGGCTCGCCTCACACCTCTTTGCATTTCAACAGTGTGATTTCTCTGCTCTTTATTCCATAAATGATGATGCAAGAGCTTTCTCTCCCTAATCACTGAGCCTCCATTCTCTCAAATCTAGCACCAACTACATGTCTTTCTAGACCTACAATGGGGTTGTGTCCCAATAAACTCATGTAAGTTAATTTATTTATTTTATTTATTTTCAGCTGACATTTTGAGTCAGCTGAAAGTGAATTTAATATAAATTTCCTTTTCTAAAAATCATCAACTTAGATTTTGAAAGGATGCTCAGTAATCTCTTTCATACCATTTTAAATGCTAGTACAGGAAGAGGCATTAAACACACAGCTATCAGGGGACAATTCTCCAAGGTCTGGGGCGTGTCAGCACATCTTGCATGCAGAGGCACTGACTGTCTTTTGTCTGGACCTTCTTTTAAAGGATATGTGTACAGCAAACAACCTTGGAAAAATTCTCCCTCCAGAGAAAAGAGCAAGCATGCTTAGTGTTCATTAAAAAAGATGCTATCCATTTAAAAATGTATTTTTGTAACTGTGTATGGTAACGGATATTAACTAGATTTATGTTGATGATCACTTCGCAATATATACAATATCAAACAATTGTGTTGTACAGCTGAAACTAACATGATATTTATGTCAATTATACCTCAAAAAAAATCCCTTAGGAGATTGAGAAAAACTCTTTAGAAGAAACTTTGAAGCTTCACATGACTCCTGTGCAGTGCAGTCATGAAAGAGTCACAGGGAGAGGGGGGACTCTTTTCTGAGCCTGAATTTTACAAAAACTTTGTAATTCACATGCTCTATCTTTAAAGCACTTATATTATTGAAAAGGAAGAACAAAAAGATATGATTCCCTTAGCCCAATGTTCCTCCCCTACAATGAAACCTACTGTAAGCACAGGTGTCTGGTCCCCTCTGCATCATCCCTGTGGGACTTGAGCAGGGAACTGATGCAAATATGCAGATGCTCAGCCTCTGGCTATGTCACCTCTAACCCAGGAGCCCCACATCTCTTACCAGTATCCCTAAAACTGGCAGGCTCACTTTCACAATTCTTGGCAACCACAGTGGCTGGCACACAGAGGTTGCTGAGTAAATGTTGATTCCTCACATAAGTTGCCCTTGTGGAAGCCCCGTCAAGGTCTGTTGTAAGCCTTTCAGTGTGATCCTTTGCTCTCCTTCCTTCTCTGTAGGCTAGTCCTTTGGGTTCTTCTAGCTAAGAAAAGCTTGTGCTTCTTTGATCCCTAGAGTTTCCTCCACTCTTCAGGATCCTTGCCTTCCTACAAGTTCACAGGCTTCGCCTATTACAAGTCCTACCATTACATTTAGTACAATCCATATCTGATCCCTGAAGACTCTTTTCTCCTGGTTTTCAGCTTCTCTGCCCTCCATGAGGCCTGTTCCTCAGCCCCCAGTTGCAGGGAGAACATTTCATTTAGCTGTTCCACCAGAACCCCTCTGTGCCATGATGCCAGCATCCCTGTCTGAGATCTACAGACAGTTCTCCCCAGGTCACAGTTTACATTAACACTGCCCTCTTCCACTTTTTCTTTCTTTGTTCTCTATATGGTTTGTTTACTAGTATGTCTTTCCCATTAGCCCGTAAGCAATTTGGAGATCAGGATATCATATTCCTTTTTACATATCTCTTACAGACTAGTGCTTTTACAAATAATAGACAGTCACTAATTAAAAATGAATTTTAACTTTACATAGAGAGGTAGGGCCGGCGGATAAAGACATTAAGAACTGTTACCTTCACAAGGGAAAGAGGAGAGCCCTTTAGCCACAGGGGCTGGTCCTGTCCCTCATCCGTCCCTTCTTGCCACCACTGTTGCTGTTGCAGGAGCTGCTTCAGTAAGAGTTGAAAAGATGGCTTCATGATTGAGCTGCTATTCTGAAGATTAACCTAGAAGCAAGAGTGAAGTCACCAGATGAAGGGGCTTTGGAGACTTGAAGGACATAGGAAGAAGTGCATTGGCCACTGTGAACAAGGAGTTGATCACGATCATCTGGAAACTTCCAGTGAAGAGCTTTAAATCATAATATGCATGGGTGTGTGAACAGCAGGGCAAAATTTGGGGAAAGCTCTAGGGCCATGTTAAATTTCTACAGGATGTGGACAAGAGGGATGGAGTGGCTGCAGAAACAAGAAGGCCTTATTTAACATAGATTTCAGAAAGTGTCTCTAGGGGATTGCTCCTGAGGAAGGCAGAAAAAATGATCCTGGAGTGAATAAGAGGTCTCTTAGTAAACCCAAGAGCCCTCCACGTTTCCCATACCCTTTCCCCACTCTTTGACTTCACCAGGTCCAAAACTGCTACTCTGCATTTTCTAAGAGTTTCAGTCTTCAGCAGAGAAGAAATAAGGCCTCGAGAGAGAAAAGCTGGCCCTTTCATTGCACCCCTTTCCACATGAAAGCAATGAAGACACAGGGTGTGCACAGCATCTTCATTTTATTTTCTGATGTGCCTGGCACAAATGCCAAGGACAGCTACAAGTAATTGCTCTCCAAGCTCCAGTGAGCTAGAACATCTTCATTTAAGTCATGCATAGCCTGGAATTGTTTGTAAGAGAGAGAAAGATGACTTCATGTGGTGGTTGCTAGGCAGCCGGCTCTCAGGGAGCTCAACATACATGCAGAATCTCAGCAGGAAGCCACTGTCCTCTGTAAAAAGCTCTCCTAATGCAGCCCTTGCAATCGTCTACTGCATCCAAAAATGTAAGCTTCTCTGTTTGTTTTTAACTACCTACCCACCATTCCTACGCCCCATTAACCAGTGATAAACCAGGAGATGATTTGTGTTACCAAATCTGCCTCACTGACAGCCTGAGGTAGAACTCCAGTGAAAATACCACAAAGAATGAGATTTTTAAAGCTTTTCATTTACTGTTTCAAATGCACATGGAGAAATTTGAGGGGTAAAAAAGAGAAGTATTAGGCAATTAATAAAAAAATATAATTCTACAACTCAGAACAATGGAAATTATGATAATATTTCTTTCTATAGCAATATATAACAAAATTGGGATCAGTGCATGCTCAGGATTTAACAAAATGCCTAAAAAATGCTAGACATTTACACTTAATAAAGAATTTTAATGAGCGGATGAACATATTCCATTTTAAATATTGCATATGAATATTGCATAAAGTATTTTCAATTTGTTAAAAATGTCAATGTTTAATTAAAATTTCATCATATATATGTATTATTAAATCATTTGTCTATTTTTATCTAGCCTACTATTATTAAGTATTTAATTGTTTCCTAATTTTTAGCTAGATTAAACAATGCTGTTAGGAAATGCTTTTAAATAATGCTCATTTTTAAGATTTCTTTAAGATAGATTCCCCAAAGCATAGCAATTTGACCAAAAGGTATGAATTCTATTAATTTTCTTAGTAGTTATTATGAAAGTGCATACATTGGTAATATTTTACATTTCCATCATAGGTTATGGTAATATGTGTCTCATTGCACTTAATTAGTATAGAATATTGTCATTTTTGTTGACATTTTATTTAAAGTATAATTTGTTGCTGGAAATTAATACCTCATTTTGATTTTATATACATATATTTTTTTACATTTAGTGGTCATTTACATTTATTCCTTTAAGCATTGTGAATGAATGGGCCTTTGTTGATTTTTTCCCTATTCAGGAGAGGACTACAGGAAACATGGACACCAGGAAGCAGGAGTCCTGGGCCCACCTTCAAGTCTGTCTGTCACAACCAGTTCAAAATGACTCTAGACTTTAGTCCTACCTGGTTCAAGGGCTTGAAAAATACTGAAAACTTTAAAGCTCAGAGGAAGGGGTCTCTTACGAGAGCTGTCGAGGCACTTTGTGCTTCTCATCCCACCACCTCTATGCACGGGGAGGGACAGAAAATGCTTTCTCACATTTAGCTAAGTGAGAGTTCCCTGAATACCACTCAAGGAGTCTGGTGGTGTCTCCTGAAGTTCAGGACACAGGTTAAAAGAAGCTGAGCCTCGAAGATGGCTGATGATTCAGAGACAGGGGACCCTCCTCAGCTTGACCACACTACACACTACTTGACAGGCACAGTGAAGTTCATCAGTCCGATGAGGATTGCTGGATAGTATCCAGACTCCTGCTCAAGATGTGCCCTTGGAGAGGTGGTGCCCTTGGAGAGGTGGAAGGGGCAGGCAGCCAGATACCCAGGAGCTGATGGAAGAATTAGAATTGGCTCACAGAGAAAACCCACTGTGCACGTGAAGTACTTACCATCTGAGAGCCCCCCTGAAAGGAGCAATCCGCAGTAGAGACAGAGAATCAGCACACCAAGATGGCTGTGCCAGCCAGCAAGACCTTTCCTGTGCCTTCTCTCTCCTCACCCCTGGAAGACCCAGAGCCACCAGTAAATCAGAGTAGAGGAAGTAGATCCTTAACAGTCAGGAAGTCCGTGGCTTTCTTTGCTCCTATAATTGTAGCTTTCTGGCCCTAGCTGAGAGAGAAGATATCATTTTAAATGAAATTTAACATTTTAATTTAACACTACATTGAATAGTATAACCACTGAAAAGAGAGTGTTCTTATTCAAGTAACTGGAAACTTTTAAAAGCTTCCCAGGTTTTCACTTGAGGAATGAGAAAGAAATTGCCCACAAAGATAGTCATCAAGGGTCAACAGTGAGGAAGAGCAAAGTTACTTTCTATCTATACCCGATCAAGCTGAACTCAGTCAAATATCTGACAGAAGAAGGACTCCAGCTATTTTTCCCTCCACCTCAACTTTTTTTTTAAAGCTCTTTGCTACTCTGATCTTTTTCTTTTTCTAGACTAACTTTAAAATTCTTAGGAAATTCCTAATTAGGATTTTTATTGTAATAGTCCTGTAACTTCAAATTGGAGATAATTTACTTTTCTTCAAAACACATGTTACCATATAGAATATGGTTCCTCTCCTTTTATTCAGATTTTGTTTTTGGATCCCAGTAACAGTGGTGCTAATGGTAAAGAACCTTCCTGCCAGTTCAGGATACATAAGAGATATGGGTTGAGGATATAGGCTGAGTCCTTGGGTTGGGAAGATTCCCTGGAGGAGGGCATGGCAACCCACTCCAGTATTCTTGCCTGGAGAATCCTATGGACAGAGGAGCCTGGCTAGCTATAGCTTATAGGGTTACAAAGAGTCAGACACAACTAAAGCCACTTTGCACAGCACAAAATTTAATAATAGTCATCCTCATTATATTCTACACAATTATTATTGGCTTTAATTCAATGAATTTTATGGTTTGCTTTCATTGATGTTTCTGTTGTTCCAGCTTTAAAGCAATATTTTTTTCATGTCTCAAAACTGGCAATTGAATTTTAAATTGAATGTAGGAATTTGTGTATTTAAATTGTAACCAAAAATTTTATTCATTTTAAGGAAGCTTTAGTTGATTATCTTCCCATTTCATATGTTTGTAGTTAAAACTATTCACAAAAAATGACATGTATGTTTTCTTGTGTGTTAGGTCTTGTTTCTGCTTTGTGTTCTGCTGCACTGTCAAAAATAAAAAGAATCAAAAAAATCAGGTAGATCTGTTCTTTAACTGGAATTTTTTCTAATGTTTCGATCTTTAGAATAATGTTGCTTATTGTCTTTAAAAACATATCTTTTGTGTGTTAAGGAATTAAAATGATATTCCCAGTTTTATAAAAATTAGGTCAAGAATGGGTATCTAAACTTTGTTGTTAAAGTTCTTCAGGTAAAGATGTATAAAGGCCTCCAGTGAAACATTTCAATTCTCCAAGTAGTAGCTCTTCCTGTGTTTAAACCACTCTTGTTTACACATAATTTAAACTTTATATTATAAATTCAGTTTATATGCTTATGTTTTACATGAAATAAAGATATAAAACATTGCCAGCTCTTACCCATTTTTAAGGCCCACATAGAACTAATAAGCAGACCAATAGGACTCCTAATCACTACAGATATATATATATATATATATATATATATATTCAATTTTCAAAATAGAAGACTGTAGACTTTTTAAAATTCCATAATCATAATAATAGTAGCTAACAGGTTCAGCACTTATGAACATTTAGGGAAAATAAGGTCCCAGCAATAGCCAATATATGTTCACTGAGAATAACACATCAAATTTTATGTTTCATAAAGTTATTCACTTCAATTCAGTTGCTCAGTTGTGTCTGACTATTGGCGACCCCATAGAATGCAGTATGCCAGGTTTCCCTGTCCATTGCCAACTCCCAGACCTTGCTCAAACTTATGACCATCAAGCAGTGATGTCATCCAAACAATATTTGAGCATTACTTTACCAGCATGTGAGAAGAATGCAATTGTGAGGTAATTTGAACATTCTTTGACATTGCTTTTCTTTAGGACAGGAATGAAAATTGACATTTTTCAGTCCTGTGATCACTGCTGAGTTCTCCAAAGTTGTTCGCATATTGACTGTAGCATTTTCACAGCATCCATAGTGTCCTTAGTGGAGAGTCCAGAGCCATTGACCTTCAGGTCAAAGCCCAAAGTCAGTCTGATTGTCAGCATTAATAAGGGCCTAAGAAGTACAACCTCTCCTATCCTCTGAGGATTGAATGAAGAAGTTCTTTACTTTTAATAGAGTATAAAACATACAGATTATTTCATTCAGGTCAACGTTTATTACAATATGTCTTTTAAGAATTGAAATAGTACTACTGGTATTCCATCACCTCCACTAGCTTTGTTTGTAGTGATGCTTCCTAAGGCCTACTTGACTTCTCACTCCAGGATATCTGGCTCTAGGTGAGTGATCATACCATCATGGTTATCTGGGTCATGAAGATCTTTTTTGTTTAATTCTTTTGTGCATTCTTATCACCTCTTCTTAACATCTTCTGCTTCTGTTAGGTCCACACCCTGGAGAGTTCTGACTTCTCAAGACAGCAGAGTAGGAGGAACTGTACTTATCTTCTCCTGTGATAACTCCAAAATTGCAACTCTCTGCTGGATAACCATTGACAAGAGAAAGTTGGATCCCACCAAAAAAAGATACCTCACTTCCAAGAGCAAAGTAGAAGCCCCAACAAGATGGTAGAAGGGGTAAAATCGCATTTAGAATCAAACCCAGAGACACTCAGAGGACTCAAACAAAACCTTGTGTGCACCGGGACCTAGAGACCCCATAAGAGACTGAGTCAGATCTTTGAGTGTGAGTGTCTCCTGTGGAGGCATGGGTCAGCTGTGACCTGCCAAGGGGCCCAGGCTCTGGCTGCAACAGACTTGGGAGGCACAGTATGTGGCATAAGTCCTCTTGGACAAGGTCACCATTAGCCCCACCATAGAGTCACTGAGCAGATGACCCACAAACTGGAGGACAATTACATCAAAGAAGTTCTTGCCCTGTTGCAAAAGTTCTAGGGCCCACAACAGATTCCCCAACCTGGGGATGTGACAAAGGGACTAAGAACCCCCAGGGAATTTGACTTTGAAAGCCAATGGGATTTGATTACAGAACTTCCACAGGACTAGGGGAACAGACTCTTGGAGGGCACAAACAAAACCTTGTGTGCACTGGGACCCAGGAGAAAGGAGCAGTGACCCTACAAGAGACTGAGTCAGCCTTGCCTGTGAGTGCCCAGGAGTCTCCGGCAGAGGCATGGGTCAAGAGTGGCCTGCCATGGGGTCAGGGGCATGAATACAACAGTCCTGGGAGCTACCGGGTGTGCTGGCATTAGTCCTTTTGAAGGAGGTCACCATTACCTCCATTACCCCTACCATAGTTTGGCCTCAGGCCAAACTACAGGGAGGGAACACAGCTCCACCCATCGACAGAGAATGGATAAAAGATTTACTGAGCATGGTCTTGCCACCAGAGGGAGACCCAGGTTTCCCCACAGCCAGTCCCTCCCATTAGGAAGCTTTTACAAGCCTCTTATCCATATCCATCAGAGGGCAGACAGAATGAAAACCACAATCACAGAAAACTAACCAAGCTGATCACATGGATCACAGCCTTCACTAACTCAATGAAACTATGAACCATGTTGTGTAGGGCTACCCAAGACAGATGGGTCATGCTGGAGAGTTCTGACTAAATGTGGTCCAGTGGAGAAGGGAATGGAAAAACCACTTCAGTATTGCCTTGAGAACCCCATAAAGTTATTAAATGAGAGGTATACAGAATGAACCTGGATTTCATTTATTTACTCAAGCCTCGCTAGATGGTTTAGGTAAGATGGCAAAAAAGACAGATTGTATTATAGATTTGCAGCTATTTGAAATTAGACTCTAAATAGTGGTCTGTGCTCCTAGGAGGACTTATCAGAAGGTCTTAATCCTTCCTATTAAATGTTATTTTCTCAGTTATTCAGATGAAGGTAGAGGGGGGAGACATATCACACTGCAAAATGCCACAAAGCTGAGAAAAAAGAAGAAATCAAATTGGAAAAAGAAGTCGACTTTTAAAAGATCTTGATGGTTTGAAATAAATTTCAAAAAGGAATTCAAATCTTAGAAAAGTGAGTGAATCTTATCACATAGTATGGGAGAATGTGGCAGCTGGCTTGGCAGCTGTTTATATCAACATCATCAACAACAAACATTCTCTAAAGGCCTTCTATATGAGACTTGTGGTCAGTGTAGAGTGGCCAGATGTGGTATCACAGGTTGGGTCCCAGGAAGCAGGCAGTAAAGTGGAGTTCAGAGGACAAGCTCTATATCAGTAGGGACCTTAGCATCAACACGTGTGGAGATGCAGGGATGAGAGCAGGACCAAGCAAAGGGAAAAGTTGAGCTGAGACAGGCCCATAACTGCCTTGACCAAACTTACCGGGGCTTTAGAACTAGAATGGCTCTTCAGCATAGTCTGGAGTTGGGCCAAGATAGCCTAACCTTCCTACTCACACATGAATCCATCACCAGATGTGGGCCGCCCAGGGGAAAGCCTGTGACCTTGGACGAGGCACTTCTCCGCAGCTGAAGCAATCCCTGAAGGAGCTTACAGCTGAAGACTCTCCACAGACAGCACTGCCAGCAGCTGGGTCAACAAATCCTTCAGGGAAGGGGTTTCTGGGACACATATCACAGTATCCACCACAGTGGGAAATCCCAGTGTCTGCTCCAAGCCCATAGAAATGCTGGGGAGAATGTATTCTTTTAATGTTTTTAAAACACGGTCAAGCATAAAAGAGCAAGAAAGGGTGCCAAAAGTGAAGAGGGAACTGACAGGCAAAGCACAAGGACCACATATGTGCCCAAGGGAAATATGGTTTTAAGCACAGTGAGGAGGATATGAAGGCTTTGGGCTCCATTCCCAGTCATCCACCAGAAACAAGAGCTAGAAACTCCTGTCTGAAGCGTGTAGCCCAATTCTGTACTAGTCTCAAGACAGGAAAAACCTAATATGAGATAATAACATAAAAATTGAACTGAAAGTCATTTGGTGGACAGAGCCTCAAAAGAGGCACACCTGGAAACATCCATTGACATCCCCGGCTCAGAGTACCTGTTGTCAGCTGTGTCAGAGACAGCACACATGCGCTGTGAGGATGATCTGGGTAAGAACTTTCAAATGCCAGAATCTACAATCTTGGAGCATCCTCAAAGTGATTTAAGATAAACATGTTTAAACAGAGAAATGGTTGCTGCTGTTGTTTAGTTGCTAAGTTGTGTTTTACTCTTTTGCCACCCCGTGGACTTGTGGCACACCAGGGTCCTCTGCCCATGGGATTAACCAGGCAAGAATACTGGAGTGAGTTGCTATTTCCTTCTCTAGGGATTCTTCCCCACCCAGAGATCGAACCTTTATCTCCTGCATTGGCAGGTGGATTCTTTACTTCTGAGTCACCAGGGAAGCCCCCAGAGAAATAGAGGAAGGGACAAAATCCAAAAAGCAAACTGAGAAAAATTAATTCTAGAAATTAAAAGTAGCAACATTAAAATTTTTTTAAAAGTTCAATTGATCTACTCAGTGGCGCAGTTAAAGAGAATAAGGACTAAATTACAAAACTCATAGCAGAAATCACCTGAAATGCAGCCCAGAAAAGTAAGAAATGGAAAATATGAAATTGTATATTAAATTCAAGGAAACTCATAAGATTCTCATAAACTTTTTTTCTTTGTTTAAATATATGTTAAATATTTACTGTGTAGCAGGTATTATGCTAGACATGGGAACACAATCGTGAATAAGAAAGAGTAACAGCTACTTATCTAATCCATGACACCTACCAATTAAGTGAATAAATTAAATGATAAAACATGAGAAGAGCTATATGGTTACCTAGTCTTGGACATGAGGAAAAGTTTGTCCCATTACGCTTCTTTCTGGTTATCCATAACTGAAATCTAATCTCTGGTTCCTAATGAGAAAGCCAAACAAAACCATGTTCAACAAAAAGAACACAGAGAACTATATATGCAAACTTATATAAAACCATTTCAGTGCAGGTTACACACATCTGTGCCCATGTTTATATATAGAAGAAAACAGATTGAGTTGAGATCAGTTATTTCTGTATGGAAAACCAAGCTTCTTTTTCTTTTTATAAGATCAAGGAAACCTGAATGTGTAGCTATTTTTAAAACACACACAGGGGTCCCCTAAGCAAATGGTCTCTGACTAAATTAGTAAATGAGTGATGGTAATGAGATTACTCTGGGAAAATCACATGTCAACACCATAGTGCTCTTGAGCATGAAACATACAAGCAAGCCTTTTAGGAAAACCTAATCTTCTATTGTACAGGCACATCTGTCCAGCTCAAGGCCAAATTTCTAATAGATCCCTGAATTTCATGAGCAGAAGTAAATATTTAGGCAATGCGCAAAAGCAATGCATTCTTAGCCTTCTCTTGCATCTGTAGTAGAACCAGAAATAAGAGAATTAGAAGAAGATACCATATTCCTTGTAATTTTGAAAGACAAAATGTATAAGACAGTTCTTGCTAAATTAAAAATATCCTAACTAATGTGCATCCCAGTCCGTGCTCTAACAACCTGACCTTGCTCCTCCTTGGGCCCCTTCTCTTCTCCTCTTTTAATCATCACACTGTGTAGCGTAGGAAGATAGGAAGCAATACCCTTTCACACCTGCCTTCTTCTTACATAAACATTGTGAGGCCAAGAATCATTGTTTACCACCTGGGACCTGGACCAATCTGAGGATTTAGTCAGTGTTTAATCAACCCTGAATATTCATTGAAAAGACTGATGCTGAAGCTCCAATAGTTTGGCCACCTGATGAGAAGAGCCAACTCATTGGAAAAGACCCTGATACTGACAAATATTGAGGGCAGGAGGAGAAGGGGGTGACAGAGGATGAGATGGTTGTATGGCATCGTCGACTTAAAGGACATGAGTTTGAGCAAACTCCGTGATATGGTGAATGACAGAGAAGCCTGGCAAGCTGCAATCCCTGGGGTTGTAGAGTTGGACATGACTGAGCGACTGAACAACAACAACAAATTAAATGTTTGTCAAATAATCTTGGATTTTCCTAAAATGTATCAAAATAAATATGATGAAGTCTCTCTTGGTTGTGAGTATACTTGGAAGAACAGAACATAAATATAATTGATAGCTACACACCTTCTTTTCTAACTAAAATTGTTAATTCCACAGCAACAGAACCATTGTCTTATTCATGGTAGTGTCCTCAGCATGCACTCAATAAGCATTAATGAGTAAATTCATGACCTCTTTCATGTAATCTTTTCAGAAAATTTTATCTCATAAAGTAACCTTATCCAACCTTATGATGGATCCTTGGTACATCACTTCCCCAACTTCCTTTGTTTGCTCACAGCTTGACCAGTGGCTTCTGCAATGTTTCTGCTTCCTATTGATACTGTAACAATTACCAAAAGTTTAGCAGCTTAAAAAAACACCCAAATATTATCTTATAGCTCCATTGGTCAGAAGTCCAGGTAAACTCAGGGCCTCTGCTCTGTGTCTCAGGCTGGGCTCTTGTCTAGAGCTCTAGGGAAGAATCCACTTCCAGGCTCTTCAGGAGGCTAGCAGAATTTAGTCCCATGTGGTGGTAGGACTAGGTTGTCTTTTCCTTGTTGGCTATTGACCAAGGGTCGCCCTCAGCTTCTAAAGCCCACATTCCCTGGCTCGTGACCCCCTTCATCTAGAAACTGCTGGTGGGGACCCGAGTCCTGTTCATAGTTTTAGTGTCTTTGGACTCCCCTTCTGTCACACATCTGCTTCTTTTTTCTCATCTCTGCCTTGCACTTCTGTCTTCAAGGGTTCATATGGCCTATTTTGATGACCCAGAATAATTTCCCTATCTATGTCTGTTTGGGCTGCTATAACAGAACCCCCATAGGCTGAGTGGCTTGAATGACAAACATGTATTTCTCACATTTCTGGAGGCCAAGGAGTACTAGATCAAGGCATGGAGAGATTCTGTATCCGGGGAGGACCTGCTTCCTTGTTCATATACAGCAGTCTTCTCACTGGGTCCTCTCCCATCAGAAAGGATAAAAAGGCTCTCTGGGGACCCTTTCCTTACGATACTAATCCTATTCATGAGAGTTTCACGCTTATGACCTAATTACTTCCCGAAGGCCTACCTTGTAATATAATCACACTGAGCATTAGAATTTCAAAAGATGGATTTTGGGGAACACTCACACTCAGTTCATAATATACTTCTTATTTTAAGGTCAGCTGATTAGCAACCTTAATTCCAACTGCAAAAATCCCTTCACAGCAGTACTGAGATTAGTATTTGATTGAGTAACTAGAGAATAGCAATTTGGGGCAATTTAGACCTCTACCACATTCAGAGTGTGTGAGCAAAAGAGAATGCCCCAAATGTAAGCTGTCTTCATGTCACCCCATCTCATCTCATAAGTGACAGCTCAATGCTTCTGCCATATTCTATTTGTTAGAAGCAAGTTTGGTAAGCCCTGGTGACCCACACCAGTACTCTTGCCTGGAAAAGCCCAAGGATGAAGGAGGCTGGTAGGCTGCAGTCCACGGGGTCACGAAGAGTCGGACATGACTGAGTGACTTCATTTTCACTTTTCACTTTCATGCATTGGAGAAGGAAATGGCAACCCACTCCAGTGTTCTTGCCTGGAGAATCCCAGGGACAGGGGCGCCTGGTGGGCTGCCACCTACGGGGTCACACAGAGTCGGACACGACTGACGTGACTTAGCAGCAGCAGCAGCAGTAAGCCCAGCTCTTACTCAGGGAAGGTCAATATGCAGTCTTGCATACTAGTAAGCAAAGATCATTGGGGGCCATCTCAGAGGTGGCCTTGAACAGAAAAGTAATTACATTGTATTGTATGACTCAGCTTTCAAAAGCATTTCTATAAATGGACAATGAGGTAAGTAAGCTTATCATAACCTTATACTGAGAGGAAAAGGTGATAGAATAGATTTATGTATTTGATGAGAGAAGAGGAAAGAAAGAAAACTAAATTCTCATAGTCAAGTGTGAGGAATCAACATGAAATATCCAAACATGGCCAATCAAGAAGTAGCAATGTGTCTGTTATTTAGAGACAAGAAAGTGAAAGGGTAATAACCAGGTAAATGAGGTTAAGCGCTCTAGGAGGGATGGATGTGGGTGTGCAGGGGCTGCTCAAGGAGGATGGCTGTTTCTTATAAGAAACCTGATAGACTTCTTGGACTCTTCAAACCAGGTGTGTGTATAACTTTGATTAAAAGAATGGGGGTGGAGGGACCACAAAAGAGGAACATCAGAATTTTCCCATAGAATATTAAGTATTTGGATCTGGTGAAAACTAGGTCATGCATCTCTAGCTGATTTGGCCCAAGAAATACTAAACAGGATGCAGACAATGAAAGAAACGATCCAATTCAGTGGAATGACAGTTATCTGTCAGCTGCACATAAGCCAGCCTGACTCCCCCTAGAGTTGGATGACAATGGCCAAAATCTCAAGTCCAGAATCTTCCACTCTTTGCAGCCACCCTGATTTTCTAGTCTGGCTCAGCTGTTAACTGCAGCTTGGTTTTATTTCTAGATATTAGCCCAGCTTCTAGTATCTGGAATTATGGTTCATGTTAATTTTACAGCTTTTGCTTATTTGAGAGACCCAAGTCTGTTCTGGAGCCAAGGATTTTCCATGGCTGTTCTTTTGCAGGAATGTGTTATGGCTGGGTCATTCTCTGGCTGCTTCCTTCTTGTCATCTATGTCTTATTCAAATGGGTGTCCAGAGGCCTTGCCTGACCACCCAAACCAAAGCTACACTCTTCGATGTCCCCATCACTGTTTTTTCACTTCAGTTTGTATTATTCATAGCATTTGTCAGGATGTGAAATCACTCTGGTCATTTATTTTGTCTTCTTTGTTTTATTCACCATAGTAACCCTGAAGCCTACAAGTATCTGGCATTTATTAGCTATCCAATAAATAATTGTTGAGTGGAAAAATGGATTGGGTAGTGTATGAGTTAGTTTTTACTGCAATAATGCTAAATAACAAATCTTCCTAAAACTTGATGTCTGAAAAATAACAAGCATTCCTTTCTTGACCATGAATCTGTGGGTCAGCTTGAGTTCAGCTGATCTCAACGAGCTTGGTTGGGCTTGGCTCCGGGCTGTGGGTTGTGTTCAGTTCTGCACCATGTGTTTCTTCATTCTCTTTGGGCTAGAGACTGCCTGGGGCATGTTCTTTCAGTAGATCACTGGAAAATAAGAAGGCAGGCAAAATCGTGTCACACTTCCTGAAGCCTTGGCTGTGATTGGCACACTGTTACTTCTGTGTACTTTCTGCAGGTCATAGTCACAAGACCAAGACCAACATCAAAGAGGTAGGAAAGTATTAATGTATTTTGCCCACTATTATTCAGGATTATGGTGCATAACTCAAAACACATACCCAGAGAGAAATGTCCATATCAATGCTGTTAATTAAATATTGAATGTGTCATAAGATATTAAACTATATAAAGAATTTTATTTTATCCAACTAGTTCCTTTTGCACTTGAGGAAAACAGACCCAAAGAAATGAGAGTGAGAGAACACTGCCAAGTTATATGGTAAAAGGATGGATGTATAATCCTATTAAAGGGGAGAGGAGAATTAGGATCAGTAATTAAATCAGAAATGAATGAATGAATGAACTGGACTGGCAGGAAAAAAGGCAGCAGAGAGAGAAACCAATGATATAAGAGAAAAAGCAAGTTCCTGGAGAATGCAGGGAATGGAGGCATTTGTGGAAGGTGGCCCTTGGAAAGGAAGGATTCTGCTGGAAGGATAGATAGAATGGTAGGTGTACAGACATATTGCCGGCTTGTAATGAAGGAATAGTAAGAGCTGGAAGCGTTCAGGTCTGAGAAAGAGTCCAGCACTTGACTGCTGTACTCTACCATAATGTGCCTGGCAGTAACACATTGAGATCCAGTGTGACCCCAGAGATCCCAACCAGCTAGCTGCCTCACTTAATAGCGTTGCACGAGGAGTTGTTTCTGTTGAGCGCCAGACTCAGCGAGTGATAGCATCACTGCACTTGGGTGACCACCTGTTTTCTCAAGGAAGCAAGTGTGACAGTCATTTGCTGAAAGCAAAAGAAGCAAGAGTTGTAGAGGCAGCTTGTGGTGAATGATACTGATTTGGAATAATATCTAAGGGAAATGGGGGAAAGTAGCCAAAAATACCTTAAGAGCTGACCATCAACAGAGGGCTGGCTTCACTCAGATTAGACTATGGATGGCAGCAGTGTCCATCCACATGGCTGTATGATCGCCTCTGGCACTCCTTCATTCAACCATTCATGGAATGCTTCCTGAAGGCCATGAAAAACAGTTCCTAGTTCCAAGCAGATGATAGTTTAATCAATACATTGCAAAATGTGTTAATAACAAGAGCAAGGACTCTGTTATAATTCAGAACTTAAAGCTAAAAACTGAAGCATGGATTCATGCAAATGTAACCTTTCCATCTCATCTGCCTGTATCAAATATCACTGCTATTTAATTTTCTAATAAATTACACACATATACCATGTTTAAATGAAAAGTTTAATGAAGTCAATAAAATATGGGCATAAATCAGTAGAATGTAAATTCCATTCCTGTCCTTTACTACCTAACTGAGAGATAAATGTCATTTACCCTGAGTTAATATTTTCACAAAAGCAGTTAAAGGAGCTTCAGCTCTGATATTCCAAAAGGATCACTACTGACCATTATTATTTATGATAATGACACTAAATTAAAAACACATATGTGAATAGAAACATCCCTATCTAGAATGGAGCTGCAGGAGTTGCTTGTATATTTTTGAGATTAATTGTTTGTCTGTTGCTTCATTGGCTATTATTTTCTCCCATTCTGAAGGCTGTCTTTTCACCTTGCTTATAGTTTCCCTTGTTGTGCAGAAGCTTTTAATTTTAATTAGGTCCCATTTGTTTATTCGTGCTTTTATTTCCAATATTCTGGGAGGTGGGTCATAGAGGATCCTGCTTTGATTTATGTGGGAGAGTGTTTTGCCTATGTTATCCTCTGGGAGTTTTATAGTTTCTGGTCTTATACTTAGATCTTTGATCCATTTTGAGGTTATTTTTATGTATGGTGTTAGAAAGTGTTCTAGTTTCATTCTTTTACAAGTGGCTGTCCAGTTTCCCAGCACCACTTGTTAAAGAGATTGTCTTTTCTCCATTGTATATTCTTGCCTCCTTTGTCAAAGATAAGGTGTCCATAGATGTGTGGATTTATCTCTGGGCTTTCTATTTTGTTCCATTGATCTATATTTCTTTGTGCCAGTACCATACTGTCTTAATGACTGTGGATTTGTAGTATAGCCTAAAGTCAGGTAGGTTGATTTCTCCAGTTCCATTTTTCTTTCTCAAGATTGCTTTGGCTATACGAGATTTTTTGTATTTCCATACAAATTGTGAAATTATTTGTTCTAATTCTCTGAAAAAGACCTCTGGTAGCTTGGTAGGAATTGCATTTCCCAATCAAAAAGTGGGCCAAAGAACTTAACAGACATTTCTCCAAAGACATAAAAATGGCTAACAAACACATGAAAAGATGCTCAACATCACTCATTATCAGAAAAATGCAAATCAAAACCACAATGAGGTACCACTTTACACCAGTCAGAATGGCCGCAATCCAAAAATCTACAAGCAATAAATGCTGGAGAGGATGCAGAGAAAAGGGAACCCTCTTACACTGTTGGTGGGAATGCAAACTTGTACAGCCACTATGGAAAACAGTGTGGAGATCCCTTAAAAAACTGAAAATAGAACTGCCATATGACCCAGCAATCCCACTGCTGGGCATACACACCGAGGAAACCAGAACTGAAAGAGACACGTGTACCCCAATGTTCATCGCCGCATTGTTTACAATAGCCAGGACATGGAAGCAATCTAGATGCCCATCAACTGACGAATGGATAAGAAAGCTGTGGTACATATACACAATGGAATATTACTCAGCATTAAAAAAAAATTCATTTGAATCAGTTCTACTCAGGTGGACGGAACTAGAGCCTATTATCCAGAGTGAAGTAAGCCAGAAGGAAAAACAACAATACAGTATACTAACGCATATATATGGAATTTAGAAAGATGGTAACGAGAACCCTGCATGTGAGACAGCAAAAGGAACACAGATGTATAGAACAGTCTTGCGGACTCTGTGGAAGAGGGCAAGGGTGGGATGATATGGGAGAATGGCATTGAAACATGTTAATTACCATATGTGAAATCAATCGCCAGCCCAGGTTTGATGCTCGGGGCTGGTGCACCAAGATGTCCCAGGGGGAGGGAATCGGGAGGGGGGGGAGGGGGGTTCTGGAGGGGGAGCATATGTAAACCCATGGCGGTTTCATGTCATTGTATGGCAAAACCAACACAATAAAGTAAAGAAAAAAAAATAATAAAGTTACAAAGGAAAGGAAAGATTAAAAAAAAAAAGAAGAAAAGAAACATCCCTATCATTGCTGCTGATTAAATCTTAAGTGTGAGTATGACAAAATGATACCAATGTAAAGAACTTTGCTTCAGCCCAACTGTGTCATATATAGATGATTTAAAAAGGCATGAAGAAATGAAATAAATTATTTTTTAGGAGGAACATAGCAAATTAATTGCAAAATAAAAATAAATCCCAAATCTCCTGATTCCCTCTCTAGAGTCATTCCACTATAACAGCAGTCTGCTTACCCGTCCTCGGCCGTCTCATCATGCACAGGTTTCAGTTGCCAGAACAAAGAAAGAAAAGAAAAAAGTATCAAAGGCCTAGGTGTACACACCATCATCACTCTCTGTTCTTTAGATGCTCAGAGGAGCCTAGAGCAGCAGCCCCCATCACCCACAGATTGACAGGCACACAACCTATCAGGAAAGTGTACCGTCAATGCCAAACACACTTGGGGGCCCATGGAAGCAGAGTATCAGCCACTCACATATGCTTTCTGCAGCAGAATGCCTACCAGCTGGAAACTTGAATGAGCGTGGTCAATGTGAGGGGGCCCAAAGTGTCATTTGCTTTATTTTGGAAACTTCATGGAGTCACTATGCTTACTTGGCCGCTGGACAGCCAGTTATTTTCACTAACCTAACCTGATACAAACTAATTAAGGGAGATAATGGGCTCTTTAGCTATGTGATTTCCACCCTCTATAAATCTCCTTTCTTAGTTTGCTCCTGTAGCTAGAATAAAATATTACAGATTGAGTTGCTTAGAGACAACAGAAATTTATTTCTCCCAGTTCTGGAGACCAGGAAGGCCAGGATCACAAGGCAAGCTGACTTGTTGTTTGGTTCACTTTCTGATGCTTAGCCCAGCACCTTCTCGCTGTGTCTTCACAGAATGGAAGGGAAGTAAGCAAGGTCTCTAAGGGCTCTTCTACAAAAGCACAAATTGCATTCATGAGGATCCCAGCCTCATGACCCAGCTGCTTCCCAAAGGCACATTGGGCTTATGACTTCAACATAAGAATTTTGAAAGGACACACGCATTCAAACCATCACATCTCCCTAGTGACACACAAGTCACTTCATGGCAAATAGTTGGGGAAACAGTGGAAACAGTGGCTGACTTTATTTTTCTGGTCTCCAAAATCACTGCAGATGGTGACTGCAGCCATGAAATGAAAAGACAGTTACTCTTTAGAAGGAAAGTTATGACCAACCTAGACAGCATATTAAAAAGAAGAGACATTACTTTGTCAACAAAGGTCCATCTAGTCAAGGTTATGGTTTTTCCAGTAGTCATGTATGGATGTGAGAGTTGGATTATAAAGAATGCTGAGCACTGAAGAATTTATGCTTTTGAACTGTGGTGTTGTAGAAGAATCTTGAGAGTCCCTTGGACTGCAAGGAAATCCAACCAGTCCATCCTAAAGGAGATCAGTCCTGGGTGTTCACTGGAAGGACTGATGTTGAAGCTGAAACTCCAATACTTTGGCCACCTGATGTGAAGAGCTGACTCATTTGAAAAGACCCTGAGGCTGGGAAGGATTGGGGGCAGGAGGAGAAGGGGACGACAGAGGATGAGATGGCTGGATGGCATCACCGACTCGACGGACATGGGTTTGGGTAGACTCTGGGAGTTGGTGATGGACACGGAGGCCTGGCATGCTGCGGTTCATGGGGTCGCAGAGTCAGACATGATTGAGTGACCAAACTGAACTGAACTGAATATTCTTTTTGACATTTCATTCTGTCTTATCCCCTGATTTCTTCTCCACATATCTAGTATTTCTTGTCACAGTTTTTAGGAAGTTACAGGGAGCAGTATCTCCAGCATTTCAGGATAATATATAGATAAAGTCTTATTGATTTTGAATAGGGACAAACCATCTATAGGGTATTGTTTTGTATTCATTTCATTCTAAGAAGGGCATAGAAAACCCAGCATGTGAACTAAGGGGTTAGAAAAGTAGATTATAAGAGAAATGATTGAGAACATTCTAAATGCTTGGTTTGCAAAAAACACACAAAAAGACATAATTGACTTCTTTTAAATTTTAAAAGAATAGTCTTTTGTTTTGTTACTAATATTGTTAATTACAAAACAGAAGTAGAGTCACAGATCCAGAAGACCAGTTTAAGGTTTCCAGGGGATAAGGGAGGGTAGGATAAATTGGGAAATCAAGATTGACATACACAGACTTCCATATATAAAATAGGTAACCTTTACTGTATAGTGCAGGGAGCTCAATACTCTGTAATGGCCTGTATGGGGAGAGAATGTAGAAAAGATCAGATATATATATATGTTTGACTGATTTTGTACACCTGAGACTAACACAACATGTAAATCAGCTACAAGGAAATAATTTTTTGTTTTAAATGAATAAAGAAGTAAGCATTCTTTAGATACCCCCAAAAGAATAGTGATTCTGTGTTTGTAAAAACTGTAGTTAGACATAAATAGATATATGCTTGTCTTTTTTTAAGTCAACTAATACAAAAAAATACAAAGAAAAATGTTTAAAATTCATCCAAAATTTGATTGCCAAAGGCAGCCATCACTAATACTTAATGACATCATTCCACATATTTTTCTATGTGCCACAGAAAGGAAAGAAAAAGTATAGAGCAATATAGATAAATATATTTGCAACAAAGGATCATATTATGTATACAGCCTTAAAAAATAGATACAATGATTTTTTGCTTGATTGTAACAGGATTAAAAAGAAGTAAATCTGAATAAATGTCAGAAAAAGTACCTGTCCCCCAAAAACCTTTAAGAATATGAAAACTTAAAAATACATTAAAACATTGAAGGGTGGGGTTATTAGAGGCCTTTTTAAACTTCAGACAATATTAACTCTGATACATATGAGGAAATTACTGTATTTTCATTTCCTTTCCTTATTTTCCCTCTCCCCACCTCAAATTTTCTTTGGTTATTTTATCATTTTTCTGTGATGCTCTAACATGTTACCACAAATTTGATGCCTTAGATAGCAGAAATTTATATTCTTACTACTCCAGAAACAGAAGTGCAAAATCAGTTTCACCAAGCTAAAACCAAGTTGTCAGCAGGACCACATTCTTTCTGAAGGCTCTAGGAGAGAACCCTAGACCTGCTTCTTCAAACCTACGGTGGCTTCCAGCATTCCTTGGCTTGTGGCTCAGTCTAATCGCTGCCTCTGGGGTCACATGGTCTTCTTCTCTTCTGTCATCTCTCCCTCTATCCTGTCTTATAGGAATAGGTATGACTGCATTCAAGGTCAACCCAGATACACAACAACCTCCCCATCCAACTTAGTCACATCTAAGAATTTCTATTTTCCATTCAAGTTAGCACTCATAGGTTCTGGGGATTAGAACATGGCTAACTTTTAGAGGGGCATTATTCAGCCTAGCATAATTCTTTTATTATTATTCCAATAAGTGAAGGCTTACAGTATTTGCATTCTCTCTGGACTTGTGGTTCTCATAATTACATAGTCTCAGTTTCGTATTTAGGTATCTATACCTAATACCATATTTGATATCTACTTCCAGTCCTTTCATCTGAGGTTCTCCTTTTCTGGCTTTTAAATTTTGTTTCCCTTCTTAGTTGGCAGTAATTAGCTACTGTTATTCTCTAACTCACTGATTTTTTTCCCCTTATATTTAGCACATATCTTCTCTTTGGTTGCTTCAACTTGCTCTGTTACTTGTTTCCCAGTTTCTACAACTGTGGGTCTTCAGCTCATTTGTTTTCATCTGTGTGGTTTTGTGATAAACATTTTTAGAGCTATAAATTTTACTCTCCATACTACTGTAGCTGAGTCCACAATTTTAACATGGACTATTTTCATTTGTTCAATTTTATATATTTTTCAATTTTTCTTATAATTTCTCTCTTTCACCAAAGTGATTTAGTAATACATTTACATTTTGCTTGATCTAGCAGTTTCTGAAAGGAGTATGTTTAAATGTGCTACTGTTATGTATGAAAAGGGAAAAGTGAAAGTCCCTCAGTCATGTCCAACTCTTTGCAACCTCATGGACTATACAGTCCATGGAATTCTCTAGGCCAGAATAGGCCTAGAGAAGTAGGACAATGGAATAGGTAGCTGTTTCCTTGTCCAAGGGATCTTCCCAACACAGAGATTGAACTCAGGTCTCCCACATTGCATGCAGATTCTTTACCAGCTGAGCCACAAGGGAAGCCCAAGAATACTGGAGTGGGTAGCCTATCATTTCTCCAGCGGATCTTCCTGACCCAGGATTAAAACCAGGGCCTCCTGCATTGCAAGTGGATTCTTTACCAACTGAGCTACCAGGGAAGCCCCCACTGTTATGTATAGCTTTATTCATTTTCCCCCATAATTCTGTTTGTAGCTTTTATTTTAGCCTATCTTGTAAGGTACATATATGTCTCTAGTTAGTTTTTTAGTCTATTGTTCTTTTATGCTACATTTTTACCCTTATGTTTTCACATTTTAATATCAAAGTTGCTATCACAATTTTGTCTAGATTGCATTTTGCCA
This sequence comes from Antilocapra americana, assembly GCA_007570785.1. Taxonomy (NCBI): domain Eukaryota; kingdom Metazoa; phylum Chordata; class Mammalia; order Artiodactyla; family Antilocapridae; genus Antilocapra; species Antilocapra americana. The sequence continues at coordinate 29,628,037 of ML663009.1, read as the reverse complement.
TACATGTAACTTCAAATTTTCTTTATCTTTCAAATATGCCTTTTATATAAGTTCTATATGTGGGACATACTTTTAAAATACATCTCTGAGACTGTCTTTTGTCCAATAAGCTAAATCTATTTGTATTTATTCTTATTTTATGTTGTGTTTCTATTACCCTTTTCATCTTTTCAATTTACCACACATTTATTCTGCTTGTTTTTCTTTTTCTTCCCTTCAAAAAATAGACTAGATTTTCTTCTTCTCACTTGAAGATTACATATTCTATCTTTATCATTTGATGGTTATGCCAAATTTATTAAAAAACAAATTGTTGTGTTTATTATTTAATTTCTTAAATGTCAGTATCCACTTCATAAACAAAAAAAGAATATTTTGCCTCTCTCTGGCTTCAACCATAAATTTGTTCTATATTACTAAGAATATACTTTTTTAGGTTTTTTCTTTTGAAATGACAATAAACTTTACTAAGTTACTAACTGCTCGGGCTGCAATAGCAAATTACCAAATGTGAGTGATTTAAACAACAAACATGAATGTCTGACGATCCCAGAGACTAGAATTCTGAGATCACATTGCCAACATAGCTGAGTTCGGAGAGAAGCCTCTTTTGGGATGCGAACGACCTCCTTCTCCTTGTACCCTCACATAGAGGAACATGGCTGTTCTAATACTAACTGTATTCATGAGGAAGACTTCACCCTCATAATCTTCATGCATGTTCAGTCACTAAATTGTGTCCCACTCTTTGCAACCCCATGGACTGTAGCCTGCAAGACTCCACTGTCCACGGGATTTTCCAGGCAGGAATTTTGGAGTGGGTTGCCATTTTCTTCTCCAAGGAATCTTCCTGACCCAGGGATTGAACCTGCATCTTCTATACTGGCAGGCAGGTTCTTTATTGCTGAGCCACCAGCAAAGCCCATAACTTTATCTAATCCTAATTACCTCCCTCAAGCCCCACCTCCTAATACCATAACATCGAGGAGGGAGTAAAATTTGAATGAATGCTTGGGGCAACACGTTCAATCTGTAATGCTTACCCTTATCCCACATAGCTTATCACTTTCTTCTGGATTTATAAGATCTTTGTTTAGTAAGCCTTCTGAAGACATACATGCCTCAGGATATCTTTCTTACATACTACTATTAAATAATGGTTTGCTGGGATATAAAATTCACTACATCAAAGATATAAAATTACTCCTTTGTCTTGCATACACTTTGCATTCATTCACTCGTTACACAGACTGTGAGCTAGTGATTATCATCACAGTGACAGCTCAGGAATCTGATGAGCAGAGGCAGAATCACTGGATTGGGTCACAGAAATGCTGAGGACCCTCAGATAGGCAGACCTCCAAAGACTATTTTCTTAACCATTCAATTGCCAGGCCAAAAGGTTTTTCCCCTCAGTTTAAATCACTCCAACAAAATGTGACTTAGAATAAAAATATCTGGTCACTTGGGGACACAAACCCTGAGAGTGTATTTATAATTCAGGAAGAGGAGGCGGGGGAGGCAGTCTCTCTTAACCATGGTAAGCAATCTGTTCAATCCCTAGAGGATGAAGTTTGATTTTCTTTTTATCTGGCTTTTATGTTCAAGGAATATAAATGTCAGGAATTAAGCATTCCCTCTGGATGGTAGAGTAATAAATAACTTTCCTACCATTTTGCACAGACGCTGTGACTAAATTGAGACCAGGAAAGATGCAGACAAGTATAGCAACAAACTGATGATGAATTTATTTTTAAGAGCAACTGTTAAATTAGAAAGATTTGTCAAATAAAAATAAAAAAGGAGGAGGAAGTCATTTGGGCACCAATTCTAAGAAATTCAAAGGAAATTCAGAGCTAGAGTAAATGAGCCATCCACTCAGCCCACAGAGAGGTGAAATCGTAATTTTCCAGATTTAAACAAAATTCTGAATGTTTTGAGGCATAAAGAATTTTATACCTTGAAAGACTTAACATATTACTTGGAATAGAAAAGAATTATTTCTGAAATAATAAGAACTTTATATTCTAAATAAAATATAATATTAAGAATAATGTCACTCATCTGTCTTTAGGAAACCTCATACTTTAATCCAAGCTATGAGTGTTTATCCTAAATTAATTCAGTTTTATTAATTTAGCAAATATTTTGAACCACATCAACACAATAATACCACTCCTTGGTATCGATTCTAAGTAAAGAATACAAAATTTTCAACAGCAGAAAATGTTCAATATAGCATTATTTTGTAATAGGAATATATCAGAAATGAAACCTAAATAAAGGAAACAAATAATTTTTTAGTAACAATTATTAGTTAGTCATTATCTGGGTACTTTATTTATGTTATATTTAACAGTAATAATTTAGATATTCTTTTCCTAGTGAGGAAATGAGCAAAGACATTGTTACCTGTGAAAGATTAAGGACATGGTTAAGAAAAGAGGAAAGTTTAACCTAAGTGATAGTGACTGGGATAATATTTAATTATGTACATTGATTTAATGTTTTCCATGTAACCATTAAGACTAACAGATATGAAAACCACTGAGCAAGATGGAAAATATATAAAATTTAGGAAAGTACACACACAACGTGTAATTGCCTCTCTGCTAAAATTATATACATAAAATTATATTTATAGACAGGGAATGAAAACAGCATGAGGAAAGCTGATACTTGTTAAGGTACTGGAATTGGAAATGACTCTCATTAATTTTAAAATATCCACTGTTCATTCATTTGTTGGAGAAATACTTACTGAATACCTACAATGAGCAAATTACAGCCCTTGTCCCCATGGAGATTACATTCTAGTAAGGGAGACAAATAATAGATAAACTGCATAAAATCAGTTAATGACAAATGATAGGAAGACAATAAAGAGGAGTATACAGACTGAGAGTGATAGCATGCTCCTTTGGAGACAGTGGCTAAGGAAGGCTTCCTTGATGGGTGATATCTGTACAGTGAAGGGGATAGTAAGCCACATGAAGGTATGGGTGGGCACTGCACTCAGGGGAAGTAGCCTGTGCAAAGGCCCTGAGGCTGAAATTGCATACAATAGAGATTTTAAAGATGTGAGGGAAGTTCATGTAGTAATGTTACATAAAAGTGGTATGAAGAGAAAAGCCTACAAAACTATGCCTATAATCTATAAAACCAGAACCCAAATAAGACATTTTTAAAAAGTACAATATACCAATGATGAGTTACCTTGGTGTACATGTAATCTTTAAAGGCAGGGACTCCAAACCCAAACTGCCTGGGTTTGAATATCAGTTTTGTGACCTTAGGGAATTCACATAGCTTCTCCGTGCCTTACCTGTAAAGGAGGGGTAAAAATAATAGTAGCTCCATAAGTACTACAATGTTGTTAAGAGATATGACAGGCAGAATATACCCATAATGCTCATGTTCCAAACTCTAAAAACTGTGTGTTACCTTACATAGCAAAGGGGAAATTAAGTTGCAGATGGAACCAAGGTTGCTAACCATGGACCTTAAAATAGGGAGATTATGAAGATTTACCTAGTGGACGCAAGATAATCACAAGGGTCCCTGCAAGCAGAAGAAGGGAGTCAGAGAAAGAGGCGTGACAACATAAGCAGTAGCAGAAGGAGGCTGGGATGCTGGCTTTGACAATGGAGGAAGGGACCCCATGAATATGGGAAGCTTCCAGAAGCTGGGGGAGAAAAGGAAGCATTCTTACCTAGAGCCTTTGGGGGAAAAATGAAACCCTACTGACACCTTGACTTTAGCCCAGTGGAGTTATGTTGGAATTTTGAACACCAGAACTATAATATAAATTTCTGTGGTTTTAATGCACAAACTTGTGAGCTTTTATGAGTAAAATATACAGAACAATCCCTCTTACATGGTGAACATTGTACAAATTATTATAAATATTTGCCTGGTGTTTTCTATCACATTTTCCATAAGCAATATGTACGTATTGATTAAGCATTTACCTTAAAATGACTGGGAAAAACTACTTAAAGGAGAAAGTGCTATCATAAGAATTACCAATTAACAGACGAAAAGAAAGATTTTAACTGAAGGAGAACACAATTCAAATATAAAATAAGAAGGAAACAGGGGGAAAAAATGTTCCCTAAATTAAAATAACTTTTATTTGATCCATTCTTCACTTGCTAACAAAATACTGACAAGCTGCTGTGGCTGGAATAGATTAAAAGAAGTTTCATTTTGAATGTGTGATTTATAGACTATGAGAAAAACAGGGAATCCATCTAGAATCCAGATGTAGGTCAGTAATCTAGGGCGTGGAGTCCAGTAAGTTCCTTTACAGACAAGGATCATAAAAACTTGGAATGTCACTCCTAGTAAAAGCCTCTAGGAATTTGTGAATTTCATTTTCATTCCAAAGGAAAAGTGAAAAATCTAATTGTATCAAGTCAACTAAGAACACCTCCTCCCTTAATTCTTGGCTTGATCAGATCTCCAAGGGACTCAAAAACTCAATTCCATCCAAACACTTAGCAAGCATCTCCCATAGTATGGTCAGACCCTGTGTTAAGTAGCATTGAATTTAAATGCAGACAAAACATAATCTATAATTTTATAGTTGAGAAAAACCCAACCTCATTATTTTTAAAAGTTGAAACACCTGCTGCTCATGCTCAATTTTTTTACTTAAAAATATTTCTTGAATGTCTTTCTAAATATATTTAGATACTATTGAAATACTTTCAAACATACTACATAGTTTTTTAAATAATTTGTAATATGGGAATAAGGAACTTTGTAGCTTTTCTACTTTACTACTTTGGAATTCTTTTCAGATATCTCATCATTAGACTTTTGGCTAAAAAGTCAGAAGACTTATAATTCTGTAAGAATTACATAACAAGATGTTTCTCAAAATGTTACATTTTAGAAGAGTATTTTTTCTTATTTAATTTAATTTTAAAATTCTTATTGATTAAAATGATGCACAAAAAAGCAGGTATCTTCCCATTCTTTTCCAGTTCCCATTCCCCAGAAGCAACCACTTCCAATGTTTTTAACAGTTTATCCTGGTATTTATTTCCATATTTTAAAATAGCTTCTTTACACTGCTCTCTTATGATTTTATAAAGATGTAAGTGATATCTATTGATTCCTACTAGTAAGATGAGATTTTAACCCTCATAGCCAGTTCCTTCATTCTCTCACACACAACTGTATAATCTTCATCTATTTCTATTCTTCTAAAAGAGCTACATCACCCTTTTTCACGTTAATCAATATTTATTGTTTACATTTTATGTAAAAGTAATGCAGAGTAGACCATATAGTGTGTTACAGTTTCATTTCCTGTCTTCTATACTACTGTCCTCCCTGGAATTAATGCTTTCTTCATTTAGTCCAGCTGTTTCATTTGCTATATAACTGTCACAAATTCATTCCTCAGTGCTGACAGAGCTGGATTCCAGCACAGCAAGAAACCCATAAGATTCACTTTTTGTTGTTGTCATTTTTCCTTGCACACATCACTGCTGGAGTTCTCTGTCCTCCTCTGAACTGAACTCCAGAGGTCTGCCACACATTAATTGTCCTAAGACTTCTGGTCATCCTGGGAATTGCTTTCACCCTATTCCTGTGTCATAAGCCTTGTTTTCAGGACACCTTGCTTCTTCTTTCTTGTGTGAAGCAAAGCACATCTTTCATGAGGTTCCTAAAAAGGGTGCTTGAGGCCAAAAACAATTTTTTAACTTATTTTAAATTGGAGTACAGCCAATCAACAAACAATGTTGTGATAGTTTCAGGTGAACAGCGAAGGGACTCAACCATACATACACATGTACCCATTCTCCCCCAAACTCCCCTCCCATCTAGTCTGCCACATAACACTGAGCAGAGTTTCATGTGTTATATGGTAAGCCCTTTTTGCTTATCCATTTTAAATATAGCAGTGTGCCCATGTCCATCCCAAACACTCCAAAATCCTTCCCCTGGCAACTATAAGCTTGTTTTCTAAGTCTGTGAGTCTGTTTCCTTTTTGTAAATAAGTTCATTTGTATAATTTATTTTTAGATTCCACATATAAGGGATGTCATACAATATCTCACCTTCTCTGTCTGACATTTCACTCAGTATGACACTCCCTATGTCCATCCATGTTGCTGCAAATGGCATTATTTCATTATTTTTAGTGGCTGAGTAATATTCCATCACATATATATTATGCCACATCTTCTTTGTCCATTCTTCTGTTGATAGACTAGAACTTTCAGGTCTTTCTTCTACCTTAATGCTTGGTTGTTAGTTCAGCTGGATATAGAATTACATTTTGTAACTTCATTGCCACTAGCAATGGTTTTGTAGCATATTGTTTTCAGACATCTAATGTTATTTTGATTCCCAACTCTTTGTATGTATCCTATCTTTCCCCTTTTCTGGAGGCTTTTAGAATCTTTCTATCTCTGGTTTTTTATGATGATTTGCCTTTTTGGCTTTAGTTTTTACTTTTTGCACCCATTTTGCTGACCAATCATTTGGCCTTTTCTTTGAAACTTAATTTCTATATTATGTAAAATATTTTTAAAATAGGTATTTAATAAGCTTGATTCCTATACTATGTAAAATATTTTTAAAATAGGCATTCGATAAGCTTTTTCTTTATTTTATCTGGTCCCTCTTTTTGGAATTTCTATTTCTCATAGCTTTTGGAACTCCTCTACAGATCCTTTAATTTTCTTGTCTTTCAGTTCTGTTCAGTCACTCAGTCATGTCCAACTCTTTGTGACCCCATGGAGTGCAGCACACCAGGCCTCCCTGTCCATCAACAACTCCCAGAGTCCTCTAAAACTCATGTCCATTGAGTCAGTGATGCCATCCAACCATCTCATCCTCTGTCATCCCCTTCTCCTCCCACCTTCAATATTTCCTGGTATCAAGATCTTTTCAAATGAGTCAGCTCTTCGCATCAGGTGGCCAAAGTATTGGAGTTTCAGTTTCAGCATCAGTCCTTCCAATGAATATTCAGTACTGATTTCCTTTAGGATGGACTGGTTGGATCTCCTTGCAGTCCAAGGGACTCTCAAGAGTCTTCTCCAACACCACAGTTCAAAAACATTAATTCTTTGGTGCTCAACTTTCTTTATAGTTTTTTAATTTCTTGTCTTTAGGGAGATATATTTTGAAATATTTTCTCAGTGCATTTTCCAAGCCTCCTCCTGAATTATTTATTTCTGTTATCACATTTTAATATACAAGATCTTCCTTTGTAAAGCAATCTATTCTTTTTCATATATACACCTCTTCTCGTATTTCTGAGAATATTAAAAATCTCTCTTTCTGTTTGTTCAGCTCATTGTTAAGAGTCATTCCTCAAATATCTGTTGATTTGTAGATGACTTGTTAGTCTTTAAATGCCGCAGTGTGGGACTGGTTCACTAGTGGGTTTCATTGCAAGATGATCCAGGGACACACTGTGCTTTTTGTATATATATATTACTTTTTTTTTTCTTTCAAACTTTAAACTTTGTATTTGTGTATAGCTAATTAACAATGTTGTGTTAGTTTCAGGTGAACAATGAAGGTACACAACCATACATATACATGCACCAATTCTCCCCCAAGCCCCCTCCCATCCAGCATTGAATATAACGTTGAGTAGAGTTCCTTGTGCCATACAATAGGTACTTGTTGGTTATCCATTTTTAATATAACAGTGTGTACATAACCTTCCCAAATTCCCTAACTATCCCTTCCCACCAGCAACCATAAGTTCTTTTTCTAGTCTGTGACTCTCCTTCTGTTTTATAAGTTCATTTGAATCATTTATTTTTAGATTCTACATAAAAGGGATGTCATACAATATTTTTCCTTCTCTGTCTGACTTACTTCACTCATGCCCATAGACAGAGGAATGGATAAAGAAGATGTTACATATATACAATGGCACACATTCATGATGAAATATTGCTCAGCCATTAAAAATAATAAAATAATGCCTTTTGCAGCAATGCAGATGGACCTAGAAAGTGTCATATCGAGTGAAGTAAGACACAGTTGTCTTCTTAAGGATATGTAAAAGTAGTCTCTATGGCACTTTACCCTTGGGCAAGTTACATTTGCCAAATAAAAATCTTCCAGTAATACCATGCTTTAGGATTAGGTTACAAGCTTCACTACTAGTATTGGGAAGCTGAATAGGGTTGGTTGTTGCAGGTCTAGCTTTTAGAATGCAGATCTCCACCTAACATCCCGCTTTCAGTAAAGTGCCTCCATCATACCTCTCCAGGTTGGAGACTGTGTGATTCATCCTCTCTAAACAGTAAACCTCAACCCATTGGCCAAAGTAGGGAGGGTCAGCTGCTCTGAGGAGGAAGATATCGGATCCTAGCTGCTAACAAAAGCAAAGACTTTCCACTATTCTGTCTGTTTTTAGCCCTGCCCTGCATATCCTACTTTTCTGGGTACTCGTGATCCCAAATACCTAGCCTCTCAAGTTCTGTAGGATGGGTCAATTTGCCTTTTACTGTTTTTCTACAGCACAGGCTTGTATTTCAGATTTTTCATGTCAGTTAAGTCAGTTATTTCTAGTTCCTTCAAATTCCCTCTTTCAAAATTTTTGAAATGAGTTATCTGATATAAATCCATGTCTTTATGTCCTTGTAAATATATGCCATGCCTTTTCAAAACTCTCTTTTATCGTTACTTTAGTAAAGACTTGGGGAAGAAGCACAGGTAAATACATATGTTTGTGCTGTCATGTTTACTGAAATAATCTCTTTTTTTTTTTTCCTATTTTTGGAGGGCTATATCATGGCATGTGGGATTTTAGTTTCTGAGTCGGGGATTGAACCAATACTCATGCAGAGTAATTGCAGAGTTTTAACCACTGGACCACCATGGAAGTCCCTGAAACAATATCTTTCATTTTACAATATAATTCAATATATTTTTTTTTAATTTTCATGATTTTACTTTGAGTTTTTTAAGTATGAGGCTATTTCTTAAAGAACCATATGTGATTGCAAGCAGAAACATTCTTAAACACATATCTTCTTAATTTTCTATATAGTAGCTAAAAGCATAGAAAAGTAGAATTAACAGACTTGAAATAAAGTCATTGTTCAGTTACTTACTGTTTGTGTCATCTCAGGCAAGTTATCTGACTTCTTTAGATTTTAGCTTCATTTTCTGTAGAATGGTAGTTTTAATGGTACTTATTTCATGGTAAGGGTTAAGAGATAATTCATATGTGGCATTAACTTCAAAGGATGCAAAGGATATTTGCTATTCCCAGATGGTATTGCAGGTCATACTAGGAATTTTGGCTTTTTCCTGAGGCTAACACATTATTTTCCAGAAGGATGGTATGATGGTTACATTTGTGTTTTTGAAAGATCCCTCTGGGTTGTGGCAGAGAAAAGATGTAAGGGTAAAGACTGCAGGAAGAGATTGGAAAATTGCTTTAGTATCTCATTCTCAAGAGAGAATCTGGAATCAAAACAATAAAATCAGAAATGGATAGAGGTGAATGACAGAGACACTGAAGAAGTAAATTTGATAGAACATGGAAACCCTTTAAATATTAGGGGAAAAAAAGGAATCAGAGTGTCTCTCAGGCTCAGGCTTGGGAAGCTGGAAGAATGATGAGGAAACAAGGTGACAGGCAGGTTGAAAGGAGGTTTTACACTTTAGAATCATCATGTTTGAGGGTACTCAGATATATTTAGTGAACACATCAATTAGTTTGAGATTTAGGCCTATAGATCGAAAGAAAGACCTAGATTAGGGCGCTCAAGTTACATTCTAAATTTTATTCAAATAATAAAGGGGCTGAAAGTCTTGACACTGTTTGTGGAATACCATGAAATGGCCAAAAAAAATAAGCTTACTCCCATAATAAAGAGTTTCTAAAAATGAAATAGCTACATGTATATATAATATTAAACAAGTAGTATCAGACACAAAGACATACATGAAAGAAAAATGTATTATTCTACTGACTGTTATTTAGTTGCTAAGTCTAAGCTCTTTTACGACCCCATGGGCTATAGCCCCCCAGGCTCCTCTGTCCATGGAATTTCCCAGACAAGAATACTGGAGTGGGTTGCCATTTCCTCCTCCAGGGGATCTTCCCAACCCAGGTATTGAACCCAAGTGTCCTGCATTGGCAGGTGGATTCTTTACCACTGAACCACCAGGGAAGCTCATTCTGCTCATTAGCTTCACTTTTTTTTTTCATCAAATCTGGGCAGTGTATAACATTGTTTGACTCTAACAACTATGACATGAGTTCACATAAGACCACTATACTAAAAGTATTGGAATGCTAATGTAGAAGAGATCTCTAGTCTTTCCTGTTCTATTGTTTTCCTCTATTTCTTTGCACTGATCACTGAGGAAGGCTTTCTTTTCTCTCCTTGCTATTCTTTAGAACTCTGTATTCAAATGAGTATATCTTTCCTTTTCTCCTTTGCTTTTTGCTTCTCTTCCTTTCACAGCTATTTGTAAGGCTTCCTCAGACAGCCATTTTGCTTTTTTGCATTTCTTTTTCTTGGGGATGGTTTTGATTCCTGTTTCCTGTGCAATGTCATGAACCTCTGTCCATAGTTCATCAGGCACTCTGTTTATCAGATCTAGTCCCTTAAATCTATTTCTCACTCCCACCCTATAGTCATAAGGAATTTGAGTTAGATCATACCTGAATGGTCTAGTGGTTTTCCTCACATTCTTCAATTTAAGTCTGAATTTGGCAATAAGGAGTTCATGATCTGAGCCACAGCTAGCTCCCGGTCTTATTTTTGCTGACTATATAGAATTTCTCCATCTTTGGCTGCAAAGAATATAATCAATTGATTTTGGTGTTGACCATCTGGTGGTGTCTGTGTGTAGAGTCTTCTCTTGTGTTGTTGGAAGAGGATGTTTGCTATGACCAGTGCGTTCTCTTGGCAGAACTCTATTAGCCTTTGCCCTGCTTCATTCTGTACTCCAAGGCCAAATTTGCCTGTTACTCCAGGTGTTTCTTGACTCCCTACTTTTGCATTCCAGTCTCCTATAATGAAAAGGACATCTTTTTTGGCTGTTAGTTCTAGAAGGTCTTATAGGTCTTCAAAGAAACATTCAACTTCAGCTGCTTCTTCAGCTTTACTGGTTGGGGCATAGACTTGGATATTGAATGGTTTACCTTAGAAATGAACAGAGATTATTCTGTCATTTTAGAGATTGCCAAGTAATGCATTTTGGACTCTTTTGTTGACTATAATGGCTACTCCATTTCTTCTAAGGGATTCCTGCCCACAGTAGTAGATATAATGGTCATCTGAGTTAAATTCACCCATTTCAGTCCATCTTAGTTCACTGATTCCTAGAATGTCGAAGTTCGCTCTTGCCATCTCCTGTTTGATCACTTCCAATTTGCCTTGATTCATGGACCTAACATTCCAGGTTCCTATGCAATATTGCTCTTTACAGCATCGAACCTTGCTTCTATCACCAGTCACATCCACAACTGGGTGTTGCTTTTGCTTTGGCTCCATCCCTTCATTCTTTCTGAAGTTATTTCTCCAATGATATACAGTAACATGTTGGGTACCTACTGACCTGGGGAGCTCATCTTTCAGTGTCCTATCTTTTTGCCTTTTCATACTGTGGCAAACAGATGGGGAAACAGTGGAAACAAAGGCTGACTTTATTCTGGGGGCTCCAAAATCACTGCAGATGGTGATTCCAGCCATGAAATTAAAAAACGCTTCCTCCTTGGAAGAAGAGTCATGACCAACCTAGACATCATATTAAAAAGCAAAGACATTAGTCAACAAAGGTCCATCTAGTCAAGGCTATGGTTTTTCCAGTGGTCATGTAAGGATGTGAGACTATGAAGAAGGTTGAGCACCGAGGAACTGATGTTTTTGAACTGTGATGTTGGAGAAGACTCTTGAGAGTCCCTTGGACTGCAAGAAGATCCAACCAGTCCATACTAAAGCATATCAGTCCTGGGTGTTCACTGGAAGGACTGATGTTGAAGCTGAAACTCCAATACTTTGGCCACCTGATGCAAAGAGCTGACTCATTGGAAAGGACCCTGATGTTGGGAAAGAGTGAGGGCAGGAGAAGAGGACAACAGAGGATGAGATGGCTGGATGACACCACCGACTCAATGGACATGGGTTTGGGTGGACTCCAGGAGTTGGTGATGGACAGGGAGGCCTGGCATGCTGCAGTTCATGGGGTCATGAAGAGTCGTACATAACTGAGCAACTTAACTGAACTGAATACAGAATAACTTCCCTTTAATCAGTTCAGTTCAGTTCAGTCGCTCAGTCACGTCCGACTCTTTGTGACCCCATGAATCGCAGCACACCAGGCTTCCCTGACCATCACCAACTCCCAGAGTCTACCCAAACCTATGTCCATCGAGTTGGTGATACCATCCAACCATCTCATCCTCTGTCATCCCCTTCTCTGCCTGCCCCCAAACCTTCCCAGCATTAGGGTCTTTTCCAATGAGTCAACTCTTTGCATGAGGTGGCCAAAGTATTAGAGTTTCAGTTTCAACATCAGTGCTTCCAATGAACATCCAGGACTGCTCTCCTTTAGGATGGACTGGTTGGATCTTCTTGCAGTTCAAGGGACTCTCAAGAGTCTTCTCCAACACCACAGTTCAAAAGCATCAATTCTTCGGTGCTCACCTTTCTTCACCATCCAACTCCCACATCCATACATGACTACTGGAGAAACCATAGCCTTGACTAGATGGACCTTTGTTTGCAAAGTAATGTCTCTGCTTTTCAATATGCTATCTAGATTGGTCTTAACCTTCCTTCCAAGGAGTAAACGTCTTTTAATTTCATGGCTGCAGTAACCATGTGCAGTGATTTTGGAGCCCCAAAAAATAAAGTCTGACAGTTTCCACTGTTTTCCCATCTATTTCCCATGAAATGATGGGACCAGATGCCATGATCTTAGTTTTTTGAATGTTGAGATTTAAGCCAACTTTTTCACTCTCCTCTTTCACTTTCATCAAGAGGCTTTTTAGTTCCTCTTCACTTTCTGTCATAAGGGTGGTGTCAGCTGACTATCTGAGGTTATTGATATTTCTCCTGGCAATCTTGATTCCAGCTTGTGCTTCTTCTAGCCCAGCGTTTCTCATGATGTACTCTGCATATAAGTTTAATAAGCAGGGTGACAATATACAGCCTTGACGTACTCCTTTTCCTATTTGGAATCAGTCTGTTGTTCCATGTCCAGTTCTAACTGTTGCTTCCTGACCTGCAAAATTCCTTTTTGTAAACAAGCCTACAGATGTTTTCAAATGGCTAGAGATAACATCTTATCTTCTGTGCACCTAAAAAAACAGCATCACTGGGTTTGTTTATCTCAGTGGTCTATATTTAGTAATTCTAAAAGCAGTCAACCCAACCAATACCTCTTCTGAGCCTATTTTCAAAATTTTTAAATTGCAACATATTAATTCATTTTTCCAAAGAAGACATACAAATGGCCAATGAGTACATGAAAAGGTGCTCATCGCTCACCATTCTCATCATTAGGGAAATGGAAATGAAAGCCACAATGAAATATCACCTCACACCTGTTAGGATGGCTATTATAAAAAAGACAAGTGATAAGAAATGTTGGCAAGGATGTGGAGAAAAGGAACCTTTGAACAGAGTTGATGGGGATGTAAACTGGCACAACTATTATAGAAAACAGTATAGTGGTTCCTCAAATTAAAAATTGAACTATTATGGTCTGAAATCTTTGTCTTGGGTGCATATCCAAAGGAATTAAGATCAGGATTTCAAAGACCTATCTGCATATTAATATTTATTTCACCATTTTTCTCAATAGCCAAACTATGGAAACAATGTACATATCCTTCAGCAGATGAATATATAAGGAAAAAGTGGTATATATTTGTAACGGGATATTATTCAACCAGAAAAGAGAAGGAAATCTTACCATTTGCAACAACAAGGATAAAACTAGACGGCATTATGTTGAATGAAATAAGTCAGACAGAGAAACACAATTAATGTGTAGTATCACTTATATGTGGAATCTGAAAAGCAAGCCAATTTTATAGAAACAAAGAATAAAATAGCAGTTCCAGGGGCTGAAAAGGGGGAAACTAGGGTGATATAAGTCAAAGATAGACATTTTCAGTTATAAGAAGAAAAAACTTTGAGCCAATGTACAACATGATGACTGTGGTTGATAATATACTTTATGTTGAACGTCACTGAGTAGCTCTGAAGCATTCTCAATACACAAAAAATAAAGAGTTAACTATGTGAGGTGATTTGTGTTAAGCATCTTGATCTTGGTGATCATGCTACAATGACTATGTATATTAATTCATCATATCGTATACTTTTTATAGTTTTATTGTGAATTATTCTCCACTAAAGTTTAGAAAAAGACTAGTTCATAAAGAAAGAGCACTAAAAGGCTTTTTATCATCCTATGTACATAAACTCATATACCTAAATACTTGGACATAAACTCTTTCCAGTCACTGCAATTTATCCAAGGTCCAAAAAATCAACTAAGTCAGATGTTAAACTTGCATGCAAACAAACTGAGGAGCCTGGCTAAGTCCCTTTCTCTGCCCTGCATTTCATAGAATTATACTGTTCTAGATGGGCCTGAGGCCTCAGGGCGCTTGGTTATGACCATGCTTCCCTACTAGTCTGGACAAGAACAGACTCCTCTTACACCTCTTTGGGATTTGCAAAGCAACTTCTTACAATCACAGCAATTCTACTCTGTTAGTCTTAACTGATTGGGCCCAAGATGACAGCCTGATGCCAAAGGCAGCCTATTAGAGAAGCTCTGGTACAGATGGCAAGCCACCAACTCAAAAATCAGGGCAATGTATGCTGTAAAAGGCCATGTAGCAAATGGAACAAATTCAGCTATGAGTAAGATTCTAATCAAGCTGCTAAAAAAAAAAAAAAAAAAACTAGCTGAGAACAAGGCATAAATATGGAGCGATTCCTGGGGTAAAATGTATTTCATTTCAATAGCCCAGGATATGAAAGATTCTGAACTCTTCCTTCTGATTCCAGCAACTAATACTTCTAATTGGAAGAGTGTGTGCTCATATTACCTTATGAAATGCAAACCCACTGAGATGCCTGCTGGTACTTGCATGTGAACTCATCCCTCTGTGCCCCTTCACTCTTAGGACAACACTGTGCAGTGAGAAAGCTCTGGCTTGTAGTCATGGAGCTCAGTAACCATCCACTCTTCTTGTGAACAAGGACAAAGACAAGTTGCATCTTCCCTAAACAAGTCTGTCTTCTCATTTACAAAAGGAAAGAATTGAACTGTATTATTTCTAAGTCTTGAATGTATTTGATGAAACAACAGTTTTAGTTTTAGTGTTAGATCTGCTTCCTGTCTGAAGAGCAAAGTATAGTAGCAGAAGGTTGCATTCTTAATCCCAGAAACCTGTGAGTATATGGCTCAGTGGTAAAGAATCATCTTGCAAGGCAGGAGACATGGGTTCGATTCCTGGGCTGGAGAGATCCCCTGGAGTAGGAAATGGCAACCCACTCCAGTATTCTTGCCTGGAAAATTCTGTGGACAGAGGGATGTGGTGGGCCACAGCCCATGGGGTTGCAAAGGGAAGGACACGACTGAGCATACAGCGCACTGTACACATTATACTTTGCAAAGGGGAATTTGCAAAGGTATTAAAGACCTTGAGGTGGGAAGACTATCCTGGGTTATCTGAGTGGCTCAATGTAGTCATAAGGATCCTTATAAGAGGAAGGCAGGAGGAGAGTCAGAGAAGGAGAGAAATCAACAGAAGCAGAGGTTGGAGTGGTGTGCCTCTGAGCCAATGGATGCTGGCGACCTCTAGATGTTGGAAAAGACAAAGAACAATTTTCCCCTTAACCCTTCAGAAGGAGTGCGGAACACCTGATATCTTGATTTTAGCCTGATGAGAACCTATTTTGGATTTCTCACATCCATAAATGTAAGATAATATACTTATGCCATTTTAAATCACTAAATTTGTAGTAATTTGTTATAGCAGCAACAGGAAACTAATACATGTTCTAATCTGGGAAAAAGATAGAAAATGCTTTTGCCTATATGGAAAGTAAGGATCTATTAAAAAATGTGAGGCTCCAGAAATGCAGTTTATGCTTTTCTGGAGAGTAGTAGAAATGTGGTATTATGTAAACTAGCATTGGGCAGAGAAAAAAAAAAGGAACTATTTTATACTAACTGCCATGTTGTTTAACAATCATCCTGTTATATTGCAGTTAATTCAAATAATACTTTTGAAAAAATCTGCAAGTGTACACTTTCAAAGGTGAAAGGTAATAAAGAAGATAAATACTCTGCTTAAGTGTCACCCCTTTTTACACATACAAATGCTATATCAGTAAAAAATATTATTATTCATTCTTTCTTTTATTCACTTATGCCAGAAATAACTATTCAGTACCACTATGTATGTTATGCTAGGTACAGAGAAATATAATTATTGAATATTTATGATAATAATAATATTAATGATATCTTCATGAGTCTTAAAAACTAGTAGGGAAGGAACTATTCAAAGTGTTAGGAGAAGGAAAGGGAAAGGGAAAGAGAAAGATTTCATGGTTATGTAGTACTCTTTATAAAAGAAAGAAGGGAGAAAGAGAAATTACCAAAATCATTTAGGGTTTCAGAACTCAGAAATAATCCCAATTATAATAAATTATATTTTGATGAAACCATATTTTGGTTTCATCATTTCTAGAGTTTTGTTGGTGGATGCCTGCATATATATACATTATGTACGCATGCATGCATGAGTGTTCAGTCACTTGAGCCATGTCTGAGCCCAGGCTCAGACATGAGGTTCTCCAGGCAAAAATACTGGAGTGGTTTGCCACACCTTCCTCCAGGGAATCTTCCTGAACCAGGGATTGAACCCATGTTTACTGCATTTATTGAATGGCAGGCAGGTTCTTTACCACTGAGCCACTGGTTTTCCCATACATTATGTATAATTCACATTATTTCTTCATAGAAAGTATACTACATATAAAATCACAGGAGCATGTCAATGGGCAGAGGCAGCTAAAATAATGGGGGATCAAGGAAAGTCCCCATAAAGGTTGCTGTTTATCTTCACTTGAGGGCAAGTCTTAAGGTGAATTCTACAGGATGAGTAAAAGCTGACAAGATGAAAACGGAGACAGGTGGGAATGAAAAGGCAAAGTGAAAAGGGAGAGAGGGAGAAATGTTCTAAATAGAACAATACAAGCAAAAGTTTCAAGACCAGAAAAACATGGAGCCTCACAAGGAAACCAAGTAGAAGAGAGTGACTGAAGCCCAAGGAAAGAGGCATGCAGGAAGTGTTAGCGGCTCAGTCATGTCCAACTCTTTGCAACCCCATGGACTGTAGCCTGCCAGCTCCTCTGTCCATGGAATTCTCCAGGCAAGAATACTTCAATGGGTTGCCATGCCCTCTTCCAGGGGATCTTCTTGACCTGAGGCTTAAACCCGGGTCTCCTGCATTGCAGGGAGATTCTTTGCCATCTGAGCCATTGAGGAAGAGGTAGGTAATGCCAGGCAAGGGAGACCACTGAAGGACTCAACTAGGAATGTGACATGATCCTATGCTTGCCATGTCTTCCCTTGTGGCTTCCCTTATGGCTCAGCTGGTAAAGTGTCTGTCTGCAATGCAGGAGACCTGGGTTCAATCCATGGGTTGGGGAGATCCCCTGGGGAAGAGAAAGGACCTACTCCAGTATTCTGGACTGGAGAATTTCATGGACTATATAGTCCATGGTGTTTCAAAGAGTCGGACATGACTGAGTGACTTTCACATCATGCTTGCCATGTAGAGACTATAATGCAGTTATGTACAGTACAAGAAAGCTAAGAAAAAAAAAAAACCTGGTGATGAGCCTCAAATTCAAGGAATCAGGAGGCTTGTTATCAAGTTTAAACTCCTATAGTAAATAATAATAGTGATTGTCATTCTCTGTGACGTTACTGTGTTCCCAGCACTGTTTGAAATATCTTACCACAGATTTACTATACCAGAAACTCTGTGAGGTAGGGATCATTAGTATCCTCATTTTCAGGAAAAGAAAATTTAGGCACAAAAAGCTTATACATTGGGTTGGCCAAAAAGCTCATTCAGGTTTTTCCATACGCTCCTATGGCAAAATCTGAATGAAACTTTTGTCCATCCAAACTCAATCATTGTTGCTATTCAGTCACCCAGCTGTGTCCGACTCTCCAATCCCACAGACTGTAGCACTCCAGGCCTCCCTGTCCCTCACCGTCTCCTGAAGTTTGTCCAAGTTCATGTCCATCTTATTGGTGATGCCTTCCAGCCATCTCATCCTCTGATGCCCTCCTCTCCTTTTGCCCTCAATCTTTCCCAACATCAGGGACTTTTCCAATGAGTCATCTGTTTGCATCAGGTGACCAAAATACTGGAGTTTAACCTTTAGCATCAGTCTTTCCAACCAGTATTCAGGGTTGATTTCCCTTAAGATTGACTGGTTTGATCTCCTGCTGTCCAAGGGACTCTCAAGAGTCTTCTCCAGCACCACAGTTCAAAGGCATCAATTCTTCTACATTCTGCCTTTTTTTATGGTCCAGCTCTCACAACCATATGTGACCACTAGGAAGACCATAGCCTTGACTGTATGGACGTTTGTTGACAGAGTGATGTCTCTGCTTTTCAACACACTGTCTGGGTTTGTCAGAGCTTTCCTGCCAAGAAGCAAACGTCTTCTGATTTCATGGCTGCAGTCATCATCCACGGTGATTTTAGAGCCCAAGAATAGGAAATCTGTCACTATTTTCACCTTTTCCCCCTCTACTAGCATGAAGTAATGGGCCCAGATGCCATGATCTTAGTTTTTTTAGTAATTAATCTCAAGCCGACTCTCACTCTCCTCCTTCACCCTCATCAAGAGGCTCTCTAGTTCCTCTTCTCTTTCTGCCATTAGAAAGGCATCATCTGCATACCACTCTAATGGCAGGTTGTTGATGTTTTTCCCATATATCTTGATTCCAGCTTGTAACTCACTCAGCCCGGCATTTCTCATGATTGCTCAGTGTATATGTTAAACAAATAGGGTGACAGCAGGCTGTTGTACACCTTTCTCAATCTTGACCCAATCAGTTGTTCCATACAGGGTTCTAATTGTTGCTTCTTCACCCACATACAGGTTTCTTAGGAGACAGGTAAGATAGTCTGGTATTCCCATCTCTTTAAGAGCTTTCTGCAGTTTATTTTGATCCATACAGTCAAAGGCTTTGGCACAGTCAATGCAACAGAAGTAAAGGTTTTCCTGGAATTCCCTAGCTTTCTCTATGATCCAGCGAATGTTGGCAATTTGATCTCTGGTTCCTCTTCCTTTTCTAAACCCAG
This sequence comes from Antilocapra americana, assembly GCA_007570785.1. Taxonomy (NCBI): domain Eukaryota; kingdom Metazoa; phylum Chordata; class Mammalia; order Artiodactyla; family Antilocapridae; genus Antilocapra; species Antilocapra americana. Next base: position 29,608,671 of record ML663009.1, on the reverse strand, counting down.
CCTGGACATCTGGAAGTTCTTGATTCACATAATGCTGGAGCCTAGCATGCAAGATTTTAAGCATGACCTTACTAGCATGCAAGATGAGTGCAGTTGTCTGATGGTTAGCACATTCCTAGTACTATCCTTGGAAACTGGGATGAGGATTGACATTTTCCAGTCCTGTAGCCACTGCTAGGTCTTTCAGGTTTGCTGACTTGTTGAATGCAACATCTTGATGGCTTCATCCCTTAGGGCTTTGAATAGTTTTACTGGAATTTCATTGCATCCACTAGCTTATTAACAGTAGTGCTTCCTAAAGCCCTTTTGACTTGCTCTCCAGAACGTCTGGCTCTGGGTGGCTGACCACACCATTATAGTAATCTGGTTCATTTAGATCTTTTTTGCACAGTTCTTCCATGTATTCTTTCCATCTCTTCTTGATCTCTTCAGTGTCTACTAGGTCTCTACCTTTTCTGTCCTTTATTGTGCCCACCTTTGGACAAAATATTCCTTTGATATCTCCAATTATCTTGAAAAGATCCCCAGTCTTTCTCTTCTGTTGTTTTCTTCTAGTTTTATACACTGTTTGAAGAGGGGCTTCTTGTCTCTCTATGCTGTTTTTTGGAAATCTGCAATTAGTTGGATATACCTTTCCCTTTCTCCCTTGCGTTTTACTTCTCTTCTTTCTTTAGCTATTTGTAAGGCCTCCTCAGATAATCACTTTGCCTTGTTGCTTTTCTTTTGCTTTGGGATGGTTTTGTTTGCTGCCTCCTATACAATATTATGGACCTCCATCCATAATTCTTCAGGCACACTGTTTATAATTTCTAATCCCTTGGATCTATTAGTTACCTCCACTGCATATTCATAGGGGATTGACTTAAGTCATACCTGGATGGACTAGTGGTTTTCCCAGTTTTCTTTCATTTAAGTTTTTATTTTGCCATGAAAAGCTGATGATCTGAGCCACAGTCAGCTCCAGGTCTTGTTTTTGCTGACTCTATAGAGCTTCTCCATCTTCAGCTACAAAGAATGTAATCATTTTATTTCAGTATTGACCATTTGGTGATGTTCATGTGTAAAGTCATATCTTGTGTTGTTGAAAAGGTGATTTGCTATAACCATTGTGTTCTCTTGGTGTAATTCAGTTAGCCTTTGCCCAGCTTCATTTTGTTCTCCAAAGCTAAATTTGCCTGTTACTGGCTGTATCTTGACTTCCTACTTCTGTATTCCAATCCCCAACAATGAATAGAAGATCTTTTTCTGGTGTTAGTTCTAGGAGGTCTTGTAGGTCTTCATAGGCCAATCTACTTCAGTTTCTTCTGCATTGGTGGCAGGGGCATAGACTTGGATTACTGTGATGTTGAATGACTTGCCTTGTAAACAAACAAAGATCATTCTGTCATTTTTGAGATTGCACCCTAGTACTATATTTTGGACCCTTTTTGTTGATCATGAGGGCTACTTCATTTCTCCTAAGGGATTCTTGCCTACAGTAGTAGATATAATGGTCATCTGAATTAAATTCACCCATTTCCATCCATTTTAATCCACTAATTCCAAAGAGGTCAATTTTTATTCTTACCATCTCTTGCTTGACCACATCCAATATACTTTGATTCGTTGATCTCACACACCAGGTTCCTATGCAATACTGTTCTTTGCAGCATTGGATTTCACTTTCGTCACCAGGCACATCCACAAATGAGTGTCATTTCCTTTTTGGCCCAGCTGGTTCACTCTTCCCCAATTCAATACCTTGCCTCACATCATTTAGCTGATAAGTTACAGAGCTGGGATTTCACCCAGGCAGCCTGTTTTCAAAGTCTGTCCTCTAAACTACCATGCTATGATGCCCCTTGTGACCCAGAGTCACATTGTGCTTCCCCTGCCAGACAAAGACATGGTGACTCACTGGGCCATCCACATCTATAAACCAAGGGATTGAACTGAATTAGCACTGATCTCAAGTCCTTCTGGTTCTAATATGGCAATTTTTTCTGGAAAACCCAGATTCCCTATCCTGTTTTTGACCCAGTAGGAGTCTTTGGAGCCTGAGAGGAGTAGTCACAGTCTTAGGTGTGGCTGAACTTAGAACACAGCTCAGAGCACCTAAAGATACAAATAGATACCTGTGCCATATATGTTCTTCTTTCTGCTTTTAAGACCTGGTCTATGGTACACACTCCCTCTCCCAGACAAATAGCCACACGACCATCCTGCAAGGCTCCAGTGTTCACCCTGATGAAATGTGGTGTAAATGAATGTAAATGAATGCTAGTTCTTTCTGGGTTGTAGAACTGTAACTGACTTTTATGAAATCTCTTTCTCTCTTCACGTTCTTTAAGATTTAACATAAAAAAACACATGTTGATTATTTAATCGGAAAAATGTATAGTTTTTAAAAATGTGTTTTTATGAAGCATTAAAATTTTTTGGCACTATGCTTAGCTGTTAGTTTCCAAAGATTTAATTCAGTAATTATTTTTTAGTCTGGCTCCTCAAATTAACATTTAACTTACAAAATATCCAAACTGAAGATAGGCCAGGCTAGAGATCTTATAAGTAATAAGTCAATAAAATTTCAGACTGTGAAAGCTGGAAAGGTTTTCAGCATCACCTAGTCCACTGACTTTCAGATGGTGTCTCCATGAATCTTAGAGTTGTGTAGAGAAACCTTAGGGGCAAAGAGGAGACTAAATGACTGTGGATCTAGATCCTACCTCTTCTTTAATCAAAATATCTCCTCTTCTGTTTTTCTTTTGAATAAAGGAATATTTCTTTCTCCAGAAGTCTATTTGCTTCTTTCCATCTCAACCACCATCACTCTAATCCAAACATCCTCACCTCTGTACTAGATTATTGTCATAACCTCACTACCTGGTCTTCTTGATCCCATTCCTGCCTCTTTTTCCAATTCCACCTTATACCATCCCATTCTATACTTCACTTCCAGTTCTCAAGTCGTATTTATTCTCTATTACTAAAATTAGCCAAAATAGGACAGGATATGCTGAGGTAACAAATAATCTCAAAATAGCAGTGGTTTACTAAAATTATTATTTATCACTCATATCAGAGCTTGATATGCTCTCCTCTGAGAAGTGACTCACAGATCCAGACTATTTCCCTTTTGGGACATCAGACCTTCAACACACGGATTCACGATTGCCATGAAAAAGGAAGGGGGTGAGGATTGCCTGCCCAGCCCTGGAAATGGAACAAAGGCCATTGGTCAGAACTCAGTCACAAGACCTCATCCTAATTATAAGATAGGCTGAGAGACATAGTCTTCCAGAATGTCCAGAAAAAGGAAAATGATATAAGAGTTTGCAGGAAACTGATGAACATGTAATATGATCCCTGTGTAATAACTTATGGCAATTATATTTGCTAATTTTTCATGACATATTATTTCCAGAGCCTTTTGCATAACTCAGTTCTTCTCATCTTTCAAGTTTAACCTTAAATTTTAAAAGCTTAGTTTTTAATCAAAGATGTCTTCTTCAATCACTTTGACCAAAACAGCTACTATAGCCGAGGCTATAATTACCTCTCATTATACTTTCTCCTCTTTGTCTTTGGCATAGAGAACACTTACATTTAGCTGAGTGTGTTGTTGCCCAGCTAGAGAAAACTATATTTCTTATTCCTCTTGGCACCATATTTGGTGATGTTTCTAAGTTTGGGCCAACTGGATGCAAAAAGTGTGATTTAGACCTTCAGAAAGTTTCCCTTTAGAGATGAGTTGGACCTCCCTTCACCCCTTCCTCCCTCTACTTCTCATACTGACAGAGCCTAGACTGATTGAGGCAGTCATCGTGGACTGCAAGGCAGCTCCTAAGCAGTGTGGCGCATCAGTGGGAATAAACTTACACCCCTGGAAACTTTGTGGTACCACCATAGCAGACCTTGACTGCTTATCTCAGGATGTCCTGCTAAGTAAGAGAGAGAAATTAACTTTTTTCTTGTTTAAGACTAATCTCTTGTATAAGCCACTAATATAGTATAATCTCCTTCTTCAGCAGATAAGGAAACTGAGACCTTATGATTATGCAATTATAAAGATGGAAGGCCAGGACAGAGTTAGTTCTCTGACTTACAATATATTAGTCTTCAAATCAACAGTCATAACATGAAGATTTGAAGAAAAGCAAAAACCAAATATATTAAATTGCTACTTTGTAAAAGGTACCAAAATGTGAGGCATACATAGCCCCTGCCCTTGTCATGATGATAAATGCATAAATAAATAATTATAATACAATATGATAAGTGGTGTAATAGGAGAGATGTATAAGTGCATCAGTAGCACAGGACAGTGAGAAAAATGCATGGTTTAATTCTACTTTGCACTTCCACAAAGATAAAAAGTAACATAGGAATTGGGTCTTGAAGGATAAGTAGGAGTTTTCCAGGTATAAAGAGAGAAGGTAGAGAGTGAGAAAGGCAGATGTAAACTAGAATCACAAATATGAAAAGATGTGGTGTGTACAAGTAATGATCAGAATGGAAAGTGTGAGAAAGTGACAAATTAGCCTAGAAGTTTAGAAATTTTGGCTCAGGACAAAATCTAAAGGACCTTGTATACAAACCCTGGATTAGATCTATAGGCAAGCAAAATATGTTACCAGACCAAAACTTGGGCCCACTCATCCATGAGCAGTAAAGCCAGTCTACTGACAGCAGGTTGTGGTGAAGGAAAATGCAGGGTTTATAGTAAGGCGCCATGCAAACGTCCGGGACAGCTAATGCTTAAAAAGCTCAAACTCAATGGGTTTCAGCAAAACGTTTTTAAAGGCAAGAAAAGTAAGGGGTATGTGATCAGCTTACGATCAACTATGATTGGTTTATGGGAGATAAAATAAACAGGCAATAAATTATTGCAAATATTTCCTGATTCTGGCCAGACTCCAAAGCGAATGTGTTAATTTCTTCCGTTTGGTGAAAGTTGTAGCATCTGTAAAACAACTCAAGAACTGTGTATCAGATATTACTATCTGGGTACTTCAGAGAGGAGCTGAAGCAGAGTATATGAGGAAAAGGTCTGTCCAGGAAGGCCTCACAGCGTCCTGCTCTGTTACAGATTCATAATACGATAGTGACTGCATTGGAACCTTATAACTTTTGGAGAGCTATTCCCCTTTCCTAATAGAAGCCTAATTTCTTTCAGTGGTATTGACTCTTCAGCACTACACAGCGAGTGCCAGGACCAACTCAGGGCTCCGCTTACTCTTGTCCAAGGAGAGCCAGGTAATCAAAGCCAAGGCACTCAGATGCTCCCTCCTTGGATCCTGAATCTTAAACAGAAAACTAAGGAGACCACAAATGGTTGTCACTCCAGCCATAGCAGGTCAGGGCCCTCACCCTAATGCTTCTGCTGTGAGACTGTCATGTGGCCTCCTCAACCCAACCCCGCTTCCAGGGCAGTTTGGCTCTTACCCTTTTTCTTGTGCATTCGAGTTCCTGTCATTCCTGTAATATAATTGTTTTGTTTAAGTTAAACGGGTTGGTTGCTTGAAAAAGAGAAAGAGCTAGCACATACAGTATCCCAATATGAATTAGCAATGTCAGAAGGAATATCTCTCCCCAACTCCATGTTGTTTTAGGGTTGAGACATGGGTGTCAGGAATTGCACGTTAATTTTAGCTCCTATACTAAGCTACACCTACCAAGCTAGCTTTCATCAGTGGACACTTAGTGACACTTCATCTTATTTCTCATTTGGTCCAGAGTTTAATCAGCGAAGACGGGGCACCTGTTGGGCTCCCTGGGAGACCCATACCACCTGTACCACCACAGGTAACCTATGGTTCAGCACTATGGGAGAGTATTATCAATGTCCCTATAAACAGCAAGAAATTGTGTCCAAGAGATACAGCCAAGGCCACAGCTCTCATTTTCTAACTCAAGATTCTGTATTTTTTTTTTCTTAAAAAGAATTGTCTAACTGGTGTTTTGTTCCCTCCTGTTGCTCTCTGAAATTTTTTTTTTTAATTTTACAAATTCATTGTCATTAGAAATCATTTTGACTTTGTCAAGTCAGGGAATTCATGCTTCCCATGAGGAGATTTTTAGGCCTGACCTAGATAAAACCAAATGGTCTTTATCCGGATTCTTACATTCCTCTGGATAATAAAGAAGGAGAAAAATGCTGAGAAGGAAGTGTGCTTCAACACAGGGTACAATGGACTTCTGAATCTTCCTTAATTAAAAAGGGATTTAGGGAATTTATTTTTATCAAGATCCTCAGATGATTCAAAGAACACATTTTTTCGAGATAAATGATCATGTTACCAAGAGTAATAGGAGAAATTACTAAGGGTTCCATAAATACTTGGAAAATGACAAGGAATTTAAATGAAGCAGGATAGAAAAATTTCTTTTCCCTAAAAAATAGTTCAGACTAATGGAATAACTAAAATCACGTTTCAACTATTTCATTCCAATCCTGGCACAAAAATATACAGATAGACCCTGAGGTGGGGCTTTGAAGAGGAGAGCAAATTATTAACTTCCTTTGTATTCAATCCTGATTTTAACATTAACTGGAATTCAAGTAAAATGAATGGTAAAGTATCTTCCCAGAATCATCTTTCTGGATTCAAAGGTAAAGTCCCAAGAGACTAGCAGTTTGCATTCTTGGCCTTTATGGTATCTTTATTAGTAAGGCTTTGCTATTGTTTAGGGATTATTTAAAATTTTCCATCTCTGTACATCACCAGATCATGCATTTCAACACAAGAACTGACTTTACAAATCATCTACTCCAACTACTGCACTTGATCAGCATATAAACATAAACCTAAAAGGAATGGTAAATCAGATACCCAGGGCCAACCAGCCAGTTAGGAGCAAAGCCAGGAACCTATCTCCTATCTACACATGATACTGGCCGGAGGAATTAGAAGATGTTTTCCTTTTTGACACTTGAAAAGGAGATGAGTGAAAAAGTCAATTGTCCTAATGTGCGTGCTAAGTCTCTTTAGTCCTGTCTGACTCTTTTTGACTCCATGGACTGTAGCTTACCAGGCTCCTCTGTCCATGGGACTCTCCAGGCAAGAACACTGGAGTGGGTTGCCATGCCCTCCTCCAGGGGATCTTCCCAACCCAAGGATCGAACTCACGTCTGTTATGTCTCCTTCATTGGCAGGTGGGTTCTTTACCGCTAGCACCACCTGGGAAGCCCTAATAGCAATACCAAAATTACTTTTGGTGGTTGGCAGGGGAGAAACTAGCTTCATTGGGAAAAATATCTGTCTCAGTCAGCTCTGGTTGCTGTAATATAATACCACAGACTGAGTGGTTTAAACAACACAAATGTCTTTTCTCACAGTTCCAGAGGCTGGAAGTCTGAGATTAGGGTGCCACTGTGGTAAGATTCTGGTTAGAGCTCCTTTCCTGGATTGTAAGTGGTAGCCTTATTGCTTTGCCCTTACATGGTAGACAGAGAGAGAGAGAGAACAGCCCTCTGATGTTGCTTCTTATAAAGGCACTAAATCAGTCTCACCCTCACCCTCATTACCTCATCTAAATCTAATTATCTCCCAAAGGTTCCACCTCCAAACACCATCACATTGGGTTTGAGGGCTTCAAATATATGCATTTGTGGGGGATACATCCAATTCATAACAACACCTTCATGAGACACTTGGAAGGAAGATGAGATTCTCAAGACACTTGTGATGTGAAGCATCAAAAGTAGCCAGATGATTTTACTACACAATATGCCCTATGAAGTGGGAATCGAGGAAGTAGCCTAGTTTTATGTCTTGGCCTTCTGTTCACCTCAGATGGAGACAGACTAATGAAATTATGTGTAAACTAAGGAAGACCCAAAGATGACCAAGAGAATGTAACCCCCACAACCCCCCCCCCCCATAGATCCACAGATCACAGAAGCCAATTTTATCTGGCTCTCAAGAAGCAAGGAGAGCCAGGGGCTTTAACAGGGGCTAAACAGTTAAAAATATTACAGGTATTTACTCAATGCTGAGTTTATATAAGACTATCAAAGCCCATCTTTAGAAGCTGTTCTATGGAGAAAAACATCCCTTCACTGAATATTTTAAGGTTATGTCAAGGCTCCCAGCTCCCTGCTAAGCTCCTCCTAGTGAGGTGGCCTTTGAATCTGATGTATTATATCAGCTGTCTGCTCCTACTGTCTTAGTCAGCAAGAAAAGCTGGGGTTTCTTTTCTTTTTTTTTTAATGATTAACATACACATGAAGTGTTTTCTTTCTTTGAGGGTGGAGGAAAGGGGGAAACAAAATTTTAAGTATGTCACCTTCATTTCTCATAAATGATCAAATAGCCTATTCAAGTATTTTAAAAATGGGTATACCTCTGAGACACAAGTGTCTTTCGCCTCCCAACCCTGATGAAAGATGACTCCTAATGTAATAAATTGGGCTCCAGAGAAATCAGTTTATTTATTCCAAATATTTCAGCTAATGAGAAAGCAAATTTGAACTCGCTGTCCCCAGGGGTTTGGCATGGCTTTCTGATCCTTTCCTTCTGACTCGAAGGTTCAGGTTCGATGGGGACCCTCTCTCTCCAGGTTTCTCATTAGTAGAAACCCCACCCCTCACATGCCATGCAGAGGCCTCGCTCCTGCTGCTGCCTTTATTGCAGTCCCCTTGCCAGCCTCCCCCGTCCCCTCTCCCTCACCCAGGCCAGCCCTCCTTCTCTGCAGGACTCCCTCCTCCTCTGTCATCCTCCTGTTGGCTCCTGGCAAGAGGCTTGCTTTGATGGATTCCACAGACCCCTGACCTCACTTTGAAGTCTCCGAAGCTTCATCAAACTCACCCACCTTGAGCCTCAGCACTGCCCCTTTCCCTGGCTTACTAAACTCATTAAGCACCCTGGGAGACCCAGTTTGCCTTCTGTGTGACAGAATGATAAGTAGGTTTGGGGGAAAGAAGGGAAGTGAGTGTTATATTATTTGACATGCATCACCAAGACAGCCAAGCCTCCTCTTGGAAGGAAGTGGAGAGAGCTGCTGTGATCGCCACCCTCATCTGGCTCCCATGCGGATGAAGAGCTCAGGCTTCAGGGACAGAAAAATGTGAGTTAGACCCATGTTAGATCTCAGCTCTGCCTGGCTGAGACTGGCCTGTGGCAGGTAGATCTTTCTGAGTTATCACTGGTAACCACCACTTAAGGAAGGTCATTTTGAGGATTAATTGACTACTTAATTGTCACAGTATGTGGTTAATAAAAAAAAAATGACCTCAAGAAAGCTGGGCTTCCCTGGAAGCTCAACTGGTAAAGAATCTGCTTGCAATGCAGGAGACCTCAGTTCAATTCCTGAGTTGGGAAGATCTGGAGAAGGGAACGGCTACCATTCCAGTATTCTGGCCTGGAGAATTCCACGGACTGTATAGTTCATGGGGTAGCAGAGTTGGATACAACTGAGCAACTTTCACTTTCACTTTTCAAGACAGCTATTATTGTCATTTCCAATGATCAACTTCAGTGAAAAGTAATGGGTTTACTGGTCAATCCATGAAGACACTCATTTCTGTTCCCACCGAGGCTACCAAGGGGAAGTACATTGTACATTTGTGCCAATTAAGATGATTCTGCATAGTGACAGACCACTGAATATAAGTGCTTGAGGTCCTCAAGGCAGAGAATATTTATGCCAGTAATGATTATTAAACAGCTATAATCTATTATCATTTACCTGGGGCCAGGTATTGCACCAAGCAACTGAAATGTCACAAAACCATTTTGGTAGATATCACACACCCCATTTTACAAAAAAGGAAACTGAGACTCTAAAATTTTACATGACTTATTTAAGGGTCAGAGACCTGTGAGGAAACAACACATCCACCTATAAGAGATGGTGAAGCATACAGAAATTAAGTAAGAGTGGAAAGCTATTACCACTTACAGGCTTTATAGGGTATAGAGTGGGTGGGTGGAGGGTAGCAGGGAGGAGTGATGTTATCATGTTCCAGAGCCATAGAAAAGGAGCCATCCAATGGGAACTGCAGCCACAGCAAGGAGATGGGGAAGGACAGGGTAACAGGTGCATTGGGTTACACCAACCTCTCTCTCCTCTAAGGCTCTGATATGTTGCTAGTGCCTCTGTCTGAACCCAACTGGAAGCTGGAGGCCATGTGAGCCAGGTGAGGTAGTTTACTGCAGTGAACCTCTCTGGGCACAAGGAATTACAAAGGATGGTGACCAACAGATGGTGGGTGAGGGGTGCAAATGGAGAACTGACAGTCACTCAGAGGGAAACCCAGGACCTCACTAACCTTATTTGCTCAACACCAAGAATTCTCCACCAACTAGAAAATCTTAGTACAGACTTGACAAGTAAATAAATCAGCAAAGGGAAATTACAGGATGCTATAAAAGAGAGCAATGAGAAGTGAAAGTGAAGTCGCTCAGTCGTGTCCGACTCTTTGCCACCCCATGGACTATAGCCTACCAGGCAAGAGTACTGGAGTGGGCTGCCACTTCCATCTCCAGGGGATCTTCCCAACCCAGGAATTGAACCCAGGTCTCCTGCATTGCAGACAGACACTTTACCATCTGAGCCATCAGAGAATAGGAACTAAATAAATCTGAGCCCAGGGTCCAGTGCTGAAATACTGGTGACCCTGGACACGTTTAGTCAGCCTTCTCAAGTCTTAGCCTCCTCATCTGTGACACTCGGGCTCTAACGGTCCCTGCCACATATGTCCAGTGTAAGAACGAGACGAAGGGTAGAAAGTGGGGAGGTACTGTCATACCCGTTACAGGAGCAGAGTCAGGAATCAGAGGACCCACGTTCAGACCTGCGGTGCCCACCTCCAAGCTCTGTTACCTCAGACAAGTGGGTGAGCCTCTCGGTGCCTTAGTTCTGTGACAGGAACACCTGACTTACAGGGACCCTATGATGATAAAATGACTTAAACAATATAAAAGAGTTAGTAAATGTTACCCAGCACTTAAGGGGGGGCTCAGTCAATGTCGGCTACTTCCCTTCAAGAGCACAGCAAGCTGCCTGTGGCAGAGTAAGTAGCAACCTAGAATTTGCCTTCCGAGCAGGATGGCCGCAGGATGAGGGAAGAGCCTGTTCCTGCGCCTGTTATTTCCCTTCTCTCCAGAGCACTCAGACCCCATGTCAAAATTCAAAGCTCTGTTGTTTGTTTTCCGTAAGAAAGCCAATACCAGCCAGCATTTCATAAATGTACTAACTGTTCTGAAGTCCTAGGGGCTGAGGGGGACGGACTGCAGATAGCATGGGCTTCAGCTGTGTTGCGATCTCGACCTCTTGCTCCGCATCTGCCTGGGTCCTCAGCTCATTCTGAGGCTTGTGCTCGGCACCAGCCTGTCTGTCACAAGCTGCTGCCTGGGGTGGGGGGGACAGTCCTGCCAGACCACCTGCCTTACCCCGCTCCCCAGCCCCAAAAGCCCACACTTCTGGGAAATATATTCTCTATCTGCTTACAGAGCACTGCATAGAGTCAGCAAACACCCACCGCATGCCAGAAACTCTTCAGGCACTGGAGATACAATAACAAAGGCAGTGACAACCTCTGCTTTGGTAGAGCTTACATTCTACTGGGAGGAGCAGACAAAACATGCAGCAGGTTAAGGGATGACAAGGGCCAGTAGGGAAAGGGAATAAGGAATCACAGTACGAGGAGGGATAGCAGCTTTAAATGGGTGATCAGAGAAGGCTTCACCGAACAGCTGAAAAAATTAGGGAAAGCTTCATGGACTGTGTCTTAATAAATGTTGACTATGATTAGTGGTCAAAGAAAATTTAATTTCCTGTTTTCTCTCCAGGGAGGCCAGAGGTACATAGCTGGAAAAGTTTGAGCAGCTCTATTGCTAGGACTCAAGGGACCAGAGAGTAACATGCGGCACCATATGCTGAGACACAGAGCAGTTCATGGAGCTTCCAGGGTCACCTGTGGGGATACAAACTCTTAACTCCTATGATCCATCCTTCCTGGGTGCCCTTAGGACACAAGTGTTAGCTGAATTGGGTTTCTAATGTCCAGTGTCCAGCATGGACTCCTGTTGAGGAAAGAGTTGCAATAAGTCACTTTAGAGGTGGTAGTTTCCCTTGTGGTCAGCCTTATTTACATGTTGTGGGTTTGGAGCAAGATAGGTCAGTACATTAAGATGACACTGAGGCAGAAAAAGTAACTGAAATTCCATGAGCTTAACACAACAAAGATTCCTTTCTTACTCATGCATCTCTGGGCCAAAGTGACCCTCTGGAATAGCTTATCTCCACAGAGGACTCAAGGATCTGGGTTACTTCAAATCTGGGGCTCCACCAACTCGACATGAGGCTCCTTCCTCAACAGCAGGAAGAAAATGGAGGGGAGAAAATGCCTGGAAATATCACCCTGTTCATCTGCATTTCAGACAGGAAGAGATGGGCATTACTTCTCCTAGATTTATTGGCCATAACTAGTAGACGGTCTCATCTTCTGAAAGTGAGGTCACCTGACTAGCTCTCTACTGGGAAGAAAAACAGACTGGATGCAGGGAGCACTACTAAAATTCTACCAGATCACTTGCTCCTACTCCATTCAACTTGGAAAATGCAGTAGAAATGGCTTTACTCTTCAGACACATGGTACCGGCCTAGCAAGTTTTATGCAGACAAACTGGCTTAGAGCTCTAAGGTGTCTGTTAGAACTTTCTGGACAACTTTCTGGTACATACTCTGAATAAAACATAACCATAAGCTTCCTGAAGGTTCTCCTTCAAACCCAATGACATGAATGAAATTAGAAGAGGCATATTTTAAAGAAGGTGATTAGGAAAGACCTGTGGAAGGTAGAAGCATTTATGCTGAAGCTACAGGAGTTGTACAAAGATGTGAGAAAGATGGCTCAGGCAGAAGTGGAGCAAATGTCAAGACCCTGAGGGAGGATGAGCTATAGAAAAGAGATAAGACTACAGGCAGTGCCAAGGAGAGTGATGTCAGGTGGAGTGGAAGATACAGAGGCCCACTGATGCCTGGCAGGCCGGGTAAGAAATTCAGGTCTTATTTCAAATTCAAAAGGAAGCAATTGGAAAGTTTTGGCAGGGTAGTGACCTGATCTGACTTGGATTATTTTAAAGATTCTTCTGGTTGCTAGGAGGAAAAGGGATTGTTGGGGATAGGAGGAGCAGCAGGAGGACCAATTCACCCAGATGAGAGAAAAGAGGGGTCTGGACTCAGATGTAGGCAGTAGAACTGGAGAGGGATGGACATGCTGGGGATGCACTCTGAAGGTACAGACAATAGGACTAAGATTGAAGGAAAGAGAACAGCCAAGGATAATTCTGCAATTTATTTCTGGCATGGCTTTCTCCCTGACATGATGATGAGGCTTAGCCCAGAAGAGAACCATAATAAAGCAAGGATAAGCACCCTGCTTTCTAGGAAATACCAGAAGTCACTCTGAAATCAGTCCATGTAGGAAGTACCTGTGTTGACCTATTTCATGTTGAATTTTGCAATCATGAATCTTTGTGTTATTTCTTCCTGCTTGTCTCCTGTCTTCCTTCCCTTTAAAGAAGCAACCTTATATGGAATCTTTACCCCAAATAATGGCATTTAATTACTCTTCTTTAACATTTTTCTTGAGATCTGAAATAAAAACAGCTCTCAGGTTCTGTGTGCAGCCTTTGGCCAAAAGAAAAAAAAAATTTGCTATATTGACTTATCATGTTTTATAACATGGCAATTTAAAATTGAATGAAGAGATTTTGTGTATCCTCTTCTGGGAAGTTTCTTTATTAACATTTTTAAGAAAGCAACAAAGAGTTTCTCTTACTATAACAGATGGTGGTGTATTTTATAGTTATAGCAATCACATGCTTCATACCTCAACAACAGTCAGCTCCTCAGCATTGAAATGTTTTAATATTTCTCTATGGTCTTTGCTAAGCACAACTAAATAATCCATTTCATATTTAAATCATGCCCAGTGCTTATTACATATTAGGAATTTTGTAAATGCTTATTGACTAACTGAATGAATCCATCAAATCAAAGCTCAAAGAATATCTCTTTCCACAAAGCACATAATTAATTATGCCATTTCAACAAATATGCTGACTAGGCCTCAAACATCTTTTGAACTAATCGTGTATAAAACTGTTGAAAGCAGAGTTCCTGAATTCTCATTTTGGATTCAGGCCAGCACAGCACTTTAATTATCTTCTTTGTCCCTCTTGCTGTTTGTTAAGGACAAGTTCTCAGTCATGCTACTATGAACCAATCACATTGGTTAAGGTCATCAAGTTTCAGTGAAAAGGTGAGCTTCCAGCTCTTGCATACCAATTAGGCCTCATCTAACTAAAGAGCTTCCCAGGTTGCTCAGTGACAAAGAGTCCGTCAGCCAATGCAGGAAACACAGGAGACACAGGTTCGATCCCTGGGTTGGGGAGATCCCCTGGAGGAGGAACTGGCAACCCACTCCAGTATTCTTGCCTGGAGAATCCCATGGACAGAGGAGTCTGGTGGGCTATAGTTCATGGGGTTGCAAAGAGTCAGATACAACTGAACAACTGAGTGACTGAGCATATACACATACAACTGGACCTCACTTCTTGGCAGCTGCTCTTTTCATGGATACATATTCTCCATACCTGTTTGTGGTGTGTCACAGATACTCCTATACAGGTAACTCAGAAATGAGATGCAGAGCATCTAAATACACCCAGGACCAAGTAAATGGATGGTGGAGGCTAAATAGACAACACGGTGGCCCAACATTGTCACATGTGGTCACTCAAGTGGTAAGTATTCACTGCCTCTCCACAGAAGTTCCTGGAATGAAAAGTAAAACTTCTGGAAACCTCTCATGAGTTTTTACCAGAGAAGGCAATGGCAACCCACTCTAGTACTCTTGCTTGGAAAATCCCATGGATGGAGAAGCCTGGTAGGCTGCAGACTATGGCATCACGAAGTGTCAGACATGCCTGAGCAACCTCACTTTTTCAATATTCACTTTCATGCATTGGAGAAGGAAATGGCAACCCACTCCAGTGTCCTTACACGGAGAATCCCAGGGATGGCAGAGCCTGACGGGCTGCTGCCTATGGGGTCACAGAGTCAGATACAACTGAAGCAACTTAGCAGCAGCAGCAGCATGAGTTTTTATAGCACTATAAAACTAGCAAGTATTTATTGTAATAAAATAAATAGTAAAGCAAATAAAAAATACAAATAATAGCCACCTTCAGCTTCTCCTCTCCCCCATCCATCACCTCAGGATCACCATTACCAACAAACCAGTAATATCCTCCTATATTTTTTTATGCACACATGTTCTTCTTACACAGCTAGACTATACTATGCATTTCCTGCAACTTGCCATGTTTAACTATAGATGTCATTCCAAGCCAGTTCAGAGAGATGTGCTTTATTCTCCTTAATGGATTTCACATATGGCACTGAAGATTAAATTCTAGCTTTCTGGATTTTTTTGCTGTTAAAAACAATGCTTCATGATCATTGTTTTATATATCTTTGTGCATTTATTTGTAGGATAAAGTTGTAGAAGCAGAGTTGCTAGGTTAAACTGTAGCCACATTTTAAATTTTGATTGATATTGCCTACTAAATGGCTGAAACAATATATACTCTCATACACTCTAGAAATGGTATGGACCTAAAAGAAGCAGAAGATATTAAGAGGCATCAAGAATACACAGAAGAACTATACAGAAAAGATCTTCATGACCCAGATAATCATGAAGGTATGATCACCAACCTAGAGCCAGACATTCTGGAATGCCAAGTCAAGTGGGCCTTAGGAAGCATCACTATGAACAAAGCTAGTGGAAGTGATGGAATTGCAGTGGAGCTATTTCAGTTCCTAAAAGACAATGCTGTGAAAGTGCTTCACTCAATTTGCCAGCAAATTTGGAAAACTCAGCAATGGCCACAGGACTGGAAAAGGTCAGTTTTCATTCCAAACCCAAATAAAGGCAATGCCAAAGAATGCTCAAACTACCACACAATTGCACTCATCTCACATGCTAGTTTGCTCAAAATTCTCCAAGCCAGGCTTCAATAGTATACGAACAGTGAACTTACAGATGTTCAAGCTAGATTTAGAAAACACAGAGGAACCAGAGATCAAATTGCCAACATCTGTTGGAGCATCAAAAAAGGAAAAGAGTTCCAGAAAAAAAATATCTACTTCTGTTTTATTGACTATGCCTAAGCCTTTGCCTGTGTGGACCACAACAATGGAAAATTCTTAAAGAGATAGGAATACCAGACCACCTGATGGAGAAATCTGTATGCAGGTCAGGAAGCAACAGGTAGAACTGGACATGGAACAACATACTAGTTCCATATAGGGAAAGGAGTACGTCAAGGCTGTATATTGCCACCCTGCTTATTTAACTTATATGCAGAGTACATCATGAGAAACACTGGACTGGATGAAGCACAAGGTGGAATCAGGATTGCCAGGAGAAATATCAATAACCTCAGATATGCAGATGACACCACCCTTATGGCAAAAAGCAAAGGAGAATGAATGAAAGAGCCTCTTGATGAAAGTGAAAAAGGAGAGTGAAAAAGTTGCCTTAAAACTCAACACTCAGAAAACTAAGATCATAGTATCTGGTCCCATCACTTCCTGGGAACTAGATGGGGAAACAGTGACAGACTTTATTTTGTGGGGACTCCAAAATCACTGCAGATGGTGACTGCAGCCATGAAATTAAAAGACACTTACTCCTTAGAAGGAAAGTTATGACCAACCTAGACAGCATATTAAAAAGCAGAGACATTACTTCGCCAACAAAGGTCCATCTAGTCAAAGCTATTGTTTTTCCAGTAGTCATGTATGGATGTGAGAGTTGGACAGTGAAGAAAGCTGAGTGCCAAAGGATTGATGCTTTTGAACTGTGGTGTTGGAGAACACTCTTGAGAGTCCCTTGGACTGCAAGGAGATCCAACCCAGTCCATCTGAAAGGAGATCAGTCCTAAGTGATGATTGGAAGGACTGATGCTGAAGCTGAAACTCCAATACTTTGGTCACCTGATGTGAAGAGCTGATTCATTTGAAAAGACTCTGATAGTGGGAAAGATTGAAGGCAGGAGGAGAAAGGGATGACAGAAGATGAGATGGTTGGATGGCATCACCAACTCAATGGAGATGAGTATGAGTAAACTCTGGGAGTTGGCAATGGACAGGGAGGCCTGGCGTGCTGCAATCCATGGGGTCACAAAGAGTTGAACATCACTGAGCAAATGAACTGAATTGAACACTCTTTATATTGGTAATTTTTTCTGCAAATGAAAGTGGAAAAGATAGAGAATGAACACTAGGGACCATAACTAAGGAGGTAAAGGCTCAGCAAAATCAAGGACAAGTTATTTCACCACCTGCTTCTGTCTGGATCTGCTGAGCCAAATGCACCATGGGAGAAGCCTGAAAGAAGGACTTGCTGGTTAACCAACACTTTCCAGCAAGGCTGGGTCAGAGGAGCCAGGTTCTCCATGACAGACACATTCTTAAAGCATGAAGAAAGGAAGAAAGAAGGAAGGAAGAGGGCTTGAAGACAGAACATCTAGTGTACCTGTCTGATTTTGTTCAAAGATCTCTGTACCTCATTTCAGGAAATGAGAGGACTTTTTTTTTTTTTTTAGGATTTTTTTTTTTTTTTATTGTTTCTGCCATACATTGTCATGATATCACCATGGGTTTACATATGCTTCCCCTCCAGAACCCCCCTCCCTCCTCCCTCCCCCCCGGGAAATCTCGCTGCACCAGTCCCGAGCATCAATCCTGGGCTGGCGATTGATTAGACACATGACAATTAACATGCTTCAGTGCCCTTCTCCCATATCATCCCACCCTTACCCTCATCCACAAAGTCCACGAGTCTATTCTATACATCTGCATTCCTTTTGTTGTCTCACATGTTGGGTTCTCGTTACTGTCTTTCTAAATTCCATATATATGTGTTAATATACTGTATTGTTGTTTTTGCTTCTGGCTTACTTCACTCTGGATAATGGGCTCCAGTTTCGTCCATCTGAGTAGAATTGCTTCAAATGAATTTTTTTTTTTAATGCTGAGTAATATTCCATTGTGTATAAGTACCACAGCTTTCTTATCCATTCATCAGTTGATGGGCATCTAGGTTGTTTCCAAGTCTTGGCTATTGTAAACAATGCAGCGATGAACATTGGGGTACACGTGGCTCTTTCAATTCTGGTTTCCTCGGTGTATATGCCCAGCAGTGGGATTGCTGGGTCATATGGCAGGTCTATTTGCAGCTTTTGTCTCTGCTTTTTATTTTATTTATTTATTTTTTTATTATTGTTTTTGCCATACATTGTTATGACATCACCATGGGTTTTTTTGAAAAGGCTCTCTTTCAAAAGCAATAGTTACAAATGTTTGAGTTACGATGGTTTAATTAACGCCCCTCAGAATTCCCTGAAGAAACAAGATCTAGTGCAATAGATAAATTGAATCATTCAGGCAAAATGGGGTTGAGGGAACTGATGTGGATAAATCGCTCCTTCTGGCCTTCCCTAGTTATATTAATAAACATCTCATGGAACATCTTAACCCTATGCTTGTCAAACTCTGAAGCAATCCATTGCTCTTTCTCTCCTTGGACTTTCTAAGAGCGGAACAAAAAGATATCTGATCCCAAGATAAAATCTCCAAAGTACCATCACCTGCTGCCAAGAAACTTTCTTTCAGAAAAGTATGGATAAAAATTAAGCTTGTAAAGGAAAAATAAATACTAGAAATAGGAAAGCTTGCCACTGGTATTTTCTCAAGAGGATCACCTTCAATGTGTGGAAAACTAGCAAGTTCATCGGCATCCCCTCTCTAGATTCTAATACCAGAGACAGTCAACTTTTACTCTTTTGAGAAAAGTGTTTTAATAACCTGTCCTCCTGACCTGCAAGGTGTATGTGCCAATGAATTGTCTGTCACATCCTAGAAATCATATAATTAGGATGTATAGGTTTTAATAGTCACAATAAAATGAAAGTGAAGTCGCTCAGTTGTGTCCGACTCTTTGCAACCCCATGGACTATAGCCTACCAGGTTCCTCCATCCATGGGATTTTCCAGGCAAGAATACTGGAGTGGGGTGCCATTTCCTTCTCCAATTATTCACGAGTTTTGTTTTTAAAAAAATCACCACAAACACTAAATTAGAAAATTTGAAATAACTCCTTGGAGAAATGTAAAGTAGATTCCTATGAACCTAACAGGCTCACAGGTGTGGTCACAACATCTTCATCAGCAGATGGATATATATTCTATTTTATGTGTGCATCTGTTTAAAGGTTTTAGGAATGCATATGATTCATTAACATTGAACTCATAGCCAACAGCCTAACTCATGACTGAAGGAAGCTTACCTGAGACATTTATTCCCTCCATGAAGCACACCAAGTGTGCTTAGGGCCTCTGCACTACACTTCAGCACTATGCTTTGGGGCTACTTTATACAACAAAATCAGCAACAAAAAGCACAAAAATGCGAAAGGGAAAAAAAGGCACTTATACTGTGAAGAGGACGCTTGTTTACCGTGTGAACCGAAACAAGAAAGCCTGCTCCCCCTCAGCTAGGAACACGTGTCAAGTAATTCAATTCTGCCTTGCCTGTGAATGACGACGAGTGTCCCAAGTCTTAATTTGGGGTCACAAGTAAGTGTCAGTGAGTGGCCAGATCAGATCTCCCCACCAGCCACGGCCTCCCTGCCCTGCCCAGCCCATCTGGATTGGCTGGTTTGGTTTGGGCGGAGCCAACAGACGCAGCCCCTTTGTGAGGGCGTGGAACCAGGCCCTGGGGAGGGGCTGCAGTAAGGCACGCTGGTAACCCTCCATTCCCAACTGATCATCATGAACTGAGGACACGGGGACAAAGGCTCGTAAATAAGCTTGGCTCCAGACCCAGTTTGGCAAATGGCGTTATAGGCTCATGAGGTGAAAGAGATGGTAGGTTAAGGTGTCTCAGTACCATACTTGCTACAGCTTTCCTTCTTATTCTTTATTAAACCCTCATACCACAGCACAAAATAAAGAATTCTTTAAAAGGAGAAACCAGAATAGGGTTGTCAGATTCCACAAATAAAAACACAAGACAGCCAATTAAATTGGAATTTCAGAAAAACAACAAATTATGTTTTTAATATAAATATGTCCCACATTCATCAGTCAGTCAGTTCAATCACTCAGTTATGTCCGGCTCTTGTAACCCCATGGACTACAGCACGCCAGGCCTCCCTGTCCATCACCAACACCCAGAGTTCACTCAAACTCATGTCCATTGAGTCGGTGATGCCATCCAACCATCTCATCCTCTGTGGTCCCCTTCTCTCCCTCCTTCAATCTTTCCCACCATCAGAGTCTTTTCAAATGTGTCAGTTCTTTGCATCAGGTGTCAAAGTATTGGAGTTTCAGCTTCAACATCAGTCCTTCCAATGAATATTCAGGACTGATGTCCTTTAGGATGGACTGGGTTGGATCTCCTTGCAGTCCAAGGGACTCTCAAGAGTCTTCTCCAACACCATAGTTCAAAAGCATCAATTCTTCAGTGCTCAGCTTTCTGTATAGTCTAACTCTCACATCCGTACTGGAGAAGGCAATGGCAACCCACTCCAGTACTCTTGCCTGGAAAATCCCATGGCTGGAGGAGCCTGGTAGGCTGCAGTCCATGGGGTTGCTAAGAGTCAGACACGATTGAATGACTTCACTTTCATTTTTCACTTTCATGCATTGAAATGGAAACCCACTCCAGTGTTCTTGCCTGGAGAATCCCAGGAACGGAGGAGCCCGGTGGGCTACCATCTATGGGGTCGCACAGAGTCAGACGTGACTGAAGGGACTTAGCAGCAGCACATCCATACATGACCACTGGAAAAACCATAGCCTTGACTAGGCGGAATTCATACTGAATGCTTTATGCTTATAGTTAAGATAAGAATGTCCAGGGTTTCCCAGGTGGTGCTATCAGTTAAGTACCTGCCTGCCAATGGAGGAGACAGAGAGATGCGGGTTCCATCCCTAGATTGGGGAGATCCCCTGGTAAAGGGAATGGATACCCACTCCAGTATTCATGCCTGGAGAATCCCATGGGCAGAGGAGCCTTGCTGGGCTACAGTCCATGGAATCACAAAGAGTTGCATATGACTATAATAACTGAGCACATATGCAAGTATGTCCAATGCTGTGAGCAGAGAGATGTAAACAGCCAAAGAGGGGAGTCAGGGAGGTGAGTGATGCATGGGAGCCAGGAGCAGGGGAGAGGTTTTCCTTCCTGGCTTCACAAATTCCCCTTTGAAAGTCATTTAGATTTTGCTGAACTTCAGTTTCCTTATCTTTTACTTGAGGAGGATGACTTCTTTCTCAGTAGGCAACTGGGATGACCAAATGAGATAATGTATGTAAGCCTCCTGCACAGTTCCTCCCCATCCCACACACATTTCGCCAAATAAGAGTCATTATCACTATTTTTTTTTTCTATCTGAGGCTAGAGGAAGAATCTGCATTTCTGTGACCATCAAAAGCTTTGGATATTTTATTTTGGTTTGGTTTTGGTTTTGTTCCCAGAGCTGTTGGGGTTTGGGAAATATCATCCTAGAAATATATTCAAAATTGCCATTTTTTTTCAACATAAGAGAAAATAGCTTCCTTCTCTTCTAGCTTCCTCAAGGCTGAGTCTCACCATAAACAGTAAAAATGTCAATTACACATCTGTTTGTACTACATCTAACATCTGGATGTTTGGCAACTTTGAGACACCAAGTTTTCAAACTTCAAAGTGGATGCCTGTTGATTTTGTATTATGACTGTGAAATCCATTTACTTTATACCTTTATTAGCATTCCTGAAGTGACTTTCCACACATATGCTTATTTCTTGCTTACTCACTCTTCAGGACCAAGCAACAAAGGGTATGAATGATGAAGAACTAATGAAGAATCATGGCAGCTTACTCCACAAATTTTCTCAAACAGAATCATTGCTTTGTGTTGATTTTCTTATTTAATTTTCAGAAATTGAGAATTCAGCTGTGGCAGCAAAGGTCTTAAGCAATAACAGTGGATTCAGTCATTCACCAAGTATTTGTACATCGTGTGACTACAATGGTTTACTCACTGTTCTAGGCACAGGAGACACAACAATGAATGAAAAATAGGTGAAAATCCTTGTTCTCTTGGAACTCACTATCAAGGGAGATGGACAACAGATAGAATAATAAATATAATGATCGACCTTGGTTGATCACAAGGTTGACACATTCTCTATTAGAAAAGTAGCTTGGAGCACAGGAGATAAATGGAACAGGCTAATAACATGGACACTAGGTCCATCCACAGGTGTCCCTCCCACCAGATTAGTATAGACTACAAATGATGCCTCGAAATAGGCAGAGGTCAAAATAAGCAGCAGAATTGGGTGAGCTGATGTGGGCTAACAGAGGAGGACAACAGGCAGGGTAGAGGCAGGGCTAGGAGGGGCGGCAATAGATGTGAGCAGACGGACTTGGGTCATGCTCAGAGTATCTCTACAGCTACCACAGCTAGGTCAGAGGAGAGCTGGAATCCTGTTTTAGAGAGTCCACAGTGGAGGAGAGGTCCCCAAGGGGTCAAGACAGAGCCCATAATCTACAGTGAACCAGGGGACTTGCCGCCTGATGACAGGAGCCAGGCATCCATTCTTTCTATCAGTATTCGTTAAGCACTCACTGTGTGTCATGTCTTATTCTCAGTACTGGGGATACAGCAGTGACTAAGACAAATCTTCCTTATGGAGCTGCACTCCAAGTAAACAATAAATACTATGCCTGCTCTGCAAATAGGTTCAATAATACCATTGTTCTAGATTCCATATATTTGTGTTAATATATGATATTTGTTTTTCTCTTCTGACTTATTTCGCTCTGTATAACAGGCTCTAGGTTTATTGGCATCTCTACAACTGATTCAATTCACCTCAGATGTAGAGAGCAGACTTGAGGACACAGCTGGGGAAGGAGAAGATGGGAAAAACTGAGAAAACATTGACATATATACACTCCCGTGTGTAAAATAGATAGCTAGCGGGAAGCTGGCAATGCCAAAGAATGTTCAAACTGCCACACAATTGCACTTATTTCACATGCTAGCTAAGTAATGCTCAAAGTCCTCCAAGTTAGACGTCAACACTATGTGAACCAAGAATTCCAGATGTACAAGCTGGATTTAGAAAAAGCAGAGGAATTAGAGATGAAATTGTCAACATCCATTGGATCATAGAAAAAGCAAGAGATTTCCAGAAACACATCTATTTCTGCATCACTGATTATGCTAAAGCCTTTGACTGTGTGAACCACAACAAACTGAAAATTCTGAAAGAGATGGGAATACCAGACCACCTGACCTGCCTCCTGAGAAACCTGTATGCAGGTCAAGAAGCAACAGTTAGAACTGGACGTGGAATGATGGACTGATTCCAAATTAGGAAAGGAGTACGTCAAAGCTGTGTATTGCACTCTGCTTATTTAACTTATATGCAGAGTACATCATGAGAAATGCTGGACTGGATGAAGAACAAACTGGAATCAAGATTGCCAGGAGAAATATCATAACCTCAGATATGCAGATGACACCACCTTTATGGCAGAAAGCAAAGAGGAATAAAAAGCCTCTTGATGAAGGTGACAGGAGAGTGAAAAAGCTGGCTTAAAACTCAACATCAAAAAATGAAATCACGGCATCCTGTCCAGTCACTTCATGGCAAATAGATGGAAACAATGACAGACTTTATCTTCTTGGGCTCCAAAATCACTGGAGATGATGACTGCAGCCATGAAATTAAAAGATACTTGCTCCTTGGAAGAAAAACTATGACAAACTTAGGCAGCATATTAAAAAGCAGAGACATTGCTTTGCCAACAAAGGTCGATCTAATCAAAGCTACGGTTTTTCCAGTAGTCATGTATGCATGTGAGAGTTGAACTATAAAGAAAGCTGAGTGCCAAACATGCTTCTGAACTGTGGTGTTGGAGAAGACTCTTGAGAGTCCCTTGGACTGCAAGGAGATCCAACCAGTCCATCCTAAAGGAAATCAATTCTGAAAATTCATTGGAAGTACTGATGTTGAAGCTGAAACTCCAGTACTTTGGCCACCTGATGCAAAGAGCTGACTCACTGGAAAAAACCCTGATGTTGGGAAAGACTGAAGGCGGGAGGAGATGGGACGACAGAGGACGAGATAGTTGGATGTCATCATCGACTCGATGGACATAAGTTTGAGCAAGCTCCGGGAGTTGGTGATGGATAGGGCAGCTGTAGTCCTTGGGGTCGCAAAGAGTCAGACACAACTGAGTGACTGAACTAAAGACCCATTTAATTGTTCTTGGGTGGAGTGGTTTTATTAAGCCCTGCATGTGATTCTAATAGTAACCAGAGCCAAGAATCACTGGTGGGTCCATGCTCCACAAAAAAGCAGGTGGTCACTCATCCATTCATCACCTATTCTCAATATTTATTATGGAGCTGGGAGCCACACTACGTAGCACATAGCAGGATGTGGGAGATGATACATTTTGCTGGTATGAACAACAAGGGGAATTAAAAGTCTTTACCCTAGAGAGTGACCTAATCATGTCTGTGCTTTGGAAACTGACAGTGATAAATAAAATAATTGTGGCTGGGAGGAGAACTTGGCAGAGGGGAGAATGATTAGAGCAATGGTTCTCACTCTTGTGCACATATCAGAATCACCTGCAGGATTCCATGAGCCAGCATCTCCATGCTGCACCCCCAGAATTTATGATTCAGAAGATCTGGAGAGAGGCCTGAGAATCTGCACTTCTGACACCAGTCCCCAGGTGATGCTGTTGGTCTGAAGACCATACTTGGAGACCCAACAGTGAGTTAGCCTTGGCTGTGGCATGGGTCAGGTGAAAGGCAAGGAAGGCCTAACTCAGATGAGAGGTAATGAAGAGAACAAGCCGAGAGGTGCTATGCATGTCCATTCAATAAGAACCTTGCAATTGATTGGCTGAAGAGAGGTCTGGGGGAGGGGGCAGAGGAGGATGTCCACAGGATGCTGAGGTCAAGATGTGGAAAGCAATCCCTTTTAGAAGGCGTTCATTTTAGTGCTCTGTTAAAAGCAAAGGGGGATTTTTGTTTTCTCTTTACAGATTCTTTTATTTTCCTCCCTACTAAATAGTACAATAAATTCCAGTGACTTATTTGTTTTATCAAATAAAAGAATGCTTGCCAATATCTATTAAGCTAATATTATAGCTTGGTTCCAGAACATCTTGTAGTGGTTATTTCCAGCATGTTCTGGAATCTGTACTTAGGGTACTCAGTTCCTTAACCAACCCTCATTAGAAACTGAATCGCTAGTGCACAGGCTTATCAAGGTTATTACACCCACAGAATTATTAATTTATAGCAGATGCAGGCCAGGGGAGTCCATCCTCTGATAGTGCATTTATTTCAGTAATCCATAAACTGAAAGGCTGATGATAGAGCAATAAATGCCGTGAAAAGTGTTTCTATTTTTGACTGATTTTTCTGATAGATGAAACAATAAAAATGGTTTGAATTTTTTCCTCATGAAGGGATATGACATTGAAAGACCCTTGCCTGTAATTTTTAAAGCTGGAGTAGTACTGAGGAGCTGTTTACTAGATTTAATAATCTACAATTGGAGAAATGATAGAGATGACATATTCTTTTTATTATCTGGCTGGAGATAAAGCATGATGTTCAGCCCTCTGTGTTATACCACCTATTCATAAAATGCATATCCTCCTCCCTGACCTCAGGCTTCCTGAATATCTTGGCAGCACTTTCAGAATCTGCATCTGAAATCAGGACCATAGGTTTAAAAGCCACTGGAAGGGAATATATTTAGGGTGTAAAGGGCAGGCAATCTAATGCTAGAAGTTAAAGCAAAGAAGCATCAAGAAAGGCGGTTTTCACATGTTTATTTCTCTGTGATTAGTATACACACTCCGGGCTTCCCAGGTGGAGCTAGTGGTACAGAGCCCACCTGCCAGTGCAGGAGACAAAAGAACTGTGGGTTCAATCCTTAGGTCAGGAAGATCCCCTGGAGGAGGGCATGGCAACCCACTCCAGTATTCTTGCCTGGAGAATCCCATGGACAGAGGAGGCTGGAGAGCTACAGTCCATTGGGTCACAAAGAGTTGGACATGACTGAAGTGATTTAGCATGCACGCAGTATACATAATCATCAATTTCACAACAGAAAACAGAGGCTCCCCCAGGCCAGTACTGGCAGCTTGCCAATAATGTGTCAAAGGAAGCTCCAGCTAGAATTCAGTTCTGCTCTCTCTTCAGGCAGTGCTGCTTTTACCAACAATGGCAATCTTACCTAATTATCTGCTTTTGTGACTATCACTATACCAAAGCTTTTATGGTCACCAAACAATTTATTTTGCTTGCCAGGAAATTATATATACATTTGTTAGCTAAAAATACAAATGAAATCGATTTGAATTGGGATCACAAAAACTTTATGGCTTCTACACATATTGTTGGGCCACTTATGTACACCTTACCCAGATGAATTTTATTTTTTCCTAATGCTGATGGTGAAAGCTTAATGGTAACTTCCTCTTTTTTTTCACTTTTTGTTCAGCTTTATTGAGGTATATTTCACTTATGATAAACTACATATATTTGAAATATGCGATTTGATGACTGGTGACATATATGTATATTCATGAAACCGTTATCATTATCAAGAACATATCTATTAGCACAAACATTTCCTTGTATTCCTTTATAATTTCTCCCTTCTCTCCCCACCCACTCGTGGCTTAGAAACCACTGAGCTACCTTCTGTCTTAAAAGATTTGCTCGTTTTTTCTAGAGTTTTAAATAAAAGGGGTAACAGACACATACTTTCTTTTTTTTGCTGGTTCTTTAATTCAGAAAATTTGAGATTCATTCATGTCATGCCATGTATCAATAGCTCTTTCCTTTTTATTGGCTAGTAGTAGTCCATTGAATAGATATCCCACGTGTGTGTTCCAAGTCACTTCAGTTGTGTCCGACTCTTTGCCCCCCACCCACCATGGACTATAGCCTGCCTGGCTCCTCTGTCCATGGGATTCTCCAGGCAAGAATACTGGAGTAGGTTGCCATTTCCTTCTCCAGGGGATCTTCCTGACCCAGAGAGCGAACCTCTATCTCTTACTCGCTTGTGTTTCTTGCTTTGGCAGGCAGGTTCTTTACAACTGGCACCACCTGGGAAGCCACAGCATATCTGTGCATATAAAATAGATGCTTATCCATTTCTGTTATTGACGAGTATTGGGACTGTCTCCAGTTTGCAGCTGTTACAAATATACCTGCTATGAACATCTGCACACAAGTCTTGTGTGTACATGCTTTCAGTTATCTTGAGTAAATACCTAAGGATGAAATGACTCGATCCTATAGTAAGTGTGGACCTTTAACATTTTAAGAAGCTGCCAAAAAGTATTTTTCAAAATCGTTCTTACTCATTTTATATTTCCACCAGCAGTGTTTTGAGTTCCAGTTACTCCATATCCTCCTCAGTGCTGAATATGATCAATCTTTCTGATTTTAGTCATTCTAATATGTGTTTATCTCTCTATGTTTTTAATATGCATTTCCTAACAACCATAACTTAAGACTAGCAAGTGTTACTCTGCTTTTCAAAGAGAAGTAACAAATGGAATATGAAAATGAGAAGACAGGAAAGTTAATACTAGTCCTGTCAAAATTCCAGAAAAAATAATCAATCAAGTGGTTAATAAATATTTAGAAAAAGTTAGCAGTATCATGAGCTCTGACCTAGGACTCCTATTGACAGTTCACACTGAGCAAAGATTATTAATATTTTGATCATATATTATTAGATCAGCAGATAAGAGACAATGTAGGCTACAAATACTATATACAGTCATCAGAACTTGACAGTTATTTCCATGATGAGAAATGTGTGCTGCTAGGCTTCCAAATCCTTAGCACCTTGGTGGCCTCCTTGGTTTCCAGTCTCGTGCGTCTCTTCACTCTCCTGCTGTAGCAGGGTCTCTTCGTTTGCTGTTGGGTTAAAGCCAGGTCCTCCAACAGCCTCATGTTTGATGACACTAATTTGTTTCAGTGTGTACTTTTCCATTCACAATGGCTCTCTTCCAATCTTCTGCATGTTTTTCCATTTTATCTAGCTGTCAAATCAGGATATTTTATGAAAAATCACTTGTACATTGCTTGCCCATAAATTTTTATAATTTTCTAACTGGATAAACACAATGGCCTATTTTATATGCTTATTCATTACATTATCTATTGAATGTCCAGTTTGGGAGGAACTTATCCTAGTCCAAAGGTCTGTATCTGTCAATATATAATGATTGACTTGATCTTTTTAATGCAATGGATATTAAATTTGACCCAATCCATCACCTTATTTTCAGTCATACTTCGACCTTTCATTCCTAAAGCAGTTTTGCATTTAAGCAGGTCTTAATCTATGCAGAATCTCTTATTATTAAATTGGAATAGCTTCCCAAACCTGCTGAAATTGTCAGTGGGGTGCAATTTCAAGGGATTTTTCTTAAATGGGAAGGAAAAAATAATCTCTTTATTGATAAGGAGTGTTGTGGTATTTTCCCCCAAAATGTTCCCAAGAGTATTACAGAAATCAAAGAGCACTATGCCTTGCTGCATATATCTGATATATGAAGGAGAAAATAAGATTTTAGCAAAGTCTAATGGTTAAATTTTTACCTTCTAAGCCAAGAAGAAAAACTAGAAAGATTTCTCACTACTTTCCTTTTGCCACGTCAGGAAACTATCAACAAGATGGTCTTCTTTCACAATGGAGCTAGCTAGTAAAGAATGTGTGAGGTCACTGTGGTGAAGATTATTTTAAAAGGCATCTCTGAGTAGAAAATAAAGCCCTTATACAGGTATATAAATTAAACTAGCTTGGGAGACTATCTGTGCAGCTGGAACTATAAGAAAATTATGTTTTTATATCTTACATGAAGATTATTTCCCTCAGGTTATTAATACATTGCAAAAAATATTCCACATGTATTTAAGCAAATTTACAGCATCTGAAAAGCAAGATCACATCCAAATAAGTCTACAGGTATTCCAATTGTCTATTCCTAACTTGGGAGGCAGTAAGTTCTGGGAAATTTTATTTATTAAGACTCTTTATTTGAAGTAGTAGAGTTTACCCCAGCTTTTCTCAAAATATAGTTTTAGTATCATGATAAGCTGAAGAACTTGTTAAAAGAAACTCTTCGGTTGACTCCAGACCTCCTGAATCTCTGAGGTTGGAGTCTGGGAATCTGCATTTTTACTAATCATCCAGGTAATTCAGGGGCTCACTGGCATTTGAAAACCATTGCTTTTAGGAGAATGTATTCTCACTACTGCATCTCCATTCCTTCTCTGCAAATAGGCTCATCAATACCATTTTTTAGATTCCATATATATGTGTTAATACACTATATTTGTTTTTCCCTTTCTGACTTACTTCACTCTTTACAACAGGCTCCAACTCTGTGTTACCCTATGGACAGTAGTTTGCCAAGGCCCTCTGTCCATGGAATTCTCCAGGCAAGAGAATTCTCCATCCATCTCACTAGAACTGACTCAAATTTATTCTTTGGGTGAGAGTGGGATGAATGGAGAAAGTAGCATCAGGTGTCAGATGGATAGCTGGTGAGAAGTTGCTGTGTAGCTCAGGGAGATCAGTCTGGTGCTCTGTGATGACCTGGAGGGATAGGGTGGGTGGACAGGAAGGAGGCTCAGAAGAAGAGAATGTATGTATAAGTAGGGTTGATTCATGTTGTTCTATGTCAGAAACCAATACAATATTGTAAAAATTAAAAAATGAAACATTAAAAAAAGTTTTAAAATGCAAAAAAAGAGAAAATATATTGTAGGTGCTATCATATGGGGTAGTTACAGATCCAAGAGCAAGTTGAATTTTTTATAAGTTTTGGAACAGAGTTGTAGATTGTAAAGAATGCTAATCTGTTGCCTTAAATCTATTTATGCCTGAAAAATTTCCTAGAGATGACTAGAGAGTTTCCTGAGCTGACTTCCATTATGCACCACATATAACCCACCACATTCAATTTCATGTGTATGAATATTTACATCATGATTTGTGCTTTGTGTGCATCTGCACATGTGCTCAGTTGCTCTGTCGTGTCCAACTCTCTGCAACCCCATGGACTGTAGCCCACCAGGCTCCATGGAATTCTCCAGACAAGAATACTGGAGTGGGTTGCCATTTCTTCCTCTAGAGGATTATTCTGACCTAGGGATCAAACCCATGTCTCCTGAGTCTCCTGCTTTGGCAGGCAGATTCTTTACCACTGAGCCACCTGGAAAAACTTAGGGCTAATTCATCTTAAATCGTCCCAGAAAACTTTCAGCAAAAATTATGGTAAGCACTCAGTAAATATTACTTAAAAAGGAAATAAATGAATGAATAAATGTTTGCCCATATCATCTTTTTCACCCCTTCCTGCTCTTAAAACTTTCTGTATATCTTATCACAGTAAATAATATTTTCACTCATCCAGATTTCCAAGTTAAGAGCTGGAGCCACCTTCCCATTTATATTCCATGTTAAGTCACTTCAGTCATGTCTGACTCTGCACAACCCTATGGATTATAGTTCACCAAGCCCCTCTGTCCATGGGATTCTCCAGGCAAGAATACTGGAGTAGGTTGCCATCTTTTTCTTCAGGGATCTTCCCAACCTAGGGATCATACCCACTTCTCTTACACTTCCTGTATTGGCAGGTGGGTTCTTTCCCAGTAGCACCACCTCGGAAGCCCCCATTTATATGATTGGTCACCAAATCCCTTCATATTTGTGCCATCTAGAATTTTCTCACTTCCTTGGTATCTCCAAGCTTGGATTATATGAGATGATATATGTTAGTTTCTCAGTCATTTCTGACTCTTTGTGACTCGATGAACTGTAGCCTGCCAGGTTTCTCTGTACATGAGATTTTCCAGACAAGAATATTGGAGTGGGTTGCCATTTCCTTCTCCATGGAATCTTCCCAACTCAGGGATTGAACTCAGTCTCCTGCATTGCAGGGAGATTCTTTATTGTCTTAGCCACCAGGAAAGTCCACTATATGTTAGTAAAAGGAATTATAAATCAAAAGATATAAGGATAAAGAGCATATATGCACCTAAGTATATATCTTATAAATATTTAAAACATTGTTATATAGAATTAAAATCAATAACTATAGATTTTAGCACAATCCTTTTAGAAATTTTAACTCATATAAAAATAATCAAAGGACTATAGGAGATTTAAATATCACAACTGATGAACTTAAACCAATAGATGTATAGAAATTTACAGCAAACAGATGACCATTGCTACACATTGCTTACACCAGAGATAAGCAAATATGCAATACCCATAAAACTATGTATTAAATTTCAAAAAAGTTATCATCATACAAACTATGTCCTCTGTTCATCATACAATGAAATTAGAATCCAGCAACAGAGGATTTTTTTTAATCTCCTATGCCTGGTAGTGAAGTAACAGGATTAACTAACCCTTGGGTTGTAAAGAATAATATAAAGGAAATTACAAAATACTCGGAACTGAGACACAAGGAAAGATGCCAGAATTTTGGAATACAGTTAAACAAGTACTTAAATGGAAATTTCTAGTTTGGAATACATTTGCCAACAAAAAAGAAAAATTGAAAACAAATGCACAGCACTCAACTCAAGAATCTGGAAAAAGGAGCAAGGAGCACACACTCAAAGGAACAAAAAAGGAAACATTAAGACTAAAAGGAGAAATCATTGAAAGATAAAACAGAACAGTAGAGATTAACTGCACCTGAAACTAGTTTTATGAAAAAGTGTGTAATATAAATAAGCCATTGGTAAGAGTGGAAATGTAGAGGTGGGGCGTGGAGAACAAGAGAGAGAACACTAGTGCAGAGATAAATAAAGAATGAAAAGTACTAGCTTTGAATAATGTATATCATAACCTCTAACTTTTATTTATACTACATATAGTATATGTAGTATATATCTATCATATATTGTACTTATGTATGATAATGGAACTAGTATATAGAAATATATATAGTATCATATACGATACAATGCATTTTTACATTTGTATAAATATCCATCACATATATATATCACATGTACACATTATATGTAATATTTTGTATAGTGTTGTGTATGTCATATACTATTCTCTAATTCATGAATTTATATAGTACATATTACAAAAGTATAAAAATAGCAAAGGAAAATATATAGAAATTGATTCAAAAACTTAAAAACTGGAATAGTCATTTTAAAAGTGAAATGGAACTGAATCACTTTACTGTAAATCTGAAACAAATACAACATTGTAAATCAACTATACTTAAATCAAAATAGAAATAGTGAAACAGTATTAAAATCCTCCATACAACAAGAGCTTCAATCTCAGGTAATTCTATAGCTGCTAAATTTTATCACATATTCAAAAAACATATCCTTAATTTATATCATTGTAAAATTCAGGGAAAAAGGAAACACTACTCATTCAATGAAATTACTAAAACTTGATTCTCAGGTAAGAACAAGATAGAGAAAGAAAATTATAGAACAATTCAGAAACATTGGTACGAGATGCCAAATAAAAATATATGCTAAGCAAACCTAAGCACATTAAAAATACTACATTATGATTAAGTAGGGTTATTCCAGAAACATAGGTTGGTTCAGCATTAGAAATATATCAGTGTAATTCATAATATTAATGAACTAAAGAAGAAAAAAATCATATGATTATCTCAACTCTAGCAGAAAAATGCATATGATGAAATTTAATAACTTCATAATTTTAGAAAATTAGGAATAAGAGGGAATTTCTTCAAGTTATTGAAGACCATGTATCAAAAATCTAAGCAAGCATCATTCTTAGCAGAGGAGTTTTAAAACATTCCACTAAGATCAGAAAAAAAAAAACAAGGATTCTTCCTATTACCATTTATATGTTTTAAAGTCCTGGTTAGTTAGCTATAAGACATTGAAAAAGCTCAGAGATACAAAGACTGTAAAGAATATCTAAAGCTCTCATTATATGCAGATAATGTCATCATATTGCCAGAAAATCTAACAGAATCAACAAATAAAAATAGTAATGTAAGAAGTCAGCTTTATTGTCAGGTCAATTTACAAAACTCAGTAGAATTTCTCTACACCAGTGATAATTAATTAGAAAATATTATACTATTTACAAGTGCAATAAAATCTATACAGCATTTAGAATGTCACCCAATAGATTTCTCTGGACTTCCCTGGTGGCTCAGACAGTAAAGAATCTGCCTAGAGTGCAGGAGACCTGAGTTCAATCCCTGGGTCAGAAAGATCCCCTGAAGAAGAAATGGCTACCCACTCCAGTATTCTTGCCTGGAGAATCTCCATGAACAGAAGAGCCCAGCAGGCTATACAGTCCATGGGATCGCAAAGAGTCAGACATGACTGAGTGACTAACAGAATACACAGGGTGTTTACAGAAAAAAAATTCTAAAATTAATTATTAAGAAGATATAAATAATTGGAACAAAAATACCATGTTCCTGGAGGATTAATGTGTTATAGTAAAGATGTCAGTTTTCCCCAAAATTAATGTCTAAATTTTATGCAGTTGCCATCTAAGTAGGGAATTGGGGGCAACTTGACTTCCTAAAACTTAAGAGGGAAGAGCACAGCTGTGTAATAGTTAAGTCAACTGTGAAAAGGAAGGGCTAAGAAAAGAGGCTCAGGTTGTTAGAGGACAGGTCATCCTGCAGAGCTAGGGTGATAAAGAGCAGGATGCCAAAAGCACGAGGATAGACAAACAGTGGAACAGGAATAGAACATAGAAATAGGTCCAAGGAGTACTGTCAACTGATAATGGTGGCCCAATGGATCTACAGGAAAAAGATAAAGAGTTAATAAATGTTAGAAAAACTGGCTGATGATATGAAGAAAAATAAAACTGTATTGAGGGGAGAGGAGGGGCTGAAATGGGGCCTGGCTGTTAGTCACTCAGTTGTGCCTGACGCTTTGTGACCCCCTGGACTATAATAGTCCACCAGGCTTCTCTGTCCATGGAATTCCCTAGGCAAGAATACTGGAATGGGTTGCCATTTCCTTCTCCAGGGGATCTTCTTGACCCAGGGATCAAACCTGGGTCTCCAGCACTGCAGGCAGATTCTTTACTGTCTGAGCCACCAGAGAAATGGGGGAGGAGTGTCCAAAGTCTCAAACTTTGAGTTATAAAATAAATACCTCGTGAACATGTAATGTACAGCGTGGTGACTACAGTTGATATGGCATTGTAGTTGAAAGTTGCTAAGTGAGTAGAATTTTAAAGTTTTCATCAGAGATAACTCTGGTGGCCCAGTGATTAATAATATGCCTTCCTATAGAGGGGACACAGTTTCGGCCCCATCACTGGGAAACTAAGATCCCTTGTGCCACGGGGCAAATAGAGAGCCTGTTCACTGCAGCTAGAGAAGAGCCCCTTGCACCACCACTAGAGAAATCCCATAAGGAGCAACAAAGACCCAGCACAGTCAAGATAAAAACAAATAAATTAAATTTAAAAGTTCTCATCACAAGAAAATAAATGTTTTCTACTATGTGCGATGACCCAAGCTAACTAGTTATTTTGATGATCACCTTGCAATATACATATACAAATATCAAATCATCATCATTCAGGTATGTTGTATACCTGAAACTAATATAATATGGTATGAAAATTTTACCTCAATTTTTAAATTAAAAAAAAATTGTATCTCTTCCTTGTACAATATACAGAGTTTGATCCCAATCATTTGTGGAAGAATGAAACTATAAGCAAAAAATAAAATATAGAACATTTTATGTGACCCAGTAGTGTAGAAAGTCTTACAAAATAAAACTCCAAAATTAGAAGTCATGAGGCAAAAAAAAAAAAAAGAGGTGTTGGATTCAACTATAACCAAATTAACTGTTGAAATATGTTCAGTCCTAAGTCAAAAGCACTTGAAAACCTCACTTTTATACTGCATATTCATAATAAGTGAGTCATTAAATAATGCCTAAGAAGTACCTCCATGGGGTCAAAAACAATGCACACTGTTCTTTTTCATAGCTTGGGGGCCTTACCCAGTGCCTGGCACATAATAGATGTTTTATAGATATTTGCTGAAAAAAATAAGTTTTATTGTAGTTCCTAGACAAGGAAATGTGTAATCCACCTTAGAAATATTTTATAAAATATCTTTAAATTTTTAAGTTTCAGTGATTTAAAGAATCACATTCAGTCATTTATAAAATGTACTTAAGCAAAATACTTTATTTTCTAATTATGGTGACTAAATAGGGAACCATCACATCATTATTGCCACTTTTATGTTTTGTGTACTTGAATCAGTTTCCAGTGTCAGCTGAGTCATGGGATTTAGATTCATATTCAAAGTGAGCTAAATAAAATTTTCAGATACAGTCTCATAGCAAATTATTGAGGTAAATATTTCTGTAAAGTCCAACTATGTTATATAATCTAAATGCCTAATTTCTGCTAATTTGACAGGCCAAGGTAAAAGGTGGAAATGAGAAGAGTAATTCATGACTGACTGATTTATGTCTTGGTCTCATTTCCTATGATTTCACCAACTCTTAAAACAGTTCTGTCTTACTCCTGACAAAAAGAAAACATGATAGCCTTAAGATTCAATAAATACAAATATTGGGCTCAGGGTCAGTTTGGGATGTTTCTGACTTATTGGTTCTACTATTTTTCTGCTGCCACAGAGAGTGGTACCCATCTCTTGGCGGGCTGTGCTTTCAGTGGTGTTAGAAGAATTGGGCAGCTATCTGTGAATCCAAAGGGAGAAGCGAGAGTAGCAGATCAAAACTTCACGGAGCAAAGCAGATTTCAATCACTGAAACTAATTTTCATTTACTCAAAGAGGAAAAAAAGGGGTTTTGATAAATTCCCCAAATAATGTAATAGTGATAATAAAGCTTCAAAGTGAGACTAATCCACACTCACTTAGTTGTCCCCTAATTGTGAACTTTTTTTTTCTTTTTTTGGTTTTTATCCCCTTGACTGATCCATTTGCCTAGAGAATTTGGGATCATGCCTGTAAGGTGGTTTTTTCACAACTGGTGCTCACTTATTTCAGGTCCTGCATGTAGTGTCATAGCCCAAAAGTGAGGCTTTGTGCATGAACCCTATGGAATGAAACACTTTTTCCAGGTATCATTGTAGTTACATTGACTGTGCTAATCCCTGGGTAGCAATGCCTGACATTGTGTTTCTTAAAATCTCAGAGTAGAACTATAACTACTATTACAGAGAGTCCAGTTGATAGTATTTTCCTTAAAACCACAGCCTAATATCCTCCTATAGCAAAATGATAATTCATCATTAAACACATTAATAAAGGTTTTTTTATTGCAAATGATAAAAATCCAATTTCTATTAAATTTTGACTCAACTAGTTTGAGCTAGAGATTGGTTTTATTGTCTCAGAATCTGGAAAAGATTGAGACAAAATACCACCTTTGCAATATCAGATATACAGCTGGCTTCAGAACCCATTGGAAATAGCAACCCAAATGGGACTCCATGTACCCCTTCTCTCTTGCCCTCACCTGTTTCTTTCTATGGGTGAGTTTTCTACTCTCTAACTAAAGTGGAAACTGCTTAAAGAGATGGAAATACCAGACCACCTTACCTGCCTCCTGAGAAACCAGTATGCAGGTCAAGAAGCAACAGTTAGAACCCAGACAAGGAACAATGAACTGGTTCAAAACTGGGAAAGGAGTACAGTCAAGGCTGTACATTGTCACCTTGCCTATTTAACTGATATGCAGAATACATCATGAGACATGCTGGGCTGGATGAAGCACAAGCTGTAATCAAGACTGCTAGGAGAGATATCAACAACCTCAGATATGCAGATGATAATTCACTAATGGCAGAAAGCAAAGAGGAAATAAAGAGCCTCTTGATGAAGGTGAAAGAAGAGTGAAAACTTTGGCTTAAAACTCAGCATTCAAAAAACCAAGATTGTGGCATCTGATCCCATCACTTTATGGCAAATAGATGGGAAAAATGGAAACAATCACAGATTTTATTTTCCTGGGCTCCAAAATCACTGAAGATGGTGAGGAGCCACGAAATTAAAAGACAGTTGCTCCTTGGAAGAAAAGCTGTGACAAACCTAGACACCATATTAAAAAGCAGAGACATCACTTTGCTGGCAAACGTCCCTACAGTCAAAGGCATGGCTCTTCCCAGTAGTCATGTATGGATGTGAGAGTTGGACAATAAAGAAGGCTGAGCACAGAAGAATTGATGTGTTCGAACTGATAATTGATGCTTTCAAACTGTGATGCTGGAAAGACTCATGAGAGTCCCTTGGAAAGTAAGGAGATAAAACTAGTCAATCCTAAAGGAAACCAACCCTAAATATTCACTGAAAGTCCTCATGCTGAAACTGAAGTTCAAGCTCCAATATTTTGGCTCTCTGATACAAAGAGCCAACTCATTGGAAAAGATTCTGATGCTTGGAAAGATTGAGGGCAGGAGGAGAAGAGGTTGACAGAGGATGAGATGGTTGAATGGTATCACCAACTCAAGGGACATGGGTTTGAACAAACTGGGAAATAGTGAAGGACAGGGAAGCCTAGAGTACTGCAGTCCATGGGGTCTCAAATAGACAGACACAACTTAGCAATTGAAAAATAACTCCAAACGACAGATCTCTTTCACATTGTGGGGAACATGGGTACCAAAAATCTCCCAGGTATTATTTTTTTCAACTTCTAACATAAAACAAGGACTGGAATTCTCAGTTCTACTCAAAATCTGGGGTACAAATATGGTACTGGCTCAAGAAAAACTTAAAAGCTGTAAAGAAAGATAAGAAATTAATTTAAAGCAAAAAGTGCTGCTACAGATAAAGTCATTTCATAACAACAAAGATTTTCTTCATCAGGAAGATAGAAAGATTCTAAACCATATATGTATATATGGGATATATTTGTTATATATATAAGGAATATATATAATATATATAAGGGATGAATATATATATATATATATATATATAGAGAGAGAGAGATATATATATATATATATATATATCCCTACTAATTTGACATCAAAATACTTAAGGCAAAATTGACACATGGAAAAAATAGATTCACATATTTTTAAAATGTCTTTTTAAAATATGTCAACTCGGTCCAAACCACCACTGCCAGAAACAAACATTTCACATGAAATTTCTTAAGAGTTTAGGCTTCTGCATGTCAAGACCCGATTAGCTGATAGTTCCAGGGAAATCTCTGGCATTCAGGGACTAGGTACAGCCATACAGTATGTCAAGAGCACTAAATTTTTAATGAGATTTAACCATCACTGATCCTACTACTGGTTGACTGGTAAAAGGGCAATGTGGCAGAGAAATCTTTGCACTAGTGTTCTGAGGTAAAAAGGAATCCAAACAATTCTATGGCCTGTGCCAGAGCACATCGTCTTGTAGAAAAGTTGGTAACACAAGCACCACAGTGACCTCACACAGCAGGTTAAACATTCAAAACTTGAAAGAGCCCAGGCCATTAATATTTCTTAAGGATCTAAGAATTACAGAATTTTACCTTAAAACTTTGATTTAATAAGTCCGCATTTTTAACAAATGATTACAATCATTGTACATTTGTAAAAGAAGTGAAAGTGAAAGTCGCATAGTCATGTCTGACTTTTTACAACCCTATCGATTATATAGTTCATGAAATTCTCCAGGCCAGAATACTGGAGTAGGTAGCCTTTCCCTTCTCCAGGGGATCTTCTCAACCCAGGGATTGAACCCAGATCTCCTGAATTGCAGGTGGATTCTTTACCAGCAGAGCCACAAGGGAAGCCCAAGAATATTGGAGTGGGTAGTCTATTCTTTCTCCAGCGGATCTTCCCAACTCAGGAATTAAACCAGGGTATCCTGCATTGCAGGAGGATTCTTTAGCCACTGAGCTATTGGGAAGCCATATTTGTAAAAAAAAAAAAATATATATATATATATATATATACACACACACACACATATATATATATATCTAAAACTATAAATTGATGAATATTTGCAAGTGTGAGGTCCAGTCCAAATGCCCCCATTCTTCACCTCTACATTCACATATACCTTGGCCCAGAACCAAGCCTCATAGGAGGCCCAGGACACATGTACACCTCACTTTGATTTCAATTCAACAGATCTAATGCATCAGTCTTGGGAATTAAGCCTCCAGGATCATAGTTTACCCAGATTAAAATACACACTGCTTTCTTGAAATGTTAAATCTTTTGCCTAAGAACAAGTAATACTCAGAAGCCTCAAAGTGGAATTATTACTCAGGGGTAGCTTCCTAATCAGAATACTTTCTTAAACATGTAATTTTAACCTATAATAAAACTTCTATGGAACAGTCCTAACTTTGATTACTCATGATGGTGAAGGGGGATAGAATTGACAGGCAATAAAGTCAAATAATTAGGAGAAGCCAATGAACCAGCTTTGATGATCAAACTGCATTCTTACTTAAGAAATCTCAGTGATGGAAAATCACCTTCGAGAAGTTCTGCCATTTGTGCACATTCCTACAGCTAGTACGTAGTAGAATCCACCTGTCCTCCTGCCTTCTTCACACAATTTCTATCACACATACACACACAATTTTATTACACATACACCAGTTTACTGTTTCAACTATGGTTACTAACTTCATTTATTTGTTTCAATCTTTGATTCCTATAGTCTTATATTTAATAAATCTTTATGAGTATCTACTTAACCTAAAGGCATCATTGAATGTAAAAATATTAATATATTTAGGCAAAAAATATGAGGAGAGGTTGGCTCAGATGGGCACTACTGTACACTGTGAGAAAATAACTGTTTAAGTGAGAGAAACTGAACACATGTGAGTGTTTGAGACATGAGTAAAGAGGTCAAGATTGGCCTGGTTCCTAACTACAATGCTTTTGCACTTATATGACTTTGTAAATGATTTCATCCCACTTCTTTTAGTAGATGGATATATACATAGGTAGATACATGCCATGTATATAGATATATACAAAGATAGATGATAACTAGTTAATAGATAGATAGATAGATGATAAATGATGATGGGGGAGGGAGGACGAAGAAGAAAAGGCAACCAACCATCTATAACTCAGGGGAAAAAAAGAACCTTGCCTTTGAACCACATTCCTCCTGGCTTGTGGCTTCTTCCTAATTTTGCTTTGGAAATATTAACAGAAATCATTACTCCTTTGAGTGAGAATTTGGTCACCTAAGTTCAGGGGGTTTTTTGTTCATACTAAGCCAATCCTGTATTACTCATCTGGGAGCCTAGTTTACATTTCTTCCTGTTCAGTCTTTCTTCAGTTCAGTCACTCAGTTGTGTCCAACTCTTCAAGACCCCATGGACCACAGCACTCCAGGCCTCCCTGTCCATCACCAACTCCCCGGAGTCTACTCACAGTCATGTCCATTGGGTCAGTGATGCTATCCAACCGTCTCATCCTCTGTCGTCCCCTTCTCCTCCTGCCCTCAATCTTTCCCAGAATCAAGGTCTTTTCAAGTGAGTCAGCTCTTCGCATCAGGTGTCCGAAGTATTGGAGTTTCAGCTTCAACATCAATCCTTCCAATGAACACCCAGGACTGATCTCCTTTAGGTTGGACTGGTTGGATCTTCTTGCAGTTCAAGGGACTCTCAAGAGTCTTCTCCAACACCACAGTTCAAAAGCATCAATTCTTCAGCACTCAGCTTTCTTTACAGTCCAACTTTCACATCCATGCATAACTACTGGCAAAATCACAGCCTTGACTAGATGAACCTTTGTTGGCAAAATAATGTCTCTGCTTTTTAATATGCTATCTAGGTTGATCATAACTTTCCTTCCAAGGAATAAGTGTCTTTTAATTTCATGGCTGCAATCACCATCTGCAGTGATTTTGGAGCCCCCCCAAAAAATAAAGTCTGCCACTGTTTCCGATGTTTCCCCATCTATTTGCCATGAAGTGATGGGACTGGATGCCATGATCTTAGTTTTCTGAATGTTGAGCTTTAAGCCAACTTTTTCACTCTCCTCTTTCACTTTTATTAAGGGGCTCTTTAGTTCTTCACTTTCTGCCATAAGTGTGGTGTCATCTGCATATCTAAGGTTGTTGATATTTCTCCTGGCAATCTTGATTCCAGCTTATGCCCCATCCAGCCCAGCCTTTCTCATCATGTACTCTGCATATAAGTTAAATAAGCAGAGTGACAATATGCAGCCTTGATGTACTCCTTTTCCTATCTGGAATCAGTCTATTGTTCCGTGTCCAGTTCTAACTGTTGCTTCCTGACCTGCATACAGGTTTCTCAAGAGGCAAGTCAAGTAGTCTGGTATTCCCATCTCTTTCAGAATTTTCCAGTTTGTTGTGATCCACACAGGCCTTCCCTAGTGGCTCAGATGGTAAAGCGCCTGCAATACAGGAGACCTGGGTTCAATCCCTGGGTTGAGAAGATCCCATGGAGGAGAAAATGGCAACCCACTCCAGTACACTTGCCTGGAAAATC
The DNA here is from genome assembly GCA_007570785.1 of Antilocapra americana. Classification (NCBI taxonomy): domain Eukaryota; kingdom Metazoa; phylum Chordata; class Mammalia; order Artiodactyla; family Antilocapridae; genus Antilocapra; species Antilocapra americana. The sequence goes on along the minus strand of ML663009.1, from coordinate 29,567,066 downwards.
CCATGGATGTAGGAGTCTGCTAGGCTACAGTCCATGGAGTCGCAAAGAGTCAGACACGACTGAGCGACTTCACTTTCACTTTACATAGTCGAAGGTTTTGGCATAGTCAATAAAGCAGAAGTAGATGTTTTCATGGAACTCTCTTGCTTTATCAGTGATCCAGAAGATGTTGGCAATTTGATCTCTGGTTCCTCTGCCTTTTTTAAAACCAGCTTGAACATCTGGAATTTCACCGGTTCACGTATTGCTGGAGTGGCAGCGGTGGAGGAGAGATACCCTACATGCAAGGTAAAAGAAACCCCAGTAAGACAGTAGGCACTAAGAGACAGACTGAAACCACCATCGCATTGGTTCTTATCAACTGCAGTTCTAAGCAGTAAGTAGTCAGGACTCTGCCAAAGCTGGGTTGTGACAAAACTGTAAGTCAATGTGACTGCCAGAGCTGAGATTTGTTTTCCATGTGCTTTTAATATTCTATGTATAAGCTTTTCCATGAGTTCAGAACTGAGCCATTGGTCTAAATACATGAAACTGAAAATTTTATAAGCAGTCAAATGGAATTCATCATCTCATATCAGGTGAAGGTGCATTTAGATAAACAGGCGGCGGGGCTGCGCACGCTCTGAAGAGCATTTCTGCGCTTGCCTTCAGAGGCCAGAAACCTTAACTCAAATACATCAGCTAGTCTCTTAATCCTCTAACACCTAAAATGTACATACATTCAAGAAGTAGATCTCTTATATCCCCCAAGCTTCTGGATCTTGATTATTTTTCAAATTAAAAACTTCATTTCGGAGGGGAAGGGACTTTCAAGATGGCAGAGGAGTAAGACGCGGAGATCACCTTGCTCCTCACAAATGCATAACAATTCATCTGCATATGGAACAACTGCTACAGAACACCTTTTGAATGCTGGCAGAAGACCCCAGACTTCCAAGAAGGGAAGCTAGAAAAGCAAATATAGTATATTAACGCATATGTATGGAATCTAGAAAACTGGACGAACCTATTTGCAGAGAAGGAATGGAGACAGATATAGAGAATGGACTTGTGGACACAGTGGGGAAGGAAAGAATGGGAAGAATGGAGAAAGAAGCATCAGCATATATAGACTGCCATGTGTAAAATAGATAGCTGGTGAGAAGTTGCTGTATAACATAGAGAGCCCAGTTTGGTGCTCTTTGATGACCTGGAGGGGTGGAGTGGGAAGAGGGGAGGGAGGTTCCAGAGGAAGGAGATATATGTATAATAATGGCTTATTTGCCTTGTTATACAGAAGAAACCAACACAACATTATAAAGCAATTTTCTTCCAATTAAAAAGTAAATTTTTAAAAAATCTTATTTTTTCATCATTCCCTATAAATCCAACTAATAAACACTTATTAAGCACCTATTATGTTCAAATTACTCGTGATGAGCTTGAGAAACAAAAATCAGTGGACCATGGCCCTGACCTGGAGAAGCTCTGCTCATTAATTAGCCAACTCTCAGGTGAGACTTGGTAGAAAAACACATCTGAGCACCAAGGATTTGTAACTCTCTTACCCTTCTAAGCAGAGTTGTTTATTTAACTCTCTCATATAGTTGCATGTTCTCTAGTTCTGTCCAGGCTCAGGTTTCCAGAATTCACATGAATTTTCATAGTTTTAAATTTCTCTAACTCCTCAAATGTACTGTCTTGTATAAAATGAAAACACAGAGGCACTCAGAAAATAATGGGCCATCTTTAAAACATGTAAGAATGTGGAATAGCAGTAGGGGAAATGGCTTTTTTAATGCCAATTTTATCTGAAAAATGCCGACTCTATCTTAAATACATGGAAGTGGGAACTAGGGGATAAATTTGGCTCCTAGAAACAGATGTTCCTCTCACTTGGGTACTAAAGTTTGACAACTGCTTTCTAATGTACCAAACAATTACATCTAATTTCTTTATGACACCAACACTTCTGAATAATTATGTGCCAGGAACTGTGCCAGACACCAGTGATAAATATGACGTGTGACACAGTTCCTATCCTCAAAGAAATTTATTTATCACTTTCTTCTAAGTGAATCCTCTGGTCCCTGTGGCTTTCTAAGAGTTGGTACTAGCTACTAGAAAAAATGTTTCTCACCAAATGACATTGCTTGAATAGTGACACCTCTACCTTAAGCCCAAAACCAAAATAATGAAATTTCACAGAAATCTGGGAATAATTGCAAGCAGGCAGATAGGAGCATTTCACAGAAATCTCTGAGTCCATGGGAACTGTGCAGTCTGCTTCTTAATTTGGAAAACAAACAGAGATAGCAAACACTTAAATAGAGAAATACTTACGAGTGATTATAAAGGAAGGTGATGAACAGAATGTGACTTTAAGGGTCATGAAGAGGCCTGGGGAGTGATGGGTCACATTGTCCTCCCCAAATGTGAGGGCACCCTGACCTGACTAGTCTAACACATCTCCACTATAAAGCCCGGAGAATGGATCACTCAAGTGCATCAGTACTGTGTGCCTCTGAACATTTAGCAAGCTTTCTATCATCCTCAAATAACCCTTGTCAGGGAAAGCCATGGCACAAGGAACAGTGGCAAAGAGCATTAGTAGCACACTGTCTATACTGAATGCTTAGATCAGTCCCTCAACCATCTCAGTCCTCAGTTTCCTATCTTGTTAAATGGGGATAATTTCACTTTCGTACTGATTGACACAATGAGCACTGACCACCCAGATGATATATGTAGAACACATTGCTTGGATCAATAAATGTTGATTTCCTGCAGAAAAAAAGATTCTCATAGCACATCCCTGAGGGTATATTTGTAAAGGTAATTGTTATACTGATAGCAACCCGGATATTTTGGCCAACACAATTAAAAAATAGATTTATAAAGCCTCAATCTAAAACACTGGCATAAAGCTTAGCATTTGGGTCACTGGCAAATGTCCAGCAAAAAGGGTCAAAGCATCAAATGGAATTCAGTGCCTCTTAAGAGAAGTCTTGGAAATGTCTTGAAAGTAGGGAAGCTGTGCAAAACAAGCAGGCATTCAATTTATTCATCAAATAAAAATCAAGTCCCTACATTGTACCCACATACAGTGACATTCTGTTAGGAAACAGAGATGGTGAAGGAGTTACATTCAGCAGAAGAAGCAACAGAGCCCACAGTAGAGGTCAGGCAAAGGTAGCCACAAGACCATAGGTGGACCATATAATATACTGTCTCCTGTCCCTCCTGAAATCCCCACCAAAATGACTGTCATAACCTCCCAGGGGATAGGTGAGAGTCAGAACTTAGGAATAGTCACTTTGCGGGATGGGAAGGGGATTTGACTACATAACTACCAGCTGGATTGGGTGAAGTAGCCTTGCACTTCTGAAAGCTCAGCAGCTCTAATTTCAGGCTACATGGATGGAGGAGGCTATATAACTCTGGATGAGGAAGATTCTGCTCTCCTCTGAATATGTCACCTCTTTGTAAGAACAATTCAACAGATACATGCTATTGTCATGGCTTAATCACAAAAAGGAGTTTGGAATGTAATTTAAGTTAAAAACATATGTGATTGATAATATTATATCAAGCACTGAGTCCTGAAGGTAATGCAATTCTAACCACTGAGCTACAATAAAGGAGTTGCTTCAAGTATTTAAAAGCTAACAAATGTTAAATAATCCACATCATACCACCTGTCAACGAAACAGATTGCTTTTGAAATGCTGCTGAAATAGGGTAGGAAGAGTAAGTGGAATTTTATTGTTAGCTCACAGCTCAGTTTGTTCCCTGCAATGCTAACTTCAAGCCATAATAATATGTTCCTATTAGTTGCTAGCTGTGGCTTCATTCCAACCAGGTCTTTGTGTTGGAGAGGACAACCATGGCTATCACTATTAATTAAAATCAGCTATAAAATCAGATATAAAAGGAATTAGAAAGTAAAGTACCCTTTCCATAAAAGATGAAAGGGAAACAGGAGCAAGAGAGAGTAGTTGCCACTTGACTTTGGAAAGTCATTCTGAACAAGAACTGGAAAGAAAACAAACATAATGATCACACCAAATGCAGGCTTTTAAGCAAAATTTTGGGGTGCTATATGAAAAGTGTTTATTTTAATACTGCTGGCTTTCTTGTAAAAATGCAGGAGTTTCAAGACCCTGAACTTCCAATATTTCTTTTATGAAGGCTTAACTATGATTTGACTTTCTTTACACAGCTTCATTACATGTTTCCTTTGATTTACTTACACATCAACAAGATGTGTCAGAGTTTAAGCTCCTGGGAAGGTGGTCCTGGCCTTGGAAGAAGATATGCTTTACATTTAGACTGGCAGTCCCCACATTCTAGCACAACAGTTGCCCTTGTGTCCATTCAGCTTGCAACATGCAAAGAGGGTCCTCTCAGGAATTTCAGTGTGTCCTCAAATTAGGAATCCACTCACTTGACTGAGCTCCTCCATACTGACTCAGCCACATTGGAGAAAACTCATATATTTTGTTCTTTGCCACACGGAATGGGAAACAGCTAGGCTCTCCCACCTCCACCCCAGTAGCTCTATTTTAATCTATTCGGGGTGTGACTGGGTTCCAGAAGTTTTCAAACAGATGGTCTGATGAAGTGAAGCAATTCAAATAGCAAGCCACACAAAATGTCAGAGTTGGAAAACACCACCATATCCAAATGTACTACAGTTCTGAAAGCTTGAAGTCCAGTCTCCTCATTTTGCATAAGAAAACTGGGGCCCTAAAGAAAAAAGTAAGGTGTCAAAACTCTTGTGAGCAAACTGTATATAGTGCTTAGGCAGCTGCCTTAACCTTCCTGCAGAGTCATGTGTCTCTCTAGGGATGGAGAAGGAGAAAGAGAGAGAGAATTTCCATATGCAACAATGAACAGATAAGGCTTCCCAGGTGACTCAGTGGTAAAGAATCCACCTGCCAATGAGATCTCAGGGACAGGAAGATTCCCTGGAGTAGAAAATGGCAACCCACTCCAGTATTCTTGCCTGGAAAATCCCATGAACAGAGAAGCCTGGCGGCTATAGTCCATAGAGTCACAAAGAGTAGGACGAGACTGAGCGACTGAGCATACACACACACAATGCATACATATTAACTGCTTCATTAGTAGTTAAACCTGATGAGGTTTAGCCATGCATACACATATGTAACCTACATTCCTATCAGCATGTCAAAGAGTCCCATCATTTTAGAAAGTTCCCTTGTGTTCCTTTGAAGTAACTCTTCCTCAACTCTCACTCCAGGCATCCACTGATCTGATTTCTATCATGACAGCTTGAATTTATTTATTTTTTAATCTGGAGCTTTGTATAAGTGGAAGAATGGAGTGTATATACTTTTGTGTGGCTCTATCATTCAGCATGTTTTCAAGATACGTCTATGTGGTTGAGACTGTCCATTGTTTCTTTCTTATCATTAGTAAGTAGTATGCATCACAAGGCACTGATCCATTCTCTTGGACCTTTGGTTTATTTCTAGCTTGGGGCTATTAGCATCTGTGTATACATATGTTTTTATTTCTCTTCAATAGATACAAAGGAGTGGAATCACTAGGACACAGAATAGGTGTATGGGTTTCCCTGGTGGCTCAGTGGGTAAAGAATCTACCTGTAATGCAGGAGACATGGGTTCGATCCCTGGGTCAGGAAGATCCCCTGGAGGAGGGCATGGGATCCCACTCCAGTACTCTTGCCTGGAGAATCCCATGAACAGAGGAAACTAGCGACTATACAGTCCACAGGGTCGCAGAGTCAGACACGACTGAAGTGACTGAGCACAAAGGCATGCAAGCTCCACTTCATGAGAAAATGACAGACTGTTTTTCAAAAGAGTTTTACATTTTACACTTTCACCTGCTCATGTTGTCCTGGCCAATATTTAGGGTTATTGGTCTTTCTTTTTATACTGAAACGTGTTTGACTACAACGTTTCAGTAGTTTCAGATCTATAATATAGTGATTTAATATTTCATAGATTACACTCCATTTAAAGTTATTATAAAACAATGGCTTTATTTCCCTGTGCTATACAATAAATACAACACAGGGAAATATTATACACAGTAGTTTGTATCTCTTAATCCCATATCCCAGTGTTGCCTCTCTCTCTTTTCCTCTCCCCACTGGTAACCACTCATTTGTTCTGTTTATCTGTCAGACTAAAAGCTATATATATTTGTTTTATTTTTTAGATTCTACACACAAATAGCAGATTATTTGTTTCTTTCTATCTGACTTATTTCAGTAAGCATAATACTCTCTAGGTCCGCTCACACTATCACAAATGGCAGAATTTCATTCTTTTTTATGGCCAAATAATATTCTAATATATATACATATATATATACATCATATTTATATATATATCATTGTATATATATATATATATATATATTATAGTTCCAGTTTGCATTTCTCTTATGACTAATTATATTGAGCATTTTTAATGTGGTATTAGCCATGCAGGCTTCCCTGGTGGCTCAGATGGTAAAGAATCCACCTACAATGCGGGACCTGGGTTTGATCCCTGGATTGGGAAGATCCCCTGGAGGAGGGCATGGCAACACAATCCAGTACTCTTGCCTGGAGAATCCATGGATAGAGGAACATAGAAGGCTACAGTCCATGGGGTCGCAGAGTTTGACACAACCGAGTAACTAAGCACAAAGCACATTAGCTATTCAAATATCTTTCTCTGTGAATTATCCTAGTCTTCTGTTCATTTGTAGACTGGATTGCCTCTGTATTTTTTAATTGTGATTCTCTGTATATTCTGGACATGTTCTTTGTCAGATATATGTGTTACAAACATTTTTTCTGAGTCTGTAAATTCACTATCCATTTTCTCAACAATAATCTTTAAATGTCTGATCTTTTAATGATCAATGTTTAATGCAATAAAGCTCAATTTTTCATTACTTTTTCCATGATGGCTAGTGCTCTCTGGATCCATTTAAGAAATCTTTGTCTAACCCAAAGTTGCAAATATATTATCCTATACTTTCCTCTAGAAAAATGTTTCCCAACCTTTTTAATATTGTTAACCCCATATTCATTTCCTAGAGCTGCCATAACAAAGTAGCAAACTGGGTGGCTTAAAATGGTAGAAATTTATTCTTTCACAGTTCTGGAGACTAGAGGTCTAATATCAAGGTGTCAGAAGAGCCAGGACTCTTCCTTGCCTCTTGCTAGCTTCTGGTGATTTTCCAGAAATATTTGGCATTCCTTGGCTTGTAAACACTTTTCTCCAACCCCTGCCTCTGTCTTCACATAGCCTTCTCATCTGCATGTCCCTCCATGCCTCTCCTCTTCTTAAAAGGACACCAGTCATATTGAACTGGGGTCCACCCTACTCCAATGTGACTTCATCTTCGCTTACTTCTTAGCTACATCTGCAAAGACCCTATTCCCAAATAGGATCACACTCATAGGTGCCAGAGGCTATGACTTCAAAATATCTTTTGGGGAGACACAATTCAACCCAAAATTCTTCCAAGACAGTTATTCTAGACAGTTTTTTAATCATCCTAACCCCCCCAAACATGAAATATTAATATCATATATCTGTTTTTATACTATAGATCTTTGGAGGGCCACAAACTATTATAATATCTACATTTTTTCATTCTCCAAAACCAATTTTTACCCCCTTTTACCTTCAAGTCTATGATCTAAATCTAGTTAATTTTTGTGTATATTGTGAGATATAGATTGAAAGTCACTTTTCTGTAGCTGTTCTAGCATTATTTGTTGATAAGGTTTTATTTTTCTCATTGAATTGCCTCAATGCCTTAGTTTAGACATGGGGTTTACTCTGAACTCATTGTGTTGTATATATCTAGTCTGTCTTTATCACTCAGCTGTGTCCAACTCTTTGCCACCCTATGCATTGTAACCCACCAGGCTCCTCTGTCAGTGGAATTTTCCAGGCAAGAAAACTGGAGTGTGTTGCCATTTCCTAATCCAGGAGAGAATCTGCATTGGCAGGCAGAGTCTTCACCACTGTGCCACCTGGGAAGCCCTTATAACATTGTACTGTATCTTTAGAAAGATTCCTTTTTCAAGATTATTTTGTCTGTTCAGGATGATTTTGTTCACTTGGTTCCATGTTTAGTGGTTACTCTAGAGTTTATAACCCTTTAACTTATAAGACAGTGTTCAAATAATATTATAGTTTGCTGATACAAGTAAGAAAGCCATACATCTCTGCTCATGTGAGCCTCCAGGAGCTGAGGCAACCCTCCATTGTACCAGGTTATTGAAATGGGATTAATAGCTCCTTTCTTCTCCATAGAGGCTCTCAAGACAGACATCACTTCAGCTTTTGCTGTTGGAGACCAGCAGGCAGAGACTGACACATTGCTGAGCTATCTCCAAAGCACAGATGGTTCCCAGGCACAATACATTACATAAACACAAGATGTTACTGTATTCTCCCTGTGGTCAACTCCTGGATTGCAGAAAAGGTTAAGAATATAATATAATCTGCAGATCTTAAGTCTTATACAAATGTGTGACAACAGTGGGGAAGGAAAAATTAGATTATGCTCTATTGTCTCCAAAGCTTGCATGCCACAGGAAAAAAGTTGCACTCAGAAGAGACCAGGCAGAGGCTCCCCCTGGCAGAACACAGACCTCTCTCCATTTCAGCTGTTCTCTCCAGTGTCCAGGAACAACATCACCCTGGTGTGTGAATTTGTTTTAGTTCTTTGAGCTGCTGCTTCTGCCAAGAAACGCCTTGCTGCCTCTTTGTCCTGCCTGTTGTTCTGATGGCTGTGTCCACAGAAAGAATTGAGAACCCATCACTGAGCAGAAGGGATGACTGGACGCTTGAATGTTTGTTATTGTTAAACTCCTTTGTGTCCTGCTGAACTGTGCACACGTTTAGAGGGACAGACACAGGAGATGGATGTTCTTGCCTAAGAAAAATCTCCAACACAGAGACCTTGGACCTGCAGCTTTGTAATAAAAACACCATGCTGTATCTATATAAATCAGCCTTCTAGTACAGTTCTTCTTTTTCAAGATTATTTATCTTTTATCATTCCCTTTTCTTATCTCAACAAGTTTCTTTTTCAGCAACCATTCCAAGACCAGGAATGTGACACAGGATGGACATTACAAAGTTAGGGGCAAAAAACAGAGCTGGAAAATGTGATCCAATGTAAATCAAATAATTATGTGGCCTGACAACAAAGCGTTGACTGGTTTGCACTTTGGTTAGATAGAAGTCTCAGTTCTTTCAGGATGCTATTCTACCATATCATGAACTGCGTGGCTTGAAAACAACAGAAATCTGTTTCTCACAGTTATGGAGGCTAGAAGTTCAAGATCAGAGGGCCAGCAGGTTCAGATGAGGGCTATCTTCCAAGTCACACACTTCTCATATCTTCACATGGTGGAAGAGTAAAGCAGCTCTCTCTGGGGCCTCTTTTAAGTAGCACTAAACCTACTAATGAGGCTTCCCAGGTTTTGGCTCGGACAGTAATGAATCTGCCTGCAATGCAGAAGACCCAGGCTCAATCCCTGGGTCACGACGATCCCCTAGAGAAGGGCATGGCAACCCACTCCAGTATTCTTTTCTGGAGAATGACATGGACAGAAGAACCTGGCTGGGAACAGTCCATGGGGTTGCAAGGAGCTGGACATGACTGAATGACTAACACATATGTACAATCCTACTAATCACCTCCCTTGCTTCCTAATACTCCAGCTCCCAATACTGTCACCTGGGGCATCAGATTTTCAATATAAGAATTTAGGGTGCTCACTTCGGCAGCACATATACTAAAATTGGAACGATACAGAGAAGATTAGCATGGCCCCTGCGCAAGGATGACACGCAAATTCGTGAAGCGTTCCATACTTTTTTGAAAGAGCCACGTGTACCCCAATGTTCATCGCTGCTTTATTTACAATAGCCAGGACATGGAAGCAACCTAGATGCCCATCAACTGACGAATGGATAAGAAAGCTGTGGTACATATACACAATGGAATATTACTCAGCATTAAAAAAAAATTCATTTGAATCAGTTCTACTCAGATGGACGAAACTGGAGCCCATTATCCAGAGTGAAGTAAGCCAGAAGCAAAAACAACAATACAGTATACTAACGCATATATATGGAATTTAGAAAGAGGTAACGAGAACCCAGCATGCGAGACAGCAAAAGGAATGCAGATGTATAGAATAGACTTGTGGACTTTGTGGATGAGGGAAAGGGTGGGATGATATGGGAGAATGGCATTGAAACATGTTAATTATCATATGTCTAATCAATCACCAGCCCAGGATTGATGCTCGGGGCTGGTGCAACGAGATTTCCTGGGGGGAAGGAGGAGGGAGGGGGGTTCTGGAGGGGGAGCATATGTAAACCCATGGTGATATCATGTCATTGTTTGGTAAAACTAATAAAAAAAAAAAGAAAAGAAAAGAATGGCCTATTCCAGAAAGAAAGGGATACAGATAAGAGAGGGGTGAGTGAAAGTCACTCAGTTGTGTCCTACTCTTGGCGACATGACAGACTGTAGCCTGCCAGATCCTCTGCCCATGGGATCTGGAATCTGGAATAGGGAGGCATTCCCTCTTCCAGGGGATATCCCCAACTTAAGCGCAGAACCCGGGTCTCCCACATTGCAGGCAGATTCCTTACTGTCTGAACCACCAAGAAAGCCCTGATAAGAGAGGAGGGGCTGGAAAAAAATGAAGAGTAAGCACGATGATGTGATATTGGGGCAGAGAAGGGGCATTCAGTCAACAGAAAAGAATATACTTTGTGTTAATAGTTCTTACATATTACTTTGCTTAATCTTAACAACCCTCTAAGATAAATATAATTTTATCTATCTTACAGTAGAAAGCGAAAATAATTTTGAATGGCTCTTTTACCAAGATCCTGCTAGCCTCATGTTAAGTGTTCATGACGTCTATTTGAATCATTTGAGGCTAACGTTGTACATATTCATCTTCATTTCACAATGTTAACTTTAAATTGTCACCATTTCTTACTTTCCACTGCATGAATAACATGTTCGGCCATTGCTGAGGCTATTTTGGATTACAAGAAGGTTGGAACAACAATCTTATATTTAAGTTTTATAAATGAAGTTCAAAAATATCTTTGTCTTTGAGAACAGCTGTAAAAAGACAGTATGCAATTTACTGCACCAAATGAAAGGATCTCATTCTTTGAGAAATTATGGCATTTCTATAAATCATGCTGTTGTATTCAGTGAGGAAATATCATTACTTTTACTTGATATACTGCACTTGTTGTCAATTGGCATTTTATCATTAAATAGCTTCTTATTGCCCTGTACGAGATGTAATTGAAAAGGTGACAAAAATAGAAATGTTTGTATCCTTGAAATAATTTTAAAGGTGGTTTTTACCATTAGAACATTTTGATGGGACAGAAGTGAATGGTAAAGGTAAAACTTTTTCATAGTATTCTATACAGAAATGTTCAAGTCTTTTTCTGCATCTTTGATTACTACTTTAGTTTCTGTTCCTTAAAGGCAATAGCTGTTATTGGTGGACTGATACAAGTACGTCATGCCAATTTGCAATAATCCACACAATTTACATTAAACAAAATATCTTTAGTAACAAAACCTGGTGGGCTACAGTTCATGGGGTCTCAAAGAGTTGGACACGACTGAGCGCGTGTGCACACACACACACACACACACACACACACACACATAAAAAAAAGAATTTAGGGACAGCACAAATATTTACATGCTAGAAATAGTAATCATTGAAAACTGAATTACTTCAGTGTAAACACACACATATACATACACAGGATAGATACCAAAAGTGGCAAAATACCTAGGATTTAGAGTCATCTGACTGAAGCCGAGTCTCAGACTTGTCACTTACCAGTCAATTTCCTCATCAGCATATAGGAATAACAATGACACCAGACATACTCATTTCCCAAGGATATTGTAAGAATGACGTTATATAGAAAAAATGTGCCATCATGTTTTTCATTACTAATGGCAAAGGGCTTTTAATGAAGAAGCATATCTGCATGCTCAGTCCCTTCAGTCATGTCTGACTCTTTGTGACCCTATGGGCCATATTCTGCCAGGAACCCCTGTCCATGGGATTCTCCAGGCAAGAATACTGGAGTGGGTTAGCATTTCCTATTCCAGAGGATCTTCCTGACCCAGGGATCAAATCCTCATCTCCTGCTTCCACATTGTAGGTGGATTCTTTACCCCCTGAGCCAACTTGGAAGTCCCTTTAATAAAGGAGAGTTTCCCTTATTCATTCATTCAACAGTCATTTACTACTCAATAATGGCCTACTATGTGTCAGACATTCCTACTTCTCCTTTAAAGTGCCCTTTTAGTCTTTCAGATTCCAGGGTGATTTCCTGTTTGGAAATGAGGATTTCATTGCTTCTATATCTCCTATGTAATGTCTGTATAAACTTTAGTATAACAAAGAGATATGTGTACATTACACAAAGAAAGAGAGAAAAGTAGAAGATTATGTCAACATTATTGAGAAAGGCAGCTCTTGATTCAAAATAAAATTCACATTTTATAAGAAAATCAACTTAAGCCCCAAAATACTACGCTAAAGTATTTTAGAAAAAGAAATCTCATAGTTGTGCCTAGCAACTTCATAATCTATGCTCTGAAAAGGAAAAATATAGTTCTAAATCCTTTATCATCATTATTTTATCAGAAGTTCCAAGCCATTGTAATCCATTTTCTTCCTGGAAATACTTTATAGTTTAAGGATATTGATCCTCCAAATGTTTTATCACACTGTGCTGTGCTAAGTCACTTCAGTCGTGTCCAACTCTTTGCAATCCTATGGATTGTAGCTCACCAGGCTATTCTGTCCATGGGATTCTCCAGGCAAAAATACTGGAGTGAGTTGCCATGCCCTTCTCCGGGGTATCTTCCCTACACAAGTATTGAAACCGAGTCTCTCCTGTCTCCTGCACTGGCAGGCGGGTTCTTTACCACTAGGGCCACCTAGAAAACCCTTTTTCATGCTAGTCAAGTCAATTTTCTTCATCACTAGACCATCTGCTATGCTAAGTCTGTAGCCAAACCCAAGAAGAAAAATATAGGAGGCCAGAACTATAACTTAGGCTCTGAGTTTCTACATTGCTTCATTTTGAGCTTTGCTTTCTTCTAATCTTTCTTTTAATCATTAAAAGGCAACAGGTGCCTTACTAAAAGTTCCTCATGAATAAACAGTAAAAAAAATTTGCTCCAAAATTAGAGGATGATATAAGTTCCACCCTTTTCCTTCCACATAATTTAGAGTTTGAAGAAATAAACTAATTAATTTTATTCAAAACAAAAGCAACTATTTCTTTACTAAACTAACTGTTTTATTATTTATAAACTAACTGTTTTAGCTTGACATATTCTCTAGACCACTTCAAGTAAAAATTTTGCATAAAATGTATACTATAAAAATGTTGTTGCTCTTTTATGTTTTTCATTAAAATGTCAGGAAATGCTTCTTTCTTTTTAAAGTACTTAATAGCACCTTCTGTTTATATTTTTACTGCATCTTTTCTTTTGTACTTTAAGTAACTGATAAAGGAGTAAAATAACTTAAATAGGATTTGCCAAGGCAGATTCAGAAAGCACAGAGAATCTAATTTTTGGACCTGTGAGGAATGGTGTCAGTTGCCACAAGCCTGCCTGCGCTGGCATAGAGTTGAAGCTGACCTTCTATTTGTGCCTCTTTGTGGCCAGAAGCACACGACTATGCTAATCCACCTGCCACCCTGTATGTACATGTGGCCACACTGCCTGCAGCCCCCTACCCTCTCTCCTTGCTGCTGTCTTGTTTCTGTTACTCTACCCTGATTAGGATGCATCCGAACCACACAGAGACCACTTAGACAAGTGTGTAATTCTCCACTTCAGCTGAGCTTTGATGGGTTTAAACAGAAAATTCACCAGTGTGCTGAAAGACTGTTTTGCTTCCCCCGCACCCAGGATGTACTAGGGAAGACTAGGCTAGTTAGACATCTGCCTGAGTGAGACCAGAAAGGGTGCCTGTTGACAGCCCTGTAGTGTGACTATGATGGGAAGACAGCCAGCTGTCACTGCTGTACCCAACCTCCTCCACGCTAGCCTGACCCCAGCCACACCAGGGTCCACCCAGAACTCATCCATCCTATCTTCACCAGTCTCTTTGGAAACTTGCATCCATCCTCCCAAGATATAATACTACTGTACTTCCTCTTCTCTAAAATGGGGCACAGAGACATGGCCTCTGATAGATATCATTCTTTCTTCATTTTGGTAAAAGCCAGTGTTTATGAGGCAGTCATCACTGTGTCCTCCTTTTACGGCAGCAAACCACAAAAGGAAGAGAAAGGGAGGGTGGTTATGGATCATCACACTGGATGAGCAGAACCAGTTGTTTGTTACAGGATGGGATATGTAGGAGGGAAGAGGAGAACAGGCAAAAATTGTCCAGCAGTTTGAATCTGAGTTCTTTATTATTAGTTCAGATAAGTAACTGAAAAAAATGACTCAATATTCTTTCTCTTGGATATATGAGTACTATGAAGACTTTTAAACTGATTTTTGATGGGTTACAAATATGCTGAATAGAAAACAGGTAATTACATCACAGAAGTGTTAAAAAGAATCACTGATTTCAATCCAGTGCTTCCTTATTAAGTCATTAAAGATAATGTATCATATGCTATAAATCCCAGAATCTGGTCTTAAACTTTGAACCTGTCACTGTAAAATGGCAAAAGAATACTTATGCCAGCATAGCTTCTCCAGGGCAACACCCTGGTGGGCTATTTCTTCTTTGCATCATTCATCTTTATCTTGAGCAGATCCTCCCTTGAATCGGATCAACCTGACCTGACCTCCCATTATCTACCAAGGAACAAGAAGAAATAACAAAGCTATTTTCTGTGATGGTGACCATGATTTGGTTTTTATAATGAGCCCAGAGAGAGCTGACTGTTTTGCATTCAGAAGACATAAATCTTTTTTAAAAGCTCAAAATTCCTTGAATTGTGAATCTTGTTTTTAAGAATTCATTGTGCTGCAGCACTATTAAAATGTTTCATTTGGAGTATGGTTTGCATCTTGTGCTTTCTTTTGAAAGCATCTCAGACGTTATAATAGCAACCTAAGCGTGGCTTTGATTTCATAGGACAGCAGTGTTTATAGTGGCTGTTTACACAGGTAATCGGTGCCCACTTTCTGGCCCCTGAGACCACACAAACTCCTGGAAAGTTCACCAAACACAAAGAATTGAGTCATAATATTTTCTGTGAAAGATCTGTTTTATGAGGAAATCGTCACAACACTTTTATATTAGTTTTACAGTCCAAACCACCTTCTGGAAAACAGCAAATTAAAACCTCAGTTTCTAAAGCAGGGACTCCTCACTGCTTCCTCTATATACATTTCCTTCTTTTTCCTTTGTATGAGAACAGAACCATGCATCACTGGGTGTGGCAGTTTGCCCAGTTATAAAATTACATTTCTAAGTGTCTCTTGTAGGTAGGACTGATCAAAGAGACATGAGTGAAAGTCACTGAGTGTTGTTTCTTGAAGTGGAGATTGACTCAGGTGGCAGGGAGGTTGAAAAGGCTGTAGCTATTGCAGCCACGCTGTGAGAATGAGGTTCCTCTGAAGATGAAAGCCTTTTACTAAGGGTAGAGGAGGAGAACAGACACTGGGTCCAGTTAGCATGACGTCACCACACTAATTCTCAAAGCCTGCTTGTACACTTGTCTTTCATGAGGAAAAATGCATCTCTGTCTTACTTAAGTCAGTCATTTTGGGTCATTCTTATTAGAAGCCAAAATTAATCTTGTGTCCCTATTCTCTTCCCATTTTTGTTTGACAGATGTAATGATTGGAAGAGTAAACTAAATCATTAAAATTTAGCTTAGATCCAAACTATAAAGAAAGAATCCTGCAATTCTTATGCATAATCACTTCAATGAAGAAGAATCTCTGGGATGTATGAGAGGCACAGTAAGAATTAATTTAGGAGATCAGGAATCCTTTCTTGTGTCTCAGTTATCAAAAGAAAACAAATGACCCATTATGAAAAGTGAATCATGGACATTGGTTTTCAGAAAGGGAAAGTCATACATACAGGGTGATCAAAATGTAGAAAACCAGGCAGCAGAAAGAAGCAATGGAAGAGAGCATGTGCTTGTATGCATGTGTGAAATAATAAAAGTGGTGTTGACAACTGTTTAGTAATGAGACAAAGTCTTCTGAGACAGAATCTGAGACCTGTGGACCTATCAGATAGATGTCATGTTTCTATGGTAGAGTAAGACAACTTTAGTGGGGACATTTAAGCATATTGGAATGATTCCGATTCTGGGGACCTGGAGAACCAGACTCCTGACTGAGCTTCCAAGAACAAGGCTCAGATCACCCCGAAGGACTGGCCTGATCAGGCAATTGCTGACCTGTCCTTTGTCCTAAAGCCCCTTCAATGCTCCTGTTTTGGCATTAGAAGCTGACTTCAGCTGGACCACCAACTCCACAACAAAACCTATTTCCTCACAACTCTGTGCACTTGCATTTGTCATGCATCTTCCTTGAATAGATTCAGAAAATCTGAGTGCTGACTTCTACACTGGGAGGCCAGATTATTAACAATGGAATTTCCCTAAATACACAGATGATCTTGTTCAAAATATTATAGTGATGGAAAGCTATGAATAGGGTGAATGTGTGGCACACAATTACTAGAGTTGAAGCACTCAGGAAGCTCTGATTATTAAAACTGGGAGAAGAAACAACTGGTTAAAGAATTCAGACAACTCTAAAAGCCCAGTTTTGAGCCAAAACTAGAGTTGCCCCTGGGACTGAACTTAGAAAGTCATGGTGTCCGTGGTCCAGAGATGCACACATTCTTCCAGTTCTTATACCAAATGGTATCAAGCACAAATACACGTGAGGCCCTGTTACAGCATTGGAGATTCAGCAATGAATAGATAAAAACTGATGAACATCAAGTTGCATTTCACTGATAATCAGGACGTGACAAGCCAGCTGTAGAAGCAAGCAGTTGCATGTGCCTGCGTGCTAAATCACTTCAGTCGTGTCTGACTCCTTATGACCCAATGGACTGTAGCCTGTCAGGCTCCTCTATCCATGAGATTATCTAGGCAAGAATACTGGAGTGGGTTGCCATGCCATCTTCCAGGGGATCTTCCTGATGCAGGGACTAAACCCATGTCTCCTGCATCTCCTGCACTGCAGCCAGCTTCTTTACCCACTCAATCACCTGGGAAGCCCAACCTATTGAATATCTGTGCTTTATCCAGGCTTACTGAACTGTAGCCCCTAATTCCTTTCCCAGAACATTTTGCCAAACAATAGCATGTTCTCTAGAAGGGGTTCGGTAGGTGATCAAACACATTTGGGAAACGACAAGTAAACAACTGTAAATAAGTTTTTCAAAGGCAAGATTTCTCAGAGACTTTACTACATTTACTATTTTCTAAGATATACATCAGAAATCTTCAAGAAGGTATAAAGAATGTACAGCATCTGTCCAACTTTTATGACCACAGAACCTTTTCAGTGAAGCATCTTGCTGAACTAGAGTACACTTTAGAAAATGGGTCCTTACTCTGTAACAAAGTTGATTTTATTCTCTTAAAATAGCTGCTGGAAAAAGTGGAGAATAAGACCCAAAGAACAGCATGGAAGCATTGGGTTTGGTTCCAAGAATACTCCTTGCTCTCCAGATGAAAAGAGTGGAAGGACAAAGCCATGCAAATGAAAATACCATATTTTAGGAGATCCTAGGCAGTTTATGGCAACCCACTCCAATGTTCTTGCCTGGAGAATCCCAGGGATTCGGGAGCCTGGTGGGCTGTCATCTATGGGGTCACACAGAGTCAGACACGACTGAAGTGACTTAGCAGTAGCAGCAACGGGCAGTTTTTACACTAGAGAATTAGCTTAAAGAGAGAAACAGAAAAATAATACCATGATTGAATTGAGAAGGGAATCCAACAGTAGAGAAATATACAAAATGAGGATAATGAATTGTCTTATATTCTACAAAGAAGTCCTATTCATTAAAAAAAAAAAAAACTTAAGGTTCATATACAAAAGAAACTTTTCTCTCTTATTGGGGGAATAAAGTTTACAATTCATATGCTTTTCAAATTACCAAGAGTGAGCGTGTCATGGAAAACAGTAATTTTAATCCCTTTCTTCACCAAACCTTTCATTACAACCTTGGAAAAATATGTCAAAAAGATCTAATTCTTAATCTGACCCATTTCCTACTTTTTACAAGGTGCTGTAAATGGGTGAAAACTCAAAGTGGAACTCATACACACACATGCACGCACAAAGATGAAAATGGAAGGAGTATGAAGGAAATGGATAATCTCTACATGGTAGGAGAAAAGCATTCAAATAATTGACAGGTCACAGAAACCTTTGAAGGAACTAATGAGACGTATGAGCACAGAAGATAGTAAACATAGGGAAATATTTTTGATTCAGATTATGTGAATCCTACCTCCTTCCATAGAGGCCAAAGTCAGATGAAATGGATAAACATTTTGAATTCTGAGCCTTACTCCATCTTTTACGAGTTCCAGGTTAGATTATCAAAAGACTGGGAGATTTTTAATTCCATTTCTTTTCTGTTGTTGCTGCTGCTGCTGCTGCTAAGTCGACTCAGTTGTGTCCAACTCTGTGCGACCCCATAGACAGCAGCCCACCAGGCTCCCCCATCCCTGGGATTCTCCAGGCAAGAGTACTGGAATGGGTTGCCATTTCCTTCACTTTCCTTTCTGTTAGTAAATGATAAAATATCACACTAATTTTGAAGTTCTGCTCAAAGTGGACACAGGGTGTGAACCACTGGGGACGTGAAATTAGATGGTTTATTCTCTAAAGTTCAATAGGTATTTTTACAGGGTCAAATAAAAAATAATCAAACGCAGATGTATAGAATAGACTCGTGGACTTTGGGGATGAGGGTAAGGGTGGGATGATATGGGAGGACATTGAAACAAGCTAATTATCATATGTCTAATCAATCGCCAGCCCAGGATTGATGCTCGGGGCTGGTGCAGCGAGATTTCCCAGGGGGAGGGAGGAGGGAGGGGGGTTCTGGAGGGGAAGCATATGTAAACCCATGGTGATATCATGACAATGTATGGCAAAAACAATAAAAAAAAATAATAATCAGCTTTGAAATATGCAAAAACTAATAATTTCTAGTTGAAAAATCTTCCTAAGTCACCCTTCTCTGCATTATTGGCTTTCATTATGTCTGAAAAGCCCTGTGGATACTGAGGCCTTACTGACAAAACTAAATTTCAATATTGTGTAGGAGCTACTTCTATGGCCTCAAGAATTATGTTGGTTTTTATGAGAGAGTTTGTCCAGGTTTTTTGTTTGTTAAGGTGTTATGGAAAAACCTGAATGAACTTATTCCATGGGAAGCATATTTGTGACAAATGAGGCCCCAAATAGAAATAGACCTGATCCTAGTCAAAAGCAGTGGGAGAAAAGGGCCAGCTTCACAAAAGGAAAAAACCAGCTTTGTTTGACATATGTCTTTGGAATGTGCTTCCAAGAGGCCAAGAGAGTGGTGAGCAATGGAGCAGAAATAGGGCAGCCCTTCAGAGAGTCAAAGATGGAGAGAACCGGGAAGAGAGAGAAAGAGACTCCCTATATGCGTGGTCCCCAGTTACAAATTCAAACAACTGGAGATTGAAAATATTCCAAAAAATTTCCAAAAAGCTCTAAAATGCAAAACTTGAATTTGTCATCCACAAACAACTATTTACATAACATTTACACTGTATTAGGTATTATAAGTAAGCTAGAGGTTATTGAAAATATATGAGAGAACGTGTACAGGTTATATACAAATAGCCACATCATTTTACATAAGAGACTTGAGAATCTGTGGATTTTGGTATCCATGGGGGTCCTGAAACCAACCTTCCACTCTGTTGTGGATACCCAGGGACAACTCTATTGAGAGACAGCCCAAAAGCAAGAACGGGGATGTATTTCTGGGCAGACTGAGATTTTCCTCCAAGTAAAATGGAGTGATTGCATCATTCACCCACTCTGCTGTTCTTATAACATTTTATAGATTCCTCTACTCATCACAAGGGCTTCATTGGAAGCTCAGTGGTTAAGAACTCACCTGCCAGTGCAGGAGACATGGGTTCAATCCCTGGGTCAGGAAGATCCCCTGGAGAAGGAAATGGCAACCCACTCCAGTATTCTTGCCTGGGGAATCCCATGGCTCCTCTAAGGATCCTGATGGGCTACAGTTCATGGGGTCACAAAAGAGTTGGATATGACTTAGCTACTAAGAAACAACAGCTACTCATCACAAAGCAATCAAAAATCATCTCATTTATATGACTTTCTCTGTTAGACAATGAATTCCTCCAGATTAGAGGCCAGCTCCTACTCAACTTTATACACCACAGCAATAGGCCAGAGCAGGTGTCTAATCACTAATGGCAGGGACTGGGACAGCTGAAGAGGGGCTCCCCAGCCACCTGAGAGAAGGAGAATGACTGGGTCACAGAAGGAGTGTCTGGCAAAGTCTAGAGATCAGGTCAAGGTCTGGGCAGGTGAGTCTAAAATCCAGGAGAGAAGATTGAGAAGGAAAGTCCTGAAAGCTAATCCAGAGTCCACTTCCTTTTCTTTCCCTTTTGTCCCCTAAAATGGGTGCTTCTGCCCAATTTTCTTTCTTTAACAGATAAAAGAAATGGCTTAAAAACACAGCCTCTGTTGAATATCAACCAGAGTTCAACCAAATACATTTAAGTCTCCATCCAAATAGACTAGCAGAAGTATTTGGAAGTACTAAATAGATCACTAATTATTTTCAATTCTTGCCAAAATTGGGAAGGAGAAGTGACTCATTTGTTATCTGACTGTGAAGTCTTGATCCAAACTACAGTGTTAGTTAGGGCTGGTGTCTAAGGCCAAGGCCACTGGAACGAGGCACCCTGCGGTGCTTACCCAGTGATGCTGGTATCTTCCTAGCCTTGCATGGCGGAGCCCATGCAGGTCAACTGAGCATCAGGCATTGCTATCCGAATTGCACAGATGTCCAGTTCCCTGGCACAGCCCTAATCCTCTGCCCACGTGGGTGCTGCCTTCTCATTTCACAAGCTTGCATTTTCACAAGGCTGAGCCTAAGACCTAAGGAGAGCTATGTTCTTCTTAGTGACAGTAAAAGAATGTAAATCAATTATCTTGATATTCACCAAAGTCATAAATTAATTAGTATGCATCTTCAGGAAGATAAGGAGATAGAGATCGAATCAGAGTTACTTGGAGGCAAAGACAACCAAACGATGGGAAAGTATACATTAAGAAGATATTTAGATCGCAGATCCATTCCTTCAATGCTTAGACATTTCAATTATATGTAATCCCTTAGCGAATCATAGCCAGGCTCCTATGCCTTTCTGAATTATTGTGACAACCATCTCTTTACTTGTCTATGTCTCTTGCTAGACAACACGCTACCCCAGGGCAGGGCTGCAGTCTTATCCGCTGCCTCTTATCCACTGTCTCACAATGGGATAGCTATTGCCAAACTATTGCCAAAAGAATGGTGGCAACTCCCTCTCCTCAAGGAGTTTATAAAATAGTACTAATCGTACTATAGGGGAATTGGTACAGAGCATAAGGTTCAGCTGGTAAAGAATCTGCCCACAATGCGGCAGACCTAGGTTCAATCCCTGAGTTGGGAATATCCCCTGCAGAAGGGAAAGGCTACCCACTCCAGTATTCTGGCCTAGAGAATTCCATGGACTGTATAGTCCATTGGATAGCAAAGAGTCGGACACAACTGAGCGACTTTCACTGATAATATCTATAAAACAAGGTAGAAACTAATATTTTATAAAAGAAGTTTAAAACAAAATACAATGACTCTCATTATTAGCAGCAATTATATTCTATAAAGTCACTGTGAATACTAAATTAGCAAATACTAAACTATGGCTCCCTGAGGAAATATAGGACTATATCCCCAGAGCCTCAGATCACAACATTTTCATTAACTGAAATGCCATTTGCATGACATAGGTTTATTTGCCAACTTCCTTGTAAAACAAGCCAGTCTCATCAGCACTGAAAATCTGCTTTTCCGCATGATTCTCTTCCTGTATAATATTTAGCACAAATCTTTAAAATTATTCTGTGGCTTCTTGACCTGGCAAACTGCCTTGCCTGCAAGTTTAACATCTTTCATGCCATATCGCCTTTGGAATGCGAGAGCCAGCCAAGGCAGGACTAGCCAAGAAGGGTTTAACGTTTGCCTAACCCTGGGTAACAGGAACCATAAATCTCTTTGGCTCTCAGCCTTACATCAGTGCCATCCATTATGCTCTTCTTATGGGTCATCATCTCATGAATCCATAAATTTAGCTGCTTTTCTGTCTTTTCCATAACTTCATCACATATGAGAGATGCCACTTTAGCACTTTCCAGAGTGGCCTCATGTACAGATCAGTGAAATTCCCCTTCCTATTTCTGGATGGACTATATTGTTGATTCATTAATAATGAATTTATAGCCAACAGACTATAACTCATGCCTGGACAGAGCTTGTCTAACACATGATCTTCCTTATAAGGCAAGCCACAGCTTTCTTGCACTTAGGAAGACTAGGCAGTACTTCAGCACTAGGCTTGGGACCATCCATTTTAAAGATGAAGCTACTAACAAAAATGTGAGAAACAAGGACTAAAACAAGAAGGCAGAGCATCTCCTTGTTTGACCTCGGCTGGGAAGTTCTCTTGCAGTGATTTGAATTTTTCACCATTCTGCACACATCCAAAAATGACCTAAAAATCCCTACAAGTATTGGTTATGGGGTTACAAAGATATGTTAGTGAGCAGGTGAATTCACAAATGTGAAATCTGAGGAAATCAGGAGCAACTGCACTGCGGAAATGAGATCCAGAGGAGGGAAACTTCTCTCTTGAGGTTACTTTGAGAATCAAATGATTGCTGTGGCCAAGACTTCCAAAACTATGTTGAAAAGTAGTGGTCAGAGTGGGCATCCTTGTCTTGTTCCTGATTTCAGGGGGAATGCTTCCAGTTTTTCACCATTGAGGATAATGTTTGCTGTGGGTTTGTCATATATAGCTTTTATTATGTTGAGGTATGTTCCTTCTATTCCTGCTTTTTGGAGGGTTTTTATCATAAATGGATGTTGAATTTTGTCAAAGGCTTTCTCTGCATCTATTGAGATAATCATGTGATTTTTATTTTTCAATTTGTTAATGTGGTGTATTACATTGATTGATTTGCGAATATTGAAGAATCCTTGCATCCCTGGGATAAAGCCTACTTGATCATGATGTATGATTTTTTTTAATGTGTTGTTGGATTCTATTTGCTAGAATTTTGTTGAGGATTTTTGCATCTAAGTTCATCAGTGATATTGGCCTGTAGTTTTCTTTTTTTGTGGAATCTTGTCGGGTTTTGGAATTAGGGTGATGGTGGCCTTGTAGAATGAGTTTGGAAGTTTACCTTCCTCTGCAATTTTCTGGAAGGGTTTGAGTAGAATAGGTGTTAGCTCTTCTCTAAATTTTTGGTAGAATTCAGCTGTGAAGCCATCTGGTCCTGGGCTTTTGTTTTTTGGAAGATTTCTGATTACAGTTTCAATATCCTTGCTTGTGGTGGGTCTATTAATATTATCTATCTCTTCCTGGTTTAGTCTTGGAAAGTTGTACTTTTCTAGGAATTTGTCCATTTCATCCAGGTTGTCCAGTTTATTTGCATATAGTTGCTGGTAATAGTCTCTTATGATCCTTTGTATTTCTGTGTTTTCTGTTGTGATCTCTCCGTTTTCATTTCTAATTCTGTTGATTTGGTTCTTCTCCCTTTGTTTCTTGATGAGTCTGGCTAATGCAAACTAGTACAGCCACTATGGAAAACAGTGTGGAGGTTCCTTAAAAAGCTGCAAATAGACCTGCCATATGACCCAGCAATCCCACTGCTGGGCATATACACCGAGGAAACCAGAATTGAAAGAGACACGTGTACCCCAATGTTCATCGCTGCTTTGTTTACAATAGCCAGGACATGGAAGCAACCTAGATGCCCATCAACTGACGAATGGATAAGAAAGCTGTGGTACATATACACAATGAAATATTACTCAGCATTAAAAAAAAATTCATTTGAAGCAGTTCTACTCAGATGGACGAAACTGGAGCCCATTATCCAGAGTGAAGTAAGCCAGAAGCAAAAACAACAATACAGTATATTAACACATATATATGGAATTTAGAAAGACGATAACGAGAACCCAACATGCGAGACAGCAAAAGGAATGCAGATGTATAGAATAGACTCGTGGACTTTGTGGATGAGGGTAAGGGTGGGATGATATGGGAGAAGGACATTGAAACAAGTTAATTATCATATGTCTAATCAATCGCCAGCCCAGGACTGATGCAGCGAGATTTCCCGGGGGGGAGGGAGGAGGGAAGGGGGTTCTGGAGGGGAAGCATATGTAAACCCATGGTGATATCATGACATTGTATGGCAAAAATAATAAAAAATAAATAAATAAATAAATAAAAAGAATCAAATGAGACAAACATATAAAGAACTCAGCACAGTGCCTGATGTACAGTCAGTTGTGAGTAAATGCTTATTCTTTGGTTGAATAAAGGAGGTCACACTTAGAAAGGAGGTAACTTTTGAGCCCCTGATACATAAGACATGGTGTGTGCGCGCATGCTAAGTTGCTTTAGTCGTGTCTGACTCTTTGTGACCCCATGGACTATAGCCCTCCAGGATCCTCTGTCCATCAGATTTTCCAGGCAAGAATACTGGAGTGGGTTGCCGTTTTCTTCTCTAGGGAATCTTCCCAACCTGGGGATTGAACCTGTGTCTCATATGTCTCCTGCATCAGCAGGCAAGTTCTTTACCAACAGCTCCACCTGAGAAGCCCAATAAGATATAGACGTACATACATAATAAAGATACTCTAGGCAGAGAGAAGAGTATAAGCCAAGGCAAAAAGTTAGGGCATTAAAGAATGTATGTAGCAGAAATCAAATGGTCACATCTGCCTGAATCCTAAAGTGTATAAAGGCACTTGGTAAGAAAGAATTTGAAACGACTGCCTGAGAACAATTTGTGGATTTCCATGAGTCCCACACTGAGAATCTGGAAATAATTCTGCAAGCAAAAGAGCAGCTTAGGTATTCTTTAAATGGGAAAATAATGATCAGAGCTGAATTTTCAGGAGAATAAGCTGGTGAGGGTATATGAAATGAATGGTAGAAGTGAGGGGCAGCAATTCAGGAAGACATCCAGAAAGTAAGAGCATCACTGATTGCAGTAATTATGTAGTAATTTTATTATTTTTGACAAAGGATAAAATAGGAGTGAAAAAAAGGAAGAGAGAGGATGTGTTACAAAAGAAGCATTTTCCCAAACTTCTTGATGAAGAAAATTATCAGGAGTTCTCAACAATGATACAGATTCCCAGGTTCTGACCCATTCCTTGTGGAATCAGAGCCTCCAGGACAGTGGCTTGAGGAGTCATATGTCTTACAAGCACCTTCCATTGCACTTTCCATCAGGGAATTTGGTAACGCTGTCTCGAGAACAGTTCTCTGCACTGGGTAGCTGAGCTATGGTCCAAAGCAATACTCCATCCCCAAACCTAGGTCCCGTGTCTACAAGAACGGATGTGGACAGAGACTGCATACTTAGCTCCAGGCTTCACTACTGTCACTTGTTTTGTCAAGCAAGTGTCTGAACCTTCCCAAAGAAGCAAGCATGCTAACTGCCAGGGAGCCCACCGCCATGGGCCTGCGAGTGGCTTCATGAATAATCAACCTCAGAGAGGAATTTCATTAAAAAAAAAAATGATACCTGACCATATCAAATTGAAATAAATTTTATGCTGTCTAAACTCTAAGGACAAACTCATTAATTTACAATTAGCTTTTAAATCCAACTTGCATAAATCTATGATGAGTTGATATGAACTCCAGCTACTAATTCCACAGCAGGAATATTAAATATTTCCTATGTTTACACATAAGTAAGCAGGTATGAAGAATACAGTTTTTTCAAAGTTGATTTAGAGTCTACTAATGAACTGTGATGGAGAAGGAAATGGCAACCAACTCCAGTATCCTTGCCTGGGAAATCCTATGGACAGAGGAGCCTGGTGAGCTACAGTCCATGGGGTCGCAAAGAGTGAGGCATGACTGAGTGACTAAATAACAACAATGAACTGTGAAGACCTTTTTATGATCTGTGATTTAGCCAATTATACAAACCACTAAGTGAAAAAAAAGAAAGAGTTTAAAAACTTTTTCTATTTCTAGGTAATCATATGGTTAAGAAGCCACTAGTAGCCAATCTATTTTTAAAAGATGCTATTAATATATCATTAGGGAAAATTAGTTGACTAGATTATACTGTATTGAAGAATCCAATTGAAAATAAACCATGGATTCAAAGCCACTGGATTAGAATTAATTTATTTTTTAATTTCTTTGATATAATTTATGTACCATTTATTTCCCCCCAAAAGGAACAAAAAGCATCTGAAGTCATATGACATTGAAACCTAAAAACTTTAAAGATAATCTAGTCTAATCTCATTTTGTCATGAAGGAATATGGGGCTCAGACAAATTAAATGACCCATGATTACACAATTACTTAAACAAAGAATTTCTTAGTCTACTGAGTCACTTAGTCTATTAGCAAAAGGAAAGAAATTCAGATAATCACTATAAGCAGTTTCATTTGTGTCTTTAAGGTAGAATAAGAGTTAAAAGTAAGCAAATAGTATCTTGTATGCATTAATAACAGCCATCAGTATAATGAAAGAATGATAGATAACAGTGACAGTTTGTATTCAAAAACTTGGAAACATTGTGAACCTCTAATCAAAACTTCATTTTGTGAGCAATATTAAAATTAAATATATTCTAAGTGCTTGAGTGTTTAGACCAGCAACTGTAGGCTCCTGGTACTCACTTACAGATCTCTTCAGTGTCCAAAATTCAGGTGAAGAAGTCCATGCCTAAAGAATACTGGTAAACTCTATGCTTAAAGAATCCTGGTATACTAGCAAAAACCAGGGAAAACATTGCAGTGTGTGTGAAAGATTTGTGTAGAATCTATAAGGAAGCTAGAAGACCCATGCAACCCTGAGACGATCTGTCTCATCCCTTGAAAAGCTGTGAAGTTGCTTGTATCTGGAGTCTCAGCTGACATGCACAAGTCCAGCTTGTGGAGTCAATAATAAATAGCACACACACGTGTGTGTGTTAGTTGCTCAGTTGTGTCCAACTCTTTGCAACCCCATGGACTGTAGCCCACCAAGCTTCTCTGTCCATGGAATTCTCCAGGAGAGAATACTGGAGTAGACTGTCAACTTCCCAACCCAGAGACTGAACCCTGGTCCCCTGCATCACAGGCAGATTCCATTTGAGCTACAGTGAAGTCCTATAGCACACACATATATACCCCAAATATTCATTTGCAATCACTAGTTTACACAGAAACAAAGAATTTGCTGTAATAAAAGCTTGAAACTGTTCAGTCTTGGGGTTCAGATATCTCAGCTCTTCATGAAGAAACAGAAGTAAAGATGCAAAGGAGACCAAAGTGAAGGAAGGAATCAAAACAAAAATTGCCTGGAAGAACAGATCAGCAGCAAGGCCTCGGGGGTCACAAGGAGAAGTGATTTCAGATGGTGGCTGATTCTTTTCTTTTTAATTGAAGTATAGTTGATTTCTGCCTCATGAATCACAACCTTGTGGTGGCAAAAGGACTTGCATAACTCAGTGAAGCTATGAGCCATGTCACCCTGCTTATTTAACTTCTATGCAGCATGAAGGTAAAAGAGGAGAGAGGAAAAGCTGGCTTAAAACTCAACATTCAGAAAAAATTCAAAAAATTAAGATCATGGCATCTGATCCCATCACTTCATGGCAAATAAAAGGGGGGAAAGTGGAAGCAGTGACAGATTTTATTTTCTTGGGTTCCAAAATCACTATGGACAGTGAATGCAACCATGAAATTAAAAGACACTTACTCCTTGGAAGAACGACTATGACAAACCTAGACAGCATTATTTAAAAGCAGAGACAGCACTTTGCCAACAAAGGTCCATATAGTCAAAGCTATGGTTTTTCTAGTAGTCATGACCAGACGTGAGATTTGGACCACTGGGAAGGCTGAGCACCAAAGAATTGATGTTTTTGAATTGTGGTTCTGGAGATTCTTGGAAGTCCCTTGGACAAGAAGGAGATCAAGCCAGCAATTCTAAAGGAAATAAACTCTGAATATTCATTTGAAGGACTGATGCTGAAGCTCCAATATGTTAGCCACCTGATAGGAAGAGCTAACTCATTGGAAAGATTGAAGGCAAAAAGAGAAGGGGGCAGCAGAGAAAGAGCTACTTAGACAGCTTTACCAACTCAATGGACATGAATTTGAGCAAACTCTGGGAGACAGTGAAGGACATGGTAGCCTGGCATTCTACAGCCCATGGGGTGGTAAAGATTCGCACATGATTTAGCGACTAAACAGCAACAACTACAAATAGTTGATTTACAATGTTTTGTTATTTTCAGGTCTATGGCAAAATTATTTAGTTTTACATATATCTATTATTTTTCATATTCTTTTTCCTTAGAGGTTATTACAAGATACTGAGTGTAGTTCCCTGCGCTAAATAGTAAGACCGTGCTGTTTATCTATGCCATATCAATATATAGTAACGTGTATTTGCTAATCCCAAACTCCTAATTTATCCTCTCTCACTCTTTTTCCCTTTGGTAACCATAAATTTCTAAGTCTGTGAGATTATTTTTGCTTTAATTTGTATCATTTTCTGATTCTACATATAAGCAATATCATATGATATTTGTCTTTCTGATTCTTGGACCCTTCTGAACTCAGCTGTCCTGGCAGGATGTGTGACCCTGGGGAAAAAGAAGCCTTAAGTGAGAATGGAAGGAACTCTTAACAGCAAATGCTGCAGCAAGGCAGGGCTGTGACATCCATCAAGCCCATCCTGCCCCGATTAAGTGCAACACAGAAGGGGAAGGATTTTCCCGCCTCATGCCATGGGGTTGGGGGGGGAGGGGCGGTGACAGAGTTAGTTGAACAGGAAGAAGCAGCAGGGATCTGGGTCTCACGGTGGGCGGAGATCCATGCAGAGCAAGGAAAACCAGCTGGAGCCACAACAGTACTAATTGGCGTGGCAGAGCTCAAAATAAGAATAACTTGTAACTCAGACCCCTGGGCACAGGTAAGACACCCCTTGGAAATGCCCAGAAATACTTGAAGGAAGGGTCTTAACATCAGTAAGGGCTCAGATTGAGAGTGTGTATGTAGACAAGAGTGCGTACATCTGTGTGCGTATGTACATGTGTGTACAGCAACTTATAAGTGAGCAACCACAGATTTCCCTCTGCTTCAATTTCTTTCTCTGGTCCAGATTCTTCCTCCTGGTTTCCTTTTTCCATGCATCCTGATCCAAAATGCCTAAGAGACAGGCTCGGGAGCAGAATCCTCTACCACATAGGGCTCTGACTTTGGGCAATTGTTTTAACCTTTCTGTGTCTTCACATTCAAGTATTAATGTTAATATAATCCCATTTACACAAACCTGCTTCTAAGACTTTGAGGCATTCAGTTATCGTATGCCAGGAAAATGTTTTCTGCTGTGGTTTTGGCCCTGAAATCATTTTCTCTGTTAGTTAATCCGTCCCTTCCCTTTCTCTGCCCATGACCTATTTGTCAGAGAATCTGCACCAACACTTCTCCTGAGTGGGCAGCTGGACAGTCATGCCCACCTGCTCAGCTCCAGCTATCTGATCCAGGAGTGGGCACCTAACAAAGCATCCGATTCTCTTCCAGCACCCCGAAATGCAACTCAAAGTCAGATCAGACTATGACGTGCACATAAAGTGATGCAAGAGTCAGGTCTAGAACGTGCAAAGAAGGGCCGTTTTGCAAAATGAGAGAATGAGGATTCAGGCAGAGTTATGAGAACACAGCCTGTGCGAGAGAAAGGAGAGGAAGTAGGCTGCACTTATTATTACTTATTACTATTGTACATTTTCAAATGATGTGCACAAATTTGTAAGCTTGCCTGAGTGACATTCTACTTCTTGGCACCTGTGCTAGTCTGTTTGGACTGCTATAACAAGAATACCATAGTCTGGGTAGCTTAAACTATGAACATTTATTTCTCACAGTTCTGAAAACTGCAAAGTCCAAAGATCAAGGTGGTGGCAAATTCTGTATCTGATGAGGACCTGCTTCCTGGTTCATAGATGGCTGTGATCTCCCTGTGTCTTCCCATGGAAGAAGAAGTGAGAGATGTCTCTCAGATCTCTTTTAAGAATTATCTCTCTCAGGTCTCTTTTAAGAGGGCTCCACCTATCTAAGTTAACCCCACCCCTTAATATCATTGCATTGTGGATTAGAATTTCAAAAGATATATTTTAGGAGGCTACAAACATTCAGCATCAAAGAATCCCAGGTGAAAGAATTCCTCCCACAGGAATTCAGATAGGTGAGTACTTCTCCAAATGTCATCTTTACATAATACATGATCAGAGACAAAACCAGAAGCCAGGTCCCAGACTGTCCCAACTTCTCCACAGCTGTTGCTGTTGAAACAGTACAAGGTACTGAGCTCCAGATCACCTCAGAGTGCAGTAGGTAGAAATAATTGGTGCTGTTGTTGTTATTTAGTTGCTGCCATGTCCAATTCTTTGCAACCCCATGGACTATAGCCCGCCAGTCTTCTCTGTCCATAGCGTTTCCTAGGCAAGAATACTGGAGTAGGTTACCATTTCCTCCTCCAAGGTAAAAATAATAATGTTCTCTAATTCAGATTGTAAAGACTGCACTTTCTTTGATGTGACTCTGTACATCTTCAAACCGAATTACCTACCAAAATCTCCTCTTAGTTTTGTATTTTAAAGTTATCTTTTAATTATCTGTTTAAAACTGAATTGTAAATAGCTATGGCAAAAATTACCACATCTCAAAATTCTCACTTTTAACCTTTAAGCTAAAAACTTACCCATGAATGAGAAAAAATATGAAAGGAACTATAATGACACATTGTTCCTGTTTTGACTTGCTAGGGTAACATTCACATGCTGTTACTAGAAATAATGAGGGAATTTATCCAAGGCAAAACCTAAGTGGCCCTTCTGCCATCTTCATGTTTTGGGGGTTCATTGTATGTGTACCTGAGAGTGTGTGTGTGTGTGTGTGTGTGTACATGGTGCATGCATGTTACAAGTTATGAATGAGCAGTCACAAATCCTCTCTGCTTTATAGGTTCTTTTTCTGGCTCAAACTCTTCCTCCTGCCTGCATCCTGCCTTATCCCGCTTGCAACCCTGGTCCAAAATACTTGAAAGATGCTCAGGGTCAGAATGCTGGTTCTAATCTTGGCTCTACCATACAGGGTTATGACTCTAGGCAATTGTTTTCACTTTTAAGTATTCTCATCTGTAAAATGAGGATAAAATAGTATCTATTTCATAATTTGTAAAGATTAAATAAGGAGAGATAAAACCCTTAGAACCATGCTTAGTACTGAAGAGATAATCAAATATCCTATATGTTATTAGTCATAGTCCTTAGTTACTAGAAAAGCAGTGTCTTCTTTGTCTGAGTCCAAGATCTATCCCTCAATTTCAGGTTGAAATTGCTCTGCTTATTGGTGAAATCCTGACTCTGTAACCTAGAACTTAACAAAAGACTTTCTGGTTTAAGATCTGCTATAAGGATCCATTAGCCCCTAAGAGCACATCATCTCAGGGATAGTGTTAAGATTTTATAATCTGACCCCTGCTTCATGTAGGCCACAAGTTGCAGATTATCTCCCTTTTTTCACAAGAGTTCTATCTTTTCTACTCCTGACCCCTCAAAAGCATCTTCACATCTTCGCTCTCCTAGAGGCTCCATCCTCTTCTGGGAGAGGTTTTCTCTACTTCAAAAAAAAATGAGCAAGCATTTTGGAAGCCATGTCCACAGTCTATCGTGCCCTAGCATGGGTTCTCTTGTGCCATCATGGCATACTGAGAAGTTCCCATCTACATTTCCATCCATGGAGCTTTAGGGAAGTTTGAAGATGGCATAATATGTGCGAGGAGAAATTGTTTAGGAAGCAACAGCAAAATCAGTATGCCTGAGGCACAGTTCTTAATAGCTCAGATCAAGGAGCTTAACATTTAACTGGTTGTCCATAAGTAGGTGGTGAAAGATTTTAAGCAGGATAGAGTCATCATCAAATCTGCATTTGAGAAATACTACCCTGATAGCAGAAAGGAAAGGTGATAGGAGAAAAAGTAACCAAATAATTGGAGAATAAGTAGATGGCAATTTTCAAAACCACCACTGAGACGTGGTAACAAATGACTTCAAGGATGGAGAAGAGGGTCCAGTTTTAAGAACACACTTGTTAGGACTTGAATTTTGAGATCTTGAACATGGTGAGAGGAAGGAGTAAATCTAAGATGATTCTAAAGCTTTTGGCTTGAGCAACCAGAATAGAAATGTCTAGCCTTTAATAAAGTAAGCCTGCAGGGGAAAGACAAAGGACATGAAAACCAGTTCAGCTGGGGACATGTTCCCTGGAATGTTCGTTTTAAGTACTCGCAGGCATCTAAGTGATCATGTCTACTAGGCACTTTGAAGTTCAGGTCTGGCACTCCAGAGGAAAATCTAGAGATGCAGATTGGTATAATCTACCATCATAGATATTGGCTTTAAGATGGAAGTCTAAAGCCCTAGGAGTAATGAGACCAACCAAACACATAAATCAAAAGGAATATATAACATAAAAGGAAGAAAATAAATGGAACGCTAAGGAATAGCAGCATTTAAGGAATGTGCAAAGAAAGATAGATACTGGGAAGAAATAAAAATGATGAGAATAATAGCAGTGAGACTGGGCATCCTTGTCTTGTTCCTGACCTTGGAGGAAATGCTTTCAGCTTTTCATCGTCAGGTATGATGTTAGCTGTGGGTTTGTCATATGTGGCCTTTATTATGTTGAAGTATATTCTCTCTATCCATGTCCACTTTCATGAATGTTGGATTTTATCAATAAGTATTTGCTTTTTCTACATTTGTTGAGATGATCATGTGGTTTTTATTTTTCATTTTGTTTATGTGCTGTATCACACTGATTGATTTGTAGATATTGAAAAATCCTTGCATCCTTGGGATAAATCAAACTAGATAATGACATATGATCTTTTTAATGTACTGGTGGAATCAGTGTGCTCATATTTTGTTGAGAATTTTTGCATCTATATCCATCTGTGATATTGACCTGGAGCTTTCTTTCTTTTCTTTTTTTTTTTTGGTATCTTTGAATGGTTTTGTTATCAAGGTGATGCTGGCCTCATAGAATGAGTTGAACATGTTCCTTCCTCTGCAATTTTTTGGAATAGTTTCAATAGTATAAGTGTTAACTCTTCTTTAAAATTTTGTTAGCATTCACCTGTGAAGCCATCTGATTTGGACTTTTGTTTCTTGGGAGTTTTTAAATTACTGATTCAATTTCAGTACTGGTAATTGGTTTGTTCATATTTTATATTTCTTTCTGGGGAGAGGGTATGGAGAAAAGGGAACCCTATATTGCTGGTGGGAATTTCCAGCTACTATGGAAAATAATATAGAGGCCCCTTTAAAACTAAAAATAGAGCTGAGCTACCATATGAGCCAGCCACCCCTGTACATTATCTGGAAAAGACAAAGACTCTAATTTGAAAAGATATATGTGCCCCAGTGTTCAAGCATCATTATTAACAATAGCCAAGACATGGAAGACACAGAAGCAACCTGAATGCCCATTGACAAACAATAGGCTAAAGAATATGCACTGTGTATATATATTATATATATAAACATATATGTAATTATACACATATATAATGTAATATTGCTAAGCCATAAGAAATAGTGCCATTTGCAGCAACATGCATGGACCTAGAGATTATCATGCTAAGTGAAGTAAGTCAGACAGAGAAAGACAAATATATGATATCACTTATATGTTGAATCTAAAAAATGATACAAATGAACTTATGTACAAAACAGAAATAGACTCACACACATAGAAAATAAACATGTAGTTAACAAAGAGGAAAGGAGGAGGGATAAAAGAGGAGTTTGGAATTAACAGATACATATTCAGTTCAGTTCAGTTCAGTTCCGTTCCGTTAAGTCACTCAGTCTCATCCAAATCTTTGTGACCCCACGGACTGCAGTATACCAGGCTTCCCTGTCCACTACCAACTCCTGGAGTTTACCCAAACTCATGTCCATTGAGTTGGTGATGCCATCCAACCATCTCATCCTCTGTCATCCCCTTCTCCTCCCATCCTCAATCTTTGCCAGCATCAGGGTCATTTCAAGTGAATCAGCTCTTCGCGTCAGGTGGCCAAAGTATTGGAGTTTCAGCTTCAACATCAGTCCTTCCAATGAACACTCACGACTGATCTCCTTTAGGATGGACTGGTTGGATCTCCTTGCAGTCCAACGGACTCTCAAGAGTCTTCTCCAACACCACAGTTCAAAAGCATCAATTCTTCAGCACTCAGCTTTCTTTATAGTCCAACTCTCATATCCATACATGACTACTGGAAAAACTATAGCCTTGACTAGACAGACCTTTGTTGGCAAAGTAATGTCTCTGCTTTTTAATATGCTATCTAGGTTGGTCATAACTTTCCTTCTAAGGAGTAAGGGTCTTTTAATTTCATCGCAGCAGTCACCATCTGCAGTGATTTTGGAGCCCCAAAAAATAAAGTCAGCCACTGTTTCCCCATCTGTTTGCCATGAAGTGATGGGTCCAGATGCCATGATCTTAGTTTTCTGAATGTTGAGCTTTAAGCCAACATTTTCACTCTCTTCTTTCACTTTCATCAAGAGGCTCTTTAGTTCCTCTTCAATTCTGCCATAAGGGTGGTGTCATCTGCATATCTGAGGTTATTGATATTTCTCCCGGCAATCTTGATTCCAGCTTGTGCTTCCTCCAGCCCAGCATTTCTCATAATGTACTCTGCATATAAGTTAAATAAACAGGGTGACAATATATAGCCTTGACGGACTCCTTTTCCTATTTGAAACCAGTCTGTTGTCCCATGTCCAGTTCTACCTGTTGCTTCCTTACCTGCATATAGATTTCTCAAGAGGCAGGTCAGGTGGTCTGGTATTCCCATCTCATTCAGAATTTTCCACAGTTTATTGTGATTCACACAGTCAAAGGCTTTGGCATAGTCAATAAAGCAGAAGTAGATGTTTTTCTGGAACTCTCTTGGTTTTTCGATAATCCAGTGGATGTTGGCAATTTGATCTCTGGTTCCTCTGCCTTTTCTAAAACCAGCTGAATATCTGGAATTTCATGATTCATGTATTGCTGAAGCCTGGCTTGGAGAATTTTGAGCATTACTTTGCTAGTGTGTG
The DNA here is from genome assembly GCA_007570785.1 of Antilocapra americana. Lineage (NCBI taxonomy): Eukaryota > Metazoa > Chordata > Mammalia > Artiodactyla > Antilocapridae > Antilocapra > Antilocapra americana. The sequence goes on along the minus strand of ML663009.1, from coordinate 29,531,560 downwards.
AGATGAGTGCAATTGTGTGGTAGTTTGAGCATTCTTTGGCATTGTCTTTCTTTGGGATTGGAATGAAAACTGATCTTTTCCAGTCCTGTGGCCGCTGCTGAGTTTTCCATATTTGCTGGCATATTAAGTGCAGCACTTTCATAGCATCATCTTTCAGGATTTGGAATAGCTCCACTGGAATTACATCACCTCCACTAGCTTTGTTCATAGTGAAGCTTCCTAAGGCCCACTTGACTTTGCATTCCAGAATGTCTGGCATATAAAACAGATAACCAACAAAGACCTACTGTATAGCACAGGGAACTATACTCAATATCTTGTAACTATGTATAATAGAAAAGAATCTTAAAGAGTATGGAGAGAGCAACATGGAAACTTACATTACCATATGTAAAATAGATAGCCAATGGGAACTTGCTGTGTGGCTCAGGAAACTCAAACAGGGGTTCTGTATCAACCTAGAGGGGTGGGATGGGGAGGGAGTTGGGAGGGAGGTCAAAAGGGAGGGAATATATGTATACCTATGGCTGATTCATGTTGCAATTGGACAGAAAACAACAAAATTCTGTAAAACATTATCCTCCATTAAAAAATAAATAAAATTTTTAAAAAAGAATATACATGTACATGATTGAATCACTGCTGTGCACCTGAAACTGACATGACACTGCAAATCAACTATATTTCAATAAAAATTGAAAAAATAAATAACCAGGAAAAAGCTGTGTCTCAACAGTCAAGAGAAGACCAACTTCAATAAAGAAGTGGTCAGAAGTATAAAATGTCACCAGTCAAGTAAAACAAGATTTGATTAAGTAGAACAAGGGTTGTAAAAAATGCCATTGGATTTGAAAATTAAGTAAGGAAAATTAGAAACCTCAGGTTTCACAGCTTAGTGATCCTCCTCAAAGTAGAGGACAGAGGGAGGGTTCAGATTCTCAAACAATTGAGTTAGTTTCAACATTAGTTTGTTATTGAAGATATTTGATAACTGGAGACTTTTGACCATACGTATGTATATATGTGCAAAGAATGTCACAGTGATAAGTGCACATCCAATGTGATGCCAGGCTGGTCTCTTCCCAGGAGTCTAGTGATCGCAGAGTAGAGTCAATGACTAAACACCTTGGTGTTGACATTTGGTCCTCAGAATCCAAAATTGTAAATAATGAGGAATAATGGCTACCTCTTAAAAAATAAAAATTTTGGGTGCCATACCAGCTGGACAAGGAACTCACTCAGTAGAAAAGGTGAAGTGCATGGCAAGAAAAGTGTATATGTTTAATATGAGACAGGGTTACATGTATAAAAGTGAGAACTGGAGCTGGAATACATCAAGAACAAGTCAAATAAAAGCACTCAACAAATTAGGAACTAATAAGGAATTGATGTGCATGGCACCAGTAAAAACACCCTTAACATCAAAGAGCAGAAGACTTGGTTTCCACATCTTGGCAGTGACTGGAGGAGGCACTATCCAGAACACCACCGAAATCAGTGAGAACTGAAGTCACAAAAGAGGGCCAGTGTTAACAGTGGTACTAAAAAGTAAGTCAAAATTTGATACACTACAAATGCAGAACACCTCTGATTGTCTCTCATAAACCTGTTAGATGCCCTATATGGATGGTGAAACAAGAAGCAACTGATTTTTCTGGCAAGGACTATGGTTCAGATAGGGCTTCCTTGGTGGCTCACACGAATGGTAAAGAATCTGCCTGCAATGCAGGAGACTTGGGTTTGATCCCTGGGTTGGGAGGATCCCCTGAAGAAGGAAATGGCAGCCCACTCCAGCAGTCTTGACTGGAGAATTCCAAGGACAGAGGAGCCTGGTGGGCTATATAGTTCATGGGGTTACAAAGAGTTGATCAGATATACTAGAAAATAAAACTTTTTTTAGGTCACCATCAGGCTGCTGCTGTCCAGGCAAACGTGTGCCACCTGTTTAAATATATATTCATCCATTCGGCAAAATTGAGCTCTACATGAAGCCAAATACTGTGGGTCAGTTAGTAGGTTCTTCTGTAAAGACACAAAATGCCTGCATTACCTACTTTAGCATCCCAAGGACAGCACCCTATACATGATCCCTGAACTCAAGAAGCTGAAGATTAGCTCAGAAGGAAAGTGTGTATCAATGTAAAGAGAGAGGTAGAAGGAAGTGCAATTAGGGACTGGAATTTTAGTTTGAGATAAAGAATTGGACAATGAAAACAGGGAGATTTTATGTAGTACCTGGCACGTTGTAAACACACAGAAAATGATTATTATTCTTAATATTATACAGTGTGTTCATTTTGGGCAACTCCTCCAATAATAGACTGTCTTGGAGGAAATCCTAAAGCTTTCAGAGAGCTCTGTAATCAGCCACACATCTGGCTTCAGATACAGTTTTAACCTTTTTAATAGAGTGTAATGTAGTCTCTTCAGGCCAGCACAGTGTTTTTAAGACAGATGGTTTTGATCAGTTATTTTATTATTCAAAATTCTGCCCCTCAACAGGAATCCATAGAAGTTTAAACTGAAGATGAGCAGTTATTCTCAGCCAGAGTCATCCCCATCTTGAAAAATACCTCTTGTCATGTTTTGGTTACACTTTCCTTTGATGGACAAACAGCTCCAGCTGTTCCAACCCTTGAAGTTGCCTCAAGCCTTCCCCGGGCAGGCTGTCCTTCCCACTCTTCCTACAGAGCATGGCAATCTGCATTCAGCCCCTGAAGAGCAGAGAAGGCCTATGTTTTCTCTCTGATCTTACACTAATTCTTTTCAGTAAATATAAATATTCTGCAGATCTGTGGATTTCATTCACCCAGTGAAAGGAAATATTCAGTATTTGGATACTGAATATAGTTTTTATAAAATAGAAAATCTAACATAGTTGAATATACAAATGTTTTTGGAGGAACATAAGAAAGTTCATTGATAGAGTGGAACTCTTCCCAAATTCTTACTGACAACATTCCATAGTATCACCAAAACACTATTGTTAATTTCTTTTGATTTGTTTTCATATACAGTGTTTTAATTTGATTTAGGTTGGTTTTTAAGGAACAGTTTCAGTTTATGTAAACTTCATTTATTCAAGATCACAGCCAATTTGTAATCCAACAACCAGATGATAATTGACTGCTTGGTGAAGGGCAATCTGTTTGGAATATTGTCATAAAGGCAGATCCAATGTCACAAACACCAAGACAAAGTTCCTTCCAAATGAAAGGCCAGTTGCTCCATTTCTCAGTCTATCAGATGTGGTAGCTTCCATGTTGTAGGTATATCATTATATATTTTTCACTCATTTGTTACTTAAGATTGAAATATTTAAGATTGAAAAATCTACCATCAACTATCCTTGAACCTGAGAGACAGACCTTGGTTCTCATTATTCCAGTGGAACTGTATGAGCTGTCTTAGAAGATGCCCAATAGCATGTATTAACCATGTCAGTGACAACTTTGGAGAAAAATTCATTTTTCTTGCCAACAATAATTCTACTGGGAATAGTTTTCTGGCTTCGGCAAAAAAAAAATAGCTATTTTCATCAATCATCATGCCTCTCATTCAGATTTTATACACATACAATCTCTACAAAGGGAAAGAACTTGAAGGGAAGGAGCTTGGATATCTTCAATGCTTGTGTACTGGGCACCTGGGTTCCTCCCCTCCAATGACATTTACATCCTCTTAACTTCAGCCAGCTCCTCCCATGGCCATCCCTGGAGATGACTGCTCAGTCTACAAAATGTATAACCCTATTTTTTTTAAGTATGATCACCTCTTTTCTCCCATCACCCTCTTCTAACAAAGCCTGTTCTTCATCTCCATGGGGATCTCTCAGTCAGAAGAACTATTAACCTGCAGTCCTGATCCTCTAAATGAATTTCAGGGGGTCTTTAAGTTCCATGCAGATTCTTCTCCCGAGCTGCAGTTCTCTGCTAGATAAAATTACATATCCATGCAAATTAGAGCGACCACAATGTGTGGTGGCTCACAGTGATGACCAGCAGTCCTCTCATTCCTGCTGGGTCAGTAACAGATGTGCAAGCCTCATCAACCTCGCTGCAGCCACCAAATCGCCAGTCTCTTCTTCCTTTCCCATAACCTTGTTGCTGCTGCTTCACCCCATCCTTACACTTGTGTATTATGTGCCCAACTTACCATCCTCAACTCCTGTCCCAAAGGAAGACACATTAAACTTGTCTAAATAAGAAGAGAAGAAAGACGCCAGTGGTGGTGGTGATCATCTCCAAGACATCATGTTCATGGTAACAGTTGTGGTTACCCCACAGGGTAGGATGGACCCCTACCCAAAACTTGGTTCAGATGTTGAGGCTGAAGCTGCCATACATGCACCAGGACGGTATGAAAAGTTTTATGTCTCACTTTCTGGGAAGTATAGGGCAGGGCTCCCAGAAGTTCCAAAAATGTCTTGAAAGAGCAAGGAGAGGAGGCTGGCATCACTGTCACGTGATTAGAGGTTGAGCTGGATGTGAGGGCTCCCCTACATGGGCTTGGACCTCCCACAGCACCAAAGGAGGGAGCTCCCCAAGTTTCTTGCCCAGATGAGAATGGGAAGTAGTGAAGCTGAAAAGCTGTCAGTGAACAACAAAAGTGAAGTCAAACTTCTCCTTACGCTCTCCGAGAAGAACTGGATTTGAATTCTAGGTCTATCACTTACTAGCTGGATGACCCTAAAAAAGTGATTTAACCATTCTAAGCAAACCTCCACACCAATTATAGGAGGCTAATAACTGAAAGAAAAAGGAGAGAGAGAGAAAAAGAGAAAGGAGAGAGGGAGGAAGAAAGGAAGGAATTTCCCACTGTGTTGTAAGCATTAAGTGAGGTAAGTATGCTGTGTGTTTGCATGTCTGCTCAGTCATGTCTGACTCTTTGTGATCCCCATGGAGCCCACCAGGCTCCTCTGTCCATGGAATTCTTCAGACAAGAATATTGGAGTGTGTTATCATGCCCTCCTCTGAGGAATCTTTGCCATCCAAGGATAGAACCTACGCCTCCTGCATCTCTTGCTCTGCAGGCTGATTCTTTACGCACTGAGCCACCTGAGAAGCCCCTTTAGAAGCTTATCCTCTCCAAAGCTAGCCTTTTGCCATGTGCTTGGACTGCTCATGCCTCCTCTAAGGTCATGCTCCGTCACTTATCATCTCTTTCTCCTGGATTTCAGTTTCTTCCTCTCCACTGGACCCTTGAAGAGTGCTCACTTGCCCACAGGCACTTCTATCAATAAGTTTCAAGAACAAACTCCTAACTACCCCTCATGTACCCATGCCACAATTACATACTTTTTGGTGCTCCAGAAATGTTAGTGTTGCCCTCAACATCTCCTTTCTGTACTTCAAACATCTAATCAGCCACCTAATTTTGTGGATTCCAGCTCAGAAATTTCTCCCAACTCATTTTCCCCTAACTCTAATACCAGTGCTTTGTCTAATATCTCTTTATTTCTCATGGGCTCCTAATTGGTCTCTGACACAAGAGTCTCAAGATCCCAATTTAGCTTCCTGAACTACTCTGTTTAAAATATCTGTTGTTTCTTTCATTTTTGGTTTCCTCAGAGTATATGCCTAGAAGTGGTAGTGCTGGGTCATATAGTGGTTTTATTCCTAGTTTTTTAAGGAATCTCCATATCATCTTTCATAGTGGCTGTATCAATTCACATTCCCACCAACAGTGCATGAGTGTTCCCTTTTCTCCACACCTTTTCCAGCATTTATTGTTTGTAGACTTTTTGATGAGGGCCATTCTGACCAGTGTGAGGTGACGTCTCATTGTAGTTTTGATTTGCATTTCTCTAATAATGAGTGACATGAAGCATCTTTTCAAGTGTTTGTTAGTCATCTGTATGTCTTCTTTGGAGAAATGTCTGTTTAGGTCTTTTTCCCACTTTTTGACTGAGTTGTTTGTTTTTCTGTCATTGAACTGTATGAGCTGCTTGTATATCTTAATAAATTAAACCTTTGTCAGTTGTTTCATTTGCTATTATTTTCTCCCATTCTGAGGGTTGTCTTCTCACCTTGCTTATAGTTTCCTTTGCTGTGCAAAAGTTCTTATGTTTAATCAGGTCCCATTTGCTTACTTTTGCTTTTATTTCCGTTACTCTAGGAGGTGGATCATAGAGGATCTTGCTTTGATTTATGTCATGGAGTGTCCTGCCTATATTTTCCTCTAAGAGTTTTATAGTTTCTGGTCTTCATATAGGTCTTTAATTTATTTTGAGTTTATCTTTGTGTATGGTGTTTGGAAGTGTTCTAATTTCATTCTTTTACATGTAGGTGTCCAGTTTTCCCAGCACCATTTATTAAAGAGACAGTCTTTGTCCCATTGTATATTCTTTCCTCCCTTGTCAAAATTAAGGCACCCGTAAGTGCATGGCTTTATTTCTGGACTTTCTGTCCTGTTCCGTTGGTCTGTATTTCTGTTTTAGTGCCACTACTATACTGTCTTGATGACTGTAGCTTTGTAGTATAATCTGAAGTCAGGAAGGTTGATTCCTCCAGCTCCATTCTTCTTTCTCAAGACTGATTTGTCTATTTGGGTTCATTGTGTTTCCATATGAATTGTGAAGTTTTTTGTTCCAGTTCTGTGAAAAATGCCATTGGTAATTTGATAGGGATCACATTGAATCTATAGATTCCATTTGGTAGTATAGTCATTTTCACAATATTGATTCTTCTTACCCAGAAACATGGAATATCTCTCCATTCGTTTATGTCATCTTTGATTTCTTTCATCAGTGTCTTATAATTGTCTGTATACAGTTCTTTTGTCTCCTTAGATAGGTTTATTTCTAGATATTTTATTCTTTCTGTTGCAGTGGTGAATGAGATTCATTCCTTAATCTCTCTTTCTGATTTTTTATTAATATATAGGGATGTAAGTGATTTCTGTGTATTGATTTTGTATCCTGATATTTTTCTAATTTCACTGATTTAGCTCTAGTAATTTTCTGATAGTATCTTCAGGGTTTTCTATGTAAAGTATCATGTTATCTGCAAACAGTGAGAGTTTTACTTCTTCCTTTCTGGTCTGGCTTCCTCTTATCTCTTTTTCTTCTCTGGTTGCTGTAGCTAGGACTTCCAAAACCATGTTGTATAACTGTGATGAGAGTGAACACCCTTGTGTTATTCCTGATCTTAGGAGAAATGCTTTATTTTTTCACCATTGAGAATAATGTTTGCTGTGGGCTTATCATATTTGACCTTTACTGTGAGGAGATAGGTTCCTTCTGTGTCCATTTTTTGAAGAGTTTTAGTCATAAATGGAATGGCTGCTGAATTTTGTCAAAGGACTTTTCTGCATTTATTTAGACTATCATATGGTTTTTATCTTTCAATTTGTTAATGAGTGAAGTCACTCAGTCGTATCCAACTCTTTGCAGTCCCATAGACTATAGCCTACCAGGCTCCTCGTCCATGGGACTTTCCAGGCAAGAGTACTGGAGTGGGTTGCATATACTGAAGAATCCTTGCATTCCTGGGATAAACCCAAATTGATCATGGTGTATGAGCTTTTTGATGTGTTGCTGAATTCTGTTTGCTAAAATTTTGTTGAGGATTTTTGCATCTATTTTCATCAGTGATATTGACCTGCAGTTTTCTTTTTGTGTGTGTTGTCATTGTCTGATTTTGGTATCAAAGTGATGGTGGCCTCATAGAATGAGCTTGGAAGTTTTCCTTCCTCTGTAATTTTTTGAAAGTTTTAGAAGGATAGGCATTAGCTCTTCTCTAAATGTTTGATACAATTCAGTGAAGCCATCTGGTCCTGGGCTTTTGTTTTTTGGGAAATTTTTGATCACAGCTTCAATTTCAGTGCTTGTAATTGGATTGTTCATAACTTCCATTTCTTCCTGTTCAGTCTTGGAAGATTGAACTTTTCTAAGAATCTGTCCATTTCTTCCAGGTTATCCATTTTATAGCTATATAATTATTGATATCAGTCACTTATAACCCTTTGTATTTATGCATTGTCTGTTGTAACCTCTCCTTTTTCATTTCTAAGTTTGTTGATTTTATTTTTCTCTCTTTTTTTCTTGACAAGTCTGGCTAAAGGCCTGTCAATTTTGTTAGTCTTCTCAAAGAACCAGCTTTTAGTTTTATTAATCTTTACTATTGTTGCTTTCATTTCTTTTTCACTTATTTCTGCTCTGATGTTTATTATTTCTTTCCTTTTGCTAATATCAAAGGTCTTAAGTTCTCCTTTTTCTGGTTGTTTTAGGTGTAAAGTTAGGTTGTCTATTCTATGTTTTTATTTCTTGAGGAAGGATTGTATTGCTATAAACTTCTCTCTTAGAACTGCTTTTGCTGCATCCCATAGGTTTTGAGTTGTCAGGTTTTCATTGTCATTTGTTTTTTGACTTCTCTTTTGATTTCTTCAGTAATCTGTTCATTATTTAGGAACTCATTGTTTATGTGTTTCACAGTTTTTTCTTGGAATTGATATTGAGTCCCATATTGTTGTGGTCAGAAAAGATGCTTGATAAGATTTCAATTTTCTTAAACTTATGGAGGTTTGATTTGTGATCCAGGACGTGGTCTATCCTGGAGAATGTTCCATGTGCACTTGAGAAGAAGGAGTATTATTTTGCATTTGAATGGAATGTCCTGAAGATATCAATGACACCATCTTGCCTAATGTATCATTTAGGACTTGTATTTCCTTATTAATTTTCCATTTTGATGATCTGTCAATTGGATAAGGGAGGTGTTAAACTCTCCTACTTTATCATGTTACCGTCAATTTCTGCTTTTATGTCCATTAGTGTTTGTCTTGTGTATTGAGGTGCTTCTATGTTGGAAGCATGAGTATTTACAGTTGTTATGCCTTTCTCTTGGCTTGACCCCTTGATCATAATGTAGTGTCCTTCCTTATCTCTTTAAATCTTTTTCATTTTAAGGCCTTCTTTGTCTGATATGAAGATTGCTACTCCAGCTTTCTTTTGCCTCCCATTTGCATGGAATAAATTTTTCCATCCTCTCAATTTCAGTCTATATGTGTCTTTAGGTCTGAAATGGGTTTCTTGTAGATAGCACGTATATGGGTTTTCGTATCCATTCAGCCAGTCTGTGTCTTTTGGTTGGAGCATTTAATCCATTTACATTTAAAGTAATTATTGATATATATGTTCCTATTGCCATTTTATTAATTGTTTGGGGTTTATTTTTAATAGATCTTTTCCTTCTCTTGTATTTCTTGACTATTTAAGTCCCTTTAACATTTGTTGTAAAGCTGGTTTTGTGGTACTGAATTCTCTTAACTTCTGCTTGTCTGAAAAGCTTTTGATGTCTCCATCAATTTTGAATGAGATCCTTGCCAGGTCATGTAAATTTGGTTGTAGATTTTTTTCCCTTTCAGTACTTTAAATATATCTTGCCATTCCCTTCTGGTCTGCAGAGTTTCTGCTGAAAAATCAGCTGTTAAGCGTATGTGGTTTCCCTTGTGTGTTACTTGTTGCTTCTCCCTTGCTGCTTTTAATAGTCTTTCTTTGTGTTTAGTCTTTGTTAGTTTGATTAGTATGTGTCTTGACTTGTTTCTCCATGAGTTTATCCTGTATGGGACTCTTTGTGCCTCTTGGACTTGGTTGACTATTTCTTTTTCCATATTGGGGAAACTTTCAACTATAATCTCTTCAAAAATTTTCTCATATCCTTTCTTTTTCTCTTCTTCTAGGACCCCTATAATTCGAATGTTGGTGTGTTTGATATTGTCCCAGAAGTCTCTGAGACTGCCTCAGTTCTTTTCATTCTTTTTACTGTATTCTGCTCTTCAGAAGTTATTTCCACCATTTTATCTTCCAGCTCAATAATTTGTTCTTCTGCTTCAGGTATTATGCTATTGATTCCTTCTAGTGTATTTTTAATTTCAGTAATTGTGTTGTTTGTCTTTGTATGTTTATTCTTTAATTCATCTAGGTCTTTTTTAATTCATTCTTGCATTTTCTCCATTTTGTTTTCAAGGTTTTTGATCATCTTTACTGTAATTATTATGAATTCTTTTTCAGGTGGTTTGCCTATTTCTTCTTCATTTATTTGAACTTCTGTGTTTCTAGTTTGCTTCTTCATTTGTGCAGTATCTGTCTTCTTCATTTTTTTAATCTTGTTTTGTTTGAGATCTCCTTTTCCCAGGCATCAAAGTTGAATTCTTTCTTCCCTTTGGTTTCTGCCCTCCTAAGATTGGTCCTGTGATGTGAGTAAACTTCATATAGGGTGAGATTTTTGCTGAGGTTTTTTTCCCCCCTCTCTTACAGGCAGAGTTGAGTGAGGTGATAACTCTGTCTGCCAATGATTGGGTTTGTATTTTTGTCTTGTTTGTTGTTTGGATATGCATCCTGCACAGGGTGCTGGTGGTAGTTGGATGATGCTGGGTGTTGTATTCAAGTGGTTCCCTTTGTGATAGTTATCGCTATTTGATACTCTCTAGGGTTAGGAGTTCTCTGGTAGGCTAGGGTCTTGGAGTTAGTGCTCCTACTACAAAGGCTCAGGACTTGATCTCTGGCCAGGAATGAAGATTCCACAGGTGTTTCATTATGGCATTAAATGAGATTAAAATAAATACCCCAAAATGAGAACCCAAAGATGAACCCCAGACAAATGACAGTTACAAAATCAAGCAAACAATAATTAAAATAAAGGAATATACACACACATATATATACACATAAGCAAAACCAAAAGAGTCCAACAAAAATAGAGTACAATAGATTGACCCAGCAAACAAAAGAAACCAAAAATAATATCCATCAGTTAACAAAACTAACTAAAGCACAAAGTGGAAAACAAGACTAAAGCAAGTTGCCAACTGGGAATAAAGCAATGAAAATGAGACTGGAAAAAAGAAAGGAAAGAAAGAAAAAAAAAGAAATAATAGGAATGAAAATTTAAATAGAGGTAGATAAAGAAGTATATATAAACTGAAAGGGGTAAAGAACAGTAGGAAAAGCAAACAAAGGTATAAATGTAGAAAAAATAATAATAGGTTTAAATTTTTTAATTAAAAAAAGAGAAAAAAAAATAAGAAAACTCCCCAGAAATGCAAAAGGCAGACATAGAGGCAAAGATTTGTAATAGCAATGAAAAGTGTGACTGAAAAAAAGCTTAATTAGAGTTCACAGTGCTAATAAAATAGACTACAACAGAAGGGGGGTAAAGAAAGAAAAATATCCAAAAGAAACTGCAGGACAAGTCAAAATGTAAGGAAAATAAATGGTTTTCTTGAGTTTCTGCTGTAGTATCCTTACCTTCACTGGAAATCATAGTCCACCTCGCCTCCTTAGAATGCCCTCTAACTGTTCTGGTCTCTGGACCTGCTGCAGGGGCAGCTCAGATTCTAATCTTGTCCTCAGTTCAATTCAGTTCAGTTCAGTCAGTTGGGTCCGACTCTTTGAGACCCCATGAACCGCAGCACGCCAGGCCTCCCTGTCCATCACCAAATCCCCAGAGTCTACTCACAATCATGCCCATTGAGTCCGTGATGCCATCCAACCAACTCATCCTCTGTCGTCCCCTTCTCCTCCCATCCTCAATCTTTTCCAGCATCAGGGTCTTTTCAGATGAGTCAGTTTTTCACATCAGGTGGCCAAAGTATTGGAGTTTCAGCTTCAATATCAGTCCTTCCAATGAATATTCAGGACTGATACTGATCTCCTTCAGGATGGACTGATTGGATCTCCTCGCAGTCCAAGGAACTCTCAAGAGTCTTCTCCAACACCACAGTTCAAAAGCATCAATTCTTCAGCACTCAGCTTTCTTCACCGTCCAACTCTCATATCCATACATGACTACTGGAAAAACCATAGCCTTGACTAGATGAACCTTTGTTGACAAAGTAATGTCTTTGCTTTTTAATCTTCTGTCTAAGTTGGTCATAACCTTCCTTCCAAGGAGTAAACGTTTTTTAATTTCATGGCTGCAATCACCATCTGCAGTGATTTTGGAGCCCAAAAAAATAGTCTTCCAGTGTTTCCACTGTTTCCCCATCTATCTGCCAAGAAGTGATGGGACCAGATGCCTTGATCTTAGTTTTCTGAATGTTGAGCTTTAAGCCAACTTTTTCACTCTCCTCTTTCACTTTCATCAAGAGGCTCTTTAGTTCCTCTTCACTTTCTGCCATAAGGGTGGTGTCGTCTGCATATCTGTGGTTATTGATATTTCTCCCGGCAATCTTGATTCCAGCTTGTGCTTCCTCCAGCCCAGCATTTCTCATGATGTACTCTGCATATAGGTTAAATAAGCAGGATGACGATATACAGCCTTGATGGACTCCTTTTCCTATTTGAAACCAGTTTGTTGTCCCATGTCCAGTTCTAACTGTTGCTTCCTGACCTGCATACAGGTTTCTCAAGAGACACATCAGACGGTCTGGTATTCCCATCGCTTTCCTAATTTTCCACAGTTTATTGTGATCCACACAGTCAAAGGCTTTGGCATAGTCAATACAGCAGAAATAGATGTTTTTCTGGAAATCTCTTGCTTTTTCAATAACCCAGCAAATATTGGCAATTTGATCTCTGGTTTCTCTGCCTTTTCTAAATCCATCTTGAACATCTGGAAGTTCACAGTTCATGTATTGCTGAAGCCTGGCTTAGAGAAATTTGAGCATTACTTTACTAGCATGTGAGATGAGTGCAGTTGTGCAGCAGTTTGAGTATTGTATGGCATTGCCTTTCTTAGGGATTGGGATGAAAACTGACCTTTTCTAGTCTTGCGGCCACTGCTGAGTTTTCCAAATTTGCTGGCATATTGAGTGCAGCACTTTCACAGCATCATCTTTCAGGATTTGAAATAGCTCAACTGGAATTCCATCACCTCCACTAGCTTTATTCATAGTGATGCTTCCTAAGGCATCTGGCCTTATTCCTGTGTATTCTTTCTGCAATACCCACAGCTCTCAGAAGTAATGTGTTTTCTTTTATGGGAGCTCTCAATGTCCTTTTTATATTCTACAGACACGGTGTCTGCCTACTTGATTGTGTGTATTTAATCTGAAGCTTGTACAGCTGGAAAGCTTGTACAGTGGAAAGGTTTTGGGTCTTCTTCCTTAGCCACGCTATTCCTGGGTTTCAATTGTGGTTTTATTTCCACCTCTGCATGTGGGTCATCCACTGGGTTTGCTCCTGAGGCTGCCCTGGAGGACTTGGGTCTGTCATAGTGAGGGCCAGGTGTGTAGGTGGTGCAGCTGCTTGGTCGCAGGGGCTCTGGCATCACCAGGTACTCAGGGAGTTGGCAGCTAGGGCAGCAGGAAATATGGTGCTCTAGAAGGGTATGGCAACCAGTATTGGCCAGTACACTCCAGTATTCTTGCCTGAAGAACCCCACTGACAGAGAAACATGGCAGGACACAGTCTACAGGGTCACAAAGAGCTCGACACAACCAAAGTGACCCCACAGGCAAGACCTTTTTTTGCCTGTGGCAGCCTACCCAGTGAGGGTTGAGTGTGAAGGTGGCACAGCTTCTTGGGTTAAGGGGACCCTGACAGCCCCAAGTGTGCAAGCTCGTGAACTGCCCCAGCCACAGGAATTATGGCCCTATCAGAGTCTTTTTTTGAGCCTCTGGTAGCTTGCAATCAGAAGGCTTCTTTGGCTAGTCTTTCTCTGTAGCTCTGCCAGTATAGGCACTTAAAGGGCTCTCTTTCCTGGGGTCCTTCTTTGTTGTTTAGTGCATCAGGCACATAGAGAGCCCCCCCACCAACTCCTGGCTGGGGCCCTAATCTGTAGATCAGCACATCAGGCACTTAAAGGGGCACCCTGGATGGGGTCCTACTCTGTTGTTTCGAGCTTCAGGTGCTTGATGGGCCAGCCTCTCTGTTTTTCAGCTGCTGATGCTGGCGTGTGGGGAGAGGGAGGCTCAGGTGATGGCTCCACCCCCTAAGCATGACTCAGCAGTCATGTCTGCCTGGCTTTCCTCCACAGGCATTTCCCACCACAATCTCCTCCCTCATGTCGCCTCTGGTTGTCTCTCTGCAGTCAACAGCAGCCCTCTCCCAGGGATTGTTCCACAATCCCAACACTCCAGGTCCCAGCTGCTGTGCCTTAAAGGGGACCTGCATTCCTGTCCAGGATATATATGGCTGCAGTAAGGACTGTCTGATTCTCATTCCATTTAAGCTGCCACAAATCAGCTGCCTCACTCTCAGCCTTTTTTTTTTTTTTTTCAAGAAAAGCAATAAAAGCCTATTTTTACTTTTTTAAAAATCGTAGTTTGTGGGACAGTCTTATACACAGGGTATAAATTCAGATTCTGCTTCTTGAGTGTTTGAGGACGTGAAGTCCTGTATTGATTACAAGGATGGCTACAGTTACTCCTGTATTGTATCAATACCCCTTTGCACTGTGACTTTGCACTTCTCTCAGTAAGATGTGAAGTCTGTTTCCCTGCTGTTTGAATCTGGGCTGAACTTGGAGCTTGCTTCACTAATAAAACACAGTGGAAGGAGTTGAATTCTTGTGCTTGCTCTCTTGGGAAGTTGCCCAGCTGTTCTGTGAGTGGTCTTGAGCGAGCCTTCTGGAAGATGAGGGACAACATAGACCAGAAGACATCTCAGCTGGGGCTGTCAGTCTTACCCACTCATTAGCCCTGGAGATGACCTTGCAGCTGAACACATATGTGTGATTAATGCAGATAAGACCAGAGAAACCATCCAGCTGAACCGAACTCAGCCATACACATACCTGTATCCGTTCTCCCCCAAACTCCCCTCCTGTTCAGGCTGCTGTATAACATTGAGCAGAGTTTCCAGTGCTATACAGTAGGTTGAGTCACTATGTTTTGAGATGGTTTGTACTCAGGAAAAAATTAATTGATGTAAGTAGTCAAATACACAAATACACAAATATACAAATCTTGGTCTGTTCTTCCCTAGATGGTTTTTCTTGACTCGGGCTGATCAAGTATCTTCCCCTGATCCTGGGTTTCCTGAATTTGCTCCCTCTTTTCTTTCCCAGAGGACATTAAGCATCTTAAATCCCTCTGCTCCTTCAGTCTCTGACCCACAGTTTAGTTTTCAGGTTCTGTTCTCTACTGTGTTTCAAACTGTGCTTTTTTTCTTTCTTCCTGTGCATTGTCATTGATGGTTTCCAATTAATTAGAATATAGGAGAGGGATAAATGAAAACTGACTATCCTGGGCCAAATAAATACAAGATGACTTTTCCTATTGCCAAGTATTTTATGCTAAAAAAACAGAAGAGAAAACCAAAATAAAACAATAGTTACAAAGTCCCCAATTCTTGGCTTTCATTTACATTGCAACTGTTATCCTGGCTTGTCTTGTATTTTGCCCCAGGAGGAGTTGGTAGAATATGGTCTTACTCCAGGAAAGCAATGACACTAGATCACTTTCTAACACCATACACAAAGATAAACTCAAAATGGATCAAAGATCTAAGCATAAGACCAGAAACTATAAAACTCCTAGAGGATAACATAGGCAAAACACTCTCTGCCATAACCCAAAGCGGGATACTCCATGACCCACCTCCCAGAATATTGGAAATAAAAACACGAATAAACAAATGGGACCTAATTAAAATTAAAAGCTTTTGCACAACAAAGGAAACTATAAGCAAGGTGAAAAGACAGCCTTCAGAATGGGAGAAAATAATAGCCAATGAAGCAACAGACAAACAATTAATTTCAAAAATATACAAACAACTCCTGCAGCTACATTCTAGAAAAATAAACAACCCAATTAAAAAGTGGGCCAAAGAACTTAACAGACATTTCTCCAAAGAAGATATAAAAATGGCTAACAAACACATGAAAAGATGCTCAACATCACTCATTATCAGAGAAATGCAAATCAAAACTACAATGAGGTACCACTTTACACCAGTCAGAATGGCTGCCATCCAAAAGTCTACAAGCAATAAATGCTGGAGAGGATGTGGAGAAAAGGGAACCCTCTTACACTGTTGGTGGGAATGCAAACTAGTACAGCCACTATGGAAAACAGTGTGGAGGTTCCTTAAAAAGCTGCAAATAGACCTGCCATATGACCCAGCAATCCCACTGCTGGGCATATACACCGAGGAAACCAGAATTGAAAGAGCCACGTGTACCCCAATGTTCATCGCTGCATTGTTTACAATAGCCAAGACATGGAAACAACCTAGATGCCCATCAACTGACGAATGGATAAGAAAGCAGTGGTACATATACACAACGGAATATTACTCAGCATTAAAAAAAAATTCATTTGAAGCAATTCTACTCAGATGGACAAAACTGGAGCCCATTATCCAGAGTGAAGTAAGCCAGAAGCAAAAACAACAATACAGTATATTAACGCATATATATGGAATTTAGAAAGACAGTAACGAGAACCCAACATGGGAGACCACCAAAAGGAAGCAGATGTACAGAATAGACTCATGGACTTTGTAGATGAGGGTAAGGGTGGGATGATATAGGAGAAGGGCATTGAAGCATGTTAACTGTCATGTGTCTAATCAATCGCCAGCCCAGGATTGATGCTCGGGACTGGTGCAGCGAGATTTCCCCGGGGGGAGGGAGGGGGGAGGGGGTTTCTGGAGGGGAAGCATATGTAAACCCATGGTGATATCATGACAATGTATGGCAAAAACAATAAAATAAAATAAAATGCTTAAAATGGCAAATTGCATGTTATATATATTTCCACGTGACAAAAATTTGAGGAAAAAAATCAGTGCTATTATAAGGTGAAGAAATTAATATTAACACACAGGAAGGTACTTCTTGATACTTCTTGGAGGACAATTTGTCACTATCAAAATATAAAATATTTATGGATTGACACAATGTATTTTTCTTTTTTGATGGATTTGTAGGACCTGAAACATACCAAGTTACTTCCACTCTGGAAAAGCACAGCCTTGAGTGTAAAGTTCAATGATTCACCACAATCTCTTTCTGCCTACTGGTTGGGGTTAAGGGTGTCAAGGAAAGGGAAATCATATTAAATGAAAATCAATTTCTTCTAATGACTCAAAATGGTTACAATGTGGCAAGTATGCATTTTATCTCTTATGTCACTCTCAGCCTTAAATGTTTCTCCTCTGACCCAATTGCCCCAATTTGGGGCCCGTGCTTCAGTTCCCCCACTCTCTGAAGGCAGGTCCAGTCCTATTAACACTCTTGTTCTTCCCCCAAGTTCCTTTGTCCTACTGAGTTTTGCGTGGTTCTATATATTCCTTTCTGGTGGTCAGGTACTCCTGTCCACTCTCAGCTGGTGTTCTGCAAGCACTTCTATGTCTGAAGGTGTATTCCTGATGCATCTGTGGAGAGAGATGTACTCCACGTCCACCTACTCTTTCACCATCTTGTCCTCCCCACTCTATGATAGTATGTATCCTATTTCACTGTCATAAATCTATGAGCACATTTTCATCTCCCTCTACACTGAATTATTCAAGGAAAGAGCCCAAACTTTGTTCATCTGTGTCACCAGCACCTAAGAATGACTGAGATACAGACAATGAAAAATAAATCATTGATGAATGAGTAAATATATAGATGCCTGAATAACTGACTGAGTGAAGAATTATAGCATCAATTCTGTCTTAGCCAGAGGAGAAAACTCACATAAAACTCTGCATGTTAACTCAGGCAAGGGGTTAAAATATACTCTTGTTAAAAATAAAATAAAAAAATTTTTGTGAAAGCAATGACCCATAAATCAAGTTAACCATCTGTAACAGTGAATTAATCAGGGAACTATCACTTGAGTTGTGGAGTTAACTAGTGAAAAAATGTCAAAGATAGAACTAGAATAATTAGGCAAAATCTGCACTAAAGAATTGATGCTTTTGAATTGTAGTGTTGGAGAAGACTCTTGAGAGTCCCTTGGACAGCATGGAGATCAAACCAGTCAATCATAAAGGAAATCAATCCTGAATATTCATTGGAAGTGAAGAGGGAAATTTAAAAGTTTACCTCCTTCTACCTCTGTAACTCACTTTGCCCCTTGCAAAGTCTGGATCATGTAGGTCATATAGTCTCAGAAAGTGGGGACTTGCAATACCAGGAACTGGAGTTTATCTCACTCACCCTTGTCCTGCTCTTTGAAGTCATCCAACACCTGCAAACCTGCTTAATCATGCCTTTCCAAGTCAGGCATCCCCCTCCCCATCTTGACCACTGTTCCCTCGTGCACAAAACCCCTTAGTTTAAACCAGCCTATTAACAGCTAGTGTTGCCCACTATAGTTTGTCTATAAAAATTCTCTAATCCCTTTGTTTGAGGCTCAGAGCTTGGAGTGTTAACTCCTCTGGGCCCGCCAGTGTAATAAACCTGAGTTCTCTGATTCTCCAAGTATGGTGCTTGGTTTCTTGAGTACTGGTTTCTGCAACAGAAGGACTGATCCTGAAGTTGAAGCTCCAATACTTTAGCCACTTGGTGTGAAGTGCTGACTGGTTGGAGAAGACCCTGGTGCTGGGAAACATTGAAGGCAAAAGAAGGGGGTGGCAGAGGATAAAATGGTTAGATGGCATCAGCAACTCAATGCACATGAATTTGAGCAAACTCCAAGAGATAGTGGAGGACAGATGAGGTTGGCATGCTTTAGTCCATGGGGATGCAAAGAACTAGACACAAGAGTTTTTGTGTTCTAGCGACTGAACAACAACAAAAATTCTGAAGTAGACCCAATAGAGTACTATCATAGCAGGGTTCATTAAAATGTAGATCTCGCTAAGAGTCAGACACGGCTTGGCGACTTACCTTTCACTTTTCACTTTCATGCATTGGAGAAGGAAATGGCCACCCACTCCAGTGTTCTTGCCTGGAGAATCCCAGGGACAGGCGAGCCTGGTGGGCTGTCATCTATGGGGTCGCACGGAGTTGGACACGACTGAAGCGACTTAGCAGCAGCAGCAGCAGCTACAGTTGGGCTGAGTTATGTCTCTCAAAACATTTAACTGCCCAGGAAGGGGCTACTATGACACAATTAAGCTAAAAGATGGATTTCCAGTAATTCCTACACAGTTTGTAAATATTTTGCTTCTGAAGCCTGTGGTATGAATTGATTAGCAAAGTTAGCTATCAAAGGACACATTTGTCTAGAACACTTGCTGTTTTTAAACCAAGAAAAATGTTCCTTCAAAGTACTAATTTCTACTAAAACTATGGCTCAATTATTTATTTATAAAATTCTTAAGAAGCCAAAAATTCATATACATCTCTTTAAATCCTGTGATATGGTTTTTGAAGGATTGAAAAAAATTTTAATACCATGTCTAAGCTCATATGACTGTGGATCAACTTCAACCACAAAGCAAGGTGATTTCCAAATTCAAAACACAGAATCACAGAAAATGTGTGTATCACAATGGCATTGTATGTTTCAAGTTTGCCAGCAGTCATCTGAGTCTCATGGATTTTTGTTAGATGTTAGAGTTTTAGATGTTAGATGTTAGAGTTTTACCTATTGATTCAATTCCTTTAGTAACAATTTATCTAGTCATGTTTTCTCTTTTTTCTCAAGTCAGTTTCATTAAATTATATTTTTTCAGACAAATTTCTGTTTTATATTTAAAATTTATTGGCATAAAATTGTTCACAGATGTTTGGTTTTTTTATATATATTCACTGGATATCTAGTATTGTTCCTTTTTATTCTTATTATTGTCTGTTTTACCTCCTATTTTTTAACAAGTTTTGCCAGAATTTTGTCTATCATATTAATGTTTTTGCAACACACTCCAGTATTCCTTCCTGGAAAATTCCATGGACAGAGGAGCCTGGCAGGCTACAGTCCATGGGGTCACAAAGAGTCAAACACAACTGAGCGACTGAACACATTAATGTTTCTAATGATTTTATTGAGTGGTAGTATTAAGATTTGCACACTTTTGAGAATGCTTATTATACCTCAAAAAATAATTTTATGGAAAAATGAAACCAAAGAATTTTCAACACAGGATTCAAAATGATGAGTACTTAGAGTTGAGGAAGTCAGGGGAATGAGATGGGAGAAGCACACCATTGGGTTTAGACTATTACCAAGATCTGGGCTTTGTTTAGGGTGGTTATTTCATGGGTTCTTATTAGCTTAAAAAGTTAATTATTGACAAGATAATCACTCAGTATTTTTTGTATCTGTGGGATTTAGGAGATGTAGGAACTGTTCTCTTTTCCTTCATTTATGCTTGGAAATATATAACAGCAAGAGGCTGGCCAGATGCCCTGAGGAAGTGAGACTAGAAAACCACCATGAGAAGAAGCCACATTTCCGTTGAGTGGGGGTAAAAATTAATGTTTCTTGCAAGCCGGATATGTACCTGTTGGATGGGAGACTGAGGAAAGGGTTCACCTAGAGGGATGGGATAATTACAGCAGGAATATTTTGAATGCAGAACCAGGAAGCCAAGGATTTGGGGTTTTCCAAGAATTGCCCATACTGGGAATATGCAGGTGTAGGTTGTCAGAAGAGGGGAATCTCTGGTCATTTTAGGAGAGAAAAAGAACATCCATCTATCTATTATCACCTGAAGGCACCAATGCCAGCTACTACTACTTCCCACCAAACCTTTGGACCCCAGGTTCCCAGAACTGGGTCAACTATTATCCTTTGTCCATGACACACTCATCATATTTATCATTATCATTACATGACCTACTTGTATATATTTGACACCTCACCCCACCCACATTTGACTGGGAGAGTAGGAGGGAACACCTAGTTCAACTACAGCTCTTTCTCTTTCTGCAGAAATTCTCAGTCTGAAATTCCTCCTAATCAATATTCAAGCCTATCCTTACCTATCCTGAAGGCAGATCAAAAAAAAAGTCCACAAGTTTCACTTGCTCTTTGTAAGTGATCTAGCGCATGTTGTTCTCAGCCTTTGGGGCTCCTGTCAAAATTCCAAGACCACAAGAATTGAATTGAACATGCTGCTAGCCAAATATGGATTGTGAGTTCATCTTTAGTAGGCTCCTACTGATGGTAAATCCATGCAAACTAAGAATTTGCCCTTCCAGAGTCCTTTTGCATTCCCACTTGCCAGAGTATTACTGTTCAGAACAAAGTTTATGTTAATTTCTTAACAAGTAGCATAAATTCAAACCCCAAGCAAACATAAAGCACAAACTTGTCCTTAACGCTACTTAGGAACTTTTCTCCATCCATGACAGACAGGTTTCTTGATTGCCTCTCTGTATCAATTAATTGTTTTCTTAATTTATACTTTTATTGTTGGTATGAACCTTTGATTATCTTGTCTCTATGCAGGAGCCTTGGGTCCAACTCACCCTCTGTTCTAGTTTAGACCAAAGACTCATTGTCTAACTCCACACAGATATTCAAACCCTAATTCCTGGATTATAGAAACTGGCAGCCTCCCAACCTCCAGGTAGAAAACCTGGAGGGCTTCAGTTCTACAAGAACCAATCTTCCCAAAAGTAGATCCAGACTTTGTACACCTTGGTTAGGAAGGACTGTGTAAAGGGATCACTCTTCCTCTCACCAAAGTGGAGAGGGACAGAACAAACCAGTGGACACACCACTCTGGGTTGTAACACATCCCTATCACTCTGTCTTACCTTCCTCTCAATCCAGAACTCATCCTTCCTTCAAGGTGAAACATAGGACTCCAATATCCGTGGAGTCTTTCCCCATGACTAGAACCCACACTTATGTCACCTTTACCACAATCCATGACTCTTTATACCACCTGATTGTCTCTCTTCATGTCATCCTTTGTTCTATGTGTTAACATACAACAATTAAGCAATCTGATTTTTACAACCCATCACATTGCCAATTATAATATAATTAATTTTAAAAACATATCAGAATTTATGGATCTAACCAAATGCAGTCACGTTGAAGGAAAAAATAATATCCATTATGTTGATATATTTGTACTTTTATGATGGTGTTGCTGAAAGTGTATTTTTAAGACACAGTGTTTATGATCACATCTCAAATGCCTTAAATATTCTGTAAAACTAAGTTATTAGAAGGCAGGGACTGTGTTAAGATCTCCTTTGTTAAAGCTCTGCACACAGATGGGAGACACACTGCAATATAGTTAAGGAGTGACGTGCCTGGATGAGGCAGGACAGAGGGACTAGAGATTAGAGACTGGGCATCCAGGGACTAGGGTTGCAGGAAGAAATGGCTGTGGGGAAGCATTCAAAGGTGGGACATGTTTTTGAGAAGAAGGAGGTTGTCTCTGGCAATTAAATCTGTATGCTACATCAGTCAAATTCCCATGACATCAGCAACTCAACCAGGTTTTGTTTGACTTTTTAGGGATTCTTTAAAAGACAAGGGCTCTCAGGGAAATAAAGCAAAAGTATTTCTTCCTCCTTTATGTCAGACTGTGGAGGCAGTAGGAGACCACCTGCTTCCTGGACTTCCCATAGGAAGCAGGTTCTCTGCTCAGCAGTACTCCATGCCAAATAAAGCTTGATGACAGGAATTTATGAGCATTTTATTCCCTCTGTATTCCCAGTGTTTCTACAGTGCTGGCACTTAGTAGGCACTCACTGAATGTTTGTGGAGTGAAAGAATGTTAGCAAGTTGGAGCCTTTGAGAAGCTTGCAAACTTGTCTCTGGCTCACTGTCCAAGCTTAAGTACGGATTGACTGACTTGACCTGAAGGGATGAGCTAGGCGCATTCTTCCTTCAATAGATAATTTCATTTCTTTGAAACACTGTGAGCTGAAAAACCATTTTCAGGTTGGGACTGTAGGAGGATTAAAGGGCAGAATGGAAGATAAACTGGAGTAAGACCTACTGTTCTTGAATGTTGCTTCTCTTGTTTCTAACAATAGGTTTTTATTAAAACAAAAATTTGATTATTTAAATAAATATTTAAATTCACATTTAAGTATTTAAATGAAAGTTACAAGAAATGTGTTATCTCAATTTGGGCAAAAGGCAAAGACAAGAGACCACCTGGTGACATGCAAAATCCAGGAGCAGGATGTGGCTTCCCATCTTCTGATGTGACATGGGACACTCGCCAAGTAGGTTTCAGCCTTAATTGCTCTGTCTAGCCTCACTGCTGACTCTTGGTAAATTTGAAAAGTCTTCACAAATTTTCAAGAAATTATAAGTACTACATTAATTTAGATTCGAAGAGCTGATGTGAAGAACTGACTCACTGGAAAAGACCCTGATGCTGGGAAAGACTGAAGGCAGGAGAGGGGGACAACAGAGGATGAGATGGTTGGATGGCATCACCGATTCACTGGACATGAGCTTGAGTAAACTCCAGGAGTTGGTGATAGCCAGGGAAGCCTGGTGTGCTGCAGTCCTTGGAGTCACAAAGAGTCGGACACGACTGAGAGACTGAACTGAACTTTGATTTAGATGATTTATGATTTGGTATTTTTTTAATGATGCAATTGCTTTGCTCTTACAAATTTGATACAACATGACAAAAGAAAACATTTTTTCACTAACATCAAATTTTAGTAAAATTTTATTTTTATAAGCATCAAAAGTACTCCTAGTAAAAAATGTTCCCCAAATATATCCCTTTAAAGGTGGTTCATTGTGTTTAAAGTGAACAATAATATGCAATATATGAAGCCACATACTCCACAATTCACTCAGGACTGATGTTTGCATTGAATGTAATCCCAGTGGAAAGTCATATTTTAAATAATAAAAATATTTTCCTGTGAAGTTTTTATAAAGACTAAACTGGAAAAAAAAAACTTTTATTTATACAGCTAAAGCAGAAATACTTTTAAGTACTTTTTAGGGTAGCTGATTAGTAAATTTTATTTCTAAATTCTTAATTCTTTTTGAGAACCCTGCTCTGGAAACAGAAATTATCAAGTGCTTCTGACTCTGGGTTCTGGTTGCATTTAGCTAGGCCTCTTGAAGAACAGAGAAGGAAATGGCAACCCACTCCGGTATTCTTGCCTGGAGAATCCCAGGGACGGAGAAGCCTGGCGGGCTGCCATCTAAGGGGTCACACAGAGTCTGACACAACTGACTTGACTTAGCAGCAGCAGCAGCAGCTTGAAGAACAGGAAACTGTGGACTCAGATGAAGGCACCTCATTCGGTTCTTGGGACCCACAATGAGAAAGAGCAACAAGCCAAATCCCTCTCCTAGGAGCTGTCCTACCATTGAGGGAAGACCATCCCCCTACACAGGTTTCTACCCTCCTCTGAAGGAATGTCCAGGCCAACCCTGTCATGCCTCACACCCATGATCCCCATCTCCACACTGCTCCCTTCTACGCCTCATTCTGACCTATTCCTTTCTTCACAAATACCTCAAATGGGTCCTTGGGCCTCCCAGTCAGCAACTCCTTGCCTTGTGTTTGCTACTTCTTTTCATCCCCTAAATTAAAACCTGGCTCTCTCCTGGACCACGCCCTTTTAGCCTTCTGAAGGCAGCCCCATGTTCTTCCACTGGGGTCTTTGGGTTCCCTGTGCCACTTCCAAACCATCATTCACATGCCCTCGATCCTGAGATGTTCTTGACTCCTTCCCCTCTCCTCCCTGTTGACATCTCAACTTGTAATCCTGTCTCTCATTTTTTGAAGAATTCCACTCTCAGCCATGGAAACTTGCAGCACCCCAATTCATTGTCATTCTCTTTTGTCTCATAATGTCTTTAACAAACATATGAAGGAAGGAAAAACATATGTAAGATGTTCAATGAGACTAGTAATCAGGCAAATGCAAATTAAAACAAAAACCATCAGTGTCAATACTAAAATTACAAGCCAGACAATATTGAGTTTGTTGAAGACTGTGGACACATGATAATTCTCACACACAATTGGTAACATACATTGATATAGCCACAGAAGAGAGATTTTACAATAAAAGTCAGGTTAGAAATACTACTTCTAGACATATGTACAAGGAAAAAAAATTGCAAAGTTTATTTCTTTATTGTTCATACCAGTATAACAATTCAAATGTCTATCAACAGATAAATGGAGAATTAGTTGTGGTTTATTCATACACTGAAATGGTACATAGCAATTAAAGTACATATGCAAAAAATAAAAACATGAATTTGGATAAAGGTTATCTCTGGGGTAAGAAAGAGGATAGTGGGACTGGGGATAGGTAAAACTAATTCTTCATTTCTATGTATTACTATATTTTATTTATTACATTAAAAAGGAGAGATTAAAAACATGTAATAAGGCAAAAGAGTTAAACCAGAATAACAGATGCATTTTTTTTAATGAAAAAAGTGTTCAGTCATTTCTTCTTGGCAACAAGATTGGAAACCTTAGCTAACTTAGGAATTTCAAAGTATCTCCAAGCAATATAAATGATACCTACATAGGAAAAAATAAAAGATGTTTGGCAGTTATTCAGTTAATTGGTTTGATATCACACATCTAAACTTAAAATTTTCATGATATTAACTCGTGAGGAATAAATTATCCTTAAGTATTAAATATCAATCATAATTAGCAAATAGCAGTCAAATCCCCACAACAGTTTGTACTATATGGAAACAATGAAACTCCAAAATGTTCAGCAAAAAAAAAACAACTGTAATTTGTTTCTACACCTGGACTTACTTAAGGAAAGCAATGCTTTATTTATTCAACATCATTATGAAATGAAATGTTTCAAATAATTTTATGCCTTTAAGTGCCAATACTTTTTTTTATTAATAATTTTAACCACTTGTATTGGAATCACTTTTGGAAAGAACATTTGGATGTTTCTCTTTCTTTTTCTAAGACAATACACAGAGTATGATTAAAGATTTTCACATTGACCTGGGGTCAAGAGTAAGTAGGCTCCTAATTTCACTGTCTTAATTCCAAAGGACCTTTGTCTCCAGGAAACATATGTATTAATAGTAGTAGTTCCTTATGTACTTTGGACAGCTAAACAATTGGTGAATGTGTCTCCAGAAAATTGCTCTTTTCCCTGTTTAAACTGTTCTTCAGCCTGTCTCACTGAACTTGAGTAACAGCTACTCATAAGCACACAGCTGCCAATACCCCTTTATTTTCACCATGCTTCTGGTTGATTGGATTCATATTTCATAATTTTCTTCACAAAGATCAGTAGCAATAATCTGTACATAAGGACTGTTTATCCCAGCGGTATGTGACTGCAAGGCTGGGGATTTTAAATTGTTGTGTCTGTTTTAAGCCTATACTCTCCTGACTCTCAGGTTGCCAGCCTCCAGCAGCAGTTTTCTTATTCAACCCACTCCAGTATTCTTGCTGAGAAATCCCATGGACAGAGGTGCCTGGCGGGCTGCAATCCATCAGATCGCAAGAGCCAGGCACAAATTAGTGACTAAAACAAAAACAAAAATTTGTAAATTTTTGCAAAGAGTAAACATGCTGTTACTGACGGGCTCAAGTCTTTCCTATGAGGTGAGTGTGTAGAGTTGGGCCCATGAACCATTTTTTAGCTCTTTTTGTGTGCTATTTCCTTCTCCTCTGCAGTGCCCCAGATAACTCAGTCCTCAGGGGCTCCCTTCATCAGCATGGGGCCACTGTAGTAACACAGACGTGAGACCATGCCAGTGGGTCGATTGCACCATTCTAGAATTTGCCCTTTTTTAAATTCCTCCTTTGAACAGACAAATTGGCATATGATACTAGTTCTTTCTCAGTCTTGAACACTTTCAGACAAAGTTCCTGTACCTGGGGCATTTTCTTAAAGGACTCCTGACAAATAAACAGCAGAACTTTCACTGTAGTTACTACTCTGTGCCAGAATTTATATTTCCTGCTAACATTTATTTAATTTCAGTTTACTTCCAAGCAAAGTTGGAAGTGAGCATTCTATTCTCTACATCAGTGGTCTCCAACCCTTTTGGCACCAGGGACTGATTTTGTGGAAGACAGTTTTTCAACAGAAGGCAAGAGGGATGGCTACAGGCTGATTGAAGTGCATTTCATTTATTGTATCATTGTTGTTCCGTTGCTAAGTCTTATCTGACTTTTTGCTACCCCATGGACAGTAGCCAGCCAGGCTCCTCTGTCCATGGGATTCCTTGGGCAAGAACACTGGAGTGGATTGCCATTTCCTTCTCCAGGGAATCTTCCTGGACCAGAAATCAAACCTGCATATCCTCATTGGCAAGTTTCTGTTTGTTTGTTTGTTTGTTTTTTACCACTGAGCCACAAGGGAAGCCCCATTTGTTGTATATCTAATTTCTAATCTAATGCCACCACTGATCATCAGGAGGTATCTATCAGTCCATGGGGACCCTGTTCTGTGTCAGTGATCAATAAACTACAGCCTGCAGGCCAAATGATGGTACTTTTTGTAAACAGTTTTGTTAGAATTCATGTTATCTATGATGGCTGTGATGCTGCTATGGCAAAGTGGCTGAGACAGAAAATGAATGGTCCAGAAAGGTTAAAAAGTTTATAGAAAAAGATAATCTACCCCTAATTTAAAATAACTAGTCAGTCTTACCTAAAAAGGTTTACTTCTTCAAGGAGGTGAGTTCCAGTAATATCTTTCTTTCTCAAAATGCAAGCATGGAAAAAATGGAAAATAATCAGACAGATTACTAGGAAAATGGTTAGTAGTTTCTGAGTTACTTTAATATATTTGTCAATTCTTAGCTGCTTGAAGTTGTTACCACTGGACAAGAGCAGTTATAGACATCAGTGGTGTTTATATAAGCAACTCACAAGAATACCACATGCTTTAAGTGTAGCAAAGGTGCATTATAATTTTGTCTCAGCATGTGTACCCCCAATGTTCTTCACAGCACTGTTTTTACAATAACCAGGACATGGAAGCAACCTAGATGTCCATCAGCAGACGAATGGATAAGAAAGCTGTGGTATATATACACAATGCAATATTACTCAGCTATTACAAAGAATGCATTTGAATCAGTTCTAATGAGGTGGATGAAACTGGAGCCTATTACACAGAGTGAAGTAAGTCAGAAAGAAAAACACCAATACAGTATATTAATGCATATATATGGAATTTAGGAAGATGGTAACAGTGACCCTATATACAAGATAGCAAAAGAGACACAGATAAAAAGAACAGACTTTCGGACTGTGGGAAAAGGCGAGGGTGGGATGATTTGAGAGAATAGCATTGAAACTTGTATATTATCATATGTGAAATAGATCACCAGTCCAGGTTCAATTTATGTGACAGGGTGCTCAGGGCTGGTGCACTGGGATGACCCTGAGGGATGGGATGGGGAGGGAGGTAGGAGGGAGGTTCAGGATGGGGAACACATGTACACCCATGGCTGATCCATGTCAACGTACAGCAAAAACCACTACAGTATTGTAAAGTAATTAGCCTTCAATTAAAATAAATAAATTAACTTAAAAAAGAAAAAAAATTTTGTCTCAGACATAAAATTAGATAAGAAATGGGAAACACCTTAAATAATAATTGTGCTATACAACATAATACATAACTGATGTGGTGTGCTAGACCCACAGTTTGGAGCACTGAATAAGTTATTAAGGCAACCTTAAGTTTATATTTTTTAATAAAGCAGATCATAAACATTATCCAAACATACATTTTTATCTTTGTTATATCAATATATTATTATATTAAGGAAAGAAAATACAACAGAAATGTGGTATCAGAAAATGGAATTAATACCTATAATTTAGCTGTCATATTTTATGATACATATCAAGTATTTGCTTGCTAGATAGAGCTAAAATGTTAAAGGCAAATAATTTGATTCATGTTATCCCAAGTCCATGAAATAGCTATTTAAATGCTATATGAGTTGTAACGTACTTGTATATTGGACAGATATATTGAATAAGTCTATTGAGTGGGATTTCATTAAAACAACTTGCAATCCATCTCCTCAATGCCTATGAAGTTATTCAGTGAAAGAAGCTTTGTCCCTGCACTAGATAACAATTCAGCAGGTTTCCTGACTTTTCTATTAATTTTAAGGTAGTAGCTATTGCCACAGTTACCTTAAGTAACAAAATACAATCTCATTTCAAAAATTAAGCACTGGTTCAGGACATTAATCAATCCTTCACTCCCCATTCAATCTTACTTATGAGTGTAAGGTATTACTAAGAGCAGGTATGATTTCATGTATTTTGCTTTAAAAAGCAATCTGAAAAACAACAGTAATCAAAACAGCATGATGTAGTAAAAGAAGAGAAACATACATTGGAATTGACTAGAACAAGGAGTCCAAAACTAGACCCAAACAAAGACATTCAACTGATTCTTGAAGTGGGGTGGAAACCCATTGGGGAAAAAAAAATAGTCTTCTCAACAAATGGCACTGGAACACCTGAATGTCCATAAGCAAAAAAGAAAGAGAAAGAAAGTCAACTGAGACGCAGAACTTACACCTTTTACAAAAATTAACTCCTCAAGAACAGATCTAAATGTAAAAGGCAAAACACTTAATTTCTAGAAGAAAATATAGTATAAAACCTAGGTGATATTGGGTTTAAACATGAATTTTTAAATACAACACAAAAAGCAAAATTCATGAAGGAAAAAAATACTGATGGCAAGTAGAATTTACTAAGATTAGAAAACTTCTGCTCTGTGAGAAACATTGCTAAGAGAATGAAAAAACAAGCCACAGACTAGGCAAAAGTCTTTGTAAACACTTAATGTAATAAAAAAACTTATATCGAAGAAAACCCTCTTAAAAGTCACCAATAAGAGAACAAACAACTGAAATAAAAAATGGACAAACTATCTGAACAGATATCTTATCAATGAAGACATATGGATAACAAAGAAACATATGAAAAGATGCTCAGCATAATTTACCATTAGGAAATCAAAAACCTTTAAAAAAAAAAAGAGAGATTTCACCATACACCTATTAAAATGGCTAAAATTCTAAACACTAACACTAATTTCTGGCAAGAACGAAGAAAAAATAACTTTCATTCATTGATAATTGGAATGCAAACTTATGTAGGCACATTAGAAAGACAGTTTCATAGTTTCTTACAAAGTTAAATATAGGTTTTCATACACTCTTGGATATTTACTCAACTGACATGAAAATTTAGGTTTGCACAAAACTCTGCACACAAATGTTTATAGCAATTTTATTTGTAATTGTCAAAACCTGGAAGTAACCAAGATGTCCTCCAACAGATGAACATATAAACATATTTTGGAACATTTGTATAATGAAATACTATTCAATGATAAAAAGAATCGAGCTATCAAGACACAAAAGACATGGATAAATCATAAATGAATATTGCTAAGTGAAAGAAACCAGTCTGAGAAAGCTATTTACTACATGATTACAATCACATTTTTTCCTCTCATATAATTTTGGTAAACAGCATCTTTTTTATTTCAATGCCTCAGCTGAAACTTCAGCTTCAATGCCTTGTTATAAATATGTACAAACACATATTCAGGGACCAAGAAATATTTATGTATAGAAGCACATATTCGGGGACCAAGAAATAGTCAATCATAAAACTTCCAAATATAAACCTACTAACTTTATATGTCACTTCACTAAATTATAAACTCCTCAAATGCTATAATCATAGCTTCTACTTCTTTGTAAAGTATACACACACATACTCATACACACACTCACACACACACATATAAGAAACATAATTTTTAATCCCCAAATTGACTCAGTAAATTCTGGTTGCTGATTTACTGATGGTGTATATCTGTGTATACCTAATTCTATAAAGGTAGTCAAGCATGACTCTGAGGTTAGGACATAATTTGGAACATAACTTGGAACCAGACTTGGACTTGTATGTTTCCATTTAAATCACTAGTTGACCACTTGAAAAACTGGCACTGGTTCTTACCACTATCACTGTACACAGAAGGATCCAGATCAGACAGTCAATCCTGAAGAGCAAGGCTGCATTCAGATCAAACTGAACATCTAAATCACTATCACAATACATTACCCAGAGAAAATATTGTGTACCTTGTAATTTATTTGAATCTGTAAAATTAACAACACTTTCCATTGAGTAATTTTAAAATTCAAGTAAATGCATCATTCTTACCCACAAGCCAGCAAACCAGCTCAGGTCACTGTGAGGTGTGTAACAGCAGGAGTATGTACATGGGTCCTTTGGGTCAAGGGGAATTCTGACGGGCTCTGAACTGTTCCTCACTGAACAGGGGTAAAGTTTCCATTTTATAACCTCTTCTCGCACAAGGTGTCCCGCACTCCTCACCCTCTGTTCAGGGGCCTGTGTGGATCTAGGAGCCTGGGACAATGGTCATACAAGGGATGAAGACCAACCACTCACCAGTCTTTCAATGGTGGTGTGCTGAAGACAAGCCACTCACTCCTTCCCAAATCCTCACCAAGCCTGGGTGCCTTCCCCTCCCACTTCAAATACTCCTGTCTGTTGTCCCTTCTCCTCCTCTTCTCTTTCCATGAGCTCCAGGCTTACTTCATCTTTGGGGATGGAAAAACTGATGAGCATAAGCATATATTAGAGTTTTCTCTTCCTGGGTTAGGCCAGCAGCTCCTTTACTGTCTTTGTCTCTGCTTCCATGTGGGCTGGGAAGGCAGAAATAGTCCTTGGGCACCGGTGAGAGAGCAAGATATACTGGGAGGGAGAAAAATATGGTAAAGAATCTGCCTGCAATGTAGGAGACCCGGGTTCAATCCCTGGGTTGGGAAGATCCTCTGGAGAAGGGAATTGGCAATCCACTCCAGTATTCTTGCCTGGAGAATCTCATGGACAGAGGAGCCTGGCAGGTTATAGTTTGTGGGGTCACAAAGAGTCAGACATGACTGAGCAACTAACACTATTCCTACTATGTCAGGAAACACAGATTTGACCCGATATGGCCCTGCCATAATTGCTTTCCAGTCAACATCCTTTCTTCTTCACAAAACTGCTCTCCTTATTCACCTCCCATGTTGTATGTTCTCAAAGCAAAATGGTTTCAAAACAAGGAGTGATGCAGTTTGAAAATGGTTAACCAAGATAGAGAGCAGAGCCTAATAGGCAGAGCAAATGTCATGACCAAATGAGAATTTAATAAGTAAGGCTAAGTTAAGTCATACAGGTAATGAGAAGGGAATCTTAGGCAATGGTTATAACTGATGGCCAACGAACAGACGACGAAAATAGCCATAGACCAAGAGAAGCCATGCCTACTGTCCAGGCAAAAGTGGTGGCCCACACTAGGTAGGAGCATTTTCATTGACTTAGTGATGGAGATGAGGAGTAGAGAGTGGTTACTAACGCTCTGTGGGGACCCATTACTTCTAAGAGAATGAACTGGAGCTCCTAGTCGCTGAGTATTTGAACAGAATCAGTTAATACAGATGTAGATTCTATAAAAACTCCAAAGATGTTCTATTACATAAGCCTGCTCAGAGAAATGTTTATGACAATGGAGAAAAGATAGTCTGTTTAATAAGTGGTGCTAGGAAAACTGGACAGCTACCTGTAAAAAAAACAATGAGCCTAAAACATTTCCTTTTATCATATATAAAATAAGCTAAAAATAGATTAAAACCTACAGGTAAGATCTGAAACAATAAAATGTCTAGAAGAGAACAGATGGAGAACACTCTTTGACATAAATCACAGGAATATTTTTCATATCTGTCGCCTAAGGCAAAAAAAAAAAAGAAAAAATAAACAAACGGGACCTAATTAAACTTTAAAGCTTTTGCATAGTAAAGGAAACCATTGACAAAATGGAAAGATATCCTGCTGAATAGAAGACAATATTTGTAAATGATATGACCAACAATGAGTTAATGTCCAAAATCCATAAACATCTCACACAACTCAGTATCAAAAAACAAAAACAGCTCAATTAAAAAATGGGCAGAAGACTGAATAAACATTTTTCTAAAGAAGACATACAGATGGCCAACAGTCACATGAAAAGATGCTCAGCATCTCTAATCATTAGAGAAATGCAAATCAACATGATTTTTAGAATCTTTGGTAGATTTTGAGTCTACTTTAAGTGGGCTAGCAAGGAAAGTTTAGGCCAATAATCCTTAATGTTAATTATCAACACTCACCTCACACTGCATGGAAATCTATTAAAACTTAACACCAAGTGGCTTTTTTTTATTTGCTTTTTGTTAAGATGTTGGTGTTAGGAAATACTTGTGTTTTATACCAGAAAATTTTTATGAATTCATTCCTATAAAAGCATTTCTAATTTATGCTATAAATACTTCTTTTATAAATGTCTATGTCCCTTTTGGGAAAAATCATTTTCAAAAGGTGTGCTTATAATGAGTATACTGTTCTGACTCAACTGTTGTATGAGCATGACACCCACAACGTGATGTAGTTTTACTTTTCTCTGAATACTGCCTTCACAAGCTTACTCAAATCTGACTTTTGCATTCCTTAGTGACATCCTAGGCACATTTCAAAACTTTTCTGGTTATTTTCTATTATTAAAACTTAGCCCAATTGAAACTCAGACTTGATGTGCCTATCACATCTTATCCTCCCATTAGCACAGTTTTGACCCAGACCCTTGTGGAGTCCAGAGAGGATGGGAACTCAGGAAGCTGCAAGCTGCCTTCGTTTTACCTCCATTTGAGGTTTAGTCCCTCCACTAGGTTCGCAGGAAAGGAGAGAGGTGATTCCTATTTAACCATTCCCTGTGGTTCCTCTTCCCATTGGTTGCTTTGTTTTTCAAGATAATATTAACTAGCTATAGATACACCCCCATGTTGCTGTGATTTAGTTGCTAAGTCATGTCTGACTGTTTAGGACCTCACGGACTGAGCACACCAGGCCACTGCTTTTCAAACACTTGCTTTCAAAGGGCCCTGTGGGAGGTCTTGGGTTTCCCTGATAGAATCTGCCTGCAATGCAGGAGACCCTAGTTCGATTCCTGAGTTGGGAAGATCCCCTTTAGAAGGGAAAGGCTACCCACTCCAGTATTCTGGCCTGGAGAATTCCATGGACTGTATCGTTCATGGGGTCACAAAGAGTTGGACACGAATGAGTGACTTTCACTTCACTGTGGGAGCTCTTGCTGCGGCTCCTTGGTCCCTGCCCAGCACATTTCCTAACTCAGGAGATCTAACTCTGGTTCTACCTCCGTCACTCTCCCAGCTTCCACTTTCAGAGGAATAAGCCATAGCGCTATGGCAGCCCATCACCCAGGCCCCCCTCAGTGAGAAGCTCTTGTAAGTGATGCAAGCCCAGATGCCTTCCACTGCATCCATCAGACTCGCAAGAGATAAGAGTATCCTCACACTGGCCACAACTCTCTCAGTCCCACCATCTCCCAGCCCTCCTTCCCCTGCTCATATGAGATGAGATGGGATCTGTCAAGGCAGATAAGCAGGTCATCCAACTGGAGGTCAAGCTGCCCATCTCCTCTTCCCCAATCGCTACAGGTAATGTTTGGGGAGCCTCCCCATCACTGGGGTTGGCGAAGGGCAGTGGCATATAACTCACTCCTCTCTCAGGATATGAGGAAGAATTAACTTCTTAACACAAATACCACACATCAGAGGCATTTTTCCTAACTTTCTCCTCTCTCTCCCCATTTTCATGCATAGACTTAGAGTGGAGGGGGACTGGGGAAGGTGTGGCTGGTAGTGTGACAGATTAGTCTCTCATGCATGTCTGACTCTTTGCGACCTCATGGACTGAGGCCCACCAGGCTCTTCCATCCATGGAATTCTCTAGGCCAGAATACTGGAACAGGTTGCCATTCCCTTCTGCAGGGGATCTTCTCAACCCAGGGATCAAACCCAGGTCTCCTGCATTGCAGGTGGATTCTTTACCATCTGAACCACCGAGGAAGTGCCTGGTCGTAGAAGAGATTATTCATTAAGTCCTAAAAAACCTGGAGCAGGTGCTTTCAGGGTCCTCTATGAATTAGTAGTTGTCTCCACAATGGGGATTCCCTGATGGCTCAGAGGGTAAAGAATCTGCCTGCAATGCAGGAGACCCACGTTTGATCCTAGGTCGGGAAGATCCACTGGAGAAGGGAATGGCTACCTACTCCAGTATTCTTGCCTAGAGAATTCCATGGACAGAGAAGCCGGGTGAGCTACAGTCCTTAGAATCACAGAGTCAGATATGACTAAGCGATTAACACTCCATTATAGTAGGCAGTTCTTGTCTGATGTTTTCAGCTGTAGGCTCTAGTGCCCATTCCGGGGTATTAGGAGAAATAGCCCTTCATATAGTTTAGCAGCCTTCCACAGAAAAATTTACAAGCTTTAAGGAAAATAGAGACAATATTTTCATCACAGAATTGAAAGCACAAACCTGTCAGGAATGAGTGAGACTGTGTCGGTGTGTGTGTGTGTGTGCATGTAGGCACAGAAATCCCCTCCTATTCAAAACATTCATCTTGAGCTAATCAAGAAAAGAACAATTTACAAAGCTGAGGAAACCAGTCAGCTTCTTGGGGACAGAGAACAGACATTCAAGTCTTCAGGAGCCTCCCATGCCTTCTCTGATATCTGTAGAGGATTGTGCCTGAAATTGCTGAGCCCATAAAGGACTCAACTTCCCCTCATCCTCATGCCCTCACTTAACCCCAAAAGTCAGTCAATAAGTCACTACTTGGAGAAGAAGTCTGAAAAATATGGAGTGCAGATAATTAGGAAAAACCTAGTAGGTAAAGAGAGTTATAGTCAATAGAGTACAAATTATTCCCTCTGTGATTGTCCGAGAACCCTAAGGAGATGGGAATTTCGTTTCATAACATGATACTGAGACTAGAGGGCTGGTGTATCCGGAGGACTCTGTCTCCCTTCACAGCTCTGCATCCTCAGTAGTCACTCAATGAACTCATGACCTTACATTCCTACTGTTCGCCATAAGAAGGGAGCTGATTCCTACTGCTCAGCTGCCAGGACTGACAATACACACTCCAGTAATAATGCCTTAGCAGGTACAAAACATCCTAACACAGCATGTGGCCATAAGAGCTACTGGAATTAATATTTTTGAACCAAACTGATTTCAAAAGCTATATGTCTAGCTGAGGACTTAGAAATATAAAAAACAAAATGCAAAGTTATATACCAATGGTTACAAAGGGACAAAGTGCCAAGAGCAAACTTATGGTGGAGAGGCAGCTAGCCTTGAATTGGAACAGTGATTTGTGGTCTGGAGACTGCCTCCAAAGGATTAGGCATCTGGAAGAAGTTCAAGACCAGGAGAGGCTAACAGTCTTCTATCAGCTTTTGGTCAGAGGTAGTGTTCTTTTAGTGCTAGGAGCAGGAGACATACCAAAGCTTCTTCTCGAAGAAAAAAAACTAGAAAAGACATGAACCAATATCTTCTCACTGACACCAGTGAGATGGCAGATTGATCCCACCAAGGTCTAAAGTTCACTTGGTTTGATCTAGCACCTAACCTGGACAGTGCCAATATATCATACCTACATTACCACAGCGTAACCATCCCAAATCAGATCACTTTTATTATTCCCATTTTTACAAAGATTTTTTGATGTGCACCATTTTTAAAGTATTTGTTGACTTTGTTACAATATTGCTTCTGGGGGTTTTGTTTTGTTTTGTTTTATTGGCCACAAGGCATGTGGTATCTTAGCTGCCCAACCATGGATCAAACTCACACACCATGCAATGAAATCTTAACCTCTGGATGGCCAGGGAAGTCCTCTCCTTATTCCCATTTTATAGATAAGGAAACTGAGGCACGGAGAAATTTATGTGACTTGTCCACGTTTATATAGTTTATGAGTAGAGCCAGGTTCAGATATGATGCAACAGATTTAGTGCCTGTGCACTTAACCACCTGGCGTTGCTTCCTCTGATGAACAAGAAAGGCCTTCACACCCCAGCATCACCTAAAGATGCTTCTCCTCTCGGTGCCATAACCTACTCCATTATCAGCAAAGGGCAGGGGGAAGAGTCAGAGGAATGAGCAGTGAAGTTGGGGAAATGGCCTCCCTCTCGTCCTGAAGCCAAGGAGAAAGCATTTAGGTTGACTTGCAAGGTTTTCAGGAAGAAAAGAATACATTCCTTCCCTGTCTGCAGTCCCTGGGAAATCTATGCTCTTAACCCAGTTGTCAGAGGGAGCGATTTTGGTGAGTGACTGCTAGGGTCAAAGCCCCACCTAGTGGCTTAAACTGAAAATACGCCCGGATGTCGTCCCTGGAGAATCAGAGGCAGAGAAGAAAGCAAAGATCCGTTTAAGGCAGGAAAAGGGACTGAAAGCAAAAACTACCCATCCTCAAAGCCTTTCTGTACCCTCTGTAGCTTGTAGCCACACATCATCAAAAGATGTCTTTTTGTGGGTTTTGTGTTTTTTTTTTTAATGTCAACCCGCTCAAGGATTTACCGGAGCGTATCAGGAACAAAACAAGGGCCAGAATCCCAGAGACATAACCTCAGCCCTCACTCACTTACTCTACAACAGACTGAAAACGTTTGCCTCCTAAAATCTCTCTCCAGGATTAGGAACCATCTTAGGTAACCGTGAAAGTGAAAGTGTTAGTCAGCTGGGTCTGACTCTATGCGACCCCCTGGGCTCTAGCCCACCAGGCTCCTCTATCCATGCTCAGGTTCAATCCCTGGGTCAGGAAGATCCTCTGGAGAAAGGAATGGCAACTCATTCCAGTATCCCTGCCTGGAGAATTCCACGGACAGAGGAGCCTGGCGGGCTACAGCCCATAGGGTCTCCAAGAGTCAGACACGACTGAACTGCTAGCACTTAGATATCTGTCTGTAGGTCTTAGTCAACATATGGGGAAAATTCAAGAGAGAAGGTACTGAAGGAACAGGGAAGGAAAGAAAATAGGGAAGAAGTGATTCTTCTCAAAATGTTTCCCCCAAACTTGTGCAGAAACCTCAGAATAAGAGAGGGAAGAGCTGCAGAATACACTAATGTAGCCTGTACCCCATCTTTCTTGCAGGTTCAGGAACTGTCAGTGGATCTCTATCGCTTGTCCCTTGTTAATGGACATGCTAAGGACAAGCCAAAGGGGACCAGACCAAGCAAGAGCAAGGCAGTTCACCTGAGACAAGTGTCAGCCACCTCCACGGGAGAGAGGTTGATGGGTCAGGTAATACCCGCGGCAGAACTTAGCTAGCTGGGGTATCTAACAGTGGAGAGTCAGAGGAAGTAGGGACAGCTAAGAGGGTAAGGTAATAATAGCTTCTAGAATTCTGAGCAACGGTCATGCTCTAGTGTCAGTCAAGTCAGGGTGGTTGTTAAGAAGGGTCTGTAGGAGGGCTCAGCCCAGAAAACCAGGCAACAGGCTGGGCTCCCCCATCCACTTCTAGAAACCTGGAGAGACGGAGAAACTCCAGTTACAAACTTGTCATCTGGTTTTCAAGAATCACTAGCCACTGTGATCACTGACCTTTAATACAGCCTGGAAGGAGTTCAGGGTGGAGATCAGCAACCAGGCACTCTTTGCCTTGGGGAAAAACTGGCAGAACAGGCCTTCAGATAGTTATGTATTTTCAGGAGAAAATATTATGAACCCAATTTCCTACCTAGAAAAGCATTAAAATAGTTAACAGGGACATCTACTCTTGGTGACAACCAGCAACACTCTACCAAGATTCAAGATGTTTGCTTGATTTCACATACCCTTTCACAAAATCATACATATACTGACTCCCACACCACCTGTTCAGAGCAGGTCCTCAGAGCTATATGAAAGACTATCTCCTGGGCTATAGTACTCAGTAAGTTCTGGAGTAAAACTTAACTCTAAACTCTCATTGTGCGTTTTTCTATTTTTGCTTTTTGTTTTCTTTTTCATTTGACACAAGCATTCAAAGAATCAGAATAGGTCTGGACAGACAAAAGTTGATTCAGGCAGCAGCCAAATGTAGTATCAACCGACATCAGGTCATGTTTTCAATCTACACAGACTTGGTCCCAAGTCAGTTCAGGTTAGCGTCATGCCAGGTAGACCCTTGAACCTGTTGGAACCAGGATGCTGGTACATTTTCTAAGAATGAGCCTTAGGTGTTCCTTTCTGTCCCTAGGCTTTGTTATACGTAATCTACAGGCACTCCAACCCCTGTAAGACCCCAGTATCCTGACTAAGGCAGAAGATGGTACCTCTCTTACTTGAGCCTCAAGAATTCTTGCCCTTCAGGCAGGTCTGAACTGGCAATGCATCCCACCCCATCACTTCCTATGAGTCTCTATGATCAAGTACCTGAAGTTTCAGGCTCCCCCGACTCTTTCTCTCCTGTCTGTTTTTGCTCACCTGTATTTGTACTTTTCAATGTTGCTTCTATCCTTGAAGTGTAACTTCTTCCACCTCTTGTTCACATGGTCATCATGACATGAGACTCACTTCAAGTCAGGTCACTCCCAGACTGCCAGACTGCTCTCCTCCCCTACTGCAAAGGCTCAGTCAGTCTGGAAGGGTCACATGAGGTCCCTATGTATTTGTCAGACAGAGTTGATGATAACCCCCTGAAATCAATGAATGAATGAGCATTCCTCTGTAGAAGTTAATGGCATCAATTACCTATGTTCCCTGCGGGGGGGGGGGGGAAATGTTAGTTGTTCAGTCATGTCCAACTCTTTGTGATCCCATGGACTGCAGACTCAGTTCACGGAACTCTCCAAGCAAGAATACTGGAGTGATTTGCCATTCCCTTCTCCAGAGGATCTTCCTGGCCCTGGGATGGAACAGAATCTCCTGCCCTGCAGGCAGATTCTTTACTGTCTGAGCCCCTTATATGTACCTGCTTTGAAATGCTAATCTATCGTAACAAAGAGACCTTGAATTACAGTGGCTTGAAAATAAAGTTTCTTTGTCTCTCATGTTATAACTCAGAAAAGTCACAAGCTGTTGGGTGGTCACAGTCCTTCAGGAGATCTTCTGCTTCATTTCCTCACCACGTTTTAGATAATTCTCCTCTGTTCAATACATTCTTGAGCACTTCCTATTTAAAAGGCGCTGGGGATACCTCCCTGGCCGTCCAGTGGGTTGAGACTTCACCTTACAATGCAAGAGGGTGCAGGTTTAATCCCTTAAGATCCCACATGCCTCTCGGCCAAAAATGCAAATCATAAAATAGAAGCAATATAGTAACAAATTAAGTAAAGAATTTTTTTAAAAAGGGTGCCAGGTTACATTCCTCAGGAGATACAGTCTCAGTCTTATTGGAACTCAAGATCTAATGGGAAGATAAAGCAAGTAAATGAGTCGATGTGTTCAGAGAAGAAAATCCAGCACAATAGAGTCTGTAGGGATGATATGAGGGAAGAATGGCTTTAGACCAGAGGCAACAGGAAAGTCTTCATTAACAGAGGAAGCTGTTTATGAGATGGAATTTGAAGAATAAACAAAATTTCCCTAGAAAAATAAGATAATAAAATGTTACCAGCAGAAGAAAAGCATTATGAGCCAAAGTTGAAGATAATAACATGCAGGAAATCTAGGCAGCAAGGAGCATAAGAGTACATAGGGTATTCACTGAACAAGATTCTAGGAGGAGATCAGAGCCTCATCGCAGAGGACCAGAAGAGGAACCAATCCTTCCCTTGTAGGTCGTGGATAATTTCTGATATTTCAAGTTGGACAATGAATGGTCAGAACTCTGAAGCTGATCCTGATAGTTGGACTGAGGGGGAAAGCTGGAAATAGATAAATTAATAGAAAATCACTGCCATAGTCAAGGAGAAGAAAGCACAGGCTGGAATCAAGTTCCAGATACTGAGAGAAACTCAGAAAGAAAATCACAATGGTGGCAGGACTGAGAGGATTTGACAACTGGTTGAATGTTGGAAGTGGAAAGGAGAAATAACACATAACTCAGAGTTGTCAAGCTTTAGCTCCTCAAACAATGGTGATGCTTCTGAGATATGGAAGTCAAACATAAAAGAGACTGGATGCAGATGGTGGGGTAAAGAGTTTAGCTTCAAATATTAAGCTTTAACTGTTAGAAAATCCAGAGAGAGATTTCTAAAAAGAGCTCAAAATGTAAGTCTGAAACTGAGGCAACAGTTATTTCTAGTAAATGATACGGACTTAAAGCAGTCCATAGAGAAAGAAACCTGGAGGGTAAGAGAACACAGATTATCCAACCTTGGCTGAAACAAGGGCAGAGGCAGGACTTTGGAAAACCCACACAGCTAATGGTATAAAGAAGAAACTTCAGGGGGAAAAAAAGAAAACTTACCTGAAAAGCAAGTGCTCAGTGTCCTGGGAGAAAAAGGAAAAGATTCTCAACAAAGGGCAAATATGTCAAAGACAAAGAGAACTCCAAGATGATCCAAATGGAGGAAAGTCATTCAACCTGATAATTATCATTTAAGTATAACTTTCAGGATAGTACCTGGATAAACTGAGAAGACTAAAAAACAAATGTGTTATACAGTGAGTTAGGAAAGTTAGGAAAAGAACACAGGATGCTGGGAAAGGAAAAACATAATAAACCAAAGGAAAGTAGATGTCAAGAATTAATAAAATATTGGAGGAGGGGAATAAATCAGGAGCTTGGAATGAACATACGTGCACTACTGTTATGTAAGATAGATAATCAACTACTCTATATGCATAGCACAGAGAACTCTACTCAGTATTCTGGGATAACCTATATGAGAAAGGAATCTGGGAAAGAATGAACACTGTACATGTACATGGGTAACTGAATCACTTTGCTGTTGACCTGAAACTCACACAACATTTTAAATCAATTAAAATGAAAAAAGAATTGATAAAGAAGAAATTAATGAGCTAGGAAGCAGAACTAGTAAATGAATACAAAAAGTGTGCCTTAAAAATGAATAAACTAGCAGCTAGCTTAGTTAAGAAAAAGGTAAAGCACCAGCATACATAAAAAAAATAACTTTTTATGAGAAACCATCACACATAAATAAGAAATTAAAATAATAGTAACAGTCTACTCCACTCAACTCTACACAAATAAACTTGAAAATCCAGACTAAAAGTATAATTTTCTATGAATATATAATTTAATAAAATACCCCCAGATAATATGTTTGTATATTTGAAAAAAGCAATACAACTAACTGTAAAACCACTAGAAGCGATAAGAGATTTGGTAACATAGAGAGGTGCTGAATGAATATGTAGAAATCAACAGCCTTCACATATGCAGATGATAATGCTCCAGAGTATAATACAAGAAAGGAGTCCATTTTCAGTATCAAGAAAGTAGATAAAGTATCTGGAATAAA
The DNA here is from genome assembly GCA_007570785.1 of Antilocapra americana. NCBI lineage: Eukaryota > Metazoa > Chordata > Mammalia > Artiodactyla > Antilocapridae > Antilocapra > Antilocapra americana. The sequence continues at coordinate 29,489,514 of ML663009.1, read as the reverse complement.
CTTCATGAGAACTGTTTAAACATAAACAAAAATTAAACAATAAAGAAAGATATCAAATAAAGTATTTTTATTAAACAAATGAAAAAAAACGTTAATTTGTAAATGTAACTAATATGAACCCAGTTGGTAAATATACCAGAAGAGATTTTTTCTTTTCTCTCTCTCTCTTTCTTTTTTTCTTTTTTTGACTTAGAGAGGCTAATTATAAAGTTCACATGGAGAAAAACAAAATTAGAAAAGTTAAGGAAGCTCTGTGAAAAGAGGAGCAAATACCCCTATTAGACATTAAAATGTTAGTCTCAATAATTTAAAAGGTGCTGTTTTGGTACATGGACTAATGGAACAGCATAGGAAGTCAAGAAATACATTAAAATACATACAGGAAGTTAGATTATAATAAGAGGCATCCCAAATCAGCATAGGAAAAACAAATTTTTCAAATAATAGTTTTTCCATCTGAATTCCAAATGGATCCAAGATTTAAGTGATTAAAAATAATTAATTAAAATACTAAAGGAAAATATGGAAGAATTCTTTTATAGACCTGTTATTTAAAAAGGCCTTTTTCATTTGAAAACTAGAAGACTTAGAGAAGATTGATATATCCTGCTAAATAAAAATTAAAATCCTGTAGGGAAAAAAAACTACAAAAATTAAAGCCATAACAAAGTCAAAGACAACAACTTGGGGAAAATCATTTGTAATTCGTATCACAGAAAAAAACTGATCTCAACTTATAAAATACTCCTAGATTTTGATAAAATGAAAACAATCAACATAAAAGTACACCCAGTCACAGAAAAGGAAATAAATGTATAAAAAGAAGCTCAATTTTATTCATAATCAGGAAAATGTACATTAAAACTATGCTGAGATAGTATTTATCACTTTTGATTAACAAAACTCTATAAGTTTGACAGCACAATGTATATTTTCTATTGCTACTGTGACAAATTACACAAACTTGACTTGAGCAACACAAGTTAATATCTTATAGTTTTATAGGTTAGAGTCCAGCATGGGTCTCATTGGGCTAAAATGAAGATGTCAGCAGGCTGCTTTTCTTTCTGGAGGCTCCAGGAGAGAATCCATGTTCTTGCTCTTCCATAGCTGCCAACATTCCTTGGCTGGTGGTCTCAAGTCAGGATCTGCAAAGCCAGCAACATTGCATCTCTTTGTGCCTTTCTTCTCTGATGAACTCTTCTGCCTCCCTCTTGTACTTTTAAGGTCCTTTGTGATTACTTTAGACCCACCTAGATAATCCAGAAAAATCTCCCTATCTTGAGATCTGCTAATTAACAATCTTAACATAGTCATGGCTTCCAGGGATTATTTCTCTACTACACACACTACCAATGAAGATGTGGGAAACAAGCACTCCCATCATCACTGGCAGAAGGAAAATAGGTACAAGAACTATGTAATTTGACAATGTGTCTCGAGATTTAAAATGCATATAACCTTCTAATATATACACACATCAAATCACTATAGTGTATACCTTAGTTATAAAATATAATATGCAAATTATATTTTAATAAAACTGTTAAAAATTTAACAGAAATAAAAACTTAAATAAATAAATGCACATTACCTGTGACCCAGCCATTCCACTTTGAGAATCTACTCTATAGATATACTTGCATGCAGATGAAATTATGGATGTCCAAGATTATCTATCATAACAATATTTCTAATAGAAAATTGGAAACAAATCAAATGTTTATTATAGGAAACTGATTGAATGAATGGTGGCACATTCATACAGAAGAGTATTATGTAGAAATTTAAAACAATAATCTCCAAGACAATTAAGAAGCAAAAATTAGAAGTTGGGAAATAGTGTCTTTAGTGTGCTAACTTTTTGTGGAAGCTGGGAGCCAGATAAGAGTTTATATTTTACTTACTAGTAAATGTATAAAGAACTCTGGGGAAAAAAAGCAAGACAAGAAACTAACCATGGTGATTATCTGTAGGATAGAAAAAATGGGTAAATAAGAAACTTTTCACTATATTCCAAAACACACACATGCATGCACACATATACATACATTTTTAAGATTCAGAATAAATGCTTCTTTCTCTAAGGGGCCTTCTTGGTTCCTGAGCACCCTGTCTGGGACACCAATAGGCATTTTGTGCCATTATTAGAGCACTATGCTCTTCTTTGAATCGCCTTAATTTGAATAGAATTATTTTTTTCTTCTAAGAAGAAAGTGGAGGAGGAGAAGAAGAAAACTAGAGGAAGAAGAGAGCAAATGTGGGGACAAATAAGGCAGAACTTGCCACTTTCTGAATCTTTAGGAGGAGAAGATTTTTGATATTTAACACAGTCATGAATTTTAAAATGGCACAGAAACACTACACTATGCTATAAACACTTTGAGGGCAGACATAATAATCTCCAAATAGCTCATCACACTGCATGCTACTCACTCATTTCTTTCCTATCTTCCCCACTAAACCATGAGCCCCTTAAGGGGATGGATTTTATGGTTTCTTCACACACAGCAAGTGATCCATTTAAGGACTGAAGAGACTGTATTTGTGCTCCTTACTAGGGGAAAAAGTTAGCAGCTTGGGAAAATGAACACTCAAGACACACAAATCTCATAGAGTTCTTTATTTTATGGATTCTTATTTTTTTATTAGTTTTGCCATACAATGACATGATATCACCATGGGTTTACATATGTTCCCCCTCCAGAACCCCCCTCCCTCCTCCCTCCCCCCCGGGAAATCTCGTTGCCCCAGCCCCAAGCATCAATCCTGGGCTGGCGATTGATTAGACATATGATAATTAACATGTTTCAATGCCATTCTCCCATATCATCACACCCTTTCCCTCATCCACAGAGTCCACGAGTCTATTGTATACACCTGCGTTCCTTTTGCTGTCTCGCATGCTGGGTTCTTGTTACCGTCTTTCTAAATTCCATGTATATGCGTTAATATACTGTATTGTTGCTTTTGCTTCTGGCTTACTTCACTCTGGATAATGGGCTCCAGTTTCGTCCATCTGAGTAGAACTGATTCAAATGAATTTTTTTTAATGCTGAGTAATATTCCATTGTGTATATGTACCACAGCTTTCTTATCCATTCGTCAGTTGATGGGCATCTAGGTTGCTTCCATGTCCTGGCTATTGTAAACAATGCAGCGATGAACACTGGGGTACACGTGTCTCTTTCAATTCTGGTTTCCTCGGTGTATATGCCCAGCAGTGGGATTGCTGGGTCATATGGCAGGTCTATTTGCAGTTTTTTAAGGACCCTCCACACTGTTTTCCATAGTGGCTGTACTAGTTTGCAATCCCACCAACAGTGTAAGAGAGTTCCCATTTCTCCACATCCTCTCCAGCATTTATTACTTGTAGATTTTTGGATTACAGCCATTCTGACTGGTGTAAAGTGATATCTCATTGTGGTTTTGATTTGCATTTCTCTGATAATGAGTGATGCTGAGCATCTTTTCCTGTGTTTGTTAGCCATTTTTATGTCTTCTTTGGAGAAATGTCTGTTAAGTTCTTTGGCCCACTTTTTGATTGGGTCGTTTATTTTCCTAGAATGGAGCTGCAGGAGTTGCTTGTATATTTTTGAGATTAATTGTTTGTCCGTTGCTTCACTGGCTATTATTTTCTCCCATTCTGAAGGCTGTCTTTTCACCTTGCTTATAGTTTCCTTTGTTGTGCAGAAGCTTTTAATTTTAATTAGGTCCCATTTGTTTATTCGTGCTTTTATTTCCAATATTCTGGGAGGTGGGTCATGTAGGATCCCACTTTGGTTTATGTCAGAGAGTGTTTTGCCTATGTTATCTTCTAGGAGTTTTATAGTTTCTGGTCTTATGCTTAGATCTTTGATCCATTTTGAGTTTATCTTTGTGTATGGTGTTAGAAAGTGTTCTAGTTTCATTCTTTTACACGTGGCTCTCCAGTTTTCCCAGCACCACTTATGGATTCTAAGACATTTACATTTTCTGGTTTCATCTCTGAAATTGAGTGGCACCTCTCAGTCCCCGATGTTTGGGCAGCAGCTATGACTTTGCATCCCTTCCTGTGTCACTGTAACTGAGTCACTTGGCAAGCCTGTTTAGCCTGCCACCCCAATGCAGCTAAATGCAACGTGACCACAGAATCTGATCCTCCAAACTGAAACTCTCTTGAGAGTGAAAGGGGGACGCTAACCGGACAGGACGCTATGACAAGAGTAATTGAGGAATGTCCCAGGCAGACATGGGCAGACAGTCACCAAGTGATACACTTAGTTAGTACCATGTATATTGGATATAAATGACATTCAGAATGTCTTCAAATAGACTGGCTGTGATAAGCCTGAAAGTTTAAAATACCATGTTCACACAAAGCACAGAAACATCAGTACAATGTAAATTTGATATTAGTAAAACAAACATTCATTTTTGGAGAAATGGCCACAATTCCAGGTTTTTCCTACAAAGCAAAAACCCAGTGTCCATGACACCCAAGTAAAGCATATATTGTAGAAGCACATATTAAAGCACATACTAAAGACCATAGAGGTGTGTTACTTTTTTTTTTTTTTTGGTCGAAAATATGCAAAAGTATCTGACTTGAAGCTGTTGATTGGGGGACACACCCAAGTCCCCGCAGCTCCTCCCAGCTGTGTCCTCCAGACAAACTTCAGGCACAGCTCTGATCAGAAAGTAAGAATCCCCTCATGGGCTTACAGGCCCTTGCACCTAATACACATGAAATAAAATCTCTACTTAAATAAAATCTACTGAGTCTCCATCTTGAATTGAGTCTCCATCAAGATCGCCACTTCCACTGTCACATTCAGGAACCTCAGTACACAGCAACCTTTTGATGGTAAAATCCTGATTGAAAAGAGGGCTTATTTCCATCCTTTCAGCATTGCTTCTTCTCCCTCAGATGCCATGGCTGAAGGACTCAGAGGTGTCCTCTTTCATCAAAGAAAAAGGTTTGAGGGGCAGGGTGGGGCAGAGGCATTCATTACCAGACCACCCACTCAGCATTTCCCGAATCCCTAAAAGCCCCTCACTGATGGATTCTGGGAACAACCTCAGGGAGCTGATTTGTTTCTAAAAATGAATGGGAGAAAATAATAGCCAATGAAGCAACGGACAAACAATTAATCTCAAAAATATACAAGCAACTCCTGCAGCTCCATTCTAGGAAAATAAGCGACCCAATCAAAAAGTGGGCCAAAGAACTTAACGGACATTTCTCCAAAGAAGACATAAAAATGGCTAACAAACACATGAAAAGATGCTCAACATCACTCATTATCAGAGAAATGCAAATCAAAACCACAATGAGGTATCACTTTACACAAGTCAGAATGGCTGTAATCCAAAAATCTACAAGTAATAAATGCTGGAGAGGATGTGGAGAAAAGGGAACTCTCTTACACTGTTGGTGGGAATGTAAACTAGTACAGCCACTATGGAAAACAGTGTGGAGGTTCCTTAAAAAGCTGCAAATAGTCCTGCCATATGACCCAGCAATCCCACTGCTGGGCATACACACCGAGGAAACCAGAATTGAAAGAGCCACCTGTACCCCAATGTTCATCGCTGCTTTGTTTACAATAGCCAGGACATGGGAGCAACCTAGATGCCCATCAACTGATGAATGGATAAGAAAGCTGTGGTACATATACACAATGGAATATTACTCAGCATTAAAAAAAAATTCATTTGAAGCAATTCTACTCAGATGGACGAAACTGGAGCCCATTATCCAGAGTGAAGTAAGCCAGAAGCAAAAACAACAATACAGTATATTAACGCATATATATGGAATTTAGAAAGACGGTAACGAGAACCCAGCATGCGAGACAGCAAAAGGAACGCAGATGTATAGAATAGACTCGTGGACTCTGTGAATGAGGGAAAGGGTGTGATGATATGGGAGAATGGCATTGAAATATGTTAATTATCATATGTCTAATCAATCGCCAGCCCAGGTTTGATTCTCAGGGCTGGTGCATCGAGATTTCCCGGGGGGGAGGGAGGAGGAAGGGGGGAGGGAGGGGTTTCTGGAGGGGGAACATATGTAAACCCATGGTGGTATCATGGCATTGTATGACAAAAACAATAAAAGGGAGGGATAAATAAATAAATAAATAAATAAAAATGTAAATCTAAAGGTCCAAGACCTTCTTTAGTCCCTATGCACTGCTCAGCAAATAGCCATCATCTCCCTGCCCTAAAGAGAGCCTCTCAGCAATCTCACTGCTTCCTGGAGGATCCAGTAGGGTTGCAGAACAGTGTCACCTGAGAATGAAATAACTGCACCCCGAAGGCGTTCTTTGGCATTCTCGTTCCTCTTCTTCCATGGCTCCATTCAATCTCCCCTAGAGTATGTCCTGCTGCCAGTGCAGCCTCTAGGGGCCCTGCAGATGCCCTCGTGTCTATAACGCCAGTGTGCCTGCTCTACCAGACAGACAACCTCGGGGGATTTAATCATTTTCCAGGGAGGTGGTTTACTCTGACCCCGCAGGCCTAGGACTGTGTTTTCCTCCCATGAAAACTGAGGAGTGTGGCCACTGATGTCCAGTGTCCCTTCCAACATAAACAGCCTATCATCCACAATTCATTTATCAACTGAACTTCCTTACACCCAATGCCAGAATATTTGCAAAATTGTTGTCTTCAGATTTGAAGGAAAGCTTGTGGCTAGAAACTGGTCACATGTAGAAGGATTGGATGAAAAGTTGCAGGTCTCCACTGAAAACCCTAGGCAGGTCCCTCTAAATGACAACTTACCTGACTTTGAGTGGCCTTGCCAGCACCTTCCCTGCCCTCTCTGTGCCTAAGATCTTTAACAGTTCACTTCAGTTTGGTCAGTCAGTCAGTCATGTCCAACTCTTTGTGACCCCATGGACTGCAGCATGCCAGGCTTCCCTGTCCATCATCAACTCCCAGAGCTTACTCAAACTCATGTCCATTGAGTCAGTGATGCCATCCAACCATTTCACCCTCTGTAGTCCCCTTCTTCTCCTGCCTTCAATCTTACCCAGCATCAAGGTCTTTTCCAATGAGTCAATTCTTCACATCATGTGGCCGAAGTATTGGGAGTTTCAGCTTCAACATCAGTCCTTTCAATGAATATTTGGGACTGATTTCCTTTAGAAATGACTGGTTGATCTCCTTGAAGTCTAAAGAACTCTCAAGAGTCTTCTCCAACACCACAGTTCAAAAGCATCCGTTTTTCAGCACTCAGCTTTCTTTATGATCCATCTCTCATATCCATATATGACTACTGGGAAAAACCATAGCTTTGACTAGATGGACCTTTGTTGGCAAAGTAATGTCTCTGCTTTTTAATATACTGCCTAGGTTGGTCATAGCTTTTCTTCCAAAGAGCAAACATCTCTTATTTCATGACTGAAGTCACCATCTGCAGTGATTTTGGAGCCCAAGAAAATAAAGTCTGTCACTATTTCCATTGTTTCCCCATCTATTTGCCACAAAGTGATGAGACAAGATGTCATGATCTTAGTTTTTTGAATGTTGAGTTTTAAGCCAGATTTTCACTCTCCTATTTCACTTTCATCAAGAGGCTTTTAAGTTCCTCTTCACTTTCTGCAATAAGGGTGGTGTCATCTACATATGTGAGGTTATGATATTTCTCCCTTCAGTCTTGATTCCAGCTTGTGCTTCCTCCAGCCCAGCGTTTCACATGATGTACTCTGCATATAAGCCAAATAAGCAGGATGATAATATACAGCCTTGATATACTTCTTTCTTAATTTGGAACCAGTCTGTTGTTTATGTCTGGTTCTAACTGTTGCTTCTTGACCTGCATACAGGTTTCTCAGGAGGCAGGTAAGATGGTCTGGTATTATCATCCCTTGAAGAATTTTCCACAGCCTTGTCTAACTCAGTGAAACTATGAGCCATGCCATGTAGGGCCACCCAAGATGAACAGGTCATGGTGGAGAGTTCTTACAAAACGTGGTCCACTGGAGAAGGAAATGGCAAAACACTTCAGTATTCTTGCTTTGAAAACTCTATGAACAGTATGAAAAGACAAAAAGATATGACACTGAAAGATGAATTCCCCACTTCTGTAGGTGCCCCAAATGCTACTGGTGAAGAGAAATTACTCCAGAAAGAATGAAGAGGCTGAGCCAAAGCAAAAACAATACCGGTTATGGATGTGACTGGCGATGGAAGTAAAGTCTGATGCTGTAAAGAACAATATTGCATTGGAACCTGGAATGTGAGGTCCATGAATAAAGGTAAACTAGAGGTGGTCAACTAGGAGATGGCAAGACTGAACATGGACATTCTAGGAATCAGTGAACTAAAATGGACTGGAATAGGTAAACTTAATTCAGATGACCATTATATTTACTACTGTGGGCAAGAATCCCTTAGAAGAAATGGAGTACCTCTCATAGTCTACAAAACAGTCCAAAATGTAGTACTCGGGTGCAGTCTCAAAAAATGACAGTCTGATCTCTGTTTGTTTCCAGGGGACACCATTCAATATCACAGTAATCTAAGTCTATTCCCCAACCACTAATGCTGAAGAAACTGAAGTTGAATGGTTCTATGAGGACCTACAAAACCTTCTAGAATTAACACCAAAAAAGATGTCCTTTTCTTCATAGGGGACTGGAATGCAAAAGTATAAAGTCAAGAGATACCTGGAGTAACAGGCAAGTTTGGCCTTGAAGTACAAAATGAAGCAGAGAAAAGGTTAACAGAGTTTTGCCAAGAGAATGCACTGGTCATAGCAAACACCCTTTTCCAACAACACAAGAGATGACTCTGCACATGGACATCACCAGATGGTCAATATCAAAATCAGACTGATTATATTCTTTGCAGCCAAAGATGGAGAAGCTATATACAGTCAGCAAACACAAGACAGGGAGCTGACTGTGGCTCAGATCATGAACTCCTTATTGCCAAGGAGTTCATGCTAATTCAGACTTAAATTGAAGTAGGGAAAACCACTAGGCCATTCAGGTATGACCTAAATCAAATCCCTTATGATTATGCAGTGGAAGTGAGAAATAGATTCAAGGGATTAGATTTGATAGAGAGAGTGCCTAAAGAATTATGGACCAAGGTTCATGACATTATACAGAAAGTGGTGATCAAGACCATCCTCAAGGAAAAGAAGTGCAATAAGGCAAAATAGTTGCCTGAGGAGGCCTTTCAAATAGCTGAGAAAAGAAGCTAAATGCAAAGGAGAAAAGGAAAGATATATCCATCTAATGCGGAGTTCCAAAGAAGAGCAAGGAGAGAAAAGAAAGCCTTCCTCAGTGATCAATGCAAACAAATAGAGGAAAACAATAGAATGGGAAATACTAGAGATATCTTCAAGAAAATTAAAAATACCAAGGGAACATTTCATGCAAAGATGGGCACAATAAAGGACAGAAATTGTATGGACCTAACAGAAGCAGAAGATATTAAGAAGGGGTGGCAAGAATACACAGAAGAACTATACAAAAATGATCTTAATGACCCAGAATAACCATGATGCTGTGATCACTCACCCAGAGCCAGACATCCTGGAATGCAAAGTCAAGTGGACCTCAGGAAGCATCATGATGAACAAAGCTAGTGGAGGTGGTGGAATTCCAGCTGAGCTATTTCAAATCCTAAAAGATGATACTGTTAAAATGTTACACTCAATATGGCAGCAAATTTGGAAAACTCAGCAATGGCCACAGGACTAGAAAATGTCAGTTTTCATTCCAACCCCAAAGAAAGGCAATGCCAAAGAAGGTTCAAACTACCACACAATTGCACTCATCTCACATGCTAGCAAAATTCTCCAAGCGAGTCTCCAACAGTATGTGAATCATGAACTTCCAGATGTACAAACTAGATTTAGAAAAGGCAAAGGAACCAGAAATCAAATTGCCAATATCCATTGGATCATAGAAAAAGCAGGAGAGTTCCAGAAAAACATCTACTTCTGTTTTACTGATGCCAAAGCCTTTGGCTGTGTGGATCACAATGAACATGAGTTTGAGCAAATTCTGGGAGATGGTGAAGGACAAGGAAACCTGACATGCTGTAGTCCATGGAGTGTCAAAGAATCAGACACAACTTTGCAACTAAACAGCAACAAAAAACAGCAACTCTTTTCTCTACTCACTTATGACACCAGATATGTGGGTTTTCACACACCAAGTAATTCTCCGGTTTTTGGCAGACACCAGCTGGGTGTCCTAGAGTTTCATTCAGTTTTGACACTAACTTCCTGGAGTTCGTGCAGACTCTGCAGTTTAAGGGCTCAGTCTCATTAGACTTCCCTCACTTCAGAGACCCATCACAAGTCCCAGGTTGTCACCTGTACATCTGACCGACAGGTAATAAATCGAGAGTTACCAGGACCCCTCCTTGGATTCAATAATTTGCTAGAATGTCTCCTAGAATCCTGGGAAACAGTTTACTTACTATCATTCATGTATTGCAAAGGATTCAGCTCAGGAACACCAAAATGGGAGAGATGCACAAAATAAGGAGAAAGACGTCCCCCCATCTTCTTTGGGGCACCACCCTCCTAACATCTCAATATGTTCACAACCCTTAGGCTCTCTGGATCCTGTAGTTCAGGGTGTTTTATGGAAGCGTCACACGATCAGTCAGCAGCTCCTCTCCCCTCCCTAGAAGATGAGGAGTAATGCTGAAAGTTCCAAGTTTTCACTCGTGGATTGGTCTTTCTGATGACCAGTACCCATTCTGAAGTTATCCAAGAGCCCATCAAGTGTCGCTTCCTTAGAGCAAAGACACTCAGTATCCAGAAAATTCTAAGAGATTTAGGAGTTCTGTGCCAGGAACCAAATATTAGAAAGAAAATTTGCTGGGCTTATAAATAAAAGGAAAAAAAAAGATTCTCCTAGCACCCCGAACACTGAGGAAATTACAAGGATATTAGAAGCTCCATGTTAAGAATCAAGGGCAAATGCCAAGTATATATTTACTACGTCATGATGCCCATTCTTTTCTACATTTAAGAGGCAGCCCACGTGGTACTAGCATGTTTCACCTCTGCCTCCCCATAGACTCTTCTTCCTTTCCTTCTACACCTAGAGTAGGCGTGTCCCTGGGCCCCTGTGTACTGTGCAGTGGGGCTCAAGCCACCAGGTGGCCTTAACTTCTCCCTGCAGCCCTCACTCATAAACAGACATGGAAATAAGAAAGGTTTGGAACCGAGTGTGCCATGCTTCCCACCTTGGCAGGGCAGCTCTGGGGTCCCTCCCACCTGCCTTCTGCACCCTCACCTCCACCCTGACCACCTTACAGCACACTGGTCAGTGAAGCCCCTGCCAAGTTGTCAAGAGCTACCCAACCCATGCAGCAGGTGCCCAGCCCTGGAAAGAACAGGGAAGCTGATTCAGAAATGTTGTGGTTCACAGTACCTGATGGGTGTTCCCCTTACAAGATAAAGGAGACAAACACTCATGGTGCCTGTGTTATGTTGGTTTGTGTTTATTCTACCTAAACTTACCCTTGTTTTCCCTTCCTTCTGAATGGGCTGCTCCAGACCATAAGCAGACCTTACTTCGACCCAACAACCTGCATGACGGAGCCTGTGCCATGTTTCTGAACCCACAGCAACTGAAGCAAACACAGGCAAAACCTGTCACTGACCCACATCCATCCGCAACAACCATCCACTCACATGTTCAGAAGACTTGTTTCCTTGGAATAAGAAAACTGCCAATTGGGGGTTTCTTTTCTTTTTTAAAATTTCTTAATTGAAGGATAATTGCTTTACAGAATTTTCTGTCAAACCTCACATGAATCAGCTATAGGTATACATATATCCCCTCCCTTTTGAACTTCCCTCCCATCTCCAGCCCTATCCCACCTCTCTAGATTGATACAGAGCCCCAGTTTGAGTTTCCTGAGATGTACAGCAAATTCCCATTGGCTATCTCTTTTACATATGGTAATGTAAGTTTCCATGTTACTCTTTCCACACATCTCAACCTCTCCTCCCTGCTTCCCATGTCCATAAGTTTATTCTCTGTGTCTGTTTCTCCATTGCTGCCCTATAAATAAATTCTTCAGTACCATTTTTCTAGATTCTTTAAATATGTGTTAGAATACAATATTTATCGTTCTCTTTCTGACTCACTTCACTCTGTATAATAGGTTCTAGGTTCATCCATCTCATCAGAACTTAATCAAACGTGCTCCTTTTAATGGCTGAGTAATATTTCATTGTATATACGTACCACAACTTCTTTATCCATTCATCTGCCAATGGATATCTAGGTTATTTCCATATTCTAACTATTGTAAATCGTGCTGCAATGAACAATAGAATACATGTGTCTTTTTCAATTTTGGTTTCCTCAGGGTATATACCTAGGAGTGGAATTACTGGGTCATATGGTGGTTTCATTCCTAGGTTTTTGAAGGAATCTCCATACTGTCTTCCATAGTGGCCGTATCAATTCACATTCCCACCAACAGTGCAAGAACGTTCCCTTTTCTCTACACCCTCTCCAGAATTTATTGTTTGTAGACTTTTGATGATGGCCATTCTGACTGGTGTGAGGAGATACCTCATTGTGGTTTTGATTTGCATTTTGCTAATAATGCACAATGTTGAGCATCTTTTCAAGTCGTTTGTTAACCATCTGTATGTCTTCTTTGGAGAAATGTCTGTTTAGGTCTTTTTCCCACTTTTTGATTGGGTTGTTTGTTTTTCTGGCATTGAGCTGTATATTTTGGAAATTATTCCTTTGTCAGCTGTTTCATTTCCTATTATTTTCTCCCATTCTGAAGGTTGTCTTTTCACCTTGCTTATAGTTTTCTTTGCTGTACAGAAGCTTTTGAGTTTAATCAGGTCCCATTTGTTCACTTTTTTTATTTCTGTTACTCTAGGAGGTGGGTCATAGAGGATCTTGCTTTGATTTATGTCCTTGAGTGTTCTGCCTATGTTTTCTTCTAAGAGTTTTATAGTTTCTGGTCTTACATTTAGGTCTTTAACCGATTTTGAGTTTATCTTTGTGTATAGTGTTTGGAAGTGTTCTAATTTCACTCTTTTACATGTAGGTGTCCAGTTTTCCCAGCACCATTTATTAAAGAGACAGTCTTTGGCTCATTGTATATTCTTTCCTCCCTTGTCAAAATTAAGGCACCCGTAAGTGCATGGCTTTATTTCTGGACTTTCTGTCCTGTTCCGTTGGTCTGTATTTCTGTTTTAGTGCCACTACTATACTGTCTTGATGACTGTAGCTTTGTAGTATAATCTGAAGTCAGGAAGGTTGATTCCTCCAGCTCCATTCTTCTTTCTCAAGACTGCTTTAGCTATGTGGGGGTCTTTTGTATTTCCATATGAATTGTGAAATTTTTTGTTCTAGTTATGTGAAAAATGCCATTGGTAATTTGATAGGGATTGCATTAAATCTGTAGATTGCATTTGGTAGTATAGTAATTTTCACAATATTGATTCTTCCTACCCAGGAACATGGAATATCTCTCCATCTGTTTATGCTGTCTTTGATTCCTTTCATTAGTGTCTTATAATTTTCTGTATACAGTTCTTTTATCACCTTAGGTAAGTTTATTCCTAGATATTTAATGCTTTATGTTGCAATGGTGAGTGGGATTGATTCCTTAATTTCTCTTGCTTACTTTTCATTGTTACTATATAGAAATGCAAGTGATTTCTGTGTATTGATTTTGTAGCCTGTGATTTTGCTAAGTTCACTGATTAGCTCTAGTAATTTTTGATACTATCCTTAGAGTTTTCTATTTTACAGTATCATGTCATCTGCGAACAGTGAGAGCTTTACTTCTTTTCTGATCTGGATTCCTTTTATTCCTTTTTCTTCTCTGATTGTTTTTGCTAGGACTTCCAGAACTATATTGAATAACAGTGGTGAAAGTGGACACCTTTGTCTTGTTCCTGATTGTAGGGGGAATGCCTTTAGTTTTTCATCATTGAGGATAATGTTTGCTCTAGGCTTATCATATATGGCCTTTACTACGTTCAGGTAGGTTCCTCCTATGCCCATTTTTTGAAGAATTTTAATCATAAATGGGTGTCGGATTTTGTCAAAGCCTTTTTCTGCATCTATTGAGATTATCATATAGTTTTTATCTTTCAGTTTGTTAATCTGGTGTATCACATTGATTGATTTGCATATATTGAAGAATCCTTGCATTCCTGGAATAAACCCAGCTTGATCGTTGTGTATGAGCTTTTTGATGTGTTGCTGAATTCTGTATGATAAAATTTTGTTGAGGATTTTTGCATCTATGCTCATCAGTGATATTGGCCTGTAGGTTTCTTTTTGTGTTGTCTGTGTCTGGTTTTGGTATCAGAGTGATGGTGGCCTCATAGATTGAGTTTGGAAGTATTCCTTCCTCTGCAATTTTTTGAAAGAGTTTTAGAAGGATGGGCATTAGCTCTTTGCTAAATGTTTGATAGAATTCTCCTGTGAAGCCACCTAGTCCTGGGCTTTTGTTTATTAGGAGATTTTTTATCACAGCTTCAATTTCAATGCTTGTAATTGGGTTGTTCATAATTTCTATTTCTTCCTGGCTCACTCTTGGAAGATTGAACTTTTCCAGCATCTGTCCATTTCTTCTAAGTTATCCATTTTATTGCCATACAGTTGTTCATAATAGTCTCTTATAATCCTTTGCGTTTATACATTGTCTGTTGTTACCTCTCCTTTTTCATTTCTAATTTTGTTGATTTGATTCTTCTTTTTTTCTTGATGAGTCTGGCTAAAGGCTTATCAATTTTGTTTGTCTTCTCAAAGAATGAGCTTTTAGTTTTATTAATCTTTACTCTTGTTTATTTCATTTCTTTTTCATTTATTTCTGCTCAGATCTTTAAGATTTCTTTCCTTCTACCAATTTTGGGGTTTTTTTGTTCTTCTATTTCCAGCTGTTTTAGGTGTAAAATTAGGTTGTCTATTCTATGTTGTCTATTCTTGTTTCTTGAGGTAGGATTGAATTGCTATAAACTTCCCTCTTAGAACTGCTTTTGCTGCATCCCATAGGTTTTGAGTTGTCATGTTTTCATTGTCATTTATTTATAGAAATTTTTTTATTTCCCTTTTGATTTCTTCAGTAACCTGTTGGTTGTTTAGAAACATGTTGTTTAATCTCCATGTGTTTGTGTGTTTTGTGGTTTTTTTCTTGTAATTGATATCTAGTCTCATAGCATTGTGGTTAGAGAAGAGGCTTGATATGATTTCAATTTTCTTAAATTTACTGAGGTTTGATTTGTGACTCAAAATGTGGCCTATTCTGGAGAATGTCCCATGTGCACTTGAGAAGAAGGTGTATTCTGCATTTGGATGGAATGTCCTGAAAATATCAGTGAAATCCATCTCATCTAATGTATCATTTAAGACTTGTGTTTCCTTATTTATTTTCTGTGTTGATGATCTGTCCATTGGTGTGAATGGGGTGTTAAAGTCTCCTACTATTATTGTGTTACTGTCAATGTCTGTTAGCATTTGTCTTATGCATTGAGGTTGCTCCTATATTGGATGCATAGATATTTACATTGTTATGTCTTCCTCTTGGATAGATCCCTTGATCATTATGTAGTGTCCTTCCTTATCTCTTTATTTATTTTATTTTAAGGTCTATTTATTTAAACTTTATTTATTTAAGGTACTCTTTAAGGTCTATTTTGTCTGATATGAGGATTGCTACTCCAGCTTTCTTTTGCCTCTCATTTGCACGAATGTATCTTTCCATACTCTCAGTTTCAGTCTATATGTGTTCTGAGGTCTGAGGTGGGTTTCTTGTAGACAGCATATATATGGGTCTTGCTTCTGTATCCATTCAGCCAGTCTGTGTCTTTTGGTTGGAGCATTTAATCCATTTACATTTAAAGTAATTATTGATACGTATGCTCCTATTGACATTCTCTTAATTGTTTGGGGTTGATTTTGAGATCTTTTTTCTTCTCTTGTATTTCTTGACTATATAAGTTCCTTTAACATTTGTTGTAAAGCTGGTTTGGTGGTACTAAATTCTCTTAACTTTTACTTGTCTGAAAAATTTTTGATATCACCATCAATTCTGAATGAGATCCTTGCCAGGTCATGTAAATTTAGTTGTGGATTTTTTCCCTTTCAGTACTTTAAATATATCCTGCCATTCTCTTCTGTTCTGCAGAGTTTCTGCTGAACGACCAGCTGTTAAGCATATGGGGTTTCCCTTGTATGTTACTTGTTGCTTCTCACTTGCTTCTTTTAATATTCTTTCTGTTAGTTTGATTAGTATGCGTCTTGGCTTCTTTCTGAAGGGTTAATCAGAAGACTTCTTTCTCAAGGGTTTACCCTGAATGGGATTCTTTGTGCCTCTTGGACTTGATTTTCAGTTTCCTTTTCCATACTGGGGAAATGTTCAACTCTTTAAAAATTTTCTCATACCCTTTCTTTTCCTCTTCTTCTCCTGGGACCCTTATAGTTTGAATGTTAGTTCATTTGATATTGTCCCAGAGGTCTCTGAGACTATCCTCAGTTCTTTTCATTTTTTTTACTATATTCTGCTCTTCAGAAGTTATTTCCACCATTTTATCTTTCAGCTCACTGATTTGTTCTTCTGCCTCAGATATTCTGCTACTGACTCCTTCTAGAGTATTTTTAGTTTCAGTAAGGGTATTATTTGTCTCTGTATGTTTATTCTTTAATTCTTCCAGGTCTTTGCTCATTGATTCTTGCATTTTCTTCATTTTGTTTTCAAGGTTTTTGACCACTTTTACTATTATTATTATGAGTTCTTTTTCAGGTAGTTTGCTTATTTCCTCTTCATTTATTTGGACTTCTGTGTTTCTAGTTTGCTCCTTCATTTGTGTAGTATTTCTCTGCCTTTTCATTATTTTTTTTTTTAACTTATTGTGTTTGAGGTCTCCTTTTCCAAGGCTTCAAGGTTGAATTCTTTCTTCCTTTTGGTTTCTGCTCTCCTAAGCTTGGTCCAGTGGTTTGTGTAAACTTCATATAAGGTGAGATTTGTGCTGAGATTTTGTTTGTGTATTTGTTTCTCCTCCAATGGGCAAGGCTGAGTGAGGTGGCAATCCTGTCGGTTGATGATTTGGTTTGTATTTTTGTTCTGTTTGTTGTTTAGATGAGATGTCCTGCACAAGGTGCTACTGGTGGTTGGGTGATGCGGGGTCTTAGATTCAAATGGTTTCCTTTGTGTGAGTTCTCACTCTTTGATACTCCATAGGGTTAATTCTCTGTTAGTCTAGGGTCTTGGAGTCAGTGCTCCCACTCCAAAGACTCAGGGCTTGATCTCTGGTCAAGAACAAAGATTCCACCAGTGGTTTGTTATTGCCTTGTAAGATTAACACAAATATCCAGAAACAAGAAATCAAAGATGAACCCCAGACAAATGGCACTTATAAAATCAGGCAGGCAAATAATAATTTAAATAATGGAATATACATATATACATATACACCCATGAGCAAGGTCAAAACTATCCAGCAATAATAAAGTACAGTAGATTGACCAGTTGAACAAAAGAAATCAAAACTTATGTTTACTAGTTAAGAACAAAACTGACTAAAGCACAAACTGGAAAACAAAACTAGAGCAAGTGCCAAGTGGGGAGTAAAGCAATGAAAACAAAACTAACAAATATGTTGAGAGGAAAGGAAAGAAAGAAAGAATAGACATGCAAAGTTAAATATAAGTAGATGAAGAAGATTTATATACATTAAAAATTAACTGCAAGAGGAAACGAACAGTAGGGAAGGCAAACAAAGTGATAAATGTAGAAAAATATAATGGGTTTTTAAAAATTAAAAAAAGATTAAAGAAAAAAACAGAAAAAGAAAGAAATAAGGGGAAAAAACGGAAAACTCCACAGAACTGCAAAAGCCCAATGTAGAGACAGAGGTTTATAACAACAATGAAAGGTGTCACTGAATATATACATATACATATATACCCATAAGCAAAATCAAAACAGTCCAACAAAAATGAAGTACAATAGATTGACCCAGCAAACAAAAGAAACCAAAAATGATATCTACCAGAACAAAACTAACTAAAACAAAAACTGGAAAACAAAACTAAAACAAAGTGCCTATTGGGGAATAAAGCAATGGAAATAAAACTAACAAATACATTAAGAGGAAAAGAAAGAAAGAGTAGGTAGGCAAAGTTAAATAGAGGTAGATAAAAGAAGATTTATATACATTAAACATTAATCGCAAGGGGAAAAAAACAGTAGGAAAAGCAAACAAAGGAATAAATCTATAAAAATAATAATAGGTTTAAAAAATTAAAATTAAAAAAAAGAGAAAAGAAAAAAGGGGGAGAACTCCACAAAACTGCAAAAGTGGCAGAGGTTTATAACAACAATAAAAAATGTGACTGAGGGGAAAAAAGCTCAAAAGCTTAATTAGATTTCATAGTGCCAATAAAATGAACAACTACAACAGTGGGGAGAGGGAAAAAAAAGAAGAAAATCCAAAACAATCTACACAACAAGTCAAAATATAAGAATAATAAAAGTTTTTCTTGAGTCACTGCTGTCAGAGTCCTTTCCCTCGCAGGGAGTCACAGTCCACCTCACCTCCCTAGGATGCCCTCCAACGCTGTGCTGATCTCTGGACCTGCTGTGGGGGCAGCTCAGATTCTAGTCTGGTCCTACTTCCGTGTGTTCTTGCCTCCAATGTCCACAGCTGTCAAAAGTAGTGCATTTTCATTTGTGGGAGCTCTAAATGACCTTTTATATATTCCACAGACACAGAGTCTGGCTAGCTGGTTGTGTGGATTTAATCTGCAATTTGTATAGCTGGTGGGAAGGTTTTGGATCTTCTTCCTTAGCCACACTGCCCCTGGTTTCAACTGTGGTTTTATATCCACCTCTGTGTGTGGGTCGTCCACTGGGTTTGCTCCTGAGGCTGCCCTGGAGGACTTGGGTTTGCCCCTGTGAGGGCCAGGGGTGGAGGTGGTGCAGCTCCTTGGGTTGCAGGGGTTCTGGCAGCACCAGGTACTCAGGGGAGTTGGCGGCTAGGGCAGCAGGAAATAGAAGGTATGGCAACCAGCATACACTCCAGTATGCTTGCCTGGAGAGCCCACCTCCCTGACAGAGAAGCCTGGTGGGCCACAGTCTACAGGGTCCCAAAGAGTTAGACACTACTGAAGTGACCCTGAGTGCATATTTGCAAGGCTTTTTTTGCCTGTGGCAGCTCTGCTCCAGTAAGAGCTGAGCATGAAGATTGTGCAGCTGCTTGGCTTGTGGGGACCCTGGCAGCACCAAGTGTGCCAGAACATGGACTGCTTCTGCCGCAGGAGTTATGGTCCTCTCAGAGTCTTTTTCAAGCTTCTTGTAGATGGCAATCAGAAGGCTTCTTTGGCCAGTCTTTCTCTGTAGCTCCACCCATTCAAACACTTAGAGGGCTCCCTTGTCTAGGGTCCTACTCTGTAGTTCAGCGCATCGGGCACTTAAAGAGGCACTCTGGGTGGGGTCCTACTCTGTAGATTGGTGCATCAGGCACTTAAAGGAGCATCCTGTGTGGGGTCCTGCTTTGTAGTTCAGTGCACCAGGCATTTGATGAGCCAGCCTCTCTATTGTTCAGCTCCTGATGTTAGCATGGGGAGAGAGAGGCTATGGTGATGGCTCCACCCCCTACGCGTGACTCAACAGTATCACCTTGCTTCCATGGCTGCCTGGCTTTCCTCCACAGGCATTTCCCACCACAGTCTCCTCCCTCACATCCTCTCAGTCCATCTCTCCGCAGTCAGCAGAGAGCAGCAGCTCCCTGACAGCAACCCTCACCCTGGGATTGCTCCACAATCCCCAAACTCCATCTCCCAGCTGCCGCACCTTCCAGGGGACCTGCATTCCTGTCAGGAGTATGTACGCCTGTGGCTAGGACTGTCTGATTCTCATTCCATTTAGCCTGCCACAGATCAGCTGTTTCCCCCTCAGCCTTTAATGTTTCTCCTCTGACTCAGACAATTGCCCTAATGTAGGGATCAGATCCCTGCTTCAGTTCCTGGAGGGAAGGTCCCGTCCTACTAACACTCCTGTTTTTCCCCCTAGTTCCTTCATCCTACCAAGTTTTGTGTGGTTCTATACATTCTTTTCCTCTGGTCAGGTACTCCTGTCTGCTCTCAGCTGTTGTGCTGCGTGCACTTCTGTGTCTGAAGGTGTATTCCTGATGTATCCATGGAGAGAGAAGTAGTCCATGTCCACCTACTCCTCCGCCATCTTGTTTGCTCCAGGGGATTTCTTTTTAAATGCATCTAATTCTCTGTAAACAATTCTGGAGTTCTATGCAAATACAGCAAGCGTACTACAGCGTACTTTTAAAGCTCAAGCCTGTATCGATTGCAAATCAATTTCTCAGCTTCAATGCATCTCAGCTCCCCCAATAATGTCTAATCTCTGAAATGCTTCTGCAGTGTACTAGACATTTCTACACTAAAATTCTTCTAGAAAATCATTGTGACTTTGAGCTATAGATGCAGGAGCAGCCCACAGGAACATGGTTACAAACTTTTTGGTGTTATGTTCAGTTTGTGGAAAGAGAAACATTATGTTGGGTTGGCCAGAAACTTTATCCAGGTTTTTCTGTAACATTTTATGAACTTTCTGGCTAACTCAATACTTGTGATAACATTTCTCTACCATGAAAAATAATGAAATTCCCTCTGCTATGCTTTATCTCTTATTGCTACTTCTACCCAGTAACTGTCATCTCTGATGCATTCTGTAGCAGGGTTCAGCATGGTGGGCACTCACTGGGTACTTTCTTGGTGCACAGCACCATCAACAGAGTTAAAAGCAGAATACAGAGCAGAAGGGAGAGGCATTCTGGCTGAAGATGGGGGATGGCTATGCAAAAACTATTGACCAGAATAGAAAGCAGCATGAAATCAGTGCCATTAGAGACTCAAGCAAGAATTACCATGAAATGGGCCACTGAATCCATATTGATGATATACAAGCAAATTGCCTGGAGAAGGTAGCATTTCTGCTGAATCTTGAAAACCACTGAGTGGTCAGTTATAGCTAGAGCAAGCCTTAACCTTCAGTGTTTATTAAGAATCACAATTATAATGTATTATGCAGATTATCTGACAGGATGGCCAAATATCCTAGATTCAGTAAATCTAAAGTAGACTGCATTGAGTGTTGTGAGTAATTCTGAGCCAGGTGGCCAAGGACCACACTGTGCACTGGGGTGGAGGCTCTGCTAGGGGAAGAAATGGTATACAGGAAGAAAGGTAGGATGGGCCAGATCATAGAAGTGCCATGCTGAGGAGGTTGAGCTCTTTTCTTGCAGCAGTGGGTGCTGTATCTATGTTTGTAAAAGGTTCCATTCTACTTGAAAGTTTTATAATGTTCTAGCTCTTCTAAAACTACAATGTTGAGAAGAATATACATGTCAGAGAATTTGCTGTGGCTTAAATTTTTATATTTTATTTTAATGTAGAGCTATTGGTTCAAAGAGTAAGCAAGAATGAATTTGGATGTCCACCAGGGCAATCCTGCTTAAAATAGGATACAAATCACAGGCTCTAGGATCATTGTGGTTATCCTCTCTCTGTGTCTTCTCATTTGCTTAAAAGAGTAAACAAAACGGGTGCAAGAAACCGGAAAATTGAAATAAATTTTTTCATTTTAGTATTCTTATAGAAATGTGGAGACCACAAGGGGTATTCTATCAGTAAGAGAAATGCAGACACAACATTCTCAAATTTACTGTGAGTTAGAACATTCTAGAAACTCATTTGAACTACAGATGTTCTTCCAGAGGAGTGTTCAATCTATTCAGTCTCAGAACCCCTTACTTTCTTATACACTGTTGAGGACATCAACCAGCTTTTTATAGGACTTATATTCACATATATTTATTACATTGTAGATTAAAACTAATAGTATTTAAAATATTTATTATTCATTTAAAATAATTGTGATAAACCATAACATGTCAACATAAATAACTTTTAATAAAAATAGCTATGATTTCCAAACCCCAAACTGATTTATTGAAAAGGGTAGCACTGTTTTACAACTTTACAAATGGCCTGACTGCCTGGCTTCAGAAAAACAGCTGGACTCTGTCTGCTTCTCCATTCAATATGCTGCAGTGTCATAGCTCATGTAGCTTCTAGAAAAATCCTCTGGACATTCATGAGAGAATGAGAGAGTAAAGAGCAGATCATTTTTTGTTTTTATTATGAAATCAGTTTCAACTATGCTGATCTTCTAAACCAGTCTCCAGGACCTCGGAAGATGTCCAGAACACACTTTGACTAAAACACACTGTTGTCTGGATTCCATCTGTCTGAAATGCACATGTGATGCAGAGCTGGAGGACCACTAGTTGTCACCTATTTGAAAGCCTGAAGAGTTAGTCGCTTAGTCGAGTCCGACTCTTCGCACCTGTGGATTGTAGCCCTCCAGGCTCCTCTGTCCACGGGGACTCTCTGGGCGAGAATACTAGAGTGGGTCACCAAGGCGTCTTCCAGGGGATCTTCCTGACCCATGGATCAAACGCTGGTCTCCTGCATTGCAGGCAGATTCTTTACTGTCTGAGCCTCTAGGGAAGCCTGAAGTCTTGAAACACCAAGTGTTATACAAATCCAGAACAACCAGGAACTAACTTTGTTCAGAACTGGGAGAATAAAATTAGGTTAAGCTGCAATAGTGGGTAAAAATAAATAATGAAAATGTCAGAAAGGAGCTCAAATTTGGTTTCTTTAAATTTTGATCTAGATTTCATGCTGAATGTGCATTAAAAAAAAAAACCTTTTTTAAACTCAAAATAAATTTGTTTCAAAATATAGCTCTCTGAGCCCTAGTTCAAATGAACTAGTGATTCTGTAGTACTGCCAGGTTTTAGAAACCTCTAATATAGATAATATATTTATGCTTTATATATAATAAAAAGGCTATCCCATTGTATTAAAGTGACATTCATTTTTCTTTTTATTCCTAAACAAAAACAACTTCCTTTCAGAATTCTACCTATATCTTAAAAGATATCTAGCTTATAAAAGTCATGTGTTCATAATTACAGAATGAACAGTATAATACCTATATTTCTTACTGGGAAATATGTTTTTTTCATACACAGTATTTTTCAAAACAGAACTCTCTATAAAAGGGATAGAAAATTCCACTGCTATTCATAAAACAAATAATAGATTTCTTGTTTCCATAATAAATGTTTAAGAGAGTTTGTTCCTAATGGAAACTCATTGTTACTGAATAAAAATCTACTTGGGGAGGAAAAAAGTACCTTCATATATAATCTACACTGGGGATGCAAATTGTAGAGAAACAGACACCAAAGGATTTGCATTTAATCAAATCTAAAGCAAGTCATTTCAGAAGCATCATTACCATGTACAGAAGCCTTTCCCATCAGAATCAGGCTGACATTTCCAGGAGACTGGCTCCCTTATCAAGGAAAATCCACTATTCACCTGAAATCCTACGTTGCCATTAAGAAGGAAATTTACCAGAAACATCCAGAATGGAAAGTGGTGAGTCAATTATCTTAAACTTTTTTAAAAAAACTTTGAGAATCCTAGTGTTTATTTTTGACATCACTAAGTTGTAACAGAAAGCAAAGGACAAGAAGAAATATCCCTAACTCTAGCTCAAACATGAAAAGCTATCAAAACACAGACCAGAGACCAACAACTTCAACTCTTGATAATATTTTCACAATTCCATTCACATTTAATTACTAATTGTTGGATTTATTTTGCTGTATCAAGTACATGAGGGTATGTTTTCTGAAAGATCAATTCTACTGAACATTATTTTTATAAAATAAGAACCTGAATATTAAAGAATTCTTTTCCAGTGTAGCCATATAGTATATCAGATGTAACAACTTCTAGCAAGTTTTCAACTGTAAGAAAAGTGCAGGAGAAGAATCCACATTTATAGGGAGCTTGAAATATATTTTATTCATGCATCTTGCTTTTAAGATTAAGGATGAAGGACTTTCCACGTACACATGGTAAGGAAGAGCTGTTATTACATGAATTCAAGCTGTATATAGATCTTCCCCAGTTTGTTCACTCTGAGGATACAGATATTAGTGTCAAAATAATAATACTAGTTTAATATTAGTATCAAGTTTGTGTTTCAGGCACAAACTTGAGATTCAAAAGTTAGCATTGTAAATGTTAATAAATGATAATAGTAGAAATATTCTTTAAACACTTTGTAAAGTAGCTTGAAAAAAAATTAGTATTTTTTAAAATTCTACAGCACCTCAAAGACTGATCCCAAAAGATTTTTTAAAAGCCATAAGAAAAATAAATAAATAAATAAAATCCATAAGAGCATCTATCTCCTGCAGTACAGAAATGGTTGTTAACAGAAGTTTTAAGTTTTTGGATCCAGTTCTGAGG
The DNA here is from genome assembly GCA_007570785.1 of Antilocapra americana. Classification (NCBI taxonomy): domain Eukaryota; kingdom Metazoa; phylum Chordata; class Mammalia; order Artiodactyla; family Antilocapridae; genus Antilocapra; species Antilocapra americana. The sequence goes on along the minus strand of ML663009.1, from coordinate 29,465,158 downwards.
CTTAAAAAGTGCCAGGGGGTGACTACTGGGAAGGGTTCATGGGTGCCTATGGTAAAGGGTAAATCAAACTTCTACAAAATCCTCACATGTTTCACATATGATAATTTACATGTTTCAATGCCTTTCTCCCCTATCATCCCACCCTTGCCCTCTCCCATAGAGTCGAAAAGACTGTTTTGTGGATCTGTGTCTCTTTTGCTGTCTCACATACAGGGTTCTTGTTACTGTCTTTCAAAATTCCATATATATGCGTTAGTATACTGCATTGTTTTTCCTTCTTGCTTACTTCACTCTGTATAATAGGCTCCAGTTTAGATGCATGATACAGGGTGCTCGGGGCTGGTGCACCGGGATGACCCAGAGGGATGGAATCGGGAGGGAGGTGGGTGGTGTGTTCTGGAAGGGGAACACATGTATACCCATGGCGGATTCATGTTAATGTATGGCAAAACCAACATGATAATGTAAAGGAAAAAATAAATAAATAAATATTTTAAGAAAAGAAAAAAAATCCTCACATGTTAACTAATTTAGCTCCACTTCTTTAAAAGTTTTGATCTTTATTTCGGAGTAAAATTTCATAAGCAGTATATATAAATTAATATACTGAACATTTCCTGATTAGTTGCTGAACTTGTTTTTCCTTGTGTTCTCCTGGCGGTTTCCCATAACAAACTAGAATGGTATCATTTCCCCAGACCAGAAGCAGAACTGCAAACACAGAGCCTCAAGTGGGCATGGAGGTAGCACTGTATTCCTGAACGGGGATCTGCCTCCACTTGGGGACAGGTCTTGTCCTGAGCAAGACAGGCTGAGGTTGGTGGAAGAGGGGTACCCACAGCCCTAGAACTGGCACCTGAGCCAGACTGTGGGCCAACACATTGTATTGCCACTGGCCTGTCCAGGACCTCATTCTTGGCACTTCCCTGACAAGCAGAGAAACAAACCACCGTGGATGCTATTCACCAGGAATCCCTCATTCAGGATGTTTATTCTTTTCTACTTAAGTGAGAGTGTACCTGTACTTCATACCATACGATTCAGAAAGACATTGTCTATTGTCTTAACTTTACCATTGTCTAATGTTGTAACTCAAAATATGAATTGTTTTCTAAAGTTACGGGATTTTTTTTTGTTTTATTCTCTTTTTGCTTCAAAGTCTCTTCTTATTCCCTTACCTTATGTAACACACACCTGCTTAGAGACTCTAAAGAAATTAAAAGCAAAAAAATGTATTCCAGAGACTGTCATCAAAAGTAGTAAAATAAGGTGCTTCAAATGTCATAAACGTATTTTATATTTCATAACTAAAAACAATTGAGGAATATCCTACATTTTTAATAACCAGTGGCAGAAAGTATGAGTTTGATTTGACAGAAAAAAATTTAAATTTTCAGAAACAATATTGAAGCAATAACATCATTAAATCTACTATGGGACAAGTTCTTCAAAGTAAACAGGAATGAGGGGAAGGTGTGACTGAGACAATTTGCTAAGTATAAGGTTTTTTCCCAAAATTCGAAAGGATACATGGATTCTTATTAAAAAATTTGCTTGCTCTTTCTCTCCGGAAACACGTCTTTGTTTTCTCAGCAACTGATCTGAATGCAAGTTTGTATCTAGAGTATTTGAATAAAAACTCTTCAGCATCTCCTGGTTTATGCAGGTGTGCATTCTTTAAATAGACATAGTGTGCAAGGGGAAAAACGTTTGGAAGTAGGAATACTGGCAATATTTTTAAACTCTAAATATCATTCCTCTTTTAAAAAGGAGGATAGGGTAGGTTAAGGAGCTTTCAGAATTTCCCAAAACAGGAAGAATAATCTGGGTTATAGTTTAAAGAATTGTTACGAGGTTCCTTGTTTTAATTAAAATGTATTTTAATTAACATTTTTTTGTATTCACCTCAGAGCCTGGTTTATCCCCATTGTCCTTATTTTCTTATCACCCATGCTTCAGATGAAACTGATCTCTCCCACATTCTAAAGATCTCCAACCTTCTTTCTGTGCCCCATTTTCCTTAGATTCTCTAAGGCCTTTTATTTACTCCACAAGTAGTTATTAAGCACCTACCAGGTGCCAGATACTTGACACCACCGATTATTCTTCTTTCTCTACACTCCCTCTAAACATCATGTCCCTGTAGCTACCACACCACAGCATCACACACCTAGATCTCTGCCCTGTCCTCCATCCACGTCTGCCTTGACCCTCCCTATCCCCTACCTTTCCCTGGGCATCAGAACCATCACCTTTTCCCAGGGCTCAGGGCTTGGATTTCTACTCCTTTTGCTAAAAAGTCTTCCTGGAGAACTTTATTTCCATAGTTCTAGTTAGCATAGTTTTAGAGAGGTTTCTTAGATGTACAATTCTATCCCTGGTCAAAGATCTCATCTATCCATAGGATCATTTCACTTGATTAAGCCACCACAACCACAGAGGCAGCATATACAAAACTGAACTCTTTTTTCCGTGTCAGAACCAATCTTTCCTGTCTTCTTGAGTTCTCTTCTTAATCATAGTAGTATGTGTCTGTACATGTGTGTGTGTGTGTTCTTTTGAAAGAGACCTTTAAGATTCCTCAAACCTGACCCTTCCTGTTCATTTCCAAAGTTTCTGGCTAGCCTATCACTGTTTTATCATTTTCCATCCTCTTTGCTTTTTCAACCTTAACCCATCCTGAGATGTGCCCTTAGATTAATCTTCCCCCCAAAATTCCAAATGTTCCTAAATATGGTTAAGTCATAATACTCCGGCGGTTTTCACCATCTACAACATAAAGAATAGACTTTAACAGCCTGATTTTCAAGACCTTCAACATTTCCATTATTCTCAACCAAAAAAAAAAAAAAAGACACTTTCAACAAATATTTACTGGAGGGCTACTAATTGCCTTTCCATCACTCTGGCCTGGAGAATTCTATGAGCTGTATAGTCCATGGGGTCGCAAAGAGTCAGCCACAATTGAGCGACTTTCACTTTACTAAGCGCCAAGTATTGTTCTAGGCATTGGCACCTAAAATGTTCCACTGAGTTAAAACAAGCAAAGAGTCCCATCCTTGTGGAACTTACACTCTAGCAAGGAAAAGGAAGGCAATTAACAATAAACTTAATAAATAAGGAAAGTATATAAGATATTTAAAAAGTGACAAGCACCACATAGAAAAAGTAGAAGAGGGCAATTGCAACTTTAAATTAAATATGTTCTCATTGAGAAAATGACATCTGAGCCAAATCTTGAGGGAGACAAAGGCATTTAGTCATGTGGGTGATGGAGAGAAGAATATTCCAGATGGAGGGGACAGCCACTGCAAAGGTTCTAAGGCAGAAGTGGTGTGGTTGATGAGTTTCAGAAACTGTCTAGGGTATAGTAAAGTATCACAAGATGAGATCAGAGGTGTGGGAGCACAAGTTTATGCTGGGCCACCGTGAGGACCTTGGCTTTTACTCTGAGTAAAATGGAGGAGCTGTTGTGTGGTTTTGAGAAGAGAACTGAGGCAACTGGAATTTGTTTTTTAGAAAGAATCACTTTGGCTGCTGTGTTGAGATAGACTGGAGATGGAGGAACAATAGAAGCAAAGAGATGGGTTGGAAGGCTGCTGCGGTATCTTTATAAGAGATGACAGTCAATTGTACCTGGATATTAGCAGCAGGTGGTAGTAGGCAGACGAGGGGGGGCAGTTCCCTGTGGCTCAGATGGTAAAGCATCTGCCTGCAACGCAGGAGACCTGGGTTCAATCCCTGGATTGAAAAGATCTCCTGGAGAAGGGAATGGCTACCCATGCCAGTATTCCTGCCTGGAAAATTCCATGGACAGAGGAGCCTCATGGGCTACAGTCCATGGGGTTGCAAAGAGTTGGACCCAACTGAATGACTAACAAACAGACCAGTGGAGCTGGAGAAAAATCTGCAGATTCTGTTCTATTTCTTAGGTGGCACCATCAGGAACTCCTAAAGGATGGATTGTGGAGTATGAGGGAAAAGAGAGGAACCAAGAGTGACTCTATAGCTTCTGGGCAATCAGAAGAATGGAGTTGCCCTCAACTGAGATAGGAGGGGGTCTTCCCAGGTGGCACAGTGATGAAGAATCCACCTGCCAATGCAGGATATGCAAGAGATGCGGTTTCGATCCCTAGTTGCAAAGATCCCCTGGAGTAAGAAATAGCAACCCACTCCAATATTCTTGCTCGGAAAATTCCATGGATTGAGGAGCCTAACAGGCTACAGTCCATTGGGCTGCAAAGAGTCAGACACGACTGAGCTCAGCACCACCACTACCACTGAGACAGGAAGATTTCAGATAAGCAAATACAGAGGGAAGAACAAAGTTCAGAGTTGGGCATGTGGAGTTTGAAATGTCTACTATACATCTGAAAAAAGATGGACATCGAGGTCTAAAGTCCAGGATAGATCTGGGCTAGGGGTATCCATTTGAACTTCCTCTATATAGTGATGGCATTTAAATCTATTAACTCCAATGACCTTAGTTTGTTCCCTTTCTTTCCACATGCCTTTTTGCTGCCTGCCTCTGCCTTTTCTCATGCCAAGTCTAATATACAAGACCTTTCTCCCTCCTCCTAACCTATCCACATCAGTCTGAATCAAGTCTAAGTCCCATCTCTTCCCACAAAGTTTTCATCAACAAACCAAAATACACTCTTCCCCCTCCCTAATCCCTCACAAGTCAATGTCTGTTTCTCTCACTAAAATAAGATGTCTTTGAGGACATCTGCTGTAAGTTCTAAATTTATTTTGCATCCCCTGTGGCATATAGCCCCATATTTTGTACTTAAATCAGTGCCAACCAGTATATGAGACTGATTGTTTAATGGCAAAACTTCAGAAGTTTTGATCTGTTTGTTTGTCATCTCATGAATTTTATCCCTCTATTAGTCTTCATGTGGTTATTTGTTAAACTTCTTTAGAATAGGTATATTTCCTCTGGGCTTTTTGGCATACACATAAAATGTAAATAAATAATTCAGATTGAACCCATCAATTAAAAAGCCCTTCCCAAAAAAGAAAAAAACAAGACGGTCTGTGAACACACAAAGGATCAGCTTGGACCTCTTCAACACCCACCCCAAACTTCTCAGACCCAAGTCCACACTTCTATCAAGCAGCCAGACATTCCCTCTTTTTGCTCAGCTAGGAATGCCTAGATTAGAGCGGGCCTCTGTCTCCACAGGAAACTTATAAAATCCCTACTCATGTGTATATCTTCGGTTCTTAGACTTCAGAAAACATCAGAATTGTGCTTGTTAAAACACAATTGCTGGGCCCACCCCTACAGTTTCAGATTCAGTATATCTGAAGCAGGACCTGAGAATCTGCATTTTTAATACATTCTTAGCCAGCACTATTACTCCTGACCCAAAGTTCACACTCTGAGGATCACTGGTGTGTACTCTCACTTGGACTTCTCTATCTTGCTTTGACAGCTGCTTTCTTCTCAAGTTTAGTGCTTGAATCACTCTCGTATACCAGGCTGCTAGGCAGGCACCAGAGACATCTTAATTACAAACCATGTGCTCTGACCACCCCTCCCCTACCTGCTTCATTCCAGGCTCAAAGGTTGAGAGCCAGCTTGTGCCCTTGACCCCAATTTCTTGCTTCATCTTTAAGATCTCTTTCCATCATTTTTTCCCTCTTTCCTAAATCTTCAGTCCCTCCCTCTTTCTGTTCAAATATACTCAAATATCTCCTATCCAGGAATTCATTAAATGGATACAAAAACATAAGCAAACCTCTCCTTGACCCTATCAGTTCAGATCAGTTCAGTCACTCAGTCATGTCCTACTCTTTGTAACCCCATGAATCACAGCACGCCAGGCCTCCCTGTCCATCACCAACTCCCAGAGTCTACCCAAACCCATGTCCATCAAGTTGGTGATTCCATCCAGCCATCTCAGCCTCTGTCATCCCCTTCTCCTCCTGCCCCCAATCCTTCCCAACATGAGGGTCTTTTCCAATGAGTCAACTCTTCCCACGAGGTGGCCAAAGTATTGGAGTTTCAGCTTTAACATCAGTCTTTCCAATGAACACCCAGGACTGATCTCCTTTAGGATGGACTGGTTGGATCTTCTTGCAGTCCAAGGGATTCTCAGGAGTCTTCTCCAACACCACAGTTCAAAAGTATCAATTCTTCGGTGCTCAGCTTTCTTCACCGTCCAACTCTCACATGCATACATGACTACTGGAAAAACCATAGCCTTGACTAGACAGACCTTTGTTGGCAAAGTAATGTCTCTGGTTTTTAATATGCTAGGTTGGTCATAACTTTCCTTCCAAGGAGTAAGCATCTTTTAATTTCATGGCAGCAGTCACCATCTGCAGTGATTTTGGAGCCCAATAAAAGAAAGACTGTCACCATTTCCATTGTTTCCCCATCTATTTGCCATGAAGTGATGGGACCAGATGCCATGACCTTAGTTTTCTGAATGTTGAGCTTTAAGCCAACTTTTTCACTCTCCTCTTTCACTCTCATCAAGAGGCTTTTTAGTTCCTTTTCACTTTCTGCCACAAGGGTGGTGTCATCTGCATATCTGAGGTTGTTGGTATTTCTCCTGGAAATCTTGATTCCAGCTTGTGCTTCTTCTAGCCCAGCGTTTCTCATGATGTACTCTGCATATCAGTTAAGTAAGCAGGGTGACAATATACAGCCTTCACGTACTCCTTTTCCTAGTTGGAGCCAGCCTGTTGTTTCATGTCCAGTTCTAACTGTTGCTTCCTGACCTGTATAGAGGTTTCTCAAGAGGCAGGTCAGGCGGTCTGATAGTTCCATCTCTTTCAGAATTTTCCACAGTTTATTGTGATCCACACAGTCAAAGGCTTTGGCATAGTATATAAAGCAGAAATAGATGCTTTTCTGGAACTCTCTTGCTTTCTCGATGATCCAGCAGATGTTAGTAATTTGATCTTTGGTACCTCTGCCTTTTCTAAAACCAGTCTGAACATCTGGAAGTTCACGGTTCACATATTGCTGAAGCCTGGCTTGGAGAATTTTGAGCATTACTTTACTAGTGTGTGAGATGAGTGCAATTGTGCAGTAGTTTGAGCATTCTTTGGCATTGCTGTTCTTAGGGATTGGAATGAAAACTGACTTTTTCCAGTCCCGTGGCCATTGCTGAGTTTTCCAAATTTGCTGGCATATTGAGTGCAGCACTCTCACAGCATCATCTTTCAGGATTTGAAATAGCTCCACTGGAATTCCATCACCTCCACTAGCTTTGTTCGTAGTGATGCTTTCTAAGGCCTACTTGACTTCACATTCCAGGATGTCTGGCTGGAATAATCACCATTGTGATTATCTGGATCACAAGCTCTTTTTTGTACAATTCTTCTGTGTATTCTTGCCACCTCTTCTTAATATCTTCTGCTTCTGTTTGGTCCATTCCATTTCTGTCCTTTATCAAGCCCATCTTTGCATGAAATGTTCCCTTGGTATCTCTAATTTTCTTGAAGAGATCTCTAGTCTTTCCCATTCTGTTGTTTTCCTCTATTTCTTTGCACTGATCACTGAGGAAGGCTTTTTTTATCGCTCCTTGCTATTCTTTGGAACTCTGCATTCAGATGGGAATATCTTTCCTTTTCTCCTTTGCTTTTTGCTTCTCTTCTTTTCACAGCTATTTGTAAGGCCTCCTCAGACAGCCATTTTGCTTTTTTGCATTTCTTTTCCATGGGGATGGTCTTAATCCCTGTCTCCTGTACCATGTCACGAACTTCCATCCATAGTTCATCAGGCACTCTGTCTATCAGATCTAGCCCCTTAAATCTATTTCTCACTTCCACTATATAATCATAAGGGACTTGATTTAGGTCATACCTGAATGGTCTAGTGGTTTTCCCTAATTTCTTCAATTTGAGTCGAATTTGGCAATAAGGAATTCATGATCTGAGCCACAGTCAGCTCCCCATCTTGTTTTTGCTGACTGTGTAGAGCTTCTCCATCTTTGGCTGCAAAGAATATAATCAATCTGATTTCAGTGGTGACCATCTGGTAATGTCCATGTGTAGAGTCTTCTCTTCCAATGATCATCCAACCTCTTGTTTCCCTTTCTACTTCAAACTTGAAGAAGTACTCTCCCTGTCTCCACCTCTGCCTTTGACATTAGTACCTGGCTCCTGGCAACTTTATTCTCCCAAAATTGCTCTTGCTAAGTCAACACCAACCACTGGAGTGAAAGCATTGGATGTTTTACGGTTCTTATCTTCCTGGACAATTCTTCTGTATCTCATTCTTTCCCCTTCTTTCTCAGAATTCCTTCCCTCAAATTCTGTGATGTCTTATTCTCTTGTTGTTGCTTTTCTGGTTCTTCTCCAACCATTTCTTTTTCAGTAGGATTCCCTCCATCTCCTCTGACAACTCTTCATATGTGGATATTCCCCAGGCTTCTATCTTTGATCATTTAGTCTACAGCTTCCCAACCAGTGTGTAAGGAATCATCATTGTAGGAGTTCCCAAAATATTGATCCTCCTGAACCATCCTCCCACCTCCGTCCCCATCCCATCCCTCTGGTTGGCTGATTCATGTCAATGTATGGCAAAAAACCACTACAATATTGTAAGGTAATCAGCCTCCAATTAAAATAAATAATTTTTATTATTTAATAAAACAATAAAACATTGATCCTCTCAGCTGCTGGGAGTAGCCTGGCTATGTACCCCAACATGCCAGATGCATATGGTCTCTGAGTGCACCATGGCGCGTGTGTGCTAAATTGCTTCAGTTGTGTCTGATTCTTTGTGACCTGCAGCCCTCCAGGCTCCTCTGTCCATGGGATTCTCCAGGCAAAACTATTGGCGCAGACTGCCATGCCCTCCTCCAGGGGATCTTCCCCACCCAGGGATTGTCTCCTGCATTGGCAGCTGGGTTCTTTACCACTAGGGCCGCCTGGGAAGCCCATGCATAATGGTATGGTTCTAATTTGCAAACACTCCAAGGAAGTTTATTCTCTTTCTTGGCTTCATTACTATTGGCCTTATGATGGCTCTGAAGTTTGTGTACCCAGACCAATCCTGTGGTGGAAGCCTGAGAATCACTTTTGAAAGTTCCCTCCCCTTTCCCTCCTACATCTAAATAATAATTTCCAAAGCTGTCCTCTCCTTGCCCTCCTATCAACCCTTACTCAGACCCCACAGTCTCTTGGCTGAATTATCCTGGAATCCTGCTGACTGTTCTCCCTGTGGCTCTGTGATTCTTAAATCGGAATCCACCCTTCATACAGCTGTTAGAAAAGTATCTGAAATGCAAATCTAACCACACTATCCCCATGCTCAGAAGACTCCAATGGCTCACTGCCGACAGGATAAAGTCCAAACTCCTTCACCCACAAGAAACTTCATGACTTGAGCCTCATTCATTTCCTTTCCCCAACCTCGTTTTCTCCCTCCTTCTGGTCTTGCCTCCAGGCCTTTGTCCTGCTGCCCTCCATACCTGGATTGCTCTTGCCCATTTATCTTCATACCCACCTCTTACCTCTGCTATCACCTTGCCTTCCCTAAACCCATCCCCACGCTCATGAAGAACTGACACGCTCTGTGTTTTTTTGAGTATTCTGTTCATGCATATTTCTGTACTTGTACTTAGCACATTTGCCTTATAATTGAGTATTTCTTGCCTCCCACAAAATGGCATGTTCTTTTGTATTCCTAGCTCTAACACAATGCCTGACATATAAAAAATACTCAATATTTATTGATGAATAAATGTACCCTTAGAATTTTCCCCCAAATTAATGCCTCAGACACAATTCTAAGAACAACACTTGGATTCCTTTGGAACAAACATAAAATCCTTACGCTTTCAATTTGAGGCTGATTTCAAAGAGATACTCCAAACATCTTTAATTAAGAAACACATAGACCAAATCCTGTCAAAATAAGACCCAAAGGATCAGTCAAATAACTTTGTTTTGCTGAAATCAGATTGCATGTGAACTTTATTTGAAATGAATGATAAATTGTCTTGGAACCTAGTTTTGTTTTGTTTTGTTTTGTTTTGTCTCCCTCATTGTGTGCAGGCATTTTGTATTTACTTTGGTAGTTTTTGCAACATTGTCATATGCATATCTTATAAAATTTTGCAGTCATTTTTAGAGAGATTATTATGCCCATTATACAGATGAAAAAAAACAGGCCTGAGAAATTGTAATTTTCCCAAGTTAGTGGCTCATACGAAGTCAGCAAGCACTGACTGAAGGTCAGCAGCCTCATTCACCCAGTGTCCACTCTACCTCTCATTTTGGTTCGGGTTTCTTCTTTCTTTCCTTTTCTGAATTCTTTTTGCAATAAAATTTGACTCATAAGTCAATCCTAGACTAGAGAATATTTTTTGGCTCTATGCTGTACAGACTAATGCTGAGTTCTGTGCCAGCTGCAAGTGCTGGTAAGCCAGTAACACCTCAACTAAAATTAATTGAAACCAACCAACCTACTATAGAACAAGGGGTTCAGAGTTAGAAAACATCTTGTAATTCCTGTAATTCAATTGCTAATTCAGTGCTTAAATGCTTTCTATAACACTACAGGCAAAAGGTGTTTCTTGACCATTCTTGCTTGACCATCCTCAGTGACAATGAAGTCACTGCTTACAGAAGCAGTGCTGCCAATTTCAGAACATCAGGGAAATATTTTTGCCTATTGTCTGTTATCCTCTGTCATTTCGTCGCAGTGAAAAGTGAAGTTTTTTTGGTAATTAGAGGTACACATATGACCAAATCTGGATCGTAGCTCAGTTGTTTACTAGCAGCTATGAAGCCTTTCAAATAACTTAGCCCCAGACCTCAGTTTCTTCATCTGTAAAGTGAATCAAATGAAATAACACAAGTAACTTACCAAGCACCATAATATCTCCAGTAAGTGCTTATAGTAAGTGCTCAGTAAAAATTTGTTAAATCAAGGAATGACTCTTCCCTTATCCTCAGCCTTGAATTCAATTTCAAAAATTAAAAATACATTTAGTAGAGGACGTCCTTGGTTGTCCAGTGGCTAACGCTCCAAACTTCCTACGCAGGTGAGCCTAGGTTTGATCCCTTGTCAGGGAAGTAGATCCCACAGGCTGCAACTAAGAATAGTTGCAGCTAAATAAATTAATTAATTTTAAAAAATAAAAATACACCAAGTATTAGTGCAGCGAAGAGATTAAAAATAACTTCCTTCTTTAGAACATTATCTTCTTAAAACAGTCCAATTGACCTGTTCACCGACATCAGGTAGGAAGGTAATGCAACAAGAATGCCATTGTGTAATCTGAATCATGCGCATCCAACTTTTGCATCATATCCTAAGCATTATTTCAAGTTGCATCCAATTCTTGATCTTGTAATTAGAGCATAAATTATAATCTTTCAGAAGTAAATCTTGGCAAATCAAGAATACAAAAAAGAGGACACTTTGAGGAGCTGTTGTGTAAAGGAGGGAGAAATTTTTCTTTCACTTAAGCAAAGCTTGGATCAGTTTCTATCAGGAACCACGAGACAGGACTAAATGATCTCTGTTGAAACCACTTCAAACTTGAGTCTACCATTCTAATAAGAAAATAGCATCACAAAAATTAGCCTTTGAATGCATCCCTAGAGAGGTTAACCTAACTATACCATGTACATTTGATTCTTACTGTTCCATTTGCTTAAGTTCCAGGAGACTACAGCAAACGAGTGTATCAAGGAGTGAGAGTGAAGCACACAGTCAAAGATCTACTGGCAGAAAAACGATCCAGACAGACAAGCAACTCAAGATTTAATGTAAGACTCAGTTAAATACATTCTAAAGTCTTTGGGGGCTAAGTCCTCTATTAATGTTAGTTATCTCCCCTTTCTTTTATATTCACACCAGTCTCTCACCTCTTGCTTGAGTCTGATATTCTCCATAGCAAGTGTTAGCCAGGGCTTCCCTGGTGGCTCAAAGGGTAAAGAATCTGCCTGTAATGCAGGTGACCTGGGTTTGATCCCTAGATCAGGAAGATCCCCTGGAAAAGGGAATGAATACCCACTTCAGTATTCTTGTCTGGAGAATTCCATGGACAGAGGAGCCTGGTGGGCTACAGTCCATGGGGTCTCCATTTAACTGGCACACACACTATATAATTACTATATGAGCAAGGATTCCAAGAGCTCTGTGAATTGATAGGCTGCCCATTTCAGCTCATGGATATGAAAGGATGATGTATCCTGACATTTCCATTTACCCCAGTCAGGAATTAGCAAAGGTTCATTTGGTAGAAATAATGCTAACCTTCACCCACAGCAGGGGAAGTCACTCAGTCGTGCCCAACTCTGCGACTCCATAGACTGTAGCCTGCCAGGTCCCTCTGTCCATGGGATTTTACAGGCAAGAAGACTGGAGTGGGCTGCCATTTCCTTCTCCAGGGGATCTTCCTGACCCAAGGATCAAACCCAGGTTTTCCGCAGTGCAGGCAGACCTTCACCCCCACATTATTCTAAATCTGATAGAGGCAACTTATGAACAAACAACTTCTCTGTAACACGCAAAACCAGATTTTAAAATCCTGGTAGGAGTTGTCTTAAGTCTAAAATCTCTGTCTGTCACTCTTGTCTTCATAAATAGCTCCTCTCTATACCTAAAATATTTAAGTATTTTATACCCAAATCTCCAACAATGATTCTTGAATGGAAATAGCAGCTGGCTATCAGGTTGGGTATATAATCACTCACCTTATTGTGAAATATAACAACATGAATATCAGATATGCCCCAGGGCATTGCTGGGGTCAGGACATGGGAACAGATGACCAAGAATAAAGGAGGGGGCCACATACAGCACCAAGCACAGGGGCTGGGACACAGTGTGAACTGGTTCTTCCAGTGTGTTCTGCCCCAATGTCAGTACCATCTTCAACACTGCTGCAGAGTCAAACTTATGGGACGTGTTTCAAGTGAACTGACTCTAGATTCAATTTCCTGCCATCTAAGAACCCCTTTTATTTTGGGGTCTTCATTTCTTTGGAACCTCCTCTTATCTTCTATGGAAGATGGAGCTTAGTTGATAAACAGAAATCTGGATAATTGGCTTCTCGTCTGCTCCTAGTACCAGCTTTCTTCTAGAACTTCCTCAGGATCATCTGGGATGTGAGTTAAAAGCATCCCTATGAATCAAGTCTCTTGAGAGAGAGAGAAAGTTCAGAATCTACTCTGAATGAACCGCAGCTGCATGGATGCAATGTGGAGTGCTTGGCCACAGCCACAGCTAGGATTGTGAAACTTGTTCCAGGTGCGCAGTCATTTGGGAAGAGAAGAGTAAAATGAGCATGATGCCATAGACAAGGAGCTGATAGTGTGCCTAGCCCGTGAGAGTCAGGGTTTAACTCCCTCCTCGACATCGTCATGGATACACACATACAATGATAAGGCGATGTACCAGATGGAATTATTTAGTAAGACAAAGAGGTTCCTATCCAAATGGTGGAGGTAAATATATTTTTATTTATAAATTCCCTAACATGATTTTTTTAAGCTCTGTAGCTGTGTTTTCTTTATTTTTTTGATGTGTTAGCTTTTTTAAAAGACATAACAATATAAACAATAATAAGTCGTGTTATATTGTAATTTTAAAATGCAGACTCCTTGTCCCTGTACCATGTCTATGAACATAGAGTTATTACAGGGCTGGGGCCAGGGAATGGTCATTTTTAACAAGCTCCTTGAGTGATTTCTTTGCACATCACAGTATAAGAACTTCACCACAGAGCAAAGAGCAACTATCAAAGCCCCTCCCCTCAGCCAAGTTTCTTACCTCTACCCAGATAAGAATTTGCTGAGCTGTTGCTACTGGCCCAGTGACACTGTGAATGTAATACAGAAGTGGGTACAGGAACCATGTGATACGTGGTCTGTGCCATTAAACATCAAATAACCTGATGGAAAGGAAAAATATTTATATATTTAAAAAATATAAGACCATATAACCAAGCACTACACCGAATGCTCAAGGCAAAAGATCAGGCAGCATCGCCACATGATATGAAGACTAAGACACTATTTACATAAGCACAGTTTAAAGTGCACTTCCTGCATGTTATCTCATTTGATAGACACAAGACTGATATTGACGTGGTTTTCCATTTTATAGTCGAAAAGGCTGAGGGCAAAAGAAGGGAAGGGATTATTTGCAGGTTACAGTTAACAAGTAGCAAGTCTTCTGATACTCAATTCCACACCATTTTTAAAGGGAAAAACCAATGTGGGCTGGAGTAGAATCATCTGATTCATGCAGTTTTCATCCACTTGGACTTTCATCACAAAATGCCATAGATGGGATGGGATAACTTGTGTGTGTGTGTGTATGTGTACTCAGTTATGTCCGACTCTTTGGAACCCCATGGACTATAGCCCCCCAGGTTCCTCTGCCCACGAGATTTTCCAGACAAGACCACTGGAGTGGGTTGCCATTTCCTCCTCCAGAGGATCTTCCTGACCCAGGGATTGAACCCAAATCTCCTGTGTCTCCTCATTGCAGGTAAATTCTTTACCACTGAGCCACCTGGGAAGCCAAGCTTATGAACAGAAAACATTTCTCACAGCTCTGGAAGCTGGAGGTCCAAGTTTTGGTTGCAGCATGGTCAGGTTCTGATGAAGACCCTTTCCCTTTTCTGGGTTGCAGACTTCTCATTGTGTCCTCACAATGAGCACAGGGAGCATCTAGAGCCCTTTTATAAGGGCACTAATCCCATTCATAAGAGCTCCACCCTCATGAGCCAAAGGCCCCACCTCCTAATACAATACAATCACATGGGACGTTAGGATTTCAAAGTGACCTTGGGGAGGACACAAACATGCAGAGGAAATCAAAGCGAAAGAGAATATATCATATAGAAAGGACTGGAAAGGGGCAAAACAGCTCTAACTCTGGTCATTCTTCTCAGGCATCAGGTACACAGGCAATATGAACTCAGCCCTAATTTACTGTTGTCATATATTACTCAGTGTCTCACTGCTAGTATCTTACTCTCTTCTTCATTTCGAAGATATTTTAAATGTGGATAATTAAATGCACACAGTTCTAATATGTGGCTATTTGGACTTTAGGTATCTCCATGAATTGATTTTACCATCTATTTGCTCATGTTTCATCTCAACCACTCTTCCAAAATATCTGTATATTCCAAGAAAGGTAGCATAATAAGTATTACCAACTCTTAACTTTTTCTGTCCCTGTGGTAAACACAACTCAATGAGGAGGAAACATGGAGAATCACGTTACTGATAGCACCTATGGGGCGCTAATGACTTGAGTAATACCAACACTCCATCTTCTTTTTCATCCCAGTTCACTACCAAGAGTCTGATATCTTAGATAAGTTCAGATAGGAAAGTCATCCTTACACTTGTTCAAAACTTGCTACTGATAATGTGGGTAATAATGAGTCAAAAGATAACTTAAGGAGATTGGAGCCCCTTCCATACTGTTTTTACTGTATATGTCATCCAGTATCAAAAAACAGGGCTTCACAGGTGACACTAGTGGTAAAGAACCCACTTGCCAACACAGGAGACATAGGAAATGTGGGTTTCATCCCTGAGTAGGGACGATCCCCTGGAGGAGGGCACCACAACCCACTCCAGTATTCTTGCCTGCAGAATCCCATGGACAGAGGAGCCTGGTGAGCTACAGTCCATGGGGTCACAAAGAGTCAGATGTGACTGAAGTGACTTAGCGTACATGCAGGCCAGAAGACAGACCCAAAAGATTCTACAGCAAATCCGTGGAACCTGTGAATGCTTATTTAAGTGGCAAAACGTGATTAAGTAAAGGATCTTGAGTGAAGGCACTTACCCTCTTAGGAAAGAGGTGATCCCTAAATGCAACCCCATGTACTCTACAAAAGGGAATTTTGAGAGAAACACACAGAAGAGAAGACACACAGGAGAAGAAGTGGCCATTTGACCAAGTAGGCAGAGCTGGAGTCATGTGATCATGTAACAAGGAAGGCAGGCAGACACCAAAGCTGGAGGACCCAGAGTGGATGCTCCCCTTGAGGCCCCATAGCGAGCAAGTCCCACCAACACCTTGATTTGGACTTCTGGCCTCCAGAGTCCATTAAAATGAAAAGAATAAATTTTGGTGTTTTTAAGCCACCCAGGTAGTGGTAATCTGTTCCAGTAACCCTAGGAAACTAGTACACAGATATGAAAACTGTGTCCCTCAGATAAGTACTCTCCAGGAAGCATCTATTGGATGCCCAAGTTGCTGTTTTGCTCTCTGTGACAGCCCTTGGATAAGTTTACACGGGTTATGTTGACTCATCTTTACCACAGTTTCCTTCATGAACATCTGTTTTTGATACCAAGAAATGTTTTCACATTTTTGCAGTAGGAATCAAAGAGGAAAAAATCCCTTGCCTCAAAGAGACTTTCACCAAAGACTGGACTTAAAACCACTTCTGTTCATTTTAGCCATAATCCTGTGGTTTCATAACTATTATCATGTATATCTGTTTTTAAGTAATTGTTTCCTTTTTTTTTCCTTCAAATTTTTTCTGGGTACTCCTTACTATACTACTAAATTTTCAACTAGAACACTTAAATAGAAGCCACTCACCAGCATCTAGCACCAAAAGATGTATATTTAGACTTTTAATGTAAGTTTATGTTGTACTGCTTTCAATTACACTATTTCAATGACATTTCATAAAAGCTATTCATTGAAAATTTTTAACAATATCAACAAATTTCAGTGAACTCTCCGTTATCATTAGTAAAATTTAAAAGAAGAAGAATTGGTAGATGAATGGATAAAGAAGCTATGGTACATATATACAGTGGAATACTACTCAGCCATAAAAATGAGGTGGATGAACCTAGAGACTATTATACAGAATGAAATAAGTCAGAAAGAGAAAAACAAATTAATAGTGTATTAATGCATATATTTGTAATCTAGAAAGATGGCACTGATGAATCTATTTGCAGGGCCAGAATAGAGACGCACACATAGAGAACAGACTTGTGGACACAGTTGGGGAAGGAGAGGGTGGGACGAATTGAGAGAGCAACATGGAAACATATACATTACCATATTTAAATTAGATAGCCAGCGGGGATTTGCTTTATGATGCAGGAAGCTCAAACCTGTGCTCTGTGACAACCCAGAGGGGTAGGATGGAGCAGGAGGATGGAGGGAGGTTCAAGAGCTTGGGGACATGTGTATACTTATGGCTGATTCATGTTGATGTGTGCAGAAACCAACACAACATTGCAAATAATTATCCTCCAATTGAAAATTAATTACATTTAAAAAATAAACCTGGCTAAAATAAATAAATAAAACTAAAATAAATAAATATTTTTAAAAAAGAAGAGGCAGTAAACTTAGTAGCCACAATTTTTCACTTTGTTTTGAAATTCAGTGAACAGTTTGCAGGCTATTGAAATTTCTAATCAATTTTTCCTTAAACTATGATTAAGATTCATTCAAAACTATTGACTATACAACAATTGCATGAGGGGAAAAAATTCTAAACTTGCTAAGCAGGAAATGGAGCTCAGCTTGGAGTTAAAACTGGCCAGTGGAATGGGGGGATACAGTGCAGTATGGGGGGGTTGAGAATGGGCTTGGTAATCAGGGTCTCATGTTTACTCTATTTTATTGGTTTATGGGCATCCTAGTAGTTATCCTGTTCTGCTCATTCATCAAAATGCTATAGTGAAGAACAATAAGGAAATAGATAGGAAAGTGATATTAAGTTAATATTCTACATAAACCAGAAGGAAAACAAACAATGACTCCTGATGGTTTTTAGAAGACCCAAACTGAGAAAAATGTTGAGGAGCTATATCCCAAGTGAGAAATCTATTTGGATTAGACCAGCTTTGAATTATATATCATATACAAACACAGAACAAAATCTATTACACGATTCTTTCTATATTAAGCTCAAGTATCTGCTTTCAAATAGTAAGCATCAATAATTACAGTTATTTTCTTTTACTATATTTTCCTAAATCCTCACACTTAAATTAGCTGCTAAAATCTCTACATCAAGAACATACAGGATAAGGCTGCAGTGTCAGCTGGGTATCTTGGTTAACCCCCCTTTCCTGATTATTTTTGGAAGTAAAACAGTGTAAACACAAAAAGAAGCATGACAATAGTACATACTGATGGAAAAAACTGGAAGAACAGAAGGTTAATGGAAGTCATATAATGCGTTTATGGCATAGATTATATGAAAGTGTTTGATCTTCCTTGAGAGGTCGGTGACCTCTAACTGTAGAACAGATGCGCATTGTCCAGGTCCATCTGTAACAAATGTCTTTCTGTCAGGACTGCTAGTTAGAGATTTGTTTTGTTCTATATCCAGCTGCTGTTTTGTGGCACCCAATACATGCACATTTCGGTTACCACCAAATGTAAACATGATGCCCATAACTGTGATTTGCATTTGAGCTTCTCATGAAGAATTAAAAAATGAAACTAGGCAATTAAAACTTGCCTGTTATAGCATCTCAAAGTTTCTTTGATTTCCCTGAAACTTTGGAAAACACATCTGAGACTTCTCTTTGGCATTAAAAAAGAAATTGCTCCCTCCTCGGTCTGTTTGAATCCCCTCCTTCTGGCTATCAGTGGTCTCCAGGAATTCCTCTCTCCTCTCTGGGCCTTGATCCTTGTCAATACAAGTAGAGTTGGTTGGTCCCATTTCAGTATTCAATTTTAATACTCAAACTTTTAACAGTGTATCCCATCTCCTTACTTCTTTACTACTCGTATTTCAAATGTTCCCATTTCACTATGGTTTGAAATATAGCTCCATCTCTGAGAACCAGCTCATATTCAAACTCCAGAATCCTTGAGCTGAAGTTTCAGATCACTCTGTCATCTGAGAACCTTCAGTGCTTAGACTCGCAGAGGTTTCTCTTCTAAGACACAGGCACCTTAGCATGATGAAGAGTTTGGACTCTGGATCCAGATGACCTGGATGCCAATCCCAGCACTGCCATTTGCCAACTGTATGATGACTGGAAAGGTACATCTTAGTGTCAAAGGAAGATAACAATATCTGCCTCCCAAAGTTATCATAAGTGTTAGATTTAATATGTGTCAAGGGCTTTGCACATGGTATGTGTTCAATCAATGCTAGAGCATTAAACATTTCATCTAATGAATGTTAGTATTCAAGGGATATAAGAAATTCACTGAACTGAAGAAATGTACAGACCAGCTGAGAGAAGGAATTATGCATGAAATAAGTGATTAAAAATTAAAAGACAGCTTTGGTATCCAAGTGCCAAACACATGACAGTGACCATGAGTGAGCAGGACAGAGGTTGAAAAGAGGGGGAACAAGGCATAGTCGGGGTAGGTGAAAGACTTCTTGGAGGAGCGTGAGCCTTGAGCTGGGAAAGAAGATAATTCAGATGGACAGTGAGGAGAGACAGAGTTCGAAAGAACATGAGGAGGGGTGACCATCCAGAGGAAGAGGAGAGACTCTGTGATATGCAGTGGGTGGACCCTCTTGGTCTAAAAGGTGGAGAAGTGAAGTGGCCTGGCATGTGGCCTTTCAAAATTTAGCTCTAGTCTTGCCTGCATAGGTCTCCCAGACACTCCCCTCTATGCCCATAGCCTCTGGTATGGCTGGAACATGGTGCATGTAAGTGCTCAGAAAATGGCAGCTTTCACGGTTTTGCTAGTACCTGGAGCATGGCAGCATTTGATAAATGTTATCTGTGCTGTGCAAAGGAAGATATTCACAGGTGGTGGTGAGCTCTGAACAGCAGCCTTGGGAAATAGATACTTTTCTCATCGTTACTACAAACTCTAATGCTGTATAAATAAATTGGCTACCAGAAAGGCCTTGGGATGACTTTTGTAGATTTGAAAACTTGATTCGCTGTGAGCAAATGAAACAACAAAATATGGAAGCAACAGTCAGCAACATTACTTTTATTCTGACTCAGCAATATCAGCATTATACCACTCAGTCCTCCTCTGTACATGTGCTTACTCACTTGGTCATGTCCAGCTCTTTGCAACCCCATAAACTGCAGCCCACCAGGCTCCTCTGTCCCTGGCAATTCTCCAGGCAAGAATACTGGAGTGAGTTGACATGCCCTCCTGCAGGGAATCTTCCCAACCCAGGGATCGAACCCAAGTCTCCCACATTGCAGGTGGATTCTTTACCATCTGAGCAACCAGGGAAGCCCAAGAATACTGGAATGGGTAGCCTATCCCTCTTCCAGGGGATCTTCCCCACCCAGGAAGAGAACCTGGGTCTCTTGCATTGCAGGCAGATTCTTTATCAGCTGAGCTACCAGGGAAGCCCCCAGTATACATGAAGAGATGGCTAGGTTGAAGTTCCAGCTTGATGCATTTCATTAAGATAGTCAACAGCTCCTGTCCTGCAGTCCTAAATATCCAAAAACATAACTAGCCTTGAATAACAAATCAAGTATTATACTTATCCACCACCACGGATGACTGTTTTATGAAAACACAGACTTCAAATGGCAGGAAGAAAGAAATAAAAGTCTCAGCATTTTGATCAGGATGTGCTAGCAATTTACTGACCTAGTAAGTTACTTTTTTAAGTCTACATTTCCTCAATTACAAAGGATCATATAATCATATGAATGGTACAGGTGGGAGGGGACCAGTACTCACAGTGTTTCTGATGTGTCCCCCTTCTCTCCACTGGGTACAGCTGTTTATCTTCCTGCTTTGCTAGATTTTCCCCACCCCAGAACGTGTTCCACCCTACCCACCGATATTCTGAGAAAGATAAATCTCCTTTCTTCTAGTTCAGCTACAGTTGCAAATTGAGTTTGCAAGGGAAATCGGCAATAGAAAAATCACACAAGGCACAAGAACAATTACATGGGTGCAAACGTTCTACACTAGCTTAAATGTCTAGTCAAAGACTGGCACGGGTAGAACAGTTGAGGTGACTTCTGGGCCTGAGCCCTCTTCTGCCCCCTCAATTTTCTTTGGGGTAAATAAGAACTCTTAATAATAATAGCTAACATTTCTGCTAGGCTCCAAAATAAAGATGTCACAAATATTTTCATTTATTCATTTTAGAGTCAATTTCACTTGTCAACAAGGAGCACAATAACCTTAAAAGGGCAGCACTCACATCTATTTTTCAGATGAGGAAATTAAGAATTGAATAGGAATCAGTGTAACATAGATTTGAAACCAGGATTTTTGGACTTCACAGTCTTTATTTTACCTACCATAGTGCCTTCTTAGGTTTACATTTCTGGTCCAAGGAAGGATGAGCTTTGGGAATAAATAACCATTTTGCTTCAGGTCCTGTGCTCAGTACTGAGCTCACCCTTCATACTCCACACAGGTCGTTGCCACATCACGTCTTTCGCTCCCTCTCAACCACATGTCTATCTCCCTGCCTGTCCCTGCAGTGATTCTATATACTGCTCAGATGATCCCACACCCAGTTCAAATCAGAGCCAGGACCTTCCTCTCCTTTGCTACCCAGACATCTTGGAAGAAACTGGACCTAATTTCCTTCCAGAACCTAGCTCTAGCTCTATCCCAGAACCTGCTACCAGAGTGTCATTCCTCTCAGCCATCCTTCAGGTCTCCTGGACCCATGTTCTCCTGGGCTCTGCATGGTACCTGGCCCTCGCTGTAAAAGAGGAAAGCATTTCCAGAGCCAGAGTCCGAGCACACCACATGGACCTCGCAGAAGCCTCTCTGCTGCTCTTCTTGAGCTCTCTAGGGTCTGCTCAGCCAACCCATTTCACTCTGACCTCCTCTTCTTGCCTGAAGCTTGCTGCCCTGCTCTGCCTTCAGCTGAAATTTGATTTTTTTCTAAAAGTTGCCGACCTGGCCTGAGAGGCTGGGATCACATGACTCGCTCCTGGAACAGGATGTAATAGACCACTCTCCCACTCAAGGAGGAGGAGACCATCTAAGCTCCTTTCTGAAGGCTGGGAGAGACCCCAGGCTCAGGGAAACGCTGAGCTTACCAGTTCACTCCGATCATCAACCTCTTAGATGTTCCCCCAACCTACATGGTGTTCCAGCACTCTCTCACAGTTGTACACACTAAAGAATCATATGCATATGCCGAATAAATAAAATAGCTAGAAAGGAAAGGGGAGAGTAATTTCCTTCTGCTCTTATCTTCTTATGAATATATGGTAACGGATGGGGAAAGACAGACTACCAAGAATCTCATTTCCTGGGTAGTTTTTAGAATTCCATGCTAAAGACAGATAGATATAATCAAGATATAATTTCCAAAGTTTTCTAAAACTTGGGCAATTTATACATATTGTGCTATTTCTCTTTGATATTTTAATGATGGTATTAAATGACAATGAAAATTCTAGGTGAAAGGAAGAGGCAGAATATAAGTAAGCCCACAAACTGATTTGTGCATGCATGCTAAGTCGCTTCAGTCCTGTCTGAGACTGTGTGACCCTGTGGACTGCAGCCCTCAAGGCTCCTCTAGCCATGGGGTTCTCCAGACAGGAATATTGGGTTGCCGTGCCCTCCTACCCTCCTCCATGCTTTAAATACAGGCGGTCAGCCACACATAAATTCAAGGAAGACGTCTCAGCCATTGCAGCCCTCTCTGGACTTGTCAAGTCAAGAACAGAGAATAGGCATGTTCTGTTGATTCCATGGTCAGAGGCATCTCAAGCTTTGAAGACATGTAAGTGCAAACTGGGCTTCCCTGGTGGCTCAGATGGTAAAGAATCCACCTGCAATGTGGGAGACCTGGGTTCAATCCCTGGATTGGAAAGATCCCCTGGAGGAGGGCATGGCAACGCACTCCAGTTTTCTTGCCTGGAGAATCCCCATGAACGAAGGTGCCTGGCAGGCTACAGTCCATGGGGTTGCAAAGAATTGGACATGACTGAATGACTAAGCACAAGTGCAAAATATCTAGACCACTGCTATTACAAGAAATCTTCATGCTCTTCTATAATTTCTAAAAATTTACCATAAAAATTAGTTTTCATCTCTTCAACTCTCATAAAGAAACCCATCCTATAATGTAGTCTGGTTTTAGTAAGAATTTCCTGCTTGCCTGGGCACAGCAAATGGGCATCAGATGGCCCAATGTGTATCTTCCTGCTTTGCTAATGTGCTATTTTTCTTAAAGAAAATATTTTAGAAGTACCTGTTCTCTCTGTGTTTGATTATTAAATTCTTAGGAAAAATATGATTTTCTCCTTAAAGAATACATCTCACTTGCCCTTGTTACTTTTTTCTGAATTGTCAGAAGAAGGATCCATTCATTTGTAATGTTTGTATGGTTATAGATAAAGGGAATCGGTGTCCAGTCTGGGAATGCCCTCCCCCAACACCTTTCATTCACTCTCATACCACAGTGCTTTGCATATTGCTTGTTAACATTGCCAACTAACCCTTTTCTGAGCCCAGAAAGAATTTAAAAAGAAGAAAGAGACATTTTCTGAGCAGGCAATGCCCTGTAAACTCAAAACGCCAATGTTTGAATATAGAAGTACATATTATATCCCTGGCATTCATTTGAATGAATGTTTTATCTAAAGCTTTCAAAATGGCCCATTGTGTGACTTTAATTAGCCCACAGTCCTGCCTATTTGGAGAACTGAACCACATTTCCAGGGCTGTCCATGTTCCCCACCCAACCACCTGCTCCTTCACAATTGCAGAATTTTTAAAAAATAATATTAATAAAGGCAAACTTTTTGCAAGCACCTTATTTTTTTTTTGGCTGTCTTATTGGTTCTGTAGTGGTTGTTTTTAATGTCATGAAATTTAAAATATTTCCTGGTGGTTAATTCTTTTACTCAGCTTGCAAAAGTAATCAAGTTTTTCAGTGAAACAGCCATGGCAAGTACATCTGGCAGAGCTGAAGTTCTGCACATTTCGTTCTGGCCAAAGTGTACAATACCATTTATTAATGTGCATCCCAGTAGCTCCTGTCATTCTAACTTAGCTATTGATATACATAAATACAAATAGCATTCCAAAGGCAAGCCAAGACTCAAGGGTTAAAAAAAAAAAAAAAAAAACGTGTTTCATTTTGTAACTCAGGCAACAGAAATAACTTTCTCACAGAGGCAGCCTGGACATAATTTTGTGCCAAGCAGGAAAGTTTTAACAGTAAAATTTTAAGAAACTGTCAGAAGTTTGGAACTCTATAACAGTGTTACTTTCCAAAGGGCATAAAATAGTTCATAGGCCAGAAATGTAAGGCAGTTGGAACCACAGATTTTTTTAATTTTTTTTAAATTTACAATAAAGATATTAGACCTAAATTCTGGTTTTTAATTTTTATTAACTAGTTTCAGTTACAAAAATAACACATGGTAAAATTTCAAACTTAATAAAACAGTATACTTTTTTTAAAGTCTACTGACCTTCCCTGCCTACTTTGTTCTACTTCCCAGGGTCATGTGCAATCTTCCAGAATTTCTCTATGACATTTTATTATAAAGAAATTAAGTTGTGGCACCAACAAGTTAATCAATATCAAAATCTATGCTATTTGCATGTACTGTTACAAAAATGCATAGTGTTCTCATGGTGAATTCCCTTCTCCCAAGAGAAAATTTAAACAGATCTCTTTCAGTCTTCATTTTATTTCTCTGTGTTTGAAGGCATCAGGCAAAGTACTTCATACTATCATGTCTCCATCTTATACTAATTACACAGTCCCTGCTGTTACCTGAGATGGTGATATTGGAGATAAGGTGCCCCAAATCAACTCTTTCTTTGTGAGATAAATACTCTATGCTGCTGCTGCTAAGTCGCTTCAGTCGTGTCTGACTGTGTGACCCCATAGACGGCAGTCCACCAGCCTCCTCTGTCCCTAGGATTTTCCGGGCAAGAGTACTGGAGTGGTTTGCCATTGCCTTCTCCAAAATACTCTATATTCTAGGCTTTATAGAATCAAAGCAAATGTTTTTAAAGATATATGTTTCAATATTACTTCCTCACAAATTCTTACGGGCTTTAGGAATGGACCTATACAATGACCTCTTAAACCATTTAAAGACACAGGGTTTTTTCCTCTGTAAATAGGGCCATATGAGGGAGACATGCCAAGCCCCTCTTTACACACATGGGTATCAATGAGGAGGCTGGAGATAAAGAAGAAAAGAGAGAAAGAGCCCTGGGAATTGGTACAACTAGGACAGGTGGCCAGCAGCCCTTAGCACCCACAGGGCGAGGACCAGCCTTTAGCAGGCTCCAACACAAAGCCAAATAGAGGTGGGTATAAATGTCACCCCCCGGCCTCCCCAACCCCACCCCACTGAGAGCCCATCAGACCTGTATCACGGATCTGGGACGCTCCAGCAGCCCACACACTCACCACACCAACCATTTCTGACCATCATTTTCAGACCCAGATTAAATTTCCTAGAATGCCACTTTCAATATGTCTACACTGTTAATAGTGGTCTAAAGAACCACTTCCTGTTAGCGGACAAAGTCCAAGTTCCTTCATCCTGGCTCAAAAAAAAAAATGTTCTTTATAATCTGGCACTTGCTCCTTCCTACAGCCTCCCTGTCTGCATATTTCCACATCTGTGACATGCTGTCCACACATTTGAGCCTTTGCTTTGCCCCTCAACGACGAGACCCCTTATCCTACCTGCTTACTGATTTCCTGTCATCCTTCAAAACAAGACTCATATATCACCTACAGTGTGATGTGTTCAGTCACTTCCCTTAGGACAGCAGCTCACGGCCACCGCTGCTCCCATCCTTACCCCAACCTCCCCTCTTTACGTGCATAGCCCGAGCAGGTCTAGTAGAATCCAGCCTTTGTCACTCACTAGTTTTGTGACCTTGGCAGTCTACACTGCCTATTAGTTTTCCGATCTGTAATCTGGAGATAATTACTTACAGCAATCTATTTCATTGGTTAATGGCAAGGCTTTAATGAAACAATGTGAACCACTTAGCATTATGCAGAGTACATAAACTACACAAATGTTCATTACTAAAAATGATGAAACACATACTAATATATATAAAGTGCCTGGCACAGAGTCTGGCGTGAAGTAGGTATTCATAAAATGCTAGTCCACATTCTACTAGGCAAAACAAGTCACAAAACGATCCCAGATTCAAGACGGTAGAGGTATAGATGCCACTTATTAATGGGAAGAGCTGCAAAGTAATTGTGGCTATATTTAACCTATAGCAAATGGCTTGCATCCCTAAGTAGATCCTAATCTAAGCCCTTTGGTTGCATTTTTTCTAGCACCAATGTCAATGAGACATGCAACATCGGGCCTAGCACATTAGAGATGCCAGTAGATGTCTTTGGTTTGACGGAAGGGCTAGTGTACAGAACATACTGGCTATGTCACTGAGAGCTTGAGGGGGAATACATCTTAGAGTCAGAGAGTTTGGGGTTAAATCCTAGTCCTGTAATTATAAGACAGATAATTTGGGACACATTGTTAACTTCTATGATGCTTGGTTTCCTCTTTTGTAAACCTGACATGATAATATCTACTTTATAATAAGATAACATTACATAAACCATCTGGCACATGGTAGATGCTTAAAACTCTAGTTCCTATTCATTATGGAGCATTTGTCTTATCAATATTTATGACTAAATTACTAGGTAACTCAGATAACTGGCCCATAAATCAAAACCTTTTTCAAACTTTGCAAAATTAATAAGACTTATTAGAACAGGTTTGGTATAATTTAGTCACTGTGAAAGAGTTCACACCAATCAGAATGCCCTGGTTCTACTACCTACTTGTCACATTAGCTAAGGCATCTAATTCTCTATGCCAATTTTCTTGTGGAGGAAGAAGCTATTCCATCCTAACACAGGTACCTATTTAAAGGATAACGTTATACCTGGCATTGACTTTACATTCATTTCAAAGGTGGAGGAAAATTGTGTGACTAATGGTTGTTCTCAACTCAGATATTAAAACATGGTTTTAAAATGTTCAGTATATCATCATCTTTACCTCTCTCTCAAACATAGATATGATGACAGTGAGAAATTAAATATACTGTGAATTCCTTGAAAAGGAATCCCAGCCATTCAGAAGAGGCTATGATTTTTATTTACGCATTAGTAGCAACATCTTCAAGTTTAAAGAGACATTTTCAGACTATATAGTCGGAATTTCTAAGATATATAATGAAAAATTTTACACTCCCTGCAGCCTTCTTCTTCAGTACATCTCACATGGTCTTTCAATTTTCAGGCTGGCACCTAAAAATATTACAGAGTCATAAAAATGACAAGAAAGGTAGTGAAGGGAAACTCCTGATCTTATCACTTTACTATCATGGTGACCTATTAGTTCAAATTAACTCATTTTCATGGAAGGGGCTTTCGGGGCAGCTGTGAGGCTGCTGCGTTAGCTACAGGAAGTTGCACAATGCCAAATTTCATTCAAATGTAAACCTCTAAATTTGGCTACCTGGCATCGCAGGATCCTGTTGTTTGCTGTATGCAAAATAAAAATTATATACCATCTCGTGTGGTCAAAAGTTATGGGCTTTTCAATATTAATTTCAATATTATTTCTAAAGAATTCACATGGTGAGATGCAACTGAATGAATCTAATATCTTGAACAAGGTAAAAAGAAATGTGCTTTCCCCTCACCTGAGCAAAGATAACTAGTGTGCATGTTGAAGGCTCCTGTCTTAGGCTGTTCTCTCTCAACAGATAATCTGCTATGCCAGCTTTGAAATCAGTCCAGTGAAACCCTTCCTGGTTCCAACACAGGCCTTTTGGAACTCTTCTGTGTTCTGTGAGATGAGCTGAAGTCGTGTGCCATCACTGCCTTGTATACGACTTATCCAATCTAAATATGTCGCAGGTCACCATAAGCACTGACTATAGCTATAAATAATTAATTATATGGAAATGTTTTATATCACAGTGGGGGAGATCATACAGGAGTGTTTTAAGTGGTTGTGATAATTAAACGAGATCGTAATATAACATATTTGCTCATGTGCCTGAGAGTGTGCTTATAAAATTTCTACAAGTATGTGCTTGCGAATTTTGTCATAATTCATATCTCTGCTGGAAAACGTTGGAAGTAATAGGAAAAAATATTTTAAATCTGGTGTGTGAAAGACAGGACAGCATCTACTTCTGTTTTTAACCCTTAGGGATGTGATTTTGTTTCAGGCAGAGTCAACGGTCTGGAGGTGGGGAGATTATACCAACAAAACTGGATCTGGCATAAAAAGGTTTTTGCTGATTTATTGAGCTGGTAGGATGTAAGGGAAATCAATAAAACTAGGGGGTTTGCTGGGGTGCTCTGAGGGTTGACAGGGAAGGGAGGGAAATGCTTGAGCAGAAATGAAGACGCTGAATGATGAGAAGGTGATCGCACCAGAGACGCAGATCCCCTGAGGACAGGGGTCCAACTAGCCTTCTGTGTGAAGACTGGCTGGTCCTGGAGCTATTTTTGCTAAGTTTGAGGTAGCTGAACCTGAGACTGGGGAATCTAGAAGGAAGCTGCTTCCCAAGAAATATAAGCATAAATCTTCTGGATAAACACAACCTCACATTAGGAATTCAGATTTTCACAGATTAAGGTCAACCCAGATACATGTTTCAATCAAAGATCACCAAATACATAAGGAAACAAATCACTAGGAAAGAGAGTCAGCATAAACAAACAAGTTAAATTCCCAGGACTTTCAGGAATTTTGGCATTAGCATACCAAATACAAATTTTTTCTAAATAATAATAAATAGTGACAACTCAACAAAAGATCAGCCAATATTTTTAGTAGATCAAATAGAATTTTTAAGACTGAAAAAATATCTAAATCATTGATACTAAAAAAAAAAAAAATCAACGCAGGAGTTAAACAGCATATTAGCTACAGTTGAAGAAGGAATTAGTGAACTGGATGTAGAGCTGAAGAAATCTATACCAATCTGTTCCAAAACGTAGAACATAGAATCACGGATAGAGGGAAAGTAACAAAAAGTTGACAATGTATTGGGGATAAAAGCAAAAGATTTAACAAACACTGAAGACTCAGAAGGAGAGAATACAGATAGTACAGACAAGATAATATTTAAGGAAAAGATGGTTGAAACTTTTCCAAAAGACATGCATCCCCAGTCACATGAAGCACATCCTATACAAGCAGAATACATTTTAAAAATCTATCTCAAGATAAAAGGAGGTGAGGCTGAAAAATCTTAAAGCCAAAGGGAGTATACTTTAAAGGGTAGTCATAAAAGAAAGAAAGATTGTTACATAGAATATCTGTAAGGTTACCGGCAAACTTCTCAACAGCAATCATGGAAGACACAAGACAGCGAAGTGAAATCTTTAAAGTGTTGAGGGAAGAATACTTCCAAAGTTACAATTGTGAATCCAGAAATAGTATCTTTTAAGTACAAAGGCAAAAGAAATTATATTTTCAGTTACGAAAAAGCTGGAAGTTGCCACCAACACCGACTTCCCAGGTGGCTCGGTCAGTAAAGAACTCGCCTGCAATGCAAGAGACATGGAGTTCCATCCTTGGGTCGGGAAGATCCCCTGGGGAAGGAAATGGCAACCCACTCCAGTATTCTTGCCTGGGAAATCTCATGGACAGAGGAGCCTGGTGGCTACAGTCCATAAGGTCACAAAGAGTCAGACACGACTTAGCGGCTAAATTACCACCACCACCACCTCCTACAGGAAAGGAATTTTCTAAAGGGCTCTTTCAGAAGAAGGAAAATGAATCTAGAAAAAAGTTTGGAGGACAGATAGGCAAAGAAAATGGTAAACATGCAGTAAGTCTAATGCATATTTACTTGGCAAAATGATGATGAAAATAATCATGATGTTTAACTTGTGGAGGCTTAAGCTAAAATTCAAGAAATTGCATACTCATGTAAATTAGGAGAGGAGCAAAAAGAGTGAATGTCCTAAGGGTCTTGTCTGTCAGTGGGAGGCTTAAGATACTCTTTGTAGGCTTTGTTAAATATGCAAGGTAAAATTTTATGACGAACCATAAAGAATGGAAATAGAGTGTTTAATTTCCACAGCAGGTAAAGGGCAAAATTATGTAGGGGAAACGAACACAAGAGGCCTCTTTTCATCAAATAACAAATAAAATCAGCTAGGCCAGTCATTATGAAACTTCCTCAGGTATTTAAACTGGATTAGGGGTACAGGGCTGGCAATTCCACAGTAGTAAGTAAAACTGGGCAGAAGGAAAAGGGGTGGAAGGAGATTGTTGGCGGCACTGGTCGTGGCAGACGCCGCAAGGATTGTGTGAGCCCAGAGTAACCTTCGCTCATGCGTCAGGCAGAGGCCAGGGCCAAGCAAGGCCAGCTGATGAACCGGTGCAGTACCGAGAGGCACTCATACTTCGGTCTGTCAAGCTGGACATGCATCCTGCCTTTCTCAGGAAGCCTCCCTCCTGGCCCCAGCCTTGGCCAGAGCAGTTTAAGGGGAGCAAGCAGAGAGAAAAGGAGGCAAGAAGGCAACAGGACATCCCCCGAGGCAGCACCCGGGGTGCCTACCACCCTGCTACCCTCTGCTTCCACAGGGAAGGAGGCTGAGGCAAGAGTCAGAGGGAATGGGCCCTGGCACGGGCCTTTGAGGAAAGACCCAGCCAGCAAGAGCTGGAAAACAGAGGGAAACACTAGATAACATGGGCCCTGGCAACATGGGAACATGTTCCCGGACACAAGCCCTTCTCTTATTAACCACTACCTCCTTTCCTTCCCATACAAAACATCACAGCATCCTGACCTACACCCACCTTGGACCCCACACGCACTGTTCACATACTAAGTAGTTTGGAATTAACAGAGGCAAGCTACTATAAGTAAAATGGATGGTTTGTAAACATAAATAACTCCTACTGTATAGCACAGGGAACCATATTCAATACCTTGTAATAAACCATAATGGAAAAGAATATGAAAAAGAATGTGTATAACTGAATCATTTTGCTCTATAGCAGAAACTAACACAATCTTATAAATCAACTATACATCAGTAAAATAATTTTTAAAAAATGTTACATCAAACAAGGTGACATGTTTATAGGAATAAACCATAGATTTGAAGAAACATAAAAATGCATCTGAGTGATAACAGCTAATAGTTATACCCTCCTTACTTAAAGCCAGGATCTATTCTCAGCGCTTGACATATAAGATCATATTTAATCTTCATGTGCCTAAGATCACACAGCAAACAAGAGGCAGAGCTGGGATTCAAATATAGACACTCTTCACTCTCAAATACTGTGCTACCTCTGAGTGCTTGTTGTTCAACCCTTAAGTCATGTCTGACTCTCTGTGACCCCATGGACTGCACCACGCCAAACTTCCCTGTCCTTCACTATTTGCCGGAGTTTTCACAAAATCATGTCCATTGAGTCAGTGATGCCATCCAACCATCTCATCTTCTGTCACCCACTTCTCCTCCTGTCCTCAATCTTTCCCAGCATCAGGGTCCTTTCCATTGAGTCAGCTCGTTGCATCAGGAGGCCAAAGTACTGGAGCTTTAGCTTCAGCATCAGTCCTTTCAATGAACATTCAAGGGAGATTTTTTTTTTAGTATTGGCTGGCTTGATCTCCTTGTAGTCCAAGGGACTCTCAAGTGTCTTCTCCAGCACCAAAGTTCAAAAGCAACAGTTCTTTGGTGCTCAGCCTTCTTTATGGTCCAACTCTCACATCTTGTACATGACTGCTGGAAAAATCATAGCTTTGGCTATCCAGACTTTTGTTGGCAAAGACGTGTCTCTGCTTTTTAATATGCTATCTAGGTTTTTCATAGCTTTTCTTCCAAGGAGGAAGCATCTTTTAATTTCATGGCTGCAGTCACCATCCTCAGGGATTTTGGAGCCCAAGGAAATAAAATTTGCCACTTGGTGGATATGTCCCTAGAGAAGATAGAATTCCAATGTGGTCCTACGGATGGAATGTTTGTACACCACACCTCTTCCATAATTCGTATGTTAGAGCCTTGGTCCCCAGGATGATGGTATTTTAAGTGGGGCCTTTGAGGAGGTAATGAAGTCATGAGGGTTAAGTCGCATGAATGGGATTGGTGCTCCTGTAAGAAGAGATACATGGAAAAGATGATCTCTCTTTGTGCCGCATAAAGATGCTGCAAGAAAACAGCAATCTGCAAGCCCAGATGAAGGCCCCCCAGAGAACTCAAACATGCTGGCACTCTGATCTCAAACTTCCAGCCTCTATAACTGGGAGAAATGTTTTTTGTTTAAGCCACCAAGTCTTAATACCCTGCTTTGTTACATCAGCGCAGTCAGATTAAGACAGTGGGGAAATGATGGGTTACTTTCAGATATTTGAAGAGCTATTTGTGGAAGAAGGGCTTAACTTATTCGATGTGGACCAAGGAGATTAGAAAGACTAACAAGGCTATTTTCATCCTACTTTGTAACAGAGGTTGCCAAAGAAGAACTGGCTTTCTCAGAGAGTGTTGATTTCCCCATCACTAGTGGCTGAATGCACCCAAAGTGAGTAACATTGGAGAGGATTTCAAGAGAGCTCGTTGAATGAGACTCTACAAAACCCCTCCAACTCTTGAGAGTCTGTAGGATTACCAGGGTCAGGGCAGGACTAAGAACTCAAATCTGAAAAAGTGGATGTCGATACCACTTCACTTTTACAACAGCTACATTTTCCACTTACTTTGTTCCTGGGCATCTTGGAGCCAGAATTTGCATTTTAAGACTCGACACACCTGGATACCCTCCCTTCAGCAGTCAGCTTGAGCATCTTCTCCTCCAGGATGTATTCCCCCACCCTACCCCTAATACAGCTTAAGTGTCCACCTCACCCCGTCTTACTACTACAGTGCCACTTCTCACACTGCAGGGAATTCTGTTTCATCATCAATGATGCCCTGTATTAGGGCATGTCCTAAGGCTGCAGTAACAAATAACCACAAACTAAGCAGCTTAAAAAAATAATTTATTTTCTTACAGATCTGGAGGCCAGAAGTCCAAAATCGAGTAGTCAGAAGGGCCAGGTTCCTTTGAAGGCCTTAGGGGTACACCCTTCTTTGCCTCTTCCTAGCTTCTGGCGTAGGCACGTGCGTGCCTAGTTGCTTCAGTCGTGTCCAACTCTTTGAGGCCCCATGGACTGTAGCCTGCCAGGCTCCTCTGTCCATGAAATTCTCCAAGCAAGAATACTGGAGTGGGTTTTCATGCCCTCCTCCAGGGGATCTTCCCAACCCAGGGATCGAACCCTCATCTCCTGCATCTTCTGCATTAGAGGGAGATTCTTTACTGCTGAGCCACTGGGGAAGCCCCCGGCCCAGCTTCTGAAGATTGTTGATATACCTTAGTGGTCCTTAGCTTGAAGCTGTAGCTCTCAAATTTCTGCCTCTTTCTCCAGACTGCCTTCTCCCCTCTGTGTCTATGTTTGTCTCCCCTCTTCTTATAAGGACACCAGTCGTATGAGATTTAGGGCCCACAATCCTTCAGAGTAAATTCATTTTAAATTAACTAGTTACTGCTTCAAAGATCCTGTTTCCAAATAAGTTCACATTCACAGGTACTGGTAATTATGACTTCAGTATATCATTCCAGGGGACATAATTCGACTAACAACATCCTCAACCTCCTATGCTCATTAAACTGCTATTTTTATTTCATATATTTTTATTGTGTCTACTATGAATCACCCCCTGTTCCGGATGCAGAGAACAAGTCACAGTCAAGGTTTCTACCTTTAGTGAAGCTTACAAGGAAGCAGACAGGTTAAAACGGGGTCATTCAATGGTAAAACCAAATGCAACCTTATTTGTGTACGTATGTATGTACCTATATAAATGTGTGTGTGATATGCGTACTTAGTTGCTTCAGGTGTCTTTGCAACCCTATGGACTGTAGCCCACCAGGCTCCTCTGTCCGTGGGATTCTCCAGGAAAGAATACTTGAGTGAGTGGGTTGCCGTGCCTTCCTCCAGGGGATCTTCCCAACCCAGGGATCAGACTGGCATCTCCCACATTGTCTTTCACATGGGCAGGTGGGTTCTTTACCACTAGTGCCACCTGGGAAGCCCATAGTCCATTTATATAAATCACTGATACATATTTGAAGAAGGATATTGTGGCTCAGCTGGTAAAGAATCCGCCTGCAATGCAGGAGACCTGGGTTCAATCTCTGGGTTGGGAAGATCCCCTGGAGAAGGGATAGGCTACCCGCTCCAGTATTCTGGTCTGGAGAATTCCATGGACTGTATAGTCCACGGGATCACAAAGAGTCAGACACGACTGAGAGACTTTCACTTTCATTAACACAAACAGTAAAGAAAAAAAGGAGGGGGTAAATTACTTCTTTTCATATAGTCTACGATTTTTGGCCTGTTTACCAAAATCTAAAACTTTGATTTCTTTCTGTCCCTTGTAGAAATTTGTTTTCTGGCACTTGTATTCAACTTGTCAACTCTCAGTTTCTTAGTAGTAGAAAATAAACCTTGTAAAATGTATTCTTAATCTGTAAGTTCAAACTTGCAACTAAAGACAACCTGGAGGGACGGGGTGGGGAGGGAGGTGGGAGGGGACACATGTATGCCTATGGCCAATTCATTTTCATGTATGGCCAAAACCATCACAGTATTGTAAAGCAATTATCCGCCAATTAAAATTTTTCAAAAGAATAAAACACACATACCCTCTGTCTTCCAGGGCAGTGTTGGTTCTGCTCAGTCTCCATTTGGGCCGGTGCCTGGTAAGTATTGCCATTCAAGGGGGTCGATTCCTTCCCTTTTGAAGTAAATCAGGCATTTAGGCTTCCATTCTTTCATAGATGCCTTACAAGGCCTTGAACATTTCGCTGCTTTAAAATACTCATTTTTAAAATGTAAAATCAGGAAAGGCAAACTTCATGGCACCCGTTTCTGAATTTGGAATGTATTCTGTCCAATATAAGCTTATTGGGCAAAAGCAATAGCAATTAGGCCCTTCGTAAAGTTTTTACAGCTTCCCTGGCAACTCAGATGGTAAAGAATATGCCTGCAATGCAGGAGATCCCTGCATTGGTGAGGAAGACATCTGGGTGAGGAAGATGTCCTGGAGAAGGGAACTACAACCCACTCCAGTATTCTTTCCTGGAGAATTCCACTTCCAAACTCAGAAGTGGCATAGGTTTTCCCAGTAATTTGGGTCATCTTCAGAGCTGGAAAGGAAAAGAAATTAGAACAAGAGAAAATCCCACATATCTGAATGTCTCTGTACCGTGTTTCCCATTCATATTTACTGTCATTGGAATTTGGCTGTATCTGCTCCATTCTACAGAAGAAAACTTCTGCAGCCTCTCTCATCATCTGGAATGGTTCTTCTTCCTCTTTTTAAGGAGAAAAATACATGTTTAAACAGCAAAGAATTTTTTTCTCTGTGTTTTTTTATTTGGAAATTGGAAATGCTGACATGAGAGCCTGGTAGCATTTTTTCCTTAGTCTCCTTGCTGTTCACAGCCTTAACCACTACAGTGGATATAGATTCATGGCATGAGACAAAACTTTATTTGTTGATATTGATTTTCATGGGCACAATTTTTTTTTCTAGAGAAGTATGCTTATGAGGAAACCTCTAACTGCAGCTTCCAAATTCATGAGCAGATTAGAATTCAGGGGCTATAGAATTTAAGATGAAAGTGGAGTGAGTGGAATTATGCTGTAAGTTTCTGCGAGGAATTTTTATTTCTTTTGAATGAATAAATAAATTTACGTGGAATTGTTGCACATGGTATTATACTACTGGGTTTACAGAAAATGTATAAGATGCAAGTTCTGCCCGCGTAGGGCTAGTAGGTCAACTGGAAAGAGGACTACGCTCGGGTGAGAGTATTGAGCACAGTGCAATATGCTGCCTTGGGTAGCAGGGGTCTAAGTGCTGTCTGGAGAGTCATGAACGAGACTGAGTCAGGGTAACAAGGAGGAAGGTCTTGATGAGTCTGTCTTCTCTCCCTGCAGAAGAGTGGTCAGGGACAAAGCTCAGAAGCAGTCCACTTCGCTTGTGGAAAGTAAGAAAGACAAGCACCTACAACTTCCTCCCACCTCCTTTGTGACCAGGGAAGTAGGTCTGAGCTAACTGGATCACACCCAACACCAGCTGGGAGAAAAAAAAAAAAAAAAATCTGTTTTACAGTCTTTGAGTCTATGCTCCTGAGCACGTTCTAAATGATTCAGGGTTCCCTGATACGACTGAGCTACAGGTTCAGAAAACGTTTAGCAAACACATCTCTTCTCCTCTATTTCGCTGGCCTTCCTTACCTTAAATAAGATTCTTAGTTTCAGCCTCTCCCGGTTTCCACCGAGAGGGGCTTTTTGTGCCAGGTATTCCCTCCTCAAGCTTGCAGGTCCCAGGGAAGCTGAGTGGGGGATCAAATTGGCCACGAGAGGGCAGCAAATAACACCAGACTCTTCAGAGCCCGAAAATGTTTTCCGTGGTCCTCTATCTCGGCTTCCCAGAAGCAAAGCAAGGCATACCATTTTCCACTGCCTGCTAGGTGCAGGTCACCGT
The DNA here is from genome assembly GCA_007570785.1 of Antilocapra americana. Classification (NCBI taxonomy): domain Eukaryota; kingdom Metazoa; phylum Chordata; class Mammalia; order Artiodactyla; family Antilocapridae; genus Antilocapra; species Antilocapra americana. Next base: position 29,428,718 of record ML663009.1, on the reverse strand, counting down.
CAGAGTACAAAAACCAAAAGACGAGTACAACTTGCCTCTAATTCGGGGTGAGGTCAGTGTCTCACCTTATCTAGAGAAAGTGAATCTCACATAGCATGCCCCAGAAGCAACCTCTTAATCTATGGGGACAAGACTCAGAAGCTGTGAAAAGGATGCTCCATTAGATAACAGCAAATGCCAGGGAATTCTTGTCCTGTCCTGTTTAGCCCAGCCCCTTCCTAGTAGAGCCCCACGCATACAGAAGGTGTACAAAAAATGTGTATGTGAGAGACACTGGGCAGTAATAACTCCATGTAAAGTGAACTCATGACCAAAGGCAGCTCGAACCTCAGACATATCAGTTTTGGGGGCCAGAGTAGTTAAAAGCGGTAATGCCGCTCTAGTGAATGCTCTTTTAAGCTCTCTATTTAAATGTTGGCCCTGGCGTCAGGCCTGCGTTAGAAACACCATGTCACACGCGGAAAGACCGGGCTGCCATAGACTGCCTCGACTTCCTCCAAGGAAACACTTGCCCGTCTGTTTTCCCCTCGGCAACAGGGTCACCGGTGATGTCAGGTTACTACGGTGTCAGGAGATCCTTCCTCTCCGACCCGGACTTTCACAACACCAAGCAGTTTGCGAACGACGCCTGCCCGTCCAGCGCGGCCAAGCCCTTTGCCTGCGAGTCCGCAGCAGGGCAGGGCCACGCGGCCCTGCTGGACCCCTACCTCCCGGAGCCCTACGGGGACCACCGTCCCACGGCCCTGACCCCCAACAGCGGCGCCCTGTTCAGCGCCTCGCCCCTGCCGCCGCTCCTGCCGCCGCCCTTCCCCAGCGACCCCGCACACTTCGTGCTGGTGAGTACGCAAAGGCTGAGTTTAGGGCGGGGGTCCCCAAGGTCGGGGTGCCCGCGGCCCTGGGCAGCCCGTGCGCCCAGCAGCCAAGGGTCTACTCGCCCCGGGAGATGCCAGAATCCACACTCAGAGAGCCTTCCTCGGAGGCTCTGTCTACCCAGGGGCTGAGGTAGGACGACTGAATAGGACGGGACGTACAGCCATGTGTTAACACTCTAAGGATTTTGCCAGATGTTCCCCCATCGTTCCGCCAGCGCTTGAGGACAGAGCACTGACTTATCTCGCAGACAGCGAGGCCGTCCCCGGAACAGGTGCCTCAGGAAGCCTCTCTCCTTCCCCTTGGTTCCTCGGGCCCCCACGGTATTTCTACCCTTCAGAACCTTCTTCTCTGGCAGTCCTTCCGGAGATGAGTTCGTAACCAAGAACACCAATAACCTTTTTATCCAAAACTGTAAAGCCGGCGACCACAGAGGAATGAATCTGTGCACATGGGGCTTTAGACAGAACAGGACAGGAGAGAGTGGGAATTAGGTGCACGTGTTCATTTAATACTGGCAACAACTCGGGGTACAGTTATTAAAGCCCCATTTTACAGATGAACAAAGTGAGTCAGGAAGGCCTCAGAGTCAGGAAGTTAGCATTGACTCAAACCTAAACCTTTCCAGCCCCCAACCCATGAGGCGCCAGGTCTGTGCTCCCTGGGGGCAGGGCAGCCTTCCCAGTCCCTTTAGAAGCTCACCTTGTTGTGTAGAGGCTCCTCTTTCCAGGAGTAAATGAAATGCTGCCTAAATGTTCATTTTATTATTTTCACCTTTACTCATTGAATGTTTTCTGGGGAAAGGACTCTATTTACACACGCGCGCGCACACACACTGAATTCTAGAGTGAGAAAGGGACTAAAACGTTCACTGTCCAACAGCAGAGGAGAGAGCGACTAGTGAGGAGGCATTGGGCAGCACAGGAGGACACAGCCTGCTTTGGAAGACACGGGCCCCTGTGTCAGGAAGGAAATGTGTCCCCATCAGACCCTCACCTGGTGACTAACCCCAGTGACCTTTCCATCCTCCTCAGAGGGACTCGTGGGAGCAGACGGTGCCCGAAGGCCTCAGCCAGCCAGACCCCGTGCCCGCTGATGCGTTGCAGAGCTTGGCACCCAACACTGGCTGCCTCTCCCAGCTGGAGTCAGGAGGTGTCGCCCAGCACAGGAGCACCGGCTGGGGGGGCCCCCTCACCGGGGTTCAGTCCTACTCGCTGCACACGCTGGAGGATCTGTACCACACGCAGGGGTATCCAACCCCAACCCCCTACCCTTTCACCTCTTTCATGACGATGTCCAATGACCCACCGCCCAAGGTGGGGCCCTTCTCCCCAGACGAAGGGGCAGACACCTCTGCCCTCCAGGACACTTCTCCGTGGACCAAAGAAGACGGGAGCCTGGCATGGGGGGCATACGAGTGCCGCAGAGCTTACTGAGGGCGCCAGAGGACTTCTGTGCTCTAAGTCAGTTCTCTGTATTCAAAGACTGGTGTGGTGTGGCAATTCTTTCAGAAGTGGGTTTTCAGGACAACCCGTTGTGCCACCCTTTGTTAATAGACGACAGCGTTTATTTGTGATCCACCCACCATAACCCCACTGAAACACACCACAATATGAATTCATTGTGTCAGGGACCACATTCTAGATAGACAGCCTGACAGTGAGGTTTTGGGGGGAATTTAATAACCAATTATGTTCTGAATCTTCTGTTATCTTTGAAGTATCATTTTAGCACTGATAGTTTTCCTTAAATTACATTAAAAACTTTATGCAGCTCATAAAACATACTGATTTTCCTGTCTAATTTTTCTTAGTTATGTACTATGCGTGTTCCTCAATAAAAGAGAATGCATAGGATATAAAATAGATCAGGGCATATAAAACAAAATGCACTTTATACCATGTGACTTCATAATGTGAAGTATTATATACAGTTCTCTCCTTACAGTGACTCGCAAATAACAAATAATAACTTGCAAGTAACAAATGTGATGCCATAAAAAAATGCTTTATTCTCATTAAAGTAGGATGAAGCCAGGACACTCTGGCTTCATAACTACATGGTTTTGACTCTGCACTAAAGCCCAGGATGTCCAAAAATTAGGCTAATCCAAAAAACAATAAAGGCCACAAACTTTCTTTGACCAGTGGCCTCTTTGATCAGTTAAGCTAGATATTGTTTCTCTGATGGAATACACCAACAGTTATCAGAGTGGATTAGTAAAATGAACGTTCTATAATCAAATAAGGATGCATGCATTATAAGGAAAACACAGATAGCAGGCCTGGACTGTCAACAAGAAACAGCAGACTGCAGAACACCAGAAGCAAAGGGCTCTGACGGAGGACATGCTGTCAGGTGTACACACGCCTCCTATTTGAAGAGAGACCTTGCTGGTGGCTCACTGGTTAGCAATCTATATGTCTTACTTCGTATAAATGAAGAAACTGACGTTTGAAGCATCACTCTGTCTCATCAGTCCGATTGGTTTGGATTCCTTTGCCAGTTAAGCTCTCACAGTAATTCCCACCATGTACCATGCCTGTCTGCAGGCCAAGCCCATCATAAACACCCAGCACACACTTTAACTTTGCAAAGCCTGTGTCAAGCTCCACAGGTTACACCCAGAATCTTCCTTTTGCCTTCTTACCACCTTCCTTTCTTTATTCCCTTCATCACATTTTTCTAACCCTTCAGGTTTCTCCTAACCCAATAATGCTTTTTCCCTTCATCTCCTTGGGGCCCAAAGCCACTCAAAACAGTTTCCATCACATCCCCTGTGACAGGGTTCCACGCTCTGTTTAGAAATCTAGAAAGTCAAAAACGGATATTAATTCACACTTAGAAGTAAATAATTGATGTTCCTCCTTCTCTGGGCATTCAAGAGTATATTCTGGTTCAGCAAACACACTCCTAATTTGTGGTGTCCCCACAGAAATGCTTGAATAGGAGCTTCTTTTACTCACAGCCTTCATCCCACTCTTGGGAGAGCATCCTCAGAGGAACAGATGTTGATGGAAGGAGCGCTGGTGGTCCCTAGCTGATGGACTGCACTCTCCCAGGTCACCCATCTACTCCTTCCTCCCACACTCCTTCCCACAGCCTAATCTTTACTGTGCTCAGCATTCACTCTGAGCTACCGTGGAAAGGGGTAGCTTCTACAACAGGAGAAGGAGCTGCCCTTCTGAAGTCTGATGAAACTGGAGAACTTAGTCCTGATTGCCAGTATCTTTGGCAGAGCCATCTGTCATCCAGCCTCACTCATACCTGGATGACAAGCCCCACATCAGAAGGAGAAGATCTGGCCATCCCTGGAGGTGCAGGAGTCTTCACAAGGAAGGGTCTTAAAGTCAGTTTTCTAGATTGACTGTATAAAACTGATAATAATCACAGTCATCTACTGCTTCTCTGTGTTACTAAGTAGCACACAACACAGTAATTATACATGTATGTGTAAATCATAACTATATGTTCCTATAACTTTAATTTTGATTTGATTATAACACTAAATATTAGGCATGCTTATTTCTCTTGGTTTGCTGCTTTCTCACCTGTTGGTTTGCTCACCTGTCATGTTTTTCTTCTGATAACCTGGCTCTCAGATAAGTAGAGCTCAGTGACCAGTGATGTCTACATCCTTCTTAGAGCACCCAAGTCCTTTCATAGTGTATGGGAAATTCAATATATAAAAAAGAAGACACACACCAGCCCGTAGGCTGCTTAGTGTCCTTTCCAGTTCTCCAGTCTAAAAGGTCAAGTGGAGTGGAGAATGGTAGTAATAATTCCAAACAGTAAATAATTTTTAAGAATGCTATTTAGCTTGACAATGTATTGCTATACTGCATATATTTTCATTTAATTCTGTTTTATTGATCTGGGAATTTACAATACTTGTTAAAAAGTGAAACCAAGATATAAACTTATGTCAGAGAAGTTAATTCTATTTCCATACTCCATTTCCCATTCAAGTCCTCTCTGTTTCCTAGAGCATGCCAGAGACTAACTGTACCTTTTTGTAATAATGCACGATGTCAAAAAATATATATATATGTATATATACACCTTCTCATTTCCCTCTCCTTATTAAACCTGCTCTTCTCAGACTCATAGCTTTCCTGGGGAAGTGAGAGAACATTTAAGAGCTTAGGTTCAAAACATCATCCCTTTTAGGTCCCTTAAGATGTGAAATAAGCATAAATTAGTGGGAGAGGGATTGATAATACACTATATATAAAATAAATAACTAATAGGAACTTGCTGTATAGCACAGGAAACTCTACTCCATACTCTGTAATGATCTATTAGGAAAAGAATCTAAAAAAGAGTGCACATATGTATATGTATAACTGATTCACTTTGCTGTACACTTGAAACTAACAAAACAATGTAAATAAATTATACTCCAATAACAACTTTAAAATAAACAAAGTAAGTAAGCAGAGATGGTGATATCAAGTCCAAGCTAAGAAATCTCCTTAGAGGATAATGCCCACAAAAGATGGAAAGCAAAATTTGCCCATGCAAAAACTAAAATACAGGCAATTGCCTATAAATCACTAAATACAGATATTATAGTATGTAGTTGAAAGTGTTTGTATTTCTCTTATAATATTATACAAACCCCAAAGAATGAGATAAGGAAACCATAGCTTTACCTTATTTATTTAATAACTGCTTGTAAATGGGCATTATGACTTGCTACAGCTCAGTTAATATTTAATACAATACGATGGCACTATAGTGGAAAAGGGAGAGATTTTAGTACTAGAGTACTGTACAGAAAATTCCACAAAGGGAAAAGAATTACTAACCCCAATAGTAAAATAAATATTTGCATGTGTATATATATATAGTGTGTGTGTATATATATATATATATAAAGGTATTAGTAGTATCTCTGTGATCCATTTTTACTATGTAAATCTAAATAATACATTCATAAAAATAAAACATTAGTTATACTTAAAGAATTGAAATAACAATTGGTGTCCAAGGTTTAAGTCACATTACATTAAAGTCATTCTACAAAAAAAAACACTAAAATACTCTTTTTAAAAAATTGTTATTTACTCATTCATTTTATTTTGGCTGCACTGAGTCTCCCTAGCTGCATGTGGGCTTTCTCTAGGTGCAGCAAGTGGGGCTACTCTAGTAGAGTTGCCTGGGCTTCCCACTGCAGGGGCCTCTCTTTGTGCAGAGCCTGGGCTCTAGGCATGCGGCCTCACTAGTTGTGGCACCCTGGCTTCGTTGCCCAGCAGCACGTGGAATCTTAGTTCCCTGGCCGGGGGTCAAACACATATCCCTTGCACGGCAAAGTGAATTCTTAACCACTGGACCACCAGGGAAGTCCCTATACTCATTCTTTACATTCTGTGATTAAGTTACTTGTCAAATAGCCCTTCTGTTGAAAACAATATTACACTGTTCATCTTATATACCATATTCGATAAGTGTTGACTCCTGAGTGCAAATTTGTGCACTCTGACTAAAGAGGCTTCTCTAACTAGACTCATCAAGGAAAAGACTTCTGGTTGTTTCACTTCTGTGTCCTCAGAACCTGGCTTAGTGTCCAGCAGGTTTGGGGATGTTCCATTAATCTTTGTTAAATTGAGCAAAAATGATAACACAAAGGTGAATAACAACATAGATCCCAGCACTGTGGATGACAGTTTTGATGTACAAGAAAATCCTCACCAGGTTTAGTGTTTAACTTAATCATACTCTTTGCAAATCCAGGCAGTACTGGATATTGAGTTTTACTGGTAATATATTTAAGATGATTGATTTTGTATTTTTAAATGTCTTCAACAAGGAAAATTACTGAACCTTTGAAGTAACACAGAAAATGTTTTGTGAATTCATTTAGGATCTATATAGACTGTAAATATTACTAAGAATTCTTAGAAATAAAAGTTACTCAATGTTTGGTATTATATCTGGTGTGATTAAAACAAATATGATAAATAGGAATTAGAATCCCCAAAGATCAGATTAAATAAAATTATAAGAAAATCTTTTATACTTATTTGTAAATGATGAGATCATGACTTATTTTATCTTTGATATTAAAGTGTCCTTTATTCATAATTTCTGATAAATAAGATGTGTGGGTTTGCAATATGCAATGCCATTGTCAGCATATTACAAGGCAAAAGGAAAAGAGGTAAAAAATGCCCAAATTCTGAAAGGAAAAAATGTGGACAAAACAAACAATATCTAAGAATTAGCTCTTCACATTGGGAAAATTGATAGCCTCTCTTAGCCAAATATCTTAGGCAGAAAAATCCAAAAAATTAGTCATAAATGAGAGATTACTTATTTCTTAGCCTTGATAGTATTTCTTAACCTTGATAATACATTCATAGGCTTTTATCATGGTAATCTTAATGCTTTTGTGTGTCTTAAATGTTGCATAATAAAAATGTTTTAAGTAAAAGATGAACTTTTCAAGAAGAATCTGATGGCATCTTCCTAAATGATAAACTAGGCTCATTCCCCATGGAAGTCTCTTAGAGTAAAAACTTTGAATATGTTTTATGGGAAGAGTTTGACTTACCACAAATCATTATATAACCTTCGTATAATAGTTTTTCTGGTCATTTTCATATAGACCAAGCAGTCACACTGGTCCCAGTAAGTACTTGTTTCCTCCATATTTTTGGAACTTGATATTACCCACAAGGTTTGGTAACAGTGTCCCTCAGTGAGAATGACAAAAGAACTTTGCATTAATAAAGAGAATTTAGAGCCCATAGTCAAATTTAGAGGGAATAAACGCCTCCTTTTTCTTATACTGAAAGTCTTTCCATATCCATGTCTCCAATGTGTGTAATTTAATAAAAGCTCCTACTTTGGGGGAAAAAATGTAATGCTTTGCAGTGTCATTTGCATACAAAAGCCTGCCAAAACTTTTCAGCTAGAATATTCAGCTTAAAACTTTAAAAAGAAATGTATTCTATTCCCATTATTCTGGTGCTACAGGACTTTAAGACGGTCAAGGACCAATTAAGAGTTTCTAAGATCAGTGGCTCAGAGATCTGAAATACATGAAGAGCTAGAGAAACTCTGGGTGGTGAACCTCAAAAAGAGAAGGTTTGCAGTAGGAGTGGAAGAAAGTGTGATAACTTCTTCAGGATTAGCTCTGGGCCTGGTCAAAGCAGGTCATCATTATACACTCACTGAATGAATGAATGAACCAATGAATGTACAGCACAGACCCATAATGAAGGAGCAGCAGTGTGGAAGGGGGAGAACAGGTAATCCACATTACTCACCAAGCAGTTGATGGCAGAAAGCAGGACTTTCTGTCTTTGTATTCCTGGTGCTTGATACCAGGCCAAGCACATAGATGGTGCTCAACTAACACAACACATTGGATTTTGGCTCAGCCAGTGATCATTATATTTAAAGCAGTGGAACAGGCTGCCTGACATGTGGTGAGCTCCCGTTTCCTCAAGACTCGTCTACAGGCCTACAACTCAGCCCAAGGGTAGAGGGAGCCTTGGCCAGACGACCACCAGCAGGGAGGTTTGAAAAACACTCCAAGTCTGTCTCAGTCCCTCAGAGATCCCTTTAAACATCCAAACATCAGGACCCTGTATTACATTTTGAGGCAAGAGAACCTGTTAAAGTCCACAACATTTTATTTTTCAGTCTTTTATTAAAAACTCCAAAGGGATGATCAGGACCTCAGGGCCTTTGCAGGTAACCATGAGGGTAGCTCAGTGGGTAAAGAATCCAACTGCAATTCAGGAGACCCCTGGGTCAGTAAGCTCCCCTGTAGAAGGGATAGGCTACCCACTCCAGTATTCTTGGGTTTCCCTGGTAGCTCAGATGGTAAAGAATCCACCTGCAGTGCGGGAGACTTAAGTTCAATCCCTGGGTTGGGAAGATCCCCTGGAGGAGCGCATGGCAACCCACTCCAGTATTCTCGTCTAGAGAATCCCCATGGACAGAGGAGCCTGGAGGTCACACACAGTTGGACACGACAGAATGACTAAGCACAGCACATGCCCCCAGCAAGAAAGAAGAGTTCCTGGGCTGAGGCACACAAGCTGTCATTAGCCTAATTAGCAGCTCCTCCTCCCCTCCAGGCAGCCTCTTCTAGGGGTTCCAGTGACCCCAGTGTTTACAGACCTGCACTGCCCCAACTTCCCCACACAACGTCCACACACAACAGCTCTGCTGTCCAAGCACAGCTCTGACAAGTGGGTCTTCACGTCTCACAGCCAGTATTTTCGCGTTTTAGTCACAACGCATCAGCAGATCATTAAATTATCTCAGTGACTTCCAATCAACATAGATTTTTTTCTAAGTAATATGAGATGGAAAAGATGGAACAGAAAATTTCAGAACATCTTACACGCATAGGTGTACATTGTTCCATGAAAATTTATTCTATAAACATATAAATACTGTTATAGACATGAACATGTAACATGAATTTCTTAGTTGTGGGTTGAAGTCTAAAACATTTGAAAGTGTCTGCTATAAAAGATCAGGAAGATAATAATAATAGTTAAGAGTAAGGGATTTATGAAACTTAGATTCCTAATCCTTCCATGTACCTGCTCAGTAATCTTGATCATGTCACTCATCCCTCTGAGCCTGTGACCTGACATGCAACAAACACTCGGTGAAGGACAAACTCTAAGAAGTCTATGAGGAACATCTAAGGCTATGGGGGTCTCAGAGCCAAGCTCACTGCTCCAGGCCACATGACTCACATGGCCCCACAAGGAGAATTTACGGGCGCAGGTTAGAAAGAACACTCCCTCACCCCTACAGGTGTGGCATCCAGCTCTTAAGTATCCGTGCTAGGGTTCTGCAATTATAGAAAGAGTGGAAACCAAACTCCTTAATGTTAGGCTACAAACTAGGGTGGGAGTTGGGTGGGGAGGGGGCTTGTTTCTCAAATCAGGGCTCCAGCCTAAGGAAATCCAGTTTTCCAAAGTTGCTGGCTAGCCACAGCATTGGAACGTTCATCACTTCAGCAGGGCCCAACGCAGAAGCCCCCCAGAATTGCTGCTCTGGTTTAGGCATAGGTTTCTGGAGGAAGGAACAGAGAGGTCTCTGCTGTCCCTACAGAGCCTGTGGCCTCCACACAGCTCACCTCTCACCCAGGCCAGCCTGCCTTCTCCAAAGGGCAACCAACACCAGCATCAGTTTCAATGATGTCGCTAAGGGCACTCTATGGCCTCCTGTCATCCCCATCCATCTCCACAGGAAAGGAGAAATTAGGAAGGAGTCTAAGCCTGAAAAACTGAGGCAGCGCCCCAGAACATGGGAAAACAGATGCACACGCAAAGCCCAGGAGAAAAGCAGCAATGCAGATAAGGAATGGAGGAAAGTGATGACAAAAAGAGAGACAAAAAAAGAAATCAAGAAAAAAAAGAATAACACAAAGGTCCAAGACAAGAATTTTTTTTAAGCAAACCAAAAGAAAATAAGTGTAAAACAAAAAGGAGGGGAAAAGAGAAAAGAAGTCATGGAAGAAGCTAGGAGTTCAAGAGACTGTCCTTAATTCTACGCTGCTTGACTCACTGTTATGCCCATGCACAACAGGGCATGGAGAAAGGAAACAGGGGCTCTCCTCTGTAAACTCCCAATGGCCTTCCCCTCCTCATCAGGCTGGTCCTGAGGTCCATTAGGAAAACTCAAAACATAGGCTTAGTGCCTTTGGAGAAAGAGGCTTGAGAGCAGATAGATTCCGGGTGGACTGGAGACAAATATACTGCCAGGTGCCACCTCAAGTGTCCCCAGCCCTGATCTCCTCCCCCAGACACATGGCTCCACTTGTCAAGCAACTTATCCATCACACTCTTGGTGTCTTGTCACTCTTAGAGAACTCCTTTCTCCACTTCTGTGTCCTCCACCCTGCAATCAACACATCCCAGAGCATCTGGGTATTTTTTCTGCTCAAATTCAGTTTGCATTTCAAAAAACAAAGAACAGGGGCCTATAATCGTTGCCTGTCCTGGCAACATGGAAATGTCTTGGCTTACCTGGAAAGGGAACCCCACTCTGCCTTCCCTTGGGGGCTAGGAGAGGATCTGGCCTGGCACCCACTCCCTCTCTGGACCACTCATATCTTCTCAAGCTTCCAAATCACACTGAAGAGGTACAGCAAGTGGTTGGAGAACATAACCCAGCACAATCTCAGGTCATCTGTGAGGGGATTAGGCCAGGACTGAGGGGGCTGCTGATCTCAAAGCCCTCCCACCTCTCACCCAAACTGTGAAGGCCTGAACCCAAGTCCATATCCTTTCAGCTAAAATGAGCAGAAGCCAAGCTTATCATCCTTTCTCAGCACACGCTCCTGTAGCCAAAAGGCAGGGGTGGCTCTAGAGGGAAAAAGAGGAGAAAAAAAATAAAAGGAAACTTCATAGTGAAAAACCACCAGACTCACAAACTCTCCAGAGGGTGAGGCCCCAGAGGCATCCCCAGCTCTGTGGGGAGGAGCAGAGGGTCTTAATGTGCAGGCATTCTATACTGAAACCCCAGTGTCTGGGGCACAGACAGAGAGCGGGGGAAAGGGGAGGGAAGCCGGCACGTGGCCAGGCGGGGCCAGAAGGAGATGAGGCGCAGAGCGAAGGCCTCTGCAGGCCTCCAGCCTGCAACCTGGGCCCAGAGTGACTCCTTCCCAGGCCATACCTACTGGCTGCCATGTTCACTCCCCAAAACCTGAGATTTTCCCTTAAAACAGAGACTGAGGAGATGGAAACCAGTCAGCCCAGTCAGTCTGGCTCAGGTGGACATGAAGGGCAACCTAGGTCACTCATGGATCCCAGAGCTGTCTTTGAGGCAGAAACACAGAGCATCTTTGAGGATTCCTGCTCTCTCTGTGGGAAGGTGGGCAAAATGCTCAAAATACAGTAAAAGCAAGGGTCAGGACCCAAAGGGGTCTCACTCCCTGTTTCTGTGGACTCTCCCTGGGGTGCCTGTGTGCAGGATTTCTGCAGAAGATAGTCCATTTTGTTAAGCCTTTGAATATTCAAATTGAAAGTATCGCGCAATCATTGATTGTCAAATCATGGGTTTCTAGAGGTTTTAAATACTTGGCATGAGGGGGAAAAAACTCAAACCTATACCCGAAGGTATAAAACATTAATTCTGTTTGTCTCCTGCTCCAGGAACCTGGGTGCAGCTGGATGCTTTGTGAAACTTTAAAAATGTTGCATCTCTGCTTCTCCCCTGAACAGGAGCCCTCCTCCACGCTGAGTCCCTGCAGCTGCAGCATCCAGCCACCACCTCAGCTTCTGCTGACCACGATGTCGGGTAACTCAGCTGCTTCTTCTGGGGTAGGGTCACCAGGGTGAGGGGCGTTTTGATCCGGGTGTATTTCCACGACCTTTCCTGCATGGAACAGAGAGGCACAAAGTCAGGCCATGCACGTAGGAGCCGGGGACCGGGAGCGGGCACTGGCCACGCTGTGGCCGCTCCCACTCGGTGCCTGGTCCCCAAGGCAGAGGCCCAGAGACCCAGTTGGCAGCCGCGGCGGTCCGCGTCCCGCGGTCCACCACCGGCCCTCTCACTTGGCCACAGACGTGACCCTGGGACTTCTCGGCGGCGCGGGCTCTGCGCGCGCGCAGCAGCGGCGGCGGGGGGAGCTAGAGGCTCGCGATGAGCCGGGGACGCGCGCCGGCCGCCCAGAGCCCGGCCGTGGCGGTTCCCGCGCGGACCCCGGGCCGCACTCGCTGCCCGTGGGGCCGCGGAGCCGGCCAGGAAGTCTCCGGGAGACGGTGGATCGCGGCGAGGGTGCGGCGCCCAGGCCCCGCGGGCCAGATGCGGGATCCCCTGGGTCTGGGCGACGAACTGCGCGACCTCCTTTCCCGGGGGCAGACGTCTAGCTCCCGGGACCCGGTGCCGGGGGCTCCCACCAGTCCTGCGGCGGTCTCCGCAGTGGCCAGGCGAGGCGCTGGCGGCCCGACACGGTCGCGGGCGCCCCGGCCGATCGCGCGGCCCGCCCCCTCCCCGCGCGGCTCTCCCGCGCTCGCTCACTCCCGGGTCGAGGTCAGGGCCGGAGTAGCGCCCGGACTCCCGCGACCACCTCTTCCGCGAACGCGCGCCCGGCCCGACCTACTCACCGCGGCTCCGCGCCCCCCACCCGCCACTCGGGGCCGCGGCTGCCCCGAGCTCCCGGCGCGCAGGACGCCCTCCCCGCCGACCCCTCGGGCGCTCGGCCTCTCCCGGGAGCCGGGCAGCCCCGGGTGGCCCCTTCTGGAGGGCTGCCCCCCTGCCGAGCGCGCGCGGTCCTGGGCCGCCCCGCACGCCTCCCAGGGCTCGCGCTGCGCGGACTCGACTTGGAGACCTCGGGCGCCGCCGGGAAATGCCAGCCCCAGAAAGGGAGGGGGTGGGGAGAGACTGGAAAAGGGGCGAGCAGGAGCGGGGCCTAAGGAGGGAGGCGCAGAAAGGGGGCAAGGAGAAAGGAGGCAGGAGAAAAAGACGGGAGGGAGGGGGGCAGTTCTCAGGCCTGGTCCCTTTACCGGCACAGCCTAGTGAGCCCCTCGCTGATCTAAGGACCAGGGTCGGCCAAACCCCACCCGCCCGCTGCTTGCCCCAGGGCTGGCTTCCAGACCAAGGGCACACTGAGGTCAGAGGCTCCGCAGAAGCCACGACTGGTCCTGTGGGGAAGGAAGGGACTCGGAACTTCGGGGGTGGGCTAGGTCAGTGCTAAAGCATCCAGCCCGTCCCACGGTCTCTCTTCCAGACCAGAGCCCTGGGTTTCCCTAACTGAGCCAAGGAGGAGAGCTTCCCTAGACTGGTCTCCACATTCCTGAGCAGAAAAACCTGTGCCCAGCCTGGGGTGGGTGGGCCCACAGATTTCCATAGGTTCTGTTTCCACTGGGGCCCTGAAATCTGCCCGTGGTAATCTCTTCATCGTTTCAAGTTTGAGAAACTTGAGTTTCTTTCCCATCTGCCTTTTAGCATTCTCTTTGCGTTATCCAGACCTGGAGATCTGGCATTAGATGCCTAGTTTATAAAGACCCCTACACCCCTGCCTGACACTGCAGACCTTACACTTGACCACTGACTCAGTTGCCTTTCCCCAGAAAAACCTAAGGTGTATCAAGGTGTCCGGGTGAAGATCACGGTGAAGGAGCTGCTGCAGCAGAGAAGGGCACACCAGGCAGCCTCAGGGGGAACCGTAAGCATAAACCCTTCACTTGTTCCCAAATGGTGTTCAGTTTCATTCTGCCCTGTGTCTGGGAAGGTGTAGGAGGCCTCCCTGGGCCCATCACCATCCCCAGACCTGGCCTTCTTTAGCTGATCTTATAACATCTGTGCCCACCTTCATCCCAGTTCACCACAGAGAACAGACATGTTGTGGGGCTCAGGACTTGGGGCAGTCCAGCCCTCACTGATGACAGTCGAGCATGTTGGTCCAATGCAGGGAGAGAGGCAGCCAGCAGGTGAGTAGGTTGTTATTCTATAGGAAGATAGTGTGTGTGCCCTCACACAGGCAAAGGAGATCTCTCCCAGAAAGGTCCTTTTAGGGAACCCTTCATGGGGTGATTCTCCGTGGAATCCACCCCCCACCCCACCCTCTGTCCTCATTCTTCTGGATCCCAAGCACTGAAATTACCAGCTGAAAGGGACTGTGTAGCCTCAGAGGAAACAGCTTGGAATATAGAACCACCTCCTTATATGCAAAGAAGCCTTAAGCAGTTCAGGGTTATGAGACAGACCTGGGCAGTCATAAGGGTACCTGCCACTTTATGTACATCCTAAAGCAGAAGATACTAGCAAGAAAGCTCAGGTCGGCAGCAGAACCAAATAAACTAGGTAGGGCTTCCCCCAGGAGAATTCGTCGCTTAGAACCCTTGATCACACAGTTGCCTTTGGGTTGGTTTGGCTGTAGATTCAGATACGAAGGATGGGCCCATGTTGCCAGTGGTAAGACTGGGCCTGTCTTCGGCTTATTGGCATCTGTCCCACAACAGTTTTTGTGTCCAGTGCTGTTTGTGTGCAATGCCTGATTTCCTAAAACAGGCCTTTTGGGGAAGATGCAGATGCCATAGCAGTGGTGAACACAGGTTCTAGAGCCAGTGAACTGGTTTCAGATGAGCAAGGTACTCAGTCTCTCATGTCTCGGTTTCCTTATCTTAAGCTGGAGATAATGGGATTTTGTGAGGAGTAAATGAGTTATTGCACATAAACACTTAGAAGAACACTTTCCACTTAGAAAGTGCTCAGTACATGTTACCTATCATTATTATTATTTGTGGAAAGTAGCTAAAATTAGAATCGGAAGTTAAAAGCCAGATATTCACGAGTGTTCACTCAGACCCTTTGCTCAGAGTTTAGAGTTCCAGTGGGAGTTTAGAGGTTGCTGTGATACGGCATATGGGCAGCACAAATTTTATATTTGCTGGATGTCAAGTTGGTGGGCTTCCCAGGTAGCTCAGTGGTAAAAGAGTCCACCTGCCAATGCAAGAGACACAGGAGATGTAGGTTCAATACCTGGATCGAGAAGATCCCCTGGAGGAGGAAATGGCAACCCACTCCAGTATTCTTGCCTGGATAATCCCATGGACAGAGGAGCCCGAGGGCTACAGTCCATGGGGTGGCAGAGAGTCAGACACTTCTGAGCCACTGGGCATGCATGCAAAGTCAGTATCTCCATATGTAGAACTTCAGCTCATGCCATAAAACTTCCTTCCATTTGTAGAGGGCTTTCCAGTGGTTCTTTCGCACTGTCACTGTTTCTTTTAGTTCTTATAATAACCAGGAGAGGTGAGTGGATCAGGGATCTGTATGCCTGTCTTACAGCTAAAGTTCAAAGCCTTACAGTTGCTAATGGTAGAGCAGAAAGTGAGACCAAGAACTTCTTATTCTTAAAAAAAAAAAAAAAAACCTTGCCACCTGTTGGCTCCCTAAATTCATCTTCCTGCAGATCCAGCTGTACTGAGCAGGAGTCTGGTAGCCTAAAGTACCAACTCTTTTATTTCAGAGGTTATTTTAAAATTAATAAAACCAGAAACAAAGAAACTGGGATATACTACTGGTGCAAAAAAAAAAAAAAGTCATCAGGATGTTCCTAACAAAATGTAATCTTTCATTAAGGGGCTTTGGTAGCTTGTGCAATTCTGCTCCAGCTGCAACCTGGAGAAGCCCCACTTACACATGGCTACTGTATTATTTTTGGCCACTTCCAGATTGTTTTGACCACTGTTTCCCTGTTAGCTAGCTGCTAGAATGAAAGCAAGGCTGAAATATTTCATTTGTGTATCTGACCAGTATCTATTCCCTAGAGCAGTTTGACTTATCTAAATTTTTCTGAATTCCTCTCTGAAAAATAACCAAGCAGTACTTCTAAACCAGTGCCTTGCAGGAACATGCAGGGCAAAGCTGGCCCCAACTTTGTTTTCTGGAAGATGATATCCACCCAGGTCCTCGCAGGCATGGAGGAGTAGCACAGAGATGATTTAACTATGAGAGTCAGATATAAAATTCCTCACTAGGTACCAGCAGAAGGATCTGGGATTCTAGGACGACTTGGAGGTATAGTCAGTAGACACAGGTGGCAGGTAGCAGGGGATAATGTATGTATGCATGCTTCTGGTTTAACAGAGATCATCTCCAATTTGTTCAGTGGTTGAAGGAGACCTTTGGGAAGCATTAAGCCAAGGAAAGAGCTGATTTTTTATCAAATACGTAAAGCAGGAAGAAATTTATCATAATTTGTTATAAAGACAGAGTAGTATCCACAATTTGAAATTTTAAGAAGGCAATCCTGGATGGAAGTTATAGATTGAGACAAATATTAAGGTATCCAGTAGTGCCAGGAGACACATATGCATGTCAGATTTGTCAATTTCAAAAACTTACTTCAGCAGAATCAGTTTACAAACAGCCCTACACGCACGCACACACATATAACTCTTTGACCTACAGGATAAAGAGAAACTTGAATTAGTACTTACCAAAAAACATAATTTACCCTTTTCTACTATTAATTTTTTTAAACAGATGATGTATTTTTATAAATCGTAGATAGTGGACTTTTTGCGTTGTTTGAAATCTAGAGAGAGGAGACTTTCTTTGTATTCTTGGAGCAGAGTAGAAGGTAAACCCATGACTAGAGAGATAATATCGCGTAGGATATTGTAAACATACCTGAGGGAGATAACCTGGGGAGGTCTACAAAGGGACCATTCCGGGGGAGGAATGGGGTTAAGGAGAGCTCTACAATGAAGCCGAGTTTTTAAAACCCACTCCTTCCAAGTGCTTGAGCACAAGCCGCAGCCAAATATTTGCATAAAGAGCTGGTGAAGGATTCCAGCTTCCTGGTTCATGACATTACAGCATGGATCGTTTTCAAAATTAACACCACCTTCTGTTTCAGCAGCGACTGACTGCAGGCTCCCAGGGGTTCAGTGCACAGCTGTGAGTGTACCCCGAGAGACAGAAGACAGGCGTGCAGAGCTCTGCTTCCTAGCAGACTCTCGGAGCAAGGCTGGTCCCTTTAAGCTTTAAAGCCACCACCTGAAACCTAAAACAAAAAAGTCCTAAATTACTTGATTAGTACAATTATTAATTTAACTAGAGGACACAGGCTGCTTTACTTTGAATAGTTAAAAAGAACAGACTCATAAACTTCAGGTATTTATTGTGGTGAAAAAAGCAACTTTTATAGAAAATAGCATAAAAAATCCAGAGAAGTAAAATATTTCCGAACCATTAACTACAATGTAGATAAGCTCCAGGTTACTGACTACAACTTTAAGAAAATATTTTCTATTATAACATATCATAGCTAGGAAGAACATGTAACTATGTTTAGCTATCGAAGATTAAGCCAACAGATACTATAAGAAAATTTTGAGGAAAAGGATTGACTGAGTTATAGCTAGCTGAGATTAAATATGTGTTAGTCCTTATAATTTTAAATTAAATAGTTTAATAGATAGACTTTCTACTGAGTTCTCTTGAACTGTTCATTTATGTAATATAAAAATTATTTAAATTAATTTTATCAAAATTTAAGTGGGAGACATTAGAAAAAATCCCCAAGCAAAAATAAAAATTGAATCTGAATAAGATATAACATTGGTTGTATTTCACAACAGCAAGTTTTTTTTAGAAGAAAGGATCTGGCTTACCTTAAAGTAGAAGGCAACATAGTTCATGTCAAAATGTTTTAGCTTTCCCTTTAAAGAACTCTTATTTCACTTTGTTTTGTGGTCATCTTGCTTTGGCAGCAGTCCGGAGGCAACAGTGTCCACCTTTCAGACCCAGTCCCACCATCTTCTGCAGGTCAGTACAGCCAGCCTTACAATTCCCTCAAAAACACTTGCAAAAGTCCACCTCGAAAGGCTTTTAGTACTTGATTCAGGGGTTAAGATAGGCACCACCATTTAATTGGAATCCAACCAATCAGAAGGTGAAAAAAAGGCATGGTGACTCCAAATATAAGCCCAGCAAGGAAACAGGTGCAACATTTTATCCTCATTTCTGAACTGTCTATTCTCTGCTATCTACTCTGTCCCAAGAGCTTGTTCCTCACATTAGTTCCAGGTCTCATTTCCAAGTGACTAATCTTGATTAAAAGATCAGAATTGCTTTCTGAAACCTGTTATCTTTTAAGTGTACTATTAGATGGAAAACAGAACATCCTGAGGTCCTAGAATAATGCCTTTGCTCTTGTTTCACTTAAGTTTCTAGCCGACAGGGGCTTCCCTCCCCTTCTTTTCTCTCTTCCCAGAAAGCAGTTCAAACAAGTGTGTTTTCTCAGCCCATTACGAATAACACCATTACATAAACACTCCTACCTATGCCACTCGCAGCTCAGAGTTGAAGGAGGTCATCTATAAGGAAACCTGTGCTATGGGAACTCCCCATTGAATGTGCCACTTTAACTTAACCTTAAAGGAGCCTTGAGACTTCAAGACTTCAAAGAGGAATGTTCTGTCATTCCTCTAAGCTCTTTGAGCATTTCAGGATAATAATCAAAATTGGGGCCTATTAACACTAAAATGGAAAAGGAGGGATGTTTTCAGAACTATGCTTGTTTGGTATTTAAGCACTTACATTAATTCCTTGAGCAAGTGTAACGTAACATGTTCACTAAGGAAATATTTTTGCTTTTTGTAATATAAAACAAATAATACTAGCTTGTGTTCTATATTCCTGCTTTCCCCCCTTTATGATTTGTGTTGCCATTTATAATACTCCTCAAAATATAAGTTACTAGGTGTGAAAACTTTTAGAAAGCAATTAACTCTAGATCAAGAGGATTATTTCCCATGGCATCAGTTTTCTTAAAGCCTCAAGGGACTCTATAGTTTACTTTTGAGAGATGAGGTTCACGTGCAGATAGGAGCTGGGTGTTGGTGCTTATAGTCCAAGAAAGTAGACAGTGAAAGTTTGAGCTTGGCTGTGACAGCTAGACAGAAATTGGATCACCATTCTTTTCTTTTGCCTAGGTCACACTTACAGTCAATCTCCAAGTTTTAATCAGATTCATTTCACTGGGCTTGAATTAACTAAGGCAGCTTAAAAAATCCAAATTGCCTGCCTATTTACTTTTCTCAAACTCTCCCCCTTTCCCCCTAGATATAGTAAATATTCAGAATATAGAATAGAACTCCATTCAAATAGGTAAGTGCAGTTTTAAAACCGAAACCTCTCCTGTTCCTTTTTCTTCTAGGACTGTATTTTGAGCCTGAACCAATTCCTTCCACACCCAATTGTTTCCAACCCCGAGAATTTTCCAGTTGTGTTTCTTGTGAAGAAAACCCAGGCTTTCTGGACCAGATATTTGATTCCTACCTTCAGCCAGAGACACACCCGGATCCTTCACTCAGTTCCATGCAAAGTACTCCACACTATTTCCCAGACAGCTTCCAAGCTGCCCCTTTCTGCTTTAACCAGAGCCTGGTAATTTATCTCTCTTCTTTACAAAACCTGTTATTGCCTACTATGGGGCAGAGAGTTTGTATCATCTCGTGAGAAATCATACAAACGCTATCAACAAGGAAATCATCCAGGAAGCAAGCAAAGAACGATGTAAAACCCCATGGAGGTAGAAACAGCCACACACTGAAGGGCAAAACCCTCTGGAAACACGTGTAATCAGGATTTCCCGAGTCAGCTGTGCCCAAGTACATTGGTCTGTGGCCATAAACAGAGGTTTCCGGGCAATATTCATTTAATACTTTTAAACTGTAAAATTCAGACTTCTCTTCGTTGGAAATCACGGATTTAAACAATGGCCCTTGGATTTTTGAGTTCTAGAAAACGGAATTAAGGCTGTGTCAACAAGGCAAACTGTCATCTGATAAGGGGCTATTTCTGTTTTATTTTGACACTTAAATGGTTCTCCTAAATGGTCGTATTGGTCTGGTACAGGCACAAGAGCCCATTTTGGTCTGAGATGGTTGGTAAAAAAATGAAGCCCTAATAGTTGAAAACATTTACACTGTCTGTTCATATTGGACCTTAAATTATTGAAAATGTGTTAGCAGTTTAAATGGAGTGAGGCTTCCGTTGGTAGTTACCAATTGTTGAAGATGTCTTTTAGATACTCTTAAAAACCTTAAAAATAGAGGGTTTTTTAATGTAAATTCGTTCTTGCTTTTGGATTGTCAAAAGTCCATGTAGGTATCTAAGTGAATTTTAAGGGGATAAGAAATTAACTCTACAGGATATACACACAGGGCCCCCAAACATCCACTTCTCTTCCATCTTCCAAGTTAGGCTTTCCCAGTAACAATCGTGGACCCGCTTAAGAGGGAGCAGAAAGTACCTTTCTCCACAGAGGACAAGACGTTAGTGCCTGTAAGAGTAGTTTGGAGTCCTGGAGCCTCCCAGACACTGACTCTGTGAGGATCCCAGCTCTACCTGTGTCTGTTTACCTCCTTCTCCACAGTCAAGAGTGTGGAGAAACATCCAGGGTGCCACCTGCCACTTACATCGAGGCACACAGCAAGATTTGATGTGCAGGTGACCAGGCACAATGGGATTTTGTGGTTTCAAGAACAAAGCATCCTGTAAAGTATGCTTATAACAAAGAAAGCCAGTGAAGCAGGGCAATCTATTGTTGGGAAACAAATAGGTAAATAGAGAATGTGGTGTCATGAAATCACATAGCCAGCAAATAAAATTACTTCTGCAGATTTGGGTTGGGTCGGATGCTTTTGTTGTGCTTTTTGTTTTCACCCCTATTGTTCTTTTCCTCTGAGTTAATAAATCCGCTCTATTCAGTTCTTTTAATCCTGTCTAATTTATCACGCTTTTTGGTCCTTGGTTTTCATCTCTCTAGACGCCAGAATCGCCTTCGGATTCCTCCACTCCCTCTGGCTCCTTAGACTACAATTACTGTCCCGCTCAGCTGCCTTCATACGCCCCGGAGAGTCACACCGCGCCCCCCCAGCTGGACACCAGGAACTGCGGCCACCCCTCGGGAGATTACGCCTATGCTCACCCGCCCGCGCAGGCCCAGTACGACAGCTTCTCCCCCGCCTCCATGTGCTGCTGTGCCTCCTGTGAGGCCCAACGCCTGGACGCCTTCAGAGCCTCAGACTGCTTTTCCTACCCCAGCACAGACTATGTGCACCTTGCTCCCTCCGCAGCAGCAAGCAGTGATTTCTATAAGAGGGGAACAAACTGGGACATCTGCTACAGTTAATAGAAATGACGCCTGTTTGGAACAGGTCATGCATACGTCTATTTTTTTTTTTTTTTTCTTTTTTACCACCTCTAGATGACAACTCAGAATATACAACCTGCTAACAAAATATCACAAGTGCAGTTTACATGTCACGGTTTTTGGTTTTCTAACACTAATCTAGGCCTCAAGATGGAGTCCTTAGGCTCAGGCATAGTGCCACTCCTACTTTATACGCTTACGGTTAAAATTTTTGTAGGGAACATTTGACTGTTTTACTTTTTTTGTGTAACGAACAAATGATAATTTTTTAACTAATAAATAATTTTGTATTAGTGAAAGTTGGCTTATTTTTTACATTTTCCACTAGTCATTCCCCAATTGATTTGAATGATATCAACTTATTCTGGAAGTCAAAAATTACTCTTTAGTATTTAATCCCACTTGTTCACAGATTGAAAATTATTTTAATGTGGTGAGGTGCCTTGGCGCCCATGGACATGGAAGGTAGACATGGGGCTGTGATGGCTCATGTGAAGAAGGACATTAAGCCTCCACTGCTGGACGAGGGTATATGCCTTGGGGGTAACATCAGAGAAAGACGTGTATGAATCATGAGTTTCTCATGTCTATCAGTGGTCAATGGAAGGTTAAGATGCCCCAAAAGCACATCTTACCTACAGCACGGCTAAACGAGATAATTCTTTTCATATCCAAAATCCTGTTTTGTAAACTTCGAGGGCAAATACTTCATCTTTCTCTTGAGAGCTGCCATGCAGTTGATGCACCACAAAGGTTAGAATTCTTTGTTATCTTCTATTTCTGAATCTCTGCTTTAGGTCTTTAAATATGCATCACTTATTTACAGATTGATTTATAGGATTGACCATGTTATTTACAATTGAACTTCCTCTGATTAATGTTTCAACAAGGCCAACTATCTTTCAAGGTGAAGAAGAGCTACTAAAGCTATCTGTCCTAAACTATACTGTTGAGTCCTGTTTGTTAACGGCATGAAGGCACAGGACTTCATCTCCACAGTGACATCTGGGGACATTTTCCATGTCCTGAGGTTCGGCACAACAGTAGCAATACTGGTGCCATTGGTACTGGCCACAGCTATCATTTTCTGAGCCCTTCCTATGTGCCAGAATTGTCTACTGATCTTCTCACACATCATCTCACTTAATCGTCACAATAACATGGATAGCAAAATGAGAAGTGTGAGGTTCAGAGAAGTGAAGTCACCTACCCACTGTCACCGAGCAAATAAGTGGCTGTGCTTGGGTCTGATAAACACCAAGTGTTGCTCCCTACTCTCCACTGGTGAAAAGCTTGAGTTGCCATTTGTGAAAGGCTGTTCAGGAACCTGAGGAATCGTTCTCCATTAAACCCCAACCTCCTTATTGACACAAGACTGTGTTCCCAGCTGCCTACAAATAATCAGAGCTTTCCAGCTGGGTTGGACTGTCCACAGGAAAGGAAGGTGCCAAGCACAAGAGCTGGAAGATGGAGGGGAAGAAGGTGACAAACCTCCATCTCAGTGGGTTTCTTTTGATCAGGAGAGACATTTGCTTTCAAATTGACACCATCTGACTGTCCCTTCCCTGGGGACTCTACTAAGGCTTGAGCAAATAGGACAAGTTACAACCTGCCTCTGGGATAGATGTGCCAGGGGAGCAGAACAATTACTGCCTTTCTGAGACACCAATAAAAATAAAATTTTAATAGTTTCAAACCAAACTGAAACTGGTCTATTGTCAACAAATGTCTGTGCACACAGCCCAAAGCCCCTGAACACACTGTACCCACCCCCAGCAGCTGCCCCAAAGGGACAAAGAGCAAAGAACACACAGATGTCCAGTGGTTGGCACCAAAATCTCTTTCCTGAATGCCATTCTTTTTTTCATTCCCCGTTTCTATCCTCTGCCTTCTGAATTTGTGACCTTGCAGCATTAATAGAGAGCATTTCCTGCTTCCTTGTTTCTGGCTCTTTCTTCACATGCCCCTTGATTTTCCCCTAAATCTGGCATGGAAAAAGATCCATTTAAAAAAAAAATGTGAGATAAGAGCTAATATCCCTACTGTGTATTATGATGAATAACTCCAACTTTAAAATGGGCTTCACGGGTGGTGCTAGTGGTTAAGAATCCGCCTGCCAGTGCAGGAGATGCAAGAGATGCAGGTTCAATCCCTGGGTTGGGGAAATCCCCTGGAGTAGGAAATGGCACCCCACTCCAGCATTCTTAACTGGAAAATCCCATGGGCAGAGGAGCCTGGCAGACTATATACAGTCCATGGGGCTGCAAAGAGTCAGACACGACTGAGCACAAAGCACATAAACTGGTCCTTAAGATTTCTGCAGAAATTTGGGCAACAGAACACTTGAGACACTACAAAGTCAACGGACACAGTCCACCTAGCCTCTTACCCAGTGCAGCTCACACAGTGACCCAGGAGCTGCACAGCAGCACTGAGACAAGCTAGAACGCTTCTCATCAACAGATGCCTAGGAAGCTGGATAAAATATAGGTGCCCAGAAAAAGGTCACTTTTCATCCCAGTCCCAAAGAAAGGCAATATCAATGAATGTTCAAATTACCATACAATTGCACTCACTTCATTGGAGAAGGAAATGGCAACCCACTCCAGTGTTCTTGCCTGGAGAATCCCAGGGACAGGGGAGCCTGGTGGGCTGCCGTCTGTGGGGTCGCACAGAGTCGGACACAACTGAAGCAACTTAGCAGCAGCAGTACTCACTTCACCTGTTATCAATATGATGTTCAAAATCCTTCAAGCTAGGCTTCAGCAGTATATGAACTGAGAACTTCTAGATGTTCAGGCAGGATTTAGAAAAGGCAGAGGAACCAGAGATCAAATCGCTAACATCCGTTGGATCATTAAAAAAAATCAGGAGAATTCCAGAAAAACATCTACTTCTGCTTCATTGACTACGCTAGAGCCTTTGACTGTGTGAATCACAGCAAACTGTGGAACATTCCTACCAAGATGAAAGTACCAGACCACTTTACCTGTCTCCTGAGAAGCTTGTATGCAGGTCAAGAAGCAACAATTAGAACCAGACATGGACCAACAGACTGATTCCAAATAGGCAAAGGAGTACATCAAAGTTGTATATTGTCACCCTGCTTATTTAACTTATATGCAGAGTATATCATGTGAAAAGCTGGAATCAAGATTGCTGGGAGAAATATCAATAACCTCAGATAAGCAGATGACACCACCCTTATGGCAGAAAGCAAAGAGGAACTAAAGAGCCTCTTGATGAAGGTGAAAGAAGAGAGTGAAAAGCTGGCTTGAAACTGGACATTCAAAAAACGAAGATCATGGAATCCATTCCTATCCCTTCATGGCAAATAGATGGGGAAAAAGTGGAAACAGTGGCAGACTTTATTTTAGGGGGCTCCAAAATCACTGTGGATGTGATTACAGCCATGAAATTAAAAGACACATGCTCCTTGCTATGACACACCTAGACAGTGTATTAAAAAGCAGAGACATCACTTGCAAACAAAGGTCCACGTGGTCAAAGCTATGATTTTTCCAATAGTCACTCACGTACAGTTGCGAGAGTTGGACAATAAAGAAGGCTGAGCACCGAAGAATTGATGCTTTCAAATTGTGGTGCTTGAGAAAACTGTTGAGAATCCCTGGAGATAGCAAGGAGATCAAACCAGTTAGTCCTAAGGGAAATCAACTCTGAATATTCAATGGAAGGACTGATTTTGAAGCTAAAGCTCCAATACTTTGGTCACCTGATGTGAAGAGTTGACTGTTTGGAAAAGACCATGATGCTGAGAAAGACTGAGGGCAAGAGGAGAAGGGGAAGACAGAGGATGAGATGGTTGGATGGCACCACCGACTCAGTGGAAATAAATTTGAGCAAACTCAAGGAGATAGTGAAGGACAGGAAAGTCTGGCGTGCTACAGTCCATGGTGTCAGAAAGGTTTGGGCAGGACTGAGTGACTGAACAACAACAGCACCTCAACAACAATATGAGTCAGTGGTAGGGCCCAGGCATCTGCCTGTTTAAATGTATCTAAATTGATTATTTTCCTTTCACTCAGTAAGTCCTAAGTTGATTCAGAAAACATTGATGTGAATGTATGGTAAAAACCAATACAATATTTTAAAGCAATTATCCTCCAATTAAAAATAAAATGAAAAAATACTGATGTTCCATGCCTGGATTGTTCACTTATAACTTAAAAGAACTCAGAAGCTATAATAATAGGTTATATGGACTGAGTTCTTTCTGTGGGCCAACGCAATGGGCCTATCTCATTTAATCTTCAAACAACCACACAAGATTAGATACTACAATGGTCTCATTTCTCTCAATGATAAAATTGCTGTTTTGAGAGATGAAATAACTTGCCCATGGTCACACAACCTATAAATCCGGACAGAGTCCTCCAATTCTGTTTATCTGATGCCACAGTCAGAACTTCCAATAGTCTCAGCATACATTCCAGCCATTAGACCTGGAGGAATAATCTATTTGGAATTTGATCTTTTGCCCTAAAAGTTGTGTGTGTATCTGCACACGAATATTTGTAGCCAGTTCCTCATACCACAGAGACATTTAATAAGGTTAAAAATATACGTTCAAATGAATGAATAATTTTGTTATTCAGAACCATTAGGGAGATTAATAAAATATTGATTGTGCTCATTGTGTGCAAGACTGATTACACACCTTCAAAATCCAGTCAAAAATTTAAAAGAGAGACATAGAGAGTGGGAAGGAGACACAACAAGGGAAGGAGAGGGTGGGACAAATTGAGAAAGGAGCACTGACATATATACACTATCATGTTTAAAATAGATAGCTAGTAGGAAACTGCTATATAACATAGGGAGCCCAGTTTGGTACTCTGTAATGATCTAGAGGGGCAGAATCGTGGGGAAAGCTCAAGGGGGAAGAGCACATAAATATGATGATGACTGATCTGCATTGATGTACAGCAGAGACCACCGCAACATTGTAAAGCAACTATCCTCTAATAAAAAGTTTAAATTAAATTAAAAAAAAACACACACAAAACGAGGATGTGATTTTTTTAATTTAAAACTGGGAGGATAGGCATGGACTGATTTTCAAATTCTTAGGAAATTTACATTAGGGCCAAACCTTGAAGCCTGAGAGAGATAAGATGAGACAAAGTTTAAAGGAGTAAACATTTGGAAACCATCACCTCAATCAATGGCCCAGAGCAGTGACATTTGGCAGCTGCCCAAGACTGCAAGTGGACATCAGAGAGCAAGATACAGATAAGGATAACTGGAATGATGGAGCTGGGCAGGGCTGAGGAGCGGAGCCATGCAGTGCCTCTTTTCAACAGAAAATGGTTTTTTAAATGATTATACATTCTAGAAGATGAAGGCTAAAATAAAATCAAAGCCAATAAATTTGGAATCAAAGCCAATGAAAACTGTGAATATTATAGATTAAAATAAACATAGACTTACAACGATTTCTAAATCTTCTCACCCTCTGTGATGCCTGCACGATGGTGGCACAGCTGCTCCAGAAAATGAACCTTCACACTTCCCCCCTTCTTCATATGGACGGAGAATACAGATGCCCTGCGGGAGACACAAGAGTTGGTCAGGGGCAGGGTATCACAAAGCCCTAATTACGAGATTTCAGTGCAGCAAGACAGGGATGAGCAGTATTCAGGCCTAGGCAGCTCTGTGCTTTAAAAGGCTGGGAAAGTAACCCATTTCTTATGCTCCAGTAGGCCTCTGGGCAAGGTGTAGGAGCTGGAAGATGAACAAATCTGAGAGGAGACAGGTCCGCACAATAATAAAGTTCTAAACTCATTGAGGGCAGGGATCTGTGTCCATTCAGAAAACAGTTTCTCTTGCTTAATATGGATAGAGAACATGCACTTAGTCCCTGGGAAATATGTGTATGTGAGAGAGAGAGAGACATCTGTTCATTTCCACCTGGATGATCAGGAGCAAAGAGAAAACATTCGCCTTTAGCCTGTCAGGACTAGACCTGTCAAAGCCCACATAGGTCTGTCCAATGAAGCCCACGTCCCTCCTGCACTGTGTAACTTAAGGTTGAATAAGCCAGATTTTGAGAAGAGCTCTGCTGGGGGTTACTCAAGTCCTAGGATTGCCTGATAACTGAAAGAGATCAATTTGTACGTGGATGACACTTTCCCTAAAGGTGGATAGGGTACAATTTCGCTGTGGTTTTGCTAAAAAGGGGTGTTCTCTGAAAAGACTGTTCATCAGAGGACAGGGGATTGAGCATTAGAACAAGAGAAGTGGACTCAAGTGGACTCCCTGTGAGAGATTTAACATTGAGATGCTTTTTTTTTTCTTTTTCAAATGCCAAGCATAGTCCCATTCAGCATTAGGCTTGAATCTTTCATTTCCCATGTTATAATTCCTACTGATTAACCTCAATGGTTCAGGAAAGTCTGGTTCCCCATAGAGGTTTGGGTAGAAGTACAGAGAATAAAGTAAAGAGAATTTAAAAGGAAGCCTGCCTAATTCGCCCCTATCTGCTGAGACCTGTGTGGAGCTGGCCGCATCTCAGCAGGGGCTTGTGGTCTAGGGTGAATGAGAAATGAACGGCCACCCATGAATGTCAACCATGGCAGAGGCAAGAAACCTGGGGAAAGGACATCAATTAGAAGCAGCAGTTCCAAGATCCAGCTAGAGGACAACAGTGCTTGAAAATGAAAGCTTAGGTCACTCAGACAAGCGGTGACTTTAGGACAAATAAAAGAACACCTTTATGCAGTGGGTAATAAACTTAAAAATAAAAATGACCCCTACAAGTTGAAAATTTAAATAGTTTGAGGAAGGGTTGAGATTAATTTGGCTGATAATATTTTAAGACTGGAAAGGATTCCAGATATCATCTATTTCAGGAGCTCTGAACCCTGTGGCTGCATATTACAGTCACCAAGGAGGTTCTAAAAAAAACAGTGACATCGAAGTCCTGGACAAATGAATCACAATCTCTGGGGTGGAATTTGGGCATTAGGAATTTTTTCAACTCTGTATTTTAAAAGTACAAGTTGCAAAAATAGTACTAAGTACTTAGAGTCCTATGCACCCTTTACCCAGCTTCTCTCAGTGGTGACTGACATCTTTTAACCACAGTACAATAGCAAAATCAGGAAGGTGATATTGGTACAATGCTGTTAACTAGACTACAAATCTTATTCAGCTTTCACCCTTTATATATGTGTGCATTTATGTGTCATGGGTATACGGGTATCTATGGAGTAAGCATTTGTATGTTTTCAGGACTCCTCCCAGAAGATACTAACACAGAGTCAGTGTTGAGAACCAGTGATTTTATCCAACCAACCCTCTATTCCACAGGCAAGGAAACTGAGTCCAGAGTAGCAAAGTGACTTGTCACAGGACAGGACTGTCTTTTGGCAGAAAAGTTCTTTATTGCACAAAAAGCCATTACAGGTCAACAAGGAGCTACTGAGAAAGAGACGGCTGGGGTTGGGAGGGGTGGGGGAGCAAGAGGTAGAAGGGACATGGGCCTAACTGTCTAGTTCCCCTTAAGGGACAAATAGAAAACCTAGCCTTCGGTAGCCTTTCAAAACTCCTAAGGTTATTGAAAAACACTTTTTAAAGTTTCATAAAAAGCACAGACCCTGGCCAACAGTAAACATCTCCCACTCTGGTTGTTATTATCAGAGAATTCTGACCCGGAAGGAATCTGGGCCTGACATCATGTGGACACTCGTGTCCTTTGAAGTTCTCTCCGCGTGGCTCCTTGCTTCATGTTGCAAAGAGACTTTCGGTAGCTGGGACACGCAATCAGACTTGTTCAGATGACCTCCTGCCATGCTCTGTCTGGGGAACCTTCCTGGCATCTCCACTGAGGCACTGAACCAGGCAGTGGAAACACCCACCTACTCTCTGTGGGGCCCTGGGTCTCAATTTCATATGCATTTGGGCCTGAGGAAGCCACAGGAATTTTTCTTCCTTCTGCGGTAGCCTGCTCCTACACAGCAAGCCTCCAACTGCTCCAACAGCGCAGCGAGGGGAGGGCACAGCAGGTGGCCCCGCCGAGTGAGCCGGCTCCAGCCTGAGCACCTCCCCAGCCTGAGTAAACCCCTCTGCCTGCCACCCTGGACCTGAAACGGAAAGACACAGCAAGGACATCCCTCTAACCTTTCACTGGAGTCCGGGCCCAGGGCAGTGCTGTGGGTTTCGGACCTGCAGAAGGGTGTGGCACGTGAGAACCGTGGGGCTCCTGACCCCGATCTCCTCCCTCCAGCTCAGCTCACATCAGCTGCATCCAGTCTGAGCTGGGTCTGAGGAGTGTCTCTGCCAAGGGCTTAGCAAGCAGAGCTAGACTCAGATGGTGGAGGGCAGGGGGCAGGGGTGTCCTCCCTGTGGCTTCTCTAAAGTTCTCTTCCACGAGTTTTTAAGCCCTCACTTGCCAAGCTTTGTGAGTAAGAAAATGAAAAGGCTGAAGTTTTCTCTGTGTTCCCAGTGTTTTGCAGGAAGGATCAAAGCTACAGTGGGCTTGGCTCTCCTTCCCTGAGGCTTCCTCTCTGTGAGATGGGAATGGCTGTAGGAGGAGCCCTCCCCCAACCTCCCCCCATCCCATTCCTTCCCTGTTCCAAGCAGGGGGGGGGGTGTTGGCGGGGGGCGGGGGGGAGGGAGGCTGGCTGATTGCCTGGAGGAGACCACCTGGGGAGGACAGAACTGAGCCTCCTGATCTGGGTAGCCCTGTGGAGCTTGAGCCTCCGTGCTCCCTCCCACCTGTGCAAAGGAAGAAAGGAGCATTGGCATCTATCTATCTCCTTCCTGCAGCAGGAGGAGGGGAGTGGGAATCCAGCTTCCCGGACACCACGCCATATAGCCCAGACTTAGGATCTCTGGAGCACATTGAAGACCTGGACTTGATTCCTGGTTCTACTGCCTATTTGCTCTGTGATATTGGACAAGTGCCTTAACCTCTCTGGGCGTTAGTGACCAAAGCACACAAACCAATGGAGTAAAACCTACTCATTCAGAAAAACTCTTCAAAATTGGTTTTGTCCTGGGAACAACTTGTGGAATGCTTTTTTTTTTTTCAGTTGATCAAAAGGAGCTCATATCCATCACTGGCATGCAATGTACAACATGAAAAATATAGTCAATAACACTGCAATAACTTTGTATGGTGACTAGACTTCCTATAGTGATCATCATGTGATGTACAGAAATATAGAATCACTATTTGTGCACCTGGGACTAACAGCATAATATGTCGATTATATTTCAATTAAAAACAACAAAGGCTCAGGAAGTCGGGTCACATCGCATCCAAGATCTTTCCAAATTCTCTAAGACACCAAGACAAAAGGCCATCCATTTTCTTGGAGAGAATGGGGATTGTGAAAGCTTTGTTGCTGCTGCCAAGGTCTGAGAAGAGTCATATCCATTCCTTTGGGAAATACTTCCCTAACTATCTGGTTTTTCTGCCCCCTCTGCTCTTTAGGAGAAAATCATGGCCTTGCTGACTTCAGTGGGTCACTATGCAGATGGAGCTCCCCAGTTATTTTGTGCCCACTAGGCCACCTACCTGCCACCATCTCATTTGGTCCCCCAAACCAGCCAATAAGTTAATTATTAGTATCCCATTTTATAGATGAGAAAACTAAAGTTCAGAAAGATTGAGTCAAATACCAGGTCAGTAAGTTAGAGGAACATAATTCAAACCTAAGTCTGTCTAAGCCCATAGTCTATGACCCCCTTGCCCTAGGAAAGGCCCTAGAGCAGAGTTCTCGAACAGAGTTCTCCTGAGGTTCATACCGCTGACCCACTCTTCATCTATGGACAACAGCATCAGCAGAATGAAGGTCTCCCTGACTGACAAAAATAAGAGGCTGAATTGAAAAGCTGTGATTAGAACCTGATGCAGAACAGAAAGGGAACAAAGAGAATTTGATCAGCTATTGTCATGATCCCTGTGAGGAAACTGCTTGAGTACAGCTCTGTTTCAAATGATGTCACAGAACTATTATTTTTAATATCTTAAAGAAGAATCAAAAGGCCTCTTTAAGAAACATCCTCAGGGGGAGCTTGGAGTTGCTGGACTGTCCTTTATTTTAAAAAATGCTTACTGTGCAACTACTCTGTATAAAATGCTATACCAGGCACTCTGCAGGTAGAAAGATGACTAAGATAGTCCCTGTCAATAAAACCTCACAATATTATATGAAATTCTCTTCTACAAAACAAACCAGAAAAGACGGAGAAGTTGAAGTCCCATGCCATCCCTAAAAATAATAGGATTACAACTAACGCACTATTTACCCCCAGTAGAAAGTACTCAGTGAGTGACAATTATCCTTATTCTTTTCTCTAATAGTGTGCTCAGGTCGCTGAATGTTTCATTGAGCCGCTTTTAAGGACTTCATCCTGTAGAGTGACTCAGAAGTTGTTAGAAAAATAGCAGGTGATGTTTAGTGAACGAGGTACTTGAGGTATGCCCAGGTATTTGGATTCAAGTAAACTTCACTGTTTAACAGAGATGTTTTTAAATGGTTAGTTTTTATGAGCTAGTCAGGGTTATCAGTTACATCAGAAGTGGTTAAATATTTTTTAAATAATAAAATGTTGTGTTCCTTTGGAAAACTGGGTGGACTGAATCATAAATCAATTAGCTCTGTTTTCAACTGCATAGGTAACACACCATGGGGCAAAGCTGTGAGCCCAGCTCACCCCACGTGCACAGGGGTCCCTGGGGGCTCTCCTTAGAGTGGAAATTGTGCTTGGGCAGGTTTGGCACGGGGTCTGCCTTTCTAGCAGGCTCCCAGCTGAGGCTGACAATTCTGGTCTTTCAACCACACTCAGAGTAGCAAGGGAATGAGATGTTTATTCATCTGTGGCAGCTACACAAACCGTAGTCCTAATGTCTAAAAGTAAAAACAGTATACTTTTTAGGGCTAATCTAATAGACCCAAACATTTAAACGTATACAGAGGCAAACGTGATGATTATTAATCTGAGAGCTCGTTATGGATTGGATTGCCTCACTCCAGGGGCTGATGCCTGAAAGCTTTCCAAACTTCCACTGTACTTGCTTTTGGAGGTAGTACAATATAGTGGTTATGAATGTAAGCATCAACCCGAGTCACCCCAGGTTTAAATCTCTAGGCACGTTACTTTGGCTAAACTGCTTAACTCTTCCTAAGCTTCAGTAGTTTGTGTATAAAATGGGCAAAAAAATTAACACTCACTTGCCTCCTAGGATTGCTAGAGGACTCGGTGAAAAGGCACATGAGGCAGCTAACCAGATGCCTGGCAAAAATGATCTATTTACCTTAGGGTTTCAATTAAACCATCCATGGAGACTTCCTGACTGCCACTGTCTCATATCTTCTGCATTTTGGTCTCAGTCTCCATCAGTCTCAAGCCATGAAAAGCCAAGATTTCACTGTTAAAGTCGGATAATGATATATGTTTGTCTACAATAATATCTTACAAGTAGAGTTCAACAAATTCAGTTTTTATTTTGTTTGAATTATTTTTTTAGACAGGCTAGGTCAGATCTTTTTTAGTGTTTCCAGTCACTGAGAGTTCTTGTTGCCAGCAGAAGGATAAAAATAATGGCAGAGAATGGAGAACTTCAGCCTTGCCCAGTCGGTGTCCAAGACCTCGTCAGCTGCCGAAAGGTGTCTGTGCAGTGGAGACAAGCAGCTGGCGATGGAGACGGGGCTGAGGACAAGATGGGCCATCCAAGGCAGAGACAAGCCCCCATCAGCTACTGAAGCTGCCCCAGAGGAGCAGAAGGGCTTGGAGAGGGAAGGAAGTACTCTGAAGTGGAGTCACAGGCCAGGAAGAACACAGCCTCACTGAGAATCACGCTGACAAATCGTTAGAGAGAGTCTCTCCATATGCCAGATGGGATGCAAGTTCAAGTTGTGGTCCTTGGCCTTAAGGAGCGCCTAGTTCTGTGAAGGAGGCAAGATTGTCAGGGATCGGAAGCAAAATCAACACATCGAAACAAGGAAGGAGGCAGGGAGTCGGCCCCCTGGCCGCTGCCGCCACCTCGGCCACTGCCATCGCCATCGCCTTCACCCTTCGTCCCTCACCATGGCCGAGGAGCTCTCCGCGGCCACGTCCTACACCGAAGATGATTTCTACTGCCCCGTCTGTCAGGAGGTGCTCAAAACGCCCGTGCGGACTGCGGCCTGTCAGCACATTTTCTATAGAAAGTGTTTCCTGACTGCAATGAGAGAAAGCGGAATACATTGTCCCCTCTGTCGTGGAAATGTGACTAGAAGAGAGAGAGCATGTCCTGAACGGGCCTTAGACCTTGAAAATATCATGCGGAAATTTTCTGGTAGCTGCAGATGCTGTGCAAAACAGATTAAATTCTATCGCATGAGCCATCATTACAAATCTTGTAAGAAGTATCAAGATGATACTTGATATGAAACACAAGAATATGGTGTTTCTTCTAGCATTCCGAACTTTCAGATCTCTCAAGATTCAGTAGGGAACAGTAACAGGAGTGAAACATCTGCATCTGATAACACAGAAACTTACCAAGAGAATACAAGTTCTTCTGGGCATCCTACCTTTAAGTGTCCCTTGTGTCAAGAATCAAATTTTACCAGACAGCGTTTACTGGATCATTGTAACAGTAATCACCTATTTCAGATAGTTCCTGTGACGTGTCCTATTTGTGTGTCTCTTCCTTGGGGAGATCCTAGCCAGGTTACTAGAAATTTTGTTAGTCATCTAAATCAAAGACATCAGTTTGATTATGGAGAATCTGTGAATCTTCAGCTAGATGAAGAAACCCAGTATCAAACTGCTGTTGAAGAATCTTTTCAAGTAAACATCTGAAGGCTGTAGACACCTCTGTATCTTTGTACCTGCAAGTGCCATCTTTAAGGAGAAAACTACATGAAGTCACCGTTTCAAATAACTTGATGTGTATATTAATAAAAGTAATTCAGTCTATTGTTTTAGTTTTTTAATTGAAAAATAAAGGTGGGCCATGTAAAAACTTAATTCTTTTGATAAGTTAAAAGATAAAACTTAGGACATTATCTTTATAAACATTAAAAGGATTATATTTCATTAATGGTGAAAAGAGAATCCCTATTGTACTTATCTTTTTTGCATTACATATTCTTGAATTTTTCCTTGCTTTTGAAATTTGGTGCAGTTGCTCCCATTGACATTATTGTACACAGGTAACACAGTACCAAATTCTGAATGATGTGATTGATATAAACCTAACAAAACTGAGCCAGTTATTTGAATTGCAAATGGAGACTTGAAGTGCTAAATGAAACAATACAAAGGAAACTTTTTAAAATACAGATTCTAGCTGAAGAATTCAACTATAAGAAAATTGTATTTATATAATGTTTAGTATTTTTGAAGACTAGTGAGATTTCTTTAATAATTTTAACTCTTTAAAAAGCAAAAGCTCATTGTATAGATATTTCCTTTTTGCTGTTAGAAGGAAATATCAAGAGAAAAATTAATTTCTTTGGTGGACAGTTGGTAATGTCAAATCTTGTTTGTTTGGGTGAATAATTTGTAAGCCTAAGTACAGTAAGCTGAATTACAGCTCTTTGGCCTCAGAATTTTCAATAACAGAATTGCTGGTTAGCTATAATGAAACTTTTATTAGAAACGCAGTTGGTGATATTACATTCTCTCTATATATTTAAATAAGAGGTTTGACTTCATCTCAATTTAGAAATTTGTTCAAAGCTAAAGATGTGTATGTATATATACACACACTTTTGGATGTGTATATATACATGTAAGCATGCAATTTGGTTATATGCAGAATTTCTATTAAGATTTTTAAAAGGGACAAGTGACATGGGGTTGATTTTATCTGAGTTGATTAAAATTTTGTATGTTACCAAATTTTTAAAGTAACAGTCAAATGCTAAGTTGTCTACTTGGCTACTATGACACCTTAAAAATTGAGTTTACATACCTACACAATTACATGTTTATATGGTGCTCATTTGTTATCTCAAAGATAATGTGGGACTATAGTAGTGAGATGGATTCTACCAGCCACTCTGTTTCACTACATTTTAGTCAAAATTGAGTTCTTTCTTAGTGTTCATTAATGAAAGTCATAAAATAACTTGTACTAGAAGGCCCAAATCACAGAATAAAGCTGAAGTGGATTAGCTGACATTCCATACTAATATAATTGTTTATGCTTTCTTTAAAATAAATAACTAAAAGAACATAAAATCTCAGAAGCAGTTTGCTGCTAATATATACATATGTTGTATAAAAAGGTATATTTTGGTTTTGTTAAAAACCCTTGTTGACTTTTCTACAGTGAATGTTTTTTTTAACTTGATTTAATAAAAAGGTTAATTTTGGAAAAAAAACAAGGAAGGAGAAAGGGCTTGGGAAAGAGAATAAAAAAGAGGGACAGAGGTTAAAGGAAGAGGAGAAAGAGAGCAACCGATGAGAGTAAGGCGAGGAGAGAGAGAGGAGAAGGCAAGGACCTTATTCCAAGCACATCTCAAGTGCCGGTTAGAAAAGAGACCAGAGCAAGGATATTAGAACATCCCCTGTGGGATGCCTCCTGACCCCTCATGGAAAAGGGAACAACCCACCGCCTAAGCCAGGAAGGAGAGGGAGACACTCAAAGAGAGACTGATGGGTTCGGCAGCTTGAGGGACTGGGAAGGGCAAAACTGGGCTACTTTTGCTTCAAGTAACACTTTGAGGAGTACTCCTGGTCATCCGGTTCCCTTCACCTACATTCTCTGAAATGTGGGGGGCGGGGGCGCGGGGGGAGAATGGTACCCATCCAGGGGCCAGAGGGCTGAGGCTCAGAGGTCAGCCAGCTCCCAAGTGCCAGTCTCGAAACTTGCCAATCACACCATGTGCTTCCAGCTCTCGGCCTAACCCATGCAACCATTAGCTGCCTCTTTTGCCAACCTCATCTCCTCATGTAGAGTGGGGGTTGTCTGCCCCTTGCTCTCCAGCCTGGGAGCTGAGAGAGTTCAGATCGAGCAGAGGTCTCAGAGTCACCTCCTGATAAGTGCAGTCCATCCTGCGGCTCCTCGTCCTCCCCGCTCACCGCTCAGCTGACAAGTGCTCCTGCTGACCAGGTAGGGCCCAAGTGGAGAAAACAGTGCTCAGGCTGCATCCACAAAAAGCACAGCATCTCTTCCAGTCATTGTGAACTGTTCGTTTGCTGGAGGAAAATAAAATTTATGTTTGATCCG
Source organism: Antilocapra americana (assembly GCA_007570785.1). Taxonomy (NCBI): domain Eukaryota; kingdom Metazoa; phylum Chordata; class Mammalia; order Artiodactyla; family Antilocapridae; genus Antilocapra; species Antilocapra americana. The sequence goes on along the minus strand of ML663009.1, from coordinate 29,391,999 downwards.
TGGATTTGCCACCTAAGGGGTCATTCCACTTATTGAAACTCAAGAAAAGAAGCCTCAATCTACCAGAACTACCTCCACCCTCTCACCGAAAGTGCCTTGAGTTCACATGACTGGGACTTCAGGGCTGTAGCCTGATCGCCCAGGTTTTTGAGAATAAAGCTGATTTCAGACTGAATTGATCAGAATCAAAACCCCAGGTCAACCTGCACTATTCTTAGTGACTCCATAAAGCTGGACTTCCCCTCCCCAAGAATGTCTCTGTTAGAACCACTTTGCAGTCCATTTGAGGAAATTTTTTTTGACAATAGCCATCCAGAGAATTTTTACAACCCCTGAAAACAGTCCGTCTACCCTATCTGTTCCATGCTGCAGGCCAGAGGTGCCTTATAATTAACCAACTTCTCATAAAATGACAGGGTTTGGGCCTGAGATTGTTCTCAAAGATACACTATGCAAATATCCAGTCAGTATTACTAGAGAGGAGGCATTTCATTTGGAAAAGCACAGTGATTAAGATGCCAATGGAAGGACTCAAGGTTTTTCAAACTGGACCACTGGCCCAGAACTTCTTCCAGAGGATCCCGGGGGATCTGGATGAAGTTTTCAATACGAGGCTCAAGCCTGGTGCTACATCTTGTTTTCACTCTGGGTTTCTTACAGGAGTGCTTGGGCAAGTCACTTAAGTGACCCAAGTTTGATTGCTCAGTAATAGTGGGCTTCCCAGGTGGCTCAGTGGTAAAGAATCCACCTGCCAGTCCACAGGAGACACAGGAGATGCGGGCTGGATCCCTGAGTTGGGAAGATCCCCTGGAGAAGGAGGTGATAACTCGACTCCAGTATCCTTACCTGGAGAATCCCAGGGACAGAGGAGCCTGGCAGGATTCAGTCCATGGGGCCACACAGAATCGGACACAACTGAGCCCACGTGCACACACACACACACACAAACCATCATCATAATGCCAGCCTCGCAGGGCTCTTGCAAATGCCAAGGACAAGAGAGGCCAGAGTAATGCAGCCTTCCTGACACAAGAAGGGGACCGAAAGAAGTGGAGGAACGTGCCCTGGGTCACCGGATCGATCGCAAGCTATAGTTCAAACCCCAGTGCCTCTGACACCTACAGTGTTCTCTCTCCACTGATCCCTGGATATGACAGATGAGAAGTGGGCATTTGCCCACAGCCTGCCCGGCATGGCTAGACCAGCAGTGGGCCCCAGGTAGCACTTCTCATGTCTTTCTAAGGGGCAGGGCACAGTTCCAAAGGAGCAACCAAAGAACAAGGCAGAAAACCAAGGAATAGAGATTCCCCTCAACCTCTGCCTTTCCGCACCCCACCCTTCTCTCCAGGTCAGCTCAGGCCCACCCTCCATCATCCAGACTCCAATGCCAACTCCAGCCAATTCTACCAGGAGGTGAGTTATTTTGTGTGTCTGATCCTCCGTGTCCCTTGGTGATCCAGTTGTGTAAAGCCAGCACATAGTAAGTGCTCAATAAATGCTGGGCACCTCCTCACTTCTCATAGCAGCCTCCTGCCCTGAATTTCAACTTCGCCCCGCATCACAGGGTTCATTCAGCTTAGCATTTTATTAGACACTGGCTTGGCTGTTTAGCTCTTGATTTTCTATTCTTAGGTAAGTCTTGTCTCTCCCAGAGCTCCTCAGAGCCAAGAAAGAAGGCTGATCTTTCTCTTGTCTCCCCACAGAGCACTCAGCACCATCTGGACCACAACAGGACCTATCACCTGTTGGTGGGTTGGAGCTCCCAAGTTGGTTAATAATACATGAAATAAAGAACGAAACATTCTGTGAGGGAGTTTTTAAGTATCATGTGCGGTACTGTGTGCATGACCTAATTAATGTATTTCACCCTGGCAAAATGAAGCAGACGCTGGTTTTACTTCCGTTTTACAGGTACAAGTCTTAGGGTGGTTAAATGAAGTACCCAAAGCCACAAGAACATGTAGAAGGAAAAGTCAGGATTTGAATCCACATCTTCCATCCCCAGAGCTCATGCTTTTAATCACTATCTTAATTCCAGTTACTCAGCCAAGGTCTGTTCTGTAGGGTCAGATGGTCCCCCCAGCCCCTCAACACCCCTCCACCACCACCACACACACAAAACCATGAGAAGTTAAAGAAAAAGGAAAATATGACAAGAAAGGATCAAAACAAGTCCTAGGGGAAGCTCTGGAGTTGCCTGGCCTCTTCCTGTCTGATCCAGGATTGACGCACTGCCATCCAGACCACAGCTCCTAACTCGCTCCTGCTAAGCCAACACAGAAAACAGTGCGCCATAACCGAAAGCAAGGAGAAGCTTCCTTTTTCTTAGAAGCTTCTCTTTAAATGTTTTCCTCACCACAGCCTGGAGGAATCATAGGACAGAAGAGGCCAAAAAATATTCTATAAATTGAAAGAATCATCTTGCTTTTCAGAGATCATCTTTACAGCAGGAATCAAAAAAGTGCTGGCTTTCTAGGGTCAATTCCACCTGTCTGTTACACCTCAAATTAAAACCATTTGCATATTGCCTAGAGGGCTTTGAAATTTAGAAATTCAAGTGCTATATCTTGAAAGTCAAAAAAAAAAAAAAAAATCAAAACCAGCCAGGACTTGTTCCCAGGAGATATAACTGAAATGTACAAGAATCCACCCCAGCAGCATGGGGTGCTCTCCCTGCAGGGAGACTGTCACCACTGTCTGGGTCCCAGCCGACTTTGGTCCCCCTCTCAGGAGTCCAGCCTGTGTTGGTCCATCACTCTCATCCTAGGCTCCAAGCATGGGGCCAGCCAAAGGTGCTATGAGCTCTTGATGCTTCTAGACTCAAAGAATACAAAGCAGATGGTCAGAGAAGGTGGCCCCAGAGCAGCACTGTAAACAGATGAGGAGTAATTCCAAGCAGAGAAGCAAGAGGAGCCCAAGCCCTTGTAACTGAACCAACCCGTTCAGAGATCAGTCATATTATCCCCACTTTAGAGAAGAAGAATCTGAGGCTTTAGAGAGGTCGATTGACTCGACCAGTGTCACAAAGGTAATAAATGGAGTCAAGATCTGAGCCCAGACTTGCTGGCGCCAGAGCTCACCTCTGTGCCTTGGGTGGCTTCCCCTCCAAGACTGCACGACAGCTTGCAGATGTGAGCGTAAATGATACCTGCACATACCACAGCCAGCAGTTCAATCGTTTCATCCTGAGTCTCGGGTCAAATGGACCGATAACTGGGGTGGAAGGTCAGGTGAGGTGGCCTCAGGGATCACGGTCCGACCAGTTCTACATTCTAGCCATGCACACAGTGTCCGGCAACAGAGACCAGGCTGGGCGCATACCAAAGCCACAGCCCCGGACAAAGGGCAGGATCTAAAGGCCCCTGAAGCCACCTGGCCCCTCTCTCCCTGCTGGCTGCAGGGCCCTGGGCTTTACAGACCACCTCAGACCCTGTTATCTTTCTCCAGGCTATTGAGGGCTTGGCCCTGCTCTGGTTTAAAGACACACAGAAGAATGCAGGTCACTGACTCAGCATCCCTGCGGCCTCCAGCTATCCAACATCACAAGCACGTGTAACGCATACACACCCCTGGCTAAAAACCCATTCCTCGGAGGAGCTGAGCCATCTGAGCCTAATAGTAATAGTAACCAGACTATCTGTGGCCATGCGCCTCATTTTTTGCAACAGAAAAGTTCAGGGAGAAGGCCAATAGCAAGTATTGAGACTCTCCTTTCTGCCAGTCACCAAGTACATAATGTATGTATTTTAATCCTCCCAAGAACTCAGCAAGGTAATAGTTACAGTAATAGTCCCATATTATAAAAGCCATTTGCAATGGTAATTAGGAGCTTGGGCTCTAAAGAAAAATTGCCTGGATTCAAATTTTGGCTCCTCTTCTTATTGCTGTGTGCCCTTGGGCAAGTTACTTCACCTCTCTCTGCCTCACTTTCCAAGCTCATCCGTTCTTTCCTGGACTCCAGCCTTCTGCTCCCCACGGCCCCCTCCTTACAGATTTTGGATTTCCCAGTCTCCTTAACCATGAGAGTCAATTCCTTAAAGCAAATCCCTCCAGCAGATAGATAGACAGGTAGATAGTTAGACAGACAGATAGATGCACAGTTCTGTTTCTCTGGGGAACTCTGACTAATACAGATAATAATGCCTGATAGCACAGACAATAATAATGCTCATGAGATTGCTGTGAGGGATGATGAGTTAACATATGGAAAGTTCTTAGCACTTTTCCTGGGACCTGATGAGAGCACAATGTGTGTCATTTTATGCCATACGGATGAGAATACCTGGTCAAATAACTTCTCCAAGGGTTGAAATCCAGGACTGTTTGACTCTAGTGGGTGATGGAGATGAGACTGAGCAGGTACAGATGAGAGAAAGAAACCAAGCCCTTGGGTAAGAAAAGCAAGGTCCAGTGCTGGACTCCAGTGGGTCAGAGCCAAGGGCAAGTGGATTTGAACTCAGCCCAAGGCCAAAGGCAGAAGGGTCCTGCCCTAGGCCTCCAAGAGGAGAGCTTGGGGAATAGTCAGGGTGACCAATCTGATGGGTTTTGTCCATCTTTCCCAATTTTACCACGCCAAAAAGTGCCTGGGTTCAAGTTTTGGCTCCTCTTCTTACTGCTATGTGCCCTTGGGTAAGTCACTTCATCTCTCTGTGCCTCACTTTTCATGTTCACAATTTCTTCTCTGGTCTCCAGCCTGCTGCATCCTGCACACCTTTTTGGGACTCATTTAGTCCTGGGCTAACTGGGATAGCTAGGCACCCTGGAAACAGTTCCCCTGAGAAAACAGAGGTCTGGAACCCCAGACTCTCCTCACACTGTGTGAGACCCTCAGACTCATTCGTTTTGCATTAGGACCTCTGAGGAGGCCAGTTTTGTGTAAAGAGAGTTATTTGTCAATTTTATCAAGGAAGAGACATGCCTCCTCTGATGAAGCTGGTTCACTGCCTTCAAGCTCGCACACCGTGGGGCAACCACCTCCCCATTCGGCCATCCCTTCACTCCACTGAGAAGAAAACTGAAGCTCAGCGCCAAAGAGACAAGCCCAGGGTCACCAACTATTAAAGCCTGGTCTTGGGGGTCCCCAACCCTGTGCTCAGTCAGCCACACCCTGGGCCAGAACACTGTTGAATTTGAAGGGGACAGCTCAGTCCCCAGGCATACCCCTACCAGAAACGGGTTTCCTTTCAAGATGGTGATGAGCCAAGAGCCGTTGGACATGACCCTCAAAGGGCCCTGGGATCCGGTTTCCTACAGATAAAGAGCCTCTGAAGCCCAGAGAGACCCACGTTCCTGTGACCAGCTCCCCCCATGTCCTGCCTGCTCGGGGCACAGGAGTTTCCAAGAGGCACCTGAACATTCAGAGCTCCCACGTGAGCTGCTAGTTTGCCCAATGAGGACAGTAAGACTGCTGTCACCTCCCGAGGAGGGAGTTCATGGTCCCAGGGTGATGGGTGGACAACTGAGTCACCATGGTGGGGATGGTCACCAAGAGAAGCAAATAGATTTCTTCAGAAGCCCCTTCCTTCTCTGTCTCCATCTCTCTTTGGCTCCAAGCATAGGCTTGTCCTCACAGCACAAGTCTCCAAACTTCTCCACCACCACACCTTACCTCTCTGGCATGCCGTTCTCTCACCGCCCTGTTCTCAGCACTCCTGTCTGACGGGAAACCAGTTCTGAAGGGCTCCAAGGCGTCAAGATGCTGAGGTACTCCTCCTCCTGGGGTATTGCCCCCCCACTTGGGTTTCAGCAGTTTAGAAGCTGGAAAAAGGGGGACTGGGCTTTGGCACTGTTGCTTTGGCACCTGGAGTTTGGTGTACAGAAAGATGGAGAAGGGGGATGGTGGTTTAAGAAGCTCAAGATGAGGTTTTCCTGGTGGTTCAGTGGTGAAGAGTCCATTTGCCAATGCAAGAAATACGGGTTTGATCCCTGGTCTAAGAAGATTCCCCACGCCAGCACACCACAATCACAGAGCCTGTGCTCTAGAGCCCGGGAGCCACCACTGCTGAAGCCCACACTCCCTAGAGCCTGTCCTCTCCAAGGAGAGAGTAGCCCCCACAGCACGGAAGACCCAGAACAGCCAAAAATAAATAAATAGATAAGAAGCTCGAGATGGTTCAAGAGCTCTGGTTTCAATCCCAATGAAGGTTTCCAAGAAGCAGGTCAGGAGTGTGTGATAACCCTTGCTTCCTCTCAAGCCAAGAACTGCCCATTCTGGTCTCATCTACCAGACCCAAGAGAAGACTACACCCCAGCAGAGCTGAGCCCGGCCTGGGACTTGGGGTCAGCTAATGCTAGTGGGTTTGAACCCAGATTTGCCTTGTGGGACCTCCACCTACTTCTGCTCATTGTGAGCATTAAATTAGATAATAACCCAGTAACACACATTAAATGATTGGTTAGCAGGATATCTGAGCACAGGCGGCTGAGACAGCGCGCTGAGCGCAGCTTAAAAGTGCTATGCTGGGCCGGAGGTCAGGGGCGGGGCCGAGAGGAGCTACCCCGAATCCAAGGTCAGGGGCCGCAGCTGCGCTTTGCTGGAGCAGCCTTGAAGAGAGACCTGGCGTCCAAGGTGAGAGAAACCCAGGTCAGACGGTAGGCACTGAGAGAGGGGATCAGGGGGAAGACAGTCGGAAACTACAGTCACGGACAACTAGCCAATCTGATCACATGGACCACAGCCTTGTCTAACTCAGTGAAACTAAGCCATGCCGAATGGGGCCACCCAAGACAGACTGGTCATGGTGGAGAGGTCTGACAGAATGTGGTCCACTGGAGAAGGGAATGGCAAACCACTTCAGTATTCTTGCCTTGAGAACCCCATGAACAGTATGAAAAGGCAAAAAGATAGGACATTGAAAGATGAACTCCCCAGGTCAGTAGGTGGCCAATATGCTACTGGAGATCAGTGGAGAAATAACTCCAGAAAGAATAAAGGGATGGAGCCAAAGCAAAAACAACACCCAGTTGTGAATGGGACTGGTGATAGAAGCAAGATTCGGTGCTGTAAAGAGCAATATTGCATAGGAATCTGGAATGTTAGGTCCATCATTCAGGGCAAATTGGAAGTGGTCAAACAGGAGATGGCAAGAGTCAGCATCGACATTCTAGGAATCAGTGAACTGAGATGGACTGGAATGGGTGAATTTAACTCAGATTGACCATTATATCTAATACTGTGGGCAGGAATCCCTTAGAAGAAATGGAGTAGCCATCAGAGTCAACAAAAAAGTCTGAAATGCAGTACCTGGATGCAATCTCAAAAACAACAGAATGATCTCTCTTCGTTTCCAAAGCAAACCATTCAATATCATGGTAATCCAAGCCTATGCCCCAACCAGTAATGCTGAAGAAGCTGAAGTTGAACGGTTCTATAAAGAACTACAAGACCTTCTAGAACTAACAGCCAAAAAAGATGTCCTTTTCATTAATAGGGGACTGGAATGCAGAAGTAGAAAGTCAAGAAACACCTGGAGTAACACGCAAATTTGGCCGTGGAGTACAGAATGAAGCAGGGCAAAGGCTAATAGAGTTCTGCCAAGAGAACACACTGGTCATAGCAAATACTCTGTTTCAACAACAAACTCTACACATGGGCCTCACCAGGTGGTCAACACCAAAATCAGACTGATTATATTCTTTGCAGCCAAAGATGCAGAGCTCTATACAGTCAGCAAAAACAAGACTGGGAGCTTACTGTGGCTCAGATCATGAACTCCTTATTGCCAAATTCAGACTGAAATTGAAGAAAGTGGAGAAAACCACCAGACCATTCAGGTATGATCTAAATCAAATCCCTTATGACTATACAGTGGAAGTGAGAAATAGATTTAAAGGACAAGATCTAATAGACAGAATGCCTGATGAACTATGGACAGAGGTTCATGACATTGTACAGGAGACAGGAATCAAGACCATCCCCAAGAAAAACAAATGCAAAAAAGCAAAATGGCTGTCTGTGGAGGCCTTATAAATAGCTGTGTAAAGACGGGAAGCAAAAAGCAAAGGAGAAAAGGTAAGATATGCCCATTTGAATGCAGAGTTCCATAGAATAGCAAGGAGAGATAAGAAAGCCTTCCTCAGTGATCAATGCAAAGAAATAGAGGAAAACAATACAATGGGAAAGACTAGAGATCTCTTCAAAAAAATTAGAGATACCAAGGGAACATTCCATGCAAAGATGGGCACAATAAAGGACAGAAATGGTAGGGACGTAACAGAAGCAGAAGATATTAAGAAGAGGTAGCAAAAATAGACAGAAGAATTGTACAAAAAAGATCTTCATGACCCAGATAATCATCATGATATGATGACTCACCTAGAGCCAGACGTCCTAGAATGTGAAGTCAAGTGGGCCTTAGGAAGCATCACTACAAACAAAGCTAGTGGAGGTGATAGAATTACAGTGGAGCTATTTCAATCCTGAAAGATGACGTGAAAGTGCTGCACTCAATATGCCAGCAAATATGGAAAACTCAGCAGTGGCCACAGGACTGGAAAGGTCAGTTTTCATTCCAATCCCAAAGAAAGGCAATGCCATACAATGCTCAAACTACCACACAATTGCACTCATCTCACACGCTAGTAAAGTAATGCTCAAAATTCTCCAAGCCAGGCTTCAGCAATATGTGAACTGTGAACTTCCAGATGTTCAAGCTGGTTTTAGAAAAGGCAGAGGAACCAGAGATCAAATTGCCAACATCCTCTGGATTATCAAAAAAGCAAGATAATTCCAGAAAAATATCTATTTCTGCTTTATTGACTATGCCAAAGCCTTTGACTGTGTGAATCACAATAAACTGTGGAAAATTCTGAAAGAGATGGGAATACCAGACCACCTGACCTGCCTCTTGAGAAACCTCTATGCAGGTCAGGAAGCAACAGTTAGAACTGGACATGGAACAACAGACTGGCTCCAAATAGGAAATGGAGTACGTCAAGGCTGTATATTGTCACCCTGCTTATTTAACTTATATGCAGAGTACATCATGAGAAATACTGGGCTGGAGGAAACACAAACTGGAATCAAGATTGCCGGGAGAAATATCAATGACATCAGATATGCAGATGATACCACCTTTATGGCAGAAAATGAAGAGGAACTAAAAAGCCTCTTGATGAGAGTGAAAGAGGAGAGTGAAAAAGTTGGCTTAAAGCTCAACATTCAGAAAACTAAGATCATGGCATCTGGACCCATCACTTCATTGCAGATAGATGGGGAAACAGTAGAAACAGTGGCTGACTTAATTTTCCTGGGCTCTGAAACCACTGCAGATAGTGATTGCAGCCATGAAATTAAAAGATGCTCACTTTTTGGAAGGAAAGTTGTTGCCAACATAGATAGCATATTAAAAAGTAGAGACATTACTTTGCCAACAAAGGTCTGTATACTCAAGGCTACGGTTTTTCCAGTGGTCATGTATGGATGTAAGAGTTGAACTATGAAGAAAGCTGAGCGTGGAAGAATTGATGCTTTTGAGCTGTGGTGTTGGAGAAGACCCTTGAGAGTCCCTTGGACTGCAGGGAGATCCAACCAGTCCACCCTAAAGGAGATCAGTCCTGAGTGTTCATTAGAAGGACTGATACTGATGCTGAAACTGCAATACTTTGGCCACCTGATGTGAACAGCTGACTCACTGGAAAAGTCCCTGATGCTGGGAAGGATTGAGGGCAGGAGGAGAAGGAGATGACAGAAGATGAGATGGCTGGATGGCATCACAAACTCTATGGACATGGGTTTGGGTGGACTCCAGGAGTTGGTGATGGACAGGGAGGCCTGGTGTGCTGCAATTCATGGGGTCGCAAAGAGTCTGACACAACTGAGAGACTGAACTGAACCCAACTAACACGATGTCTGGTATATTTTAAATGTTCCATGAAAAGCTTTAGCTTTTCTTATAAATATTATTATCATGCAGTTCTTCAAAGGATTGGGACTTAAAATGTTTGCACAACTTTCTCAGGGTTACCCATCCCAAGTGAAGGTCAGAACCAAGCTGATTATGCCATGCTGACAGGAAAATAAAACACACCAAATAAAGCATTATTACTCCACTAACATTGCCGTGATAGACTAAAATCCTGAATATTTGCCACATAGAATATCAAGGAAGTTAGGATTTAAAAGTCAAGATATTTCAAGGGCAAAAACATCAAAAGCATATCCCATGAATTTGTAATTTTTATAAGAAGGTAATGAACTTTCATGATGCATGGTCTTCAATCACTCCTGGGCTGATCTGTCAAGTTCGAAGTCATGGCTTGTGGCCTTTAGCTCTGCTTTTAAATTGGCTGAACATCAATGCACTGTCAACCAATTTTCTGTTCCTCAAGGGAACAGCTCCTGGGTCCAGCCCAGACATAAGCTTACTGTCTTTAAGATTTTCTAGAAAAAGACAGTCCTGACCTTCCTCCATTCTCTTTTCCTTCCCCTGAAGCTAATAATAACTATATTAGCTTATCAAGTATGTGTATGGTCATATCCTATGAATTTTTCATGTATTGTCTCAAGTAATCTTCACAGTAGCCCTCTGAATTACTGAAATCACTGTTTCCATTTTGTAGATGTGAAGACTGAGGCTCAAAAAATTGTAACCTGCCCAACTAGAAGTCTGTGAAGTCACATCACTCATTGCCTGTTACCTGTGCGTGTGTCCTATTACCGTTTAAGCTCATATTCTCTTATGCAATCCTCACTGGGGAAATAGTATTTTTCCTCCCACTTGTGTGTAACAATTGTTAAAGTTATCTATTGGCACAGCCACTGTGGAGGATCATTTGCTTGTATCTACTGAAATTTAAAATTTTCATACTCTATCACACAGCAATCCCACTTCTTCTGCCCTAAAAAAAATGCACACGAAATTGAACAAGGAGCTATGTTCAAGGAATTTGGTTGAAACATTATGATAATGGAAATTTGATAACACCTCAATTGTTCACTGATAGGGGAATGACCAACAAAACAGAAAACTATGGTATATACACATTACATGAAATTTTAGGCTGTGACAGGAATGAGTGAATCTGCTATGTTTACATGGAAAGAGAATCCAGACCTACTGGGAAATGAAAGCAGCTCAGAATGGTGCTTGTAAGTATGACCCCATGTGTGGTTGAAAAGCAAGTGCTGCTTTCTATGCACATATTCATATTTGTTTGTTGTTTTCTATCCCTAAGTCATATCCGACTCTTTGCAACCCCAAGGACTGTAGACCACCAGGCTCATCTACCCTTGGGATTTCCCACTTAAGAATACTGAAGTGGGTTACCATTTCCTTCTCCAGGGGATCTTCCTGACCCAGGTATCCCCTTCTTTGGCAGGTGGATTCTTTACCACTGAGCCACCTGAGAATCTCAAGCATATATTTAGATATATGTAAATATGTAGGAAAAGGTCTGAAATTATATTAGCCAAACAGAATTATTACCCACTGAATGAGAGAAAGTAACAAAAATTAGGGGATTTGATCAAAGAGGATTCCAGCTCTATCTAAGCAGTTTTAATTTTTCACAAGAGTAACATTCATGTGTTACTATGCAATTATAGTAAATTTAATATAAAGTTGTTATATTTACATTAAAAAATTATAGCATGTGGTGGTAAAGGGTGCAGTGTGGACTCAGACAAATCTGGGCTTCTATCCTGGCTTGACCACTCACTAGCTCTGTGACCTTAAATAAGTTATTTAAGGTCTTTCTGTATATCTTTATCCTCAGCTATAAAATGAAGTTGATAATCACAGTTAGCTTAGAAGATGTAACGAATCATTAAATGAGGTCATGAATAAAGCTCTTAACCCTGTGCATACATATTGATTAACCACTGAAGGCAACTTCTGTTGCTCTTAAAGATATGTGATCCTTCCTCAGTGATCAGTGCAAAGAAATAGAGGAAAACAATACAATGGGAAAGACTAGAGATCTCTTCAAGAAAATTAGAGATACCAAGGGAATATTTCATGCAAAGATGGGCACAATAAAGGATAGAAATGGTAGGGACCTAACAGAAGCAGAAGATATTAAGAAGAGGTGGCAAGAATACACAGAAAAATTATACAAAAAAAGATCTTCATGACCCAGATAATCATGATGATATGATCACTCACCTAGAGCCGACACCCTGGAAAGGTGAAGTGGGCCTTGGGAAGTACCACTATGAACAAAGCTAGTGAAGGTGATGGAATTCCAGTTGAGTTATTTCAATCCTAAAATATGATGCTGTGAAAGTGCTTCACTCAATATGCCAGCAAATTTGGAAAACTCGGCAGTGGCCACAGGACTGGAAAAGGTCAGTTTTCATTGCAATCCCAAAGAAAGGCAATGCCATACAATGCTCAAACTACCGCACAATTGCACTCACCTCACATGGGAGCAAAAAAATGCTCAAAATTCTTCAAGCCAGGCTTCAAAAGTACATGAACAGTAAACTTGCAGAGATGTTCAAGCTGGTTTTAGAAAAGGTAGAGGAACCAGATATCAAATTGTCAACATCCATTGGATTGTCAGAAAAGCAAGAGAGTTCCAGAAAAACATCTATTTCTGCTTTATTGACTAAGCCAAAGCCTTTCACTGTGTGGATCACCACAAACTGTGGAAAGTTCTTAAAGAGATGGGAATACCAAACCACCTGACTTGCTTCTTGAGAAATCTGTATGCAGGTCAGGAAGCAACAGTTAGAACTGGACATGGAACAACAGACTGGTTCCAAATAGGAAAAGGAGTACATTAAGGTGTTATATGGTCACTCTGCTTGTTTAACTTATATGCAGAGTACATCATGAGAAATGCTGGGCTGGAGGAAGCACAAGCTAGAATCAAGATTGCCAGGAGAAATATCAATAACCTCAGATATGCAGCTGACACCACCCTTATGGCAGAAAGTGAAGAGGAACTAAAGAGCCTCTTGATGAAAGTGAACGAGGAAAGTTAAAAAGTTGGCTTAAAGCTCAACATTCAGAAAACTAAGATCAAGGCATCTGGTCCCATTACTTCATGGCAACTAGATGGGGAAACAGTGGAAACAGTGGCTGATTTTATTTTGGGGGGCTCCAAAATCACTGCAGATGCTGATTGCAGCCATGAAATAAAAAGTCGCTTGCTCCTGGGAAGAAAAGTTATGACCAACCTAGACAGCCTATTAAAAAGCAGAGACATTACTTTGCCAACAAAGGTCTGTCTAGTCAAAGCTATGGTTTTTCCAGTAGTCATGTATGGATGTGAGAGTTGGACCATAAGGAAAGCTGAGTGTCAAAGAATTGATGCTTTTGAGCTGTGGTATTGGAGAAGACTCTTGAGTGTCCCTTGGATTGGAAGGATATCCACCCAGTCCATCCTAAAGGAAATTAGTCCTGAATATTCATTGGAAAGACTGATATTGAAGCTGAAACTTCAATACTTTGGCCACCTGCTGGGAAGAACTGACTCATTTGAAAAGACCCTGATGCTGGAAAAGATTGAAGGCGGGAGGAGAAGGGGACGACCCAGGATGAGATGGTTGGATGGCATCACCGACTAAATGGACGTGAGTTTGAGTAAACTCTGGGAGTTGGTGATGGACAGGGTGGCCTGGCGGGCTGCAGTCCATGGGGTCCCAAAGAGTCCAACACAACTGAGCGACTGAACTGAATGATGTGAAGAGCTGTGATTTACACCTCGGAGTTGGCAGAAATCCGCTGGCTAGTAATAATACCTCATCACAACTCCAGATTTCTAAGGGAAACAGAGAGAGCTCATGCCCCTCCCCCACCCCATTCACAGGCACACTCAGGGACACACGCCCTATGGGAGAAGAAATGGGAGGGCAAGCGATATCCAAGAGGAGAGATAGATGGAGAACAGGTGAAAGCATCTGCTTGGTGAGATCAGAGGATGCTGATGGAAGCAGGGCGGGACCCAAGGGCTCAGCCGCGGGGCTTCCAGCTCCCCGACTTCGTGGAGGCTCCTATCTCTCTGAAGACAGGAGTTCACCACCACGGAGACCAAATCCCTAGAATAAGTCATTTGAAAGAGGGTCAAATATAAAAAGATAAAAACCGCGTTTCTTCCTTTCTGCGAGGCCACCACGCAGTTGACCATGCTCAGCACTGGCTGAGCAGAGAAAGTGAACTGGGAGGGTGGGAGCAATCAGTGGGACCGGGGAAGGTCCGGTTGGGAGGACAGGACTCGGTCCCTCCAAGCCCGGCCCAGCACAGAACCCCAGCATGGCTCTGACGAGGTAGGGATCTGAGGTTGCTATGCAGGATGGCGTATTCATCTGAATTCCTGCGGCTAACTTTGGAAGAAAGAACTCTGTACTCTTGCCCTGAACACGCGGGAGGGACTAATACTTTCCTGGCACTTAGCCAGAGACTGCAAACACAAGTCCTAAGTGTCGCCTTTGCAGAGCTGAATCCGTGTACCCTGATTAAATATTGACCAGAACTCTACCTGCCTTATCTCTGTTCCGTGGAAAGGCCGTCCCGGAGAAGGGGAGCATAGGGCGGAATTCGGCTCCCACGCCACGCACCCACTAGCGTCTCTCTGGAGCCATCTCCACAAAGGAGATGCTTCAGGATATACAAAATCTGAATCCACACTCTTCAGGAAAATAAGTTTTCTCAACTCTTAAATCCTAAAATGAAAGTCTCCTTCAGCCATCTGAGTTTGGGGGCGAATAGCAAGAATGTCACCTGTGGGACTTAATAAATCACTCATTAACTTCTACCAGCACAATACCCTGCAGGTGCTGGCAGGGGACTGGGGAGGAGTGAAGGGCAGAGAGCTGAGCCCTGCCTGAGGTTGGGGACCAAATCCAGGTTTAAATCTTGGCCATCCAACCCAGGACCCCAGGGTCTGCTGCTCTGAGGGCGTCCAAAAGTCCCAGACCTAAAAGACCAGCCTGAAGTAAAGTTTCAAAGAGGCAATGGTGATCCTGTCCCAGGGTGCCTAGTTCTCCTGGTCAAATGGAGCCCTTCAGTCTCTTCTGTGCCATGCATGACCCTGGCCTCTTCACTGAGTCTTCCCTGGGGACATCCCAGTTCCATGCTCAAGATTCTTGGTCCTGACCCCTGACTCCCTTTAAGGGACAAGAATAGAAAGCAATCTCCTTGGAGATGAGGAGAAGGTGAGCCCACACCTAGGTCTCCTTGTTTGCAGAGACCAGCAGGGTCTTCCTGCTTCCCGCTTCTGATGGCAAGGATCCTACAGATAGATACAAGATGGGTAGATATTCACAAAGGCAGAGAGTTTAGGTTCTTGTAACTCCCTGGGCTGGAGCCCTGCTGGCAGGTGTGAGCTGGGGGAGTTTCTGCTCATCCTGACAGAGAAGTGAATCCGATCAGAGCACAAGTCACAGGACTGAGTTTTCTGTTTGTACAGTGTCCTAAGATTCTTCTGGTAGGATCTCTGACTCAGTATCATCCTTTGCTGCCTTTCACCCCTCAACAAACAGCAGATCATCTGAGCAGATGACGGTCCCCCTGCGGGAGCGACTCCTAATCACCTCCTATGGAGCTGAGAGTTTAGTGAGAGGGGCCACCTGTCTTTTGTTGTTGTTCAATCGCTCACTTGTGTCCGACTCTTTGCAACCCAATGGACTGCAACACTCAGGCTTCCGAGACCTTCACCATCTCCCGGAGTTTCTCAAACTCATTTCCATTGAGTCAGTGATGCTATCCAACCATCTCATCCTCTTTTGCCCCCTTCTTCTCTTGCCCTCAATCTTTCCCTGCATCAGGGTTTTTTCCAATGACTTGGCTCTTCACATCAGGTGATCAAAGTATT
Organism: Antilocapra americana; assembly: GCA_007570785.1. Taxonomy (NCBI): domain Eukaryota; kingdom Metazoa; phylum Chordata; class Mammalia; order Artiodactyla; family Antilocapridae; genus Antilocapra; species Antilocapra americana. The sequence goes on along the minus strand of ML663009.1, from coordinate 29,376,240 downwards.
GGAGCTTCAGCGTCAGTCCTTCCAGTAAATATTCAGGGTCAATTTCCTTTAGAATTGACTGATTTGATTTCCTTCCTGTCCAAGGGACTCTCAAGAGTCTTCTGCTGTCTCTAGAACGCTGCAGATGGTCTTCTATGCAGGGTGAACATCAGAACTCATAGCAGGTTTCAGGGAGACATCTTTGAGAGTACTTTTCTTCCTTATCTTCACAGCCATGAATCACTCAAGACTTCAGGCCCTAGGCTAAATACTTTCCATTATATTATTTCGTCTAATCCTCATGGCAATACTTCAAGGACCCATTTTATAGATGGAGAAACTGGGGCAGAGGGGAACCAAGCAACTAGCCCTTGGTCACATGGCCACTAAGTGACAGAAGCAGGATTTGAAACCAGGCCTGTCTAACCCCATAGGCCAAGCTCTCAGACAGTCTCCTGAGCCTGACTGCTGACCTTACTATAGGATGAGTTGAGCAGAGAATCACCTTGTGTACAACTCCAATCCTAGCCAAATGAAGTTCTGTCTGTACTTTGCTGTCCCTGGAGCTGGATAGGGAAGGATGATCTCCTACAAGGGCTCCCAGCAACAGTCCAAACAACCCCCCAAGCCTCAGAGGTTAATACAGCTGCAGTTCGTTTGCATTGGGATTGCAGGGCACTGCATTGTCCAGGAGATAAGTCTGCATTATGCAAATTACTTGTGCCAGGATTCTCCAGAAATTACCAAGCGCCTGGGGAATTGCCTAGCTGCTTAACCCTTTCCATCCAGCTACAGAGCACGGACACCACTGATCAATGAAAGTGGTTCCCCAGGACATGACAACCTGATGAGCAGAGGGTGACCTCTCCAGGCTGGTGTGATGGCACACAACGCATCCCTCAGGTTTGTCCTTACCGTGGGCCTGAAGCCCAATCCCTGTTTCCCCACATGTCTCAAAGGGGGAAGTATTTCCATGAGAGGATCCTTGGGGCTCACTGGAGATGGAAGAATTTCTTCAGTGGGGCTTGAGAGCTCAGAATCATTTACTCTGACCAAATGGTGAGGGTTTCTCAGAGAAGGTGGTATTTGAATTGAGTATGGAGAGAGAATCAACAGCAAAGAAAGGGCATGCCAAGGACACAGAGGCAGGAAAGTCCACAGCTCATTTTAGGAGTAGCAAGTGATTTAAGTGGGCTAGGTGGCAAACAAAGGCAAAGTGCATTTTTTTGTTAGAAAAATCACTATAACAGAACTGGGTATATTTTTGGACTTCCCTGGTGGTCCAGTGGTTAAGAGTCTGCCTGTCAATGAAGGAGACACAGGTTTGGCCCGGGAATATCCCACATGCCATGGAGCACCTAACCTCATGCGCTACAACTACTGAACCTGTGCTCTAGAGCACCCAAGCCACAACTACTGAGCCAGTGAGTCACAACTACTGAGTCCCTGTGCCTAGAGCCCATGCTCTGCCACAAGAGAGGCCACCACAATGAGAAACCCCCGTACTGCAGCAAAGAGTAGCCCCCACTTGCTATAACTAGAGAAAGCCACACACAGCAACAAAATTGGCATTGGTTTTGTGCTGGCAACCACACACAGCACAGTCAGAATTAAATAAATAAGTAAGAATATCTATAATAAATAAATAAAACATTTTAAAAAACAAAGCTAGGTATATTTTTTTAATCACAAATTCCTGTCTTTGAGATATAAAATTCACCACTTAGCCAAAAAACAAACAAACAGCAAGCTAAAACACACACATACACACAAAAACACTTCTGTCCAAATCCCCTAGACATCTTCCTTCTGGTGGGCTTTGGAGGTCTGAAAGCAAAAGGTGAGGTCAACACAAATATAAATTCATAATTGGTATTTGCATAGCTGAGCTCCTGGGTCCAGCTGGAGCAGCCCAGCCCCATGGGGACCGACAGATTGGCCACCTGGGGCTTAGACTTCTAGGTGAGAATTAGGGAAGGGCTCCTTCAGGGAAGGTCAGTTTCCCTCTGTGAGAGGCACTTGAGACCTCAACTTCTCCCGTGGTTTCCATAAGAAGGAGTCATGGAATCTTTGGGCAGGAGCCAACAGATTGCCTTATCCAACCCTCTGCCGCCAGGCCAAATCTACTCCACATAACACAGTGAAGACAAGTAGCTGATGATCATCAAATGTGTAACAATGATGTTCACAGCCCAGTCACTCCTCTGATACTCAGAGATCTTGATGGCTCTGTTCAGCACATGATAACGCTGTCTCACCACATTTACAACCAAAAACTTTTTGTCTAGACTCAATCTTGAGCCTGGAAGTATAAGCATTCATGGGTTTAGATGATAGAAAATGAGTGCCCTTCTCCGTATATGCTTCCTACATTTGCCCTCACTGATCACTTGACACACCACACTCAATGCCTCCAATTCTCCTTCCACTCAGTCTATGAAAAAACCATATCACAAATGGCCAAGAACCAGGCATTGAAGAAAAACAGAAACCAGTCTCTAGTACTCACAAACTACTGTGTTCTTGGGAAAGTCACTTAATTCCTGTGGATTCAGTTCCATTGCTGTAAAGTATACATAACAGCATCACTTTTCTGTAAGACTGCTGTGTAGATCAAAGGAGAGTCTAGAAGGTAAATCTCTTTATAAGTAATGTACTATATAAATATAAAATATTATAGTATTTCTGCTTACAAAGGAACACCAATACCACTGAGCAAACAGTAAGCGTAAGAAGGCTACAGTAGCTATATTAACATCAAATAAAGTAAACTTCAAAACAAACAGTATGAACAGAGATAAAGGGAGCCATTTCATAATGATTAAAAGACCTATTTATCATGAAAGGGTAACAACCATAAATGTGTATGTACCTGATAACAGAGATTCAAAACATGAATCAAAAGTCAAAAAGATTAAATAGAGAAATAAACTCATAATCATAGGTAGACATTTTACTACCCCCTTCAGCCATTGAGAGTAACTCAACAAAACTAATAAGCAGGACTTCCCTGGTGGTCCAGTGGTTAAGAATCTGCCTGCCAATTCAGAGAACGTGGGTTCGATCCCTTGACTGGAATGATTCCACATGCCGTGGAGCAATTAAGCCTGTGCACCACAACTCAAGAGTAACCCCCACATGCTGCAACTTCAGAAAATCTACTCACAGAAACAAAAAGAACCAGTGCAAGCATAAATAAATAATAATAATAAAACTCATCAATAAATGCATAAAAAGTTGAAACGACACTATCAACCACCTGAGCTGAATTAATGTTTATGGACTACTACATCCAACAATTATAGAAGTTGCTTTTTTTTCCAAGAGAACATGGTATATTCACCAAGAAAAACCAAATGGTGGTCTATAAAACAAATCTCAATACATTTTAAAAGATTACAATCTTATAGAGTATATTCTCTCATGTGGAATTAAATTGCAAACCAATAATATTGCAGTATCTAGAAAATGCCAAAATATTTGGAAATTAAATAAAACACATAAAAATAACCCATGGGCCAAGGATGAAATAACAAAAAAATTTTTTTTATTATCTCTAACTGAATGATAATGAAAACATAATATATCAAAATTTGTGGAATGCAGCTAAGGTAGTGTTAAAGAGAAATTTTATAGATTTAAATATAAAAAGGCATTTAAAAGAAAAATTGATAACCTTAGGATATATTTTTAAAATATAGATCAAATATAATTGTCAACCAAGAGTAATTTTGATCTCCAAAGGATGTTTGGCAACATTTAGAGACATTTTCTGTTACAGGGATGGAAAGTTATTGGCAACTGGTGGGTAGAGGCCAGGTTTGGCCCTAAACATTCTGTGATGCAGAAGTCAACCTCCTCCTACAAAGAAGTATCCAGTTTCTCCAAAGAAGATTGCATGTAGCCAACAGACACATGAGAAGATGCTCAGTATTATTAACTATTAGAGAAATGGAAATCAAAACTACAAGGAGCTATCATGCTATACCAGGCTAAATGACTACCATTAAAAAGTCTACAAGGAATAAATGGTGGAGAGAGTGTGGAAAAAAGGGAACCCTCCTACACTGTAAGTGGGAATATGAATTGGTGCACCCACTATGGAAAACAGTATGGAGGTTCCTATGGTAGCTCTTCCTATAGAGCTACCATATGATCCAACAATCCACTCCTGTGCATATGTCTGAAAAAGATGAAAACACTAATTTGAAAAGACATATGCATCCCAATATGCATGGCAGTGCTGTTTACAATGACCAAGACACAGAAGCAACCTATGTGTCCATCAACAGATGGAAGGATAAAGAAGATATGGTGTGCATATACCATGGAATATTGGCCAAAAAAAGAATGAAATATTGTATTTGCAGCACGGACAAACCTAGAGAATATCATACTAAGAGAAGTAAGTCAGACAGAGAAAGACAAATATTATATGCTATTACTTACATGTGGAATCTAAAAATAATACAAATGAATCTATATACAAAACAGAAACAGACTCAAAGACAAATAAAGCAAGCTTATGGTTACCAAAGTAGAGAGACAGGATGAGGGATGATAAGTGAAGAGTATAGGATTAATAGATATACACTATGATATATAAGATAGATAAACAACAAAGATTTACTATATGGCAAAGAGAGCTATACTGACTATCTCGTAATAAATTATAATGGGAGATAATCTGAAATATATGTATATGACTGCAATATCTAAAACTAACTCAATAACATAAATAAACTATACTTCAATTTACAAAGAGAATTATCCAGTCAAATATGTCAGTAGTGCCACAGCTAAGGAGCCATAAATAAATAACATTCCCACAAAGAAAACTATAGGCCCAGAAATTTTCCCTGGTAAATTATAGTAAACATTTCAGTGAAAAATTAACACCCATCTTCCACAAACTATTACAGAAATGGGAGAGACAATACTTCCCAATTCATTTTGTGAGGCTAACATGATCTACATCAAAATGTAATAAAGACATTACATGAAAATGAAATTGCAGAGCAATACTGCTCATAAATATAGATGAAAATGTTACCAAAAATTTGCATTGTGGCCAAGTGAAATTTATCCCAGGAATACAAGGTTAATTTGACTTTCAAGAGAACCTATCAATATACTTCACATATGAACAGAATGAAGAAGGAAAACTGCATGAATCCTTCAATGGATCAAAAAAATTCAAATTAAGCACTGGTGTGATTTTTTTTTAACTCAACAACTAGGACTGTAAGGGTACTTTCTCAATCTGATAAAGGTTATAGATAAAAATCCTATAACAAAAATCATATGTAATTATGATATTACCATATGAAGAATTATGGATGGAGATTCATAACATTGTACAGGAAGTGGTGATCGAGACCATCCCCAAGAAAAAGAAATGCAATAAGGCAAATGGTTGTCTGAGGAGGCCTTACAAATAGTTGAGAAAAGAACAGAAGCTAAAGGCAAAGAGAAAAGGAAAGAAAGACCCTTATGAATGCAGAGTTCCAAAGAATAGCAAGGAGAGATAAGAAAGCCTTCTTCAGTGATCAGTGCAAAGAAATAGAGGAAAACAATAAAATGAAAAAGACTAAAGATCTCTTCAAGAAAATTAGAGATACTAAGGGAATATTTCATGCAGAGATGGACACAGTAAAAGACAGAAATTGTATGGACCTAACAGAAGCAGAAGATATTAAGAAGAGGTGGCAAGAATACGCAGAAGAACTACACAAAAAAGATCTTCATGACCCAGATAGCTATGATGGTGTGATCACTCACCTAGAGCCAGATATCCTGGAATGTGAAGTGAAGTGGGCCTTGGGAAGCATCACTACAAACAAAGCTAGAGGAGGTGAGGGAATTCCAACTGAGCTATTTCAAATCCTAAAAGATGATGCTGTTAAAGAGCTGCACTCAATATGCCAGCGAATATGGAAAACTCAGCAGTGCCACAGGACTGGAAAAGGTTAGTTTTCATTCCAATCCCAAAGAAAGGCAATGCCAAAGAATGCTCAAACTACTGCACAATTGCACTCATCTCACAAGCTAGCAAAGAAATGCTCAAAATTCTCCAAGCCAGGTTTCAACAGTACCTGTACCGAGAACTTACAGATGTTCAAGCTGGATTTAGAAAAGGCAGAGGAACCAGAGATCAAATTGCCAACATCTGTTGGATCATAGAAAAAACAAGAGAGTTCCAGAGAAAATCTACTTCTGCTTTATTGACCTGCCAAAGCCTTTGACTGTATGGATCACAACAAACTGTAGAAAATTCTTAAAGAGATGGGAATACCAAACCACTTTACCTGCCTCCTTAGAAATCTGTGTGCAGGTAAAGAAGCAACAGAACTGGACATGGAACCACAGACTGGTTCCAAATAGGGAAAGGAGTACATCAAGGTTGTATATTGTCACCCTGCTTATTTAGCTTATATGAAGAGTACATCATGCAAAATGTCAGACTGGATATAGCACAAGCTGAAATCAAGATTGCTGGGAGAGATATCAATAACCTCAGATATGCAGATGACACCACCTTTATGGCAGAAAACAAAGAAGAACTAGAGTCTCTTGATGAAAGTGAAAGAGGAGAGTGAAAAAATTGGCTTAAAACTCAACATTCAGAAAACTAAGATCATGGCATCCGGTCCCATCACTTCATGGCAAATAAATGGTGAAACAATGGAAACAATGATAGATTTTGACTGCAGCCATGAAATTAAATTTTCTTCCTTGGAAGGAAAGCTATGACCAACCTAGACAGCATATTAAAAAGCAGAGACATTACTTTAGTGACAAAGACCCATCTAGTCAAAGCTGTGCTTTTCCCAGTAGTCATGTATGGATGTGAGAGTTGGACCATAAGGAAAGCTGAGTGCCAAAGAATTGATGCTTTTGAACTATGGTGTTGGAGAAGACTCTTGAGAGTCCCTTGGACAGCAAGGAGATCAAACCAGTCAATCCTAAGGGAAATCAATCCTGAATATTCATTGGAAAGACTGATGCTGAAGCTAAAGCTCCAATACTTTGGCCACCTGATGCAATGAAATGACTCATTGGAAAAGACCCTGATGCTGGGAAACACTGAAGGCAGGAGGAGAAGGGGATGACAGTGGATGAGATGGTTGGATGGCCTCACCAACTCGATGGACATGATTTTGAGCAAGCTCCCAGAATTGATGATGGACAGGGAAGCCTGGCGTGCTGCAGTCCATGGAATTGCAAATAGTCAGACACGACAGAGCAACTGAACTGAATATCACATATAATGATGGAATATTGATTGATTTCTCTCTAAGGTTGAGAATAATGCAAATATGCTATTTCTCATCACTTCTATTCAACATTTTACTGAGGTTCTAACCAATACAATAAAACATGGAAAAGAAATAATCCAAACAGATTGGAAAGAAGGAAGTAAAACGTCTGCTCCAACATGAGTGTTTACATGTGAAATCATTAGGAATCTACCAGAGTAGCTACCAGACTCCACAAATAAGTTTAGCAGGATTGAGGAATAAAAAGTCACTCCACAAATAATGATTGTGTTTGTATATATTAGTATCAATTACAAAATAAAATTTAAAATACAATTTATTTTATAATAACATCAAAAACATAAGATACAGCAATTATCCACCAATAAAAAAAGAAAGACATAAAATACTTTTGTAATAAACTTTTAAAATGTATAAAACTTGTACACTGAAAACTACAAAGCCTTACTGAGAAAATTTAAAGTTCTAAATACATGGAGAGACATACCAAGTTCATGGATTAGAAGACGCAATGTTTTAAGATGTCCATTATCTGCAAATTGATCTGCAAATTTAATGCAATCCCAATCATAATCTCACTTGGTTTTTTATAGGAATTTATAAGCTGATTTTAAAGTTTACATGGAAATGAAATGGACCTATAACATTCAAAGCAATCTTGAAAAAACAAAAACAAAGTTGGAGAACTTATATATTTGATTTCAAGAGTTTCTATAAAGCTATATTAATTGAAACAGTGTGGTAGAGGTGCAAGAATGGATAAAAAATATCAATGGATCAGAAAAGAAAATCCTGAAATGGAATCACACTTACATAGTCACTTAGTTTCAATAAAAACATAAGAGAAATCCAGTGGAGAAAGGAAACACTTTTCAACAAATGATATTAGAAAAACTGAATGCTCATGTAGGGGGGAAAAAAAAAAGAACTTTAACTCCTATATCATACCCCCTGCTATACACACACAAAAAATGGGTCTTAGGTTTCAATGTAAAACATAAAACTATCTAGCTTCTATAAGAAAACAGGGTAGTATCTGCATAACTTATGGGGTGGGGGGCAAGAAGGCAAGAATTTCTTAGATAGACAGAAATAAACACCCATAAAAGAAAAGATATTCTTGGGCTCCAAATTTTCTTGGGCTCCAAAATCACTGAGGATAGTGATTGCAGCCAAGAAATTAAAAGACACTTGCTCCGTGGAAGAACAGCTATGACAAACCTAGACAGAGTATTCAAAAGTAGAGACATCATTTTGCTGACAAAGGCCCATAGAGTTGAAGCTATGGTTTTTCCAGTAGTCATGTATGGATGTGAGAGTTGAACCATAAGGAAATCTGAGTACCAAAATATCGATGCTTTTGAACTGTGGTATTGGAGAAGACTCTTGAGTCCCCTGGATAACAAGCAGATCAAACCAGCCAATCCTAAGGGAAATAAACCCTGAATGCTCATTGGAAGGACTGATACTGAAGCTGAAGCTCCCCCAGTATTTGGCCACCTGATGTGAAGAACCAACTCATTTGAAAAGACTCTGATGCTGGGAAAGATTGAGGGCAGGAGGAGAAGGGGGCAACAGAGGATGAGATGGTTGAATGGCATCACTAACTCGATGGACATGAGTTTGAACAAACTCCAGGAGGTAATGAAGAACAGGGAAGCCTGGCATATTGCAGTCCATGGGATTCACAAAGAGTCAGCCTTGACTTAGCAACTGAACAACAAAAGAAAAGAATAATGAATTATACTGCATCAAGTTTTAAAGTTTATCCTCATCAAAAGATACTATTAGAAAAATGATAGGCAAGCTTCAACTTGAAGAAAATATTCACAAAACATATAACTAACAAATGAATTGCATTCACAATATATCAAGAACTCCTATAACTCAATAAAAAAAAGACAATTTACCCTATTAAAATGGGCAAAAGATTTGAACAGACATATCACAAAGGAAGATGAATGATCAATAAATAAGTGTAGAACAAAGTGTCCAACATCATTAGTCATCAAAGAAATGCAAATTAAAACCAAAATGAGATAGACCAAATGTTGGCAAGGCAGTAGAGGAACTGGAACTCTCATACGTTGTTGGTGGAAGTGTAAAATGGTATAACCACTCCAGAGAAAGATCTATTAGCTTTTCTATAAAATTAAACATGTTTCTACCATATGATCCAGTGATTTCATTCTTAGGTATTTACCCAAGTGAAATAAAAATGTATGTACACACACACACACACACACATACAAAATAAAACAACTTGTACAAGAATGTTTTTAGCAACTGTATCCATAATAACCTCAAACTGGAAACAGCCCAGGTGTCAACCAATAGGAAAATGGATAAGCAAACTACAGTAGATATTCTTGCAAGGGAATATTATTCAGCAATAAAAAAGAACAAACTACCTATATATGCACAATCCAGATTAATATAAAAATATTATACAGAGCAAAGCAAGATTCACATAGGAGAATGTTCACTATTTCATTCAATTCATATTAATTCTATAACCGGCAACTCTGATTAATCGGTGGAGAAAAGAAAAATGATGGTTGCCTTTAAGGAGGTAGGCATGGAGATGGACTAAGAAAGGGTGTGAGAAAATTTTGGGGTTGATAGTAATTTTCTGCATCTTGATGAGAGTTATGCAGGTGAATTAATTTAATACCCTTAAGATTCATCTATTTCATCTTATGCAAATTTGATCTCACAATTAAAACAAAAAAACCTAATCTGATATTAATTTCATGTATGCATCCTAAAATATCTAGGGGTTAGTATGCCTGTATCAGCAACTCACTTTGAAATCTATCTAAATGCAAACATATTAAAGAATAAATGGTGGGTGAATAAATGAACCAGACTGATTTGTGATAGAATATTAATTGTAGAATCTTAGGTAATAAGTGTATACATGTTCGCTGTACAATTCTTTAAATTTCTGTACGTGTTTGAACATTTGCATAACAAAATGATGAGTAGGGAAAAAGTAACACTCATGTGAAAGATCAAAACTCTCCCTAGTGACCTCAGGATATAAGCCTGAGAAATTCAGCCCCTGGTAGACGTGCTCTCGCCACTGCATACTGGCCCATCAGCCCACCTGTGCCATGCATCGGTTATCCAACACCCAGACTTCTAAAAAACCTAGGTTGGTTACTGCACTGAACTTTCCCAGAAAAAGAAGACACAGTAAGTCATTACTATTTTCAGCAAGTGTACATTCTAGTCTTTAAAACTGTGATTACTAGTGTGATAAAGCTTATGACAACTACATGATTTATATTTTTAAAAAATGCCCTTTTATTTCAGACCTAAAACTGGTTAAAAAAAAATGACAGCTGTAAAAAGAAAGGTAAATTATTTCCAACCAGGAGATTCTATTTCAACATCAGCCATATGATAATTAATTTGCCTCTAAATTTTGTTTCTATAAAGTGTTTCTGTAAAACCTGTGAGATGCTTTTAAATTTTAAAGTTTAAGATGTAGAACCTTCTAACCTTCTACTTAAGAGCAACTTACATTTTTGGAGGGCTTTTGAAATGTCAGAAATTACTGTAGGCTCTTTAGTTACATTATCACATATAGTATCTCCATTCAAGCAGAGTTTTGTCTGTGCCAAACTATTCTTTCTTTCACTCTGCTCCACTGCCTCATATGAGACAACGACTTTTGATACATGAGACTGATTCCATTTCAAAAGCACACCTAATCAACACTTGGGCATGCAAACGCCAGCAAATGTACAGTGGCCTGAGCTAGTCCCTGTAAGCTGGTGCTGAGTCACTGTGGTGGCCAGACAAGTTCTTCTCAAAAGCCCCTTCAGCATCACGAGGATGTCTGGTCTGCCTGATTGTCTTCAAGTATATAGACCAGAGTCACTGTTCCCAGGGGTGACCAGGAACAAATGCTGCAACTCTGAAAACTCTTTACCCTGACTTTCTTCCCCAGGCACAAAGAAAGTACACACCTAGACTAAGGTCTGCCATGGTACTAAGGCATTTTTAGTACATCTTAGCCTCAAAACCCTTACTGGTTTGGATAGAAAGGATTAGGCTATTTCTTCTTACAGATTAAGAAATGACTTACAGGTTTCTGTTCAAAAAGGGGAACATGACTATGTAAATCAAAGTCTTGGGAAAACAAACTGAAAATCCCTTTCAGAAACACGTGAAATACCTATTTCAAATAATCTCTGTTAAAAATTTCATACTAATCATCTCTTTCCTCTGAAAGTCATTTTTAAGCATATCTACAGATTGGGGCTCTAACAAATATTTTAAAGGAACTGAATTTTGTTGAAATATTAATGCATTTTACTTCAGCCCTTTAAATATTCCAATCTGTGTTAAGTATGTCAGGTAACAAAGCGTCCTGGCACTAGGTCTGGACATAGTAGTTGCTCACTGTGATATTGCAGGTCATGGTAAGAAATAGATACATTTGGTCTCACCCCCAGTCTTTGTCTCAAATCAGAAACCACAGGATTTCTAACCGTAGAAGTAGAATTCCTAACCGTAGAAGTAGAATTCCTGGTGTTCTTAGACCTAGTACTGACTTAGAACCCGTGACAGAGCTCTTCAGACTAGAGTCAGTGTTGTTGACTGTATGACAAAATGATTAAAAGAAAGAGCATCAGATAAGGTGGGCCACTTACTGACTGTGTGAACTTGGACAGATTACTTAGCCACTATAAATCTGTCTCTTCCTGCTATGAATGGGAATAAAAATTGTATAGTCTTTATTTGCCTTTTGTTAGGATTAATTGAGATGGCAGTAACATCTTCATTAGTAAAGGAGGGACAGCTAAAGATTTGTGTATAGATCTACCACCCCCACCTATTTCATTCTACTGCAACCTTCCACTTGTCCTAACTCTGAGCTCATTGTGGTCAGGGCTGTGCCTGAGTTTTCCTTGAATTCCCCAAGTACCCAGCACATCATTGCTAATGCACCTGGTAAATGAAACAAGGCTCTCCAGTCTCATTTACCCACAGTTGGTGACAACCTTTCTTAGACTCCTGGCTCCTAGTCCTCCAGCTCTCTGAGGCCCTCCAGACATCAAGGTCTTTCTCCACTGAAATACATAGAATCTAAGAAACAAATAAGGACATTGGTCAAGGCTTAGTTTTATTGGAAAAAGCAGATTCCTCGGTCCTACGTGGCTCATGCTTTAATGTTTTGTTCAGTTTGAACATCATAAAGTCCTCTGCCCAGGGAGGCTCCTGAGTTGACTGTACCATAAGCTAGTCTAGGGTATTCTACCATAGCTGTCGTCTCCATCATACATTCAGCTGGCCCAGAAGGCTCCAATTGAATACATCAATACGTTACTAAAGTTTAACAGCACACAAGTGAGACAAAGGGAACAGATTGTAACATCCTGCTCTTTCCTTTACATTTCATTTTTGCCTTTGCTTGTGGGAATGACACATATTGAAAGAAAATTCTCATGCTATCAGATAATGGGCATCTAAAATGACTTTAGCTGCTATCTCTCAACTAAATGTATCCACTTTACAGGTTTTATAGAGTGATTGCTAAGACCACTGAGCTTCCACCCTCTGGTGAAGAGATGGTACAGTAGTATACCCCTGCCTGGCTTGGTAGGAAAACAGCACTAATTTAATTAAAGATGAATTGGGAGATTGGATTTGATGCATATACACCATCAACACTATGTATAAAATAGATTACTAATGGGTCCCTAGTGTATAGCACAGGGAACTCTATTCAGGACTCTGTGATGACCTCCCTGTGATGGAGGGAAATCCAAAACAGAGGGGATATATGTATGTGAAAAGCTGATTCATTTTGCTGTACAGTGGAAACTAACACAGCATTGTAAAGGAACTATACTATACTCCAACAAAAATTTAATTGAGAAAAAACAAAACAAATACTACAGCATCAATTCTACGTATCACACACAAGTTACTGAAATCTCTCGTCAGTTTTCAGACAGTCACCCCTAAACCACTGACACTGGAGGGTAGGTGAGCAGTGGCTGTGGGCTTGGGTTCCATGCTGAAATCACCCGACAGCTTTAACATCCCTGATGCCCAGTTCTCACTCCCAGCAATTCTCCTTAGTTGGCCTAAGTCTTGGTCTGGACACAGGAAAGGAATTTGTTAAGACGCCTCAAATGGTTCTAATGTGCAATCTAGGCTGAGACTCCTATTAAGAGTTTCCCACCTGATTGAATTGGATAAAAGAAGCCATCATCCTGACCTTAGGGATAATGTGCCTTCTCTAAAGACTTTCCCGGAAGAGTTGACATTGACTTATTAGTACAGGTGTTGTTTTAAGAACCAGGTTGGATAAAGAAAACCTTTTGTGAGAACTTGACTTAAGTTTTGAGAAAGTGTAACATGTAGTGTGTGCGTGCTCAGTTGTGTTTGACTCTTTGCGACCCCATGGACTATAACCCACCAGGCTCCTCTGTCCATGGGAATTTCCAGACAATAATACTGGAGTGGGTTGTCATTTCCTACTCCAGGGGATCTTCCCAACCCAAAGACTGAAGATGCATTTCTTGCATCTCTTGCATTGGCATGCAGATTCTTTACCCTGTGTAAAGCCCTGGAAGCCCGAATGTAATGTGTATATCATGCTATTACCACTCCTTGTCTCAGATGAGAAACCCCAGGATCACTCCCTGTAGAATCCATGGTGTTCCTACATCTAGTATTGACTTAGAACCCGTTTTTAAGGGTTTTTAAGGCCACAGCCAGCAACCCTCATGTGGTCCCCAGAGGAGCTTTCACCAAGAACCTCAATTATAAGCTGTGAAGTGGGGTACATGAAACCTAAGGATCACAGGAGACAATCCACTGGTGTGCAGACAAAAATTTGCTAATTTATAAGGAAAAAAAAACAGAGAAAGAAAAAATTAATATCTACTTGCATTTAATATATGGACTAAGGTGATCAAATGTCCCAATTTACTCCAGACTAAAGTATTTCCTGGAACACAGGACTAAATCCAGGAAGGTCCCAGGCAACCAGGACAAATTGGTCACCTAACATGGGCTAATGCTGGACCCTAACTTGGATATGTGTGACTGATGGCTCTGAAAGTGTCCCTAGGGACAAGCAGAAGTTAGGCACAGGAGAAGGGATGATGATGACGCCCTCACTCAGCTTATTCGTTTACATCATTCAGCAACCTTTGAAGTTTACAGGGAGATTATCAGTGTGATTAATTTTATAAGTGCAACAGCTTTAAAGTATACAATCTTTATAATGATATGAGATTCTTCCACCACAAAGAGAATTACTGATTATCTCATGGCAGAAAATCCCAAAGAACTGTCAAGCTTAAAAGTAAATTACTATTAATTTTTTTAAATACAATAATAGTAAACTTTCTGATCTTTTTGGTTAATAAATTGACTGTCCAAAATATGCTATCTGCAAATTAAAAAAAAAATCTTAAAAGTTTAAACACAATTTGCATTTAATCCAGGCCACCAGGGTATAGATGATAATTTAAAAATGCTTTTAGAAATTCAGTAACAGAGAAAACTTTATAAAGTGAGATCTAGTGGATGTTTAGGAATGATTCCACCATTATGTGATATTATTGTTAACAACAATTAAGTTAAATGTGTCACCTGTATCTTTACACATTTTTTTAAAGTAGAAATGGAAATTTCTAGTCTATTTAAAATTTTCCAAATAAAGAGTTTGAGGGTTTTTACTCAATGTGCTAAATAATAAAAAGTCAACATCTTCAACGAGTTTGCAAGAGCAGTTGACATCAACTAAGATGAAATTTACTAGCTGAATTTTAAAATAAAGCCTAAACACATGAAAAGATGCTCAGCATCACTCATTATTCAGTTCAGTTCAGTTCAGTCTATCAGTCATGTCCGACTCTTTGCGACCCCATGAATTGCAGCACGCCAGGCTTCCCTGTCCATCACAACTCCTGGAGTCTACCCAAATCCATGCCCATCGAGTTGGTGATGCCATTCAGCCACCTCATCCTCTGTCATCCCCTTCTTTTCCTGCCCCCAATCCTTCCCAGCATTAGGGTCTTTTCCAATGAGTCAATTCTTTGCATGAGGTGGCCAAAGTACTGGAATTTCAGCTTCAACATCAGTCCTTCCAATGAACACCCAGGACTGATCTCCTTTGGGATGGACTGGTTGGATCTCCTTGCAGTCCAAGGAATTCTCAAGAGTCTTCTCCAACACCACAGTTCAAAAGCATCAATTCTGCACTCAACTTTCTTCACCATCCAACTCTCACATCCATACATGACCACTGCAAAAACCATAGCCTTGAGTATATGGACCTTTGTTGGCAAAGTAATGTCTCTGCTTTTAAATATGCTATCTAGGTTGGTCATAACTTTCCTTTCAAGGAGTAAGCATCTTTTAATTTCATGGCTGCAATCACCATCTGCAGTGATTTTGGAGCCCCAAAATATAAATTCTGCCACTGTTTCCACTGTTTCCCCATCTATTTGCCATGAAGTGATGGGACCAGATGCCATGATCTTAGTTTTCTGAATGTTGAGCTTTAAGCCAACTTCTTCACTCTCCTCTTTCATTCTCATCAAGAGGCTTTTTAGTTCCTCTTCATTTTCTGCCATAAGGGTGGTGTCATCTGCATATCTGAGGTTATTGATATTTCTCCCAGCAATCTTGATTCCAGCTTGTGCTTCTTCCTGCCCAGCGTTTATCATGATGTACTCTGCATACAAGTTAAATAAGCAAGGTGACAATGTACAGCCTTGACGGACTCCTTTTCCTATTTGGAACCCATCTGTTGTTCCATGTCCAGTTCTAACTGTTGCTTCCTGACCTGCATACAGGTTTCTCAAGAGACAGGTCAGATGGTCTGGTATTCTCGAAATACAAATCAAAACCAAATGAGGTATCATCTCATGCCAGTCAGAATGGCTGCTATCAAGAAGTCTACAAACAATAAATACTGGAGAGGGTGTGGAGAAAAGGGAACCCTCTTACATTGCCGGTGGGAATGCAAACTAGTACAACCACTATGGAGAACATGGTGGAGATTCCTTCAAAAACTTGGAATAGAACTGCCATATGACCCAGCCATCCCACTGCTGGGCATACACACCAAGGAAATCAAAATTGAAAGAGACACATATACCCAATGTTCATTGCAGCAGTTTACAATAGCTAGGATGTGGAAGCAACCTAGATGTCCATCGGCAGATGAATGGATAAAGAAGTTGTGGTACATATACACAATGGAATATTGCTCAGTTATTTAAAAAAATGCATTTGAGTCAGTTCTAATGAGGTGAATGAAATTGGAGCCTATTATACAAAATGAAGTAAATCAGAAAGAGAAACACCAATACAGTACATCAATGCATATACATGGAATTTAGAATGACAGTAATGATGATCCTGTATGAAAGTCAGCAAAAGAGACACAGATGTAAAGATCAGAGTTTTGGACTCTGTGGGAGAAGGAGAGGGTGGGATGATTTGAGACAATAGCACTGAAACATGTATATTACCATATGTAAAACAGATGACCAATGCAAGTTTGATGCATGAAGCAGGTCACTCAAAGCTGGTGCTCTGGGACAACCCAGAGGGATGGGGTGAGAGGGAGGAGGCAGGGGGATTCAGGATGGGGGGACACACGTGCATCCGTGGGTGATCCATGTTGATGTTGGCAAAAGCCACCACAATATTGTAAAGAAATTATCCTCCAATTAAAATGAATTAATTAGATTTTTAAAAATGGAAAATGTAATAAAACTGTCTTTATAAAATTGATTTTGAAATGAGTTCTGTAATATATTTAGCATAGCCAAGTATGTTCTATTTTAATTTGGATTTAAATATCTTTGTATGGTATCTTTTTCAGCTAATATCTATTCAAAAGGTACTGAAATAAACTGAACTTAGACCCAGATCTTCAAGTGGTATATTACAAAGATTTTTAAAAGCAATTAGACATATTCAATAACATTTCTCCCTCTAAATATTATTTATAGTAAATGAGGTCAAAGGTACCTTTATATCATTAATAAATGAAAGCTAAAAATTATCTATTTTGTATTTACCTCATCTTATAAATTTCTGTTTTTGGCATCACCAAGCTAGAAAACTTTTTCAAAGCAGAAATCTGCAATAATTCATGATGCCTGTGTATCCCAGAGCTGGCACTTGATAAAAATGTTCAATGAACGAATGAATCCCTCTTGCAGTGTTCATTAATATTGACACTTATAGGATTTTTAAGTTGAATAGTATTCCATTGTATTTATATGCATTTTCTTTATCCACGGAAGACATTATGCTAAGTGAAATGAGCCAGTTACAGAAGGAAAATACTGCATGATTCTATATACTTCCATGAAATATTTAAAATAATCAAACTCATAAAAGCAAAGAATAGAATGGTGTTTGTCACTGCCTAAGGGGAGGGGGAAAGATGAGTTGCTAATCAATGGGGATAAAATTTTAGTTATACAAAATGAGTAAGTTCTAGAGATCTGATGTACCACATCATGCCTACAGATAACAATGCTAGGTTGTAAATTTCAAAATGTGTTGAGGATAGAGACCCTTGAAATGGAAATGCTGTCAGCCTGTTGTCTCACAAGGCTTGCCAACTTGTGATTTATTTTAAATAAAGGTTGCAATATTTTATTGTCAAAAAATGCTTTGAGGATAAACCTTAGTGTTTTTATCAAAATTTAAAAAAATTTAAACCCTCCCACAGTAGTCATAGCTGTACTTGGAAAAAACTTGCAAACAGATTCAGAATACCAACTTACAAAAGTTCCTACCCAACATTCAAATAAAAAAAAAATACCTGAGAAACATCACATATCTGTAAGTCTACTAAAGGAGAATCTATTATAATCAATTGTAATCTTCCAGTCAGTATTTCCTGAATGGAATGGACAGCATATTAAAAAGCAGAGACATTACTTTGTCAACAAAGATCCATCTGGTCAAGGCTTTGATTTTTCCAGTAGTCATGTATGGATGTGAGAGTTGGACGGTGAAGAAAGCTGAGCGCCAAAGAATTGATGCTTTTGAACTGTGGTGTTAAAGAAGACTCTTGAGAGTCCCTTGGACAGCAAGGAGACCCAACCAGTCCATCCTAAAGGAAATCAGTCCTCAATATTCATTGGAAGGACTGATGTTGAAGCTGAAACTCCAATATTTTGGCCACTTGAAAGAGATGACTCATTTGAAAAGACCCTGATGTTGGGAAAGATTGAAGGAGGGAGGAGAAGGGGACAACAGAGGATGAGATGGCTGGATGGCATTACCAACTCAATGGGCATGGGTTTGGGTAGACTCTGGGAGTTGGTGATGGACAGGGAGGCCTGGCTTTCTGCAGTTCATGAGATCGCAAAGAGTAGGACATGAATGAGCAACTAAACTGAACTGAAATGGAATGGAATGATCTCCCAAATTAATTCAATTCAATGAGGAATTATTGATTGCCTCATATTTGAAAGACGTTTGTAAAAAATAAGTTATCTATGATGTCTGATTTCAAAAATTCATGTTTAGCTTGAGGACATGTCTTCAAACTTCCACTTACATATGGGTACAAAATAATGTTTGGAGAATTTGAGCCACTTGGCAATGCAATTTCATGATTTTTCCCATGTCCAGCCTCTTCATCTTATCACATACTCACCTTCTCCTTACTCCCTATTTTCACGTTGGAAATGGACACCCTTGTGAATCAGAATCCTGTAAAGCAGTGACCTATGCAAAACTAGTCACTCTGTTCATGTTGTAGTGCAAGTGGCTCACCCTTCTATCACAGGAGGGGTGAGTGAAGGCTGTGAAGTGTGTTTTTAAAAGGTCTTCCCTGTATGCGAGACAGCAAAAGAGACACAGATGTATAGAACAGTCTTTGGGGCTCTGTGGGAAAGGGCGAGGGTGGGATGATTTGAGAGAATAGCATTGAAACATGTATATTATCATTTGTGAAACAGATCGCCAGTCCAGGTTCAATGCGTGAGACAGGGCTCTGGGGACTAGTGCACTGGGATGACCCTGAGGGATGGGATGAGGAGGGAGGTGGGAGGGGAGCTCAGGATGGGGAACACATGCACATCCATGGCTGATTCATGTCAATGTATGGCAAAACCACTACAATGCTGTAAAGTAATTAGCCTCCAATCAAAATAAATAAATTTTAAAAAATAAAAATAAAAGGTCTTCCCTTTCAGTTGTGCCTTATTAAATCCAGAGAAAAAAGCCTCAAATCCCTTTCCTTCCAGGTCTTTTCTCTGGATTATGATCTACATGAAGAATAAACAGAGAAGACAATGGTGGTGATAATCTAAAGTGAGGCAAATAACTAGATGCAGTTTTGTCCCCCCAAACTGGAAATGAGACACACAGCAGAATAAAGTAGATCATTAAAAAAAAGACAACCACCCCAGAAAATAATACCAATGAAGGCAATGAGCTCAGAGATTCTCAGTAACTCAGAAAATCACCAGGAAAAGGTGAGCCCTCCAAAATGTTATCCTTGCTAAGGTCTGGTGTTAGAGGAGGCTGGCTGGCTTCTAGAGACCCCATTTCGTTGTGATGTCTGGTCCTAAGAGATGGCCTCCTTTGGGTACAGCACTTGACACCATGTCACATGTCCCTGGATTCTGATTGGTGGGCCCTAAGAACCTGCTGTGGAAGTGCCAGGGGCTGATTTATCCCTGGACACCCAGCATCATGAGCAGATGTACCATGGATAAGAGGAAGAGCGATAGGGTTAAAAAGATTTTCTTCCCTCTTTTCAGAACCCCACTCTTCTAGAGACCAAGCCTCCTGGCTTTGCATGTTTTGCTTGGGAGAACTGGGCTGCAAGCAGAGTGGGGCTAGACTTATCTTCCCTGGCAGCTGTCACATTGCAAAGTCAACAAGACTAGCATAAGCTCCTTCTGTGAACAACACTGCCTGACATGGAACTGCAAGCTAAGGGGATTAATCTGATAAGAAATAAAACACTTCAGTACAGAATAGTCTGAGAAAATCTTTATTGAAAATGTTTCCATCTTAACAGAAAACTCCAAGAAGAAACTTAGATGGATGGTTACAACCAAGATATCTGACCTCAAGAAAAGAAGAAAAAAAAAAAAAAACACACACACATCTTAAATCTTAGCAAATATGTCAAGTATTCTATTTCATTTCTTTGCTAGTTTTGCTGACTTAACCTCCCTAATAGAGACTGCTTCTGCACCTTCTCAAAGCTTCAAATAGTAAGTGGGAAATTCTTGCATAGTGTTTTTTATAGGAAACCAGGACTTTTGATCAAACAGGCCTGAGACTACCTTCTCTCTTGCCTGCTCACACCACTGCTGACAAAGATGGAAATTTGTTATCTAAAATGCTATTTTAACCTTTTAAATCTGAAAAATTAAGTCTGAATAAAACAATTCAAGATATCTGTTTGGGGGACTTTAGGCAGATACCAGAAAGTTAAGTCAAAAACAAACCCAAAGCAGAAAAAAAATAAAAATTTTTAAAAAAGGCAATTTTTCTCCAAAATGTTATTTAAAATGGCAAATCTATGTCATTCCCCAGAAGAGTCCCTTCCTTCTATATGGAGTCCTCCAACTAATGCTAGTTTCCCACGAATACAGCCACTGTCAGGAGATAGGCACCCTCGTGGCAACTGTGCTTGGGCCCCTGCAAATCTGATGTTTCTCCAGCAAAAAAATAAAAACAAAAATGGAAATGAAACCTAATGGTCCTTCTGACTGAGGTTCTAGAAGCCCCAGGAAGGATGGTGCTTGGCGGGGAGGTCTTGACTCCACATAAGGGTGGTCTATGGAAGTTCAAGAGGTACATTGGCCGCACTCAGCCAGGACCCAGTCTCAGTGGTCTCAGTGGATCTCGGCCTGCACTCAGTCCCTCCGGGTCTGAACGTGGAAAGACATATACAATCATTCTGTTTACGAAAGCTCGGCTCTCCTTGCAAGTACCCTCAAGGAGAGCAGCAAAACCATCTATTAAAGCTATATTTTTCTTAAGTACATTCCCCTTCTTAATAACCAAGTAATTAAAGCAAACCATTCCTCAGTCCTTCTGCTCTCCCCTGCCCCCATGCCCTCCCCCATGTGCACACTCCATGTCCCCCTCCCTCCTCTGTCCCCCCCCCACCCCAGTCTAGCCCCTACCCACTCTGATGTACCTTCCCACCCCCACCCTCCACCCTCGCTGAGCCCCAGGCCTTGAGACCCTGCTGCCTAGACCGTAGAGCTGGCCAAAGCTGGGAGCAGCAAACAAAGGAGCAATTGTGGCAACTGACACTCAAGGCCTCCGGCGTTGGTTCTGCCCTTGGAGATGCTGGCAGGGCTGGTCTTCTCACAGGGCACCCTATCCATCTCAAAATGACAAAGCACGGGATGCCACTGCCTGCAGATGGCTCAGTGGGGCTGCTGCTACTGTGAAACAGGGGGCACTGGAGACGGGGCCTTCTCCAGGAAGGGAACGTGGCAGAAATGAAAACCCTGGGCCACAGAAATTAGGCAACACCCGACATCAAATCTTATATTTAAAATCCCTAATTCCTTCCCAAAAGGGAACCAAAATGGAAAAAGAAATAAGAAAGGGCGAGTAAGAAAGATGGGGAGGAACGGAAGGAGGGAGAGAGGGTGGGAGAAAGTCTGGTTTACAATTCTAGTTTTGGGTAGAAAGTGAAGTCATGAAATGGCAACTTCAAGCAGAAATGAATCTGAGGGCTTGATCCCAGGCTCATTTTTAAATCCCAGTTTCAGGGAACAGGGTGCTGAACAGGAGGCTCTGGTGGGAGCCAGCCCTAAAAGCCTTCCACGGAAAGCGTGTGGTTGAGCGCGTACGTATCACTATCCTCTTCCTCCAAAAGCAGCTTGTCGATGGTCAGGGAACTGATGGCTCTCCTGGGATCCTCGGCATCCGGAAGGACTGGCTCGGGGATGGAGATCGGGAGCTGGACAAACTGGGGCCCAGGCAGGGCTGGAGCTGGAGGCTGGTACTGCAGGGTGGAGGTGGGCAGCGTGGACAGCGACTGAGGCCATGGGAAGTAGGTGAGGGGAGCCTGGTGCTCGGGGCCCTCCAGCGGGGGCCCCACAGTGGGTGCGGCGGCACTCCTCGTCTGTTATGGGGCAGACAAAGGATGGTCAGCAGCCCTGGGTACCCACTGCTCAGCCCGATCCTTGCGGGGATCTCTGTTTCCATCACCGCAGCCCTTTCCTGCTATCTCACTCCAGAGGGCTCTGCCTTCCCCTGCACAAAGCCTCCCCCAAGCCAATCTTCCACATCCTTTACCCTGTCACTCACTAGGTATATGCCCTCTCATAATTCCCCACCTGAAGCCTCTGTTTTCTCATCTGTAAAACAGATTACACAAAGAACTGACATCACAGGGATCAGCAAAGAACAGATGCTTTTCCAGATTTCACTGAATATAAAATGCATCCAGATTTCAGAGATATCAAAATATGTGTGTGGAGGGGTAACATGCATCTTAAGGCCAGTGAGAAAACAGCGTATTAAACAACAAGCCCGTCACACAGCAGAGCAGCTGTATTGCAAAGTGGTCACTGCTGTGCCTAGACACGAAGACTGTCCTGGCTCCACGCAGCAGGTTTGGGATTCTGAGGACCCCTTGAGCTCAGCTCCACTAGCCTCCCATTATCTCATCCTCTGCTGCCGCTTAGCTAGGCCCCCTGTGGCCTTTCCGGGGACAACCAAAGGTCAGGGCCATTTTCCCAGGTGCTCTGTAAACAGTATCTTTCACCTGCATGTCAGCCATCCTACAAATCCTAGCTCAAGCCACCAAAACCAGGGCCTGGATGCCACTGATGAGGCAGCAGGTAGGGGAGGACTGCCTTTGCATGGAATGGTGCATGTGTGAGAGGCCAAAACCTCCCCCATCACCCTCTGTCCCCTGTCACATTTCCTCCAGTGGCCACTGTGTCTTAAAAACAAACTATTAGAGTCATTAGTACTGTGTGTTCAGTCATGTCCAACTCTTTGTGGCCAACCAGGTTTCTCTATCCATGGAATTATCCAGGCAAGAATAATGGAGCAGGTTCCCATTTCCTACTCCAGGGGATCTTCCCTACCTAGGGAGCGAACCCACCTCTCTTGTGTCTCCTGCATTGGCAAGCGGATTCTTTACCACTGGGGAAGAGCTTATTTCAATCTTCTGGGACCTTGCTGCAATGAAGATTCTGGTACAGGAAGTCTGATCAGACCTGGATCCTGCATTTCTAATAGGATCCCAGGTGATGCCATTGCAGCTGGTTCAAAGACCACAGTTTGAGTAGCAAGGCTTTAGGGTATTTTTCTATAGAATAATGGGGCTGGAAAGAGTCTCAGAGGACTTTCAGCCTCCCAGCAAAGCCTTATCACTTCTACTATTGAAAAAATCCAAATGGAAATCCTACATAAACCTGGGCAGGTCAACTACCACTGCAGGTTTCTTGGCTCAGGGATAGAATTACCCATCATACAGGTCTTATCTCCTGCAGATCGGGAGTGGACATTGTTAGCTCTAACCAGCTTTGATGAGTTAATTCACAAAATGGCAAAACAAATAAATTATTTCTTAATAAATAAGGTTTGTTTGATACACAGAACTTTCAAAGCAAGAGGTGGGATTGATGAAAAGGATAAATAATGAAAGGAATTCCTGCTCTTGAAATGGTTGGGAACCATTGTGTCCACCACTCCCCACCCCCACGCCGGTCCTCCGATATGGAAATGAGCTGCCTGGGAGGGGTGTTGAAAGAACTGCTTCCCATCCACCATCATTCAGGTCCCACCACTGGTTTGCTGAGCAGCGGGTGGGCATGGAGGGGGAAAGGTCATGCAACCCAGGCCTGGATGGTGCTTGAAGGGGAGGAGCTTCAGGATGACACTGGACCTTGAGGTAAACAGAGGGGGTTGGGGGGCCAAAGCAAGCTCCTTCATCATGGGTGGGCTCTGCAGTGACTCATGAGAGCCTCGCTCTGCCTCCCACAGCCTTCCCTGGACTGGTGCTGGATATGGCTGTAACCACTGGTCTTTTCCCCTCTGAACACCTGGGGGATTCCCATTCCTTCGGTCAAACAGGCACCATTCACATAAAAATGTCTCTTCCTTCCTCCATTCCTAGGGGAGCAAACCCTTTCTTTCCTATCCAGCACTTGAAGATAGCCCTCGGTTAATGCTATTGGTCAACTTTGAGGCAATCATAATAACTCCTATCTATTGAGTGCTTTCCATATTCTGGAAACCAGGCTGGGCCCAGGAAGTGTTCTGAGCAGTCTGGGTGCATCAGGCCATCGATCGTAATATCAACCCTTTTGTCAGTACTCCCATTTTACAGATGAGAACATGGAGATTCAGAGCATTAAGTCACTGCACTTGGGGTCACATAGCTAGTGAATGAAGGGGCAGGATGTCAGACGACCTGACATCAGAAGTGGAACTCAAAAAATTACCCTGCAGGTGGCTCTCTCTCCATCAAAAATACAGTTTTTTGAAAAACTGTGTCATGTGTTGTTCAGCCTAGAAATTTTCTGAACAATCCCATTATTGGGTGAATAATCACCCTCTAAATCATCTGAGTAGAAAGGAGAGGCTGGCTCTGGCAAGAGACTTCATGCAAACATCACCTGGTTCCCCATTCAGGAAAAACTGAGACTCATCCCTGAGACTCACCATGTCCAAGGCAGCAGGGGAGATAGGGCAGACCGGCAGGCGGGTGGGCATGCCAGTCCGGGGAGCACAAGGCATGACAAAGGAGGCCGTCAGCCTTTGTATGGGAGACCTTTGAAGTCACTGGGAATGAAAGAAGGCCTCCCTGGACCATTCACCCAATAATGGGGTTTGTAAGAAAATTTCTAGGCTGAGCAACACGTGATACAACTTTTCAGAAAACTATACTTTTGATGGAGTGAGAACCACCCACTGGGTAGTTTTTTGAGTTCTGCCTCTAGTGTCAGATTGCCTTACACTCCACCCTGGAGGACAGGGTGGGCTTAGATGACCTGATTATCCTGGGCATAAAGAGCAAGGAAGGTCAGGGGCAGGAAATCAGCCCAGGTTCTAGAAGGCCGCCCTCCACATAAATGCCTTCATGTGACGTACCGTGACATTGGTGATGAGCGGCTGGGAGGCGTAGGTCAGCACCGAGGAGGGCCCCACAACTGTGTAGCTGGGGCACACAGGCTGCACATACATGTCAGCCGAGTAGGGGCAGCTGACAGCCTCGTGGGACACATACTCGGTGTAGGGCGTCCAGGGGGCCAGGGGCTGGAGGGTGGCCGGGGCGGGCTGGGAGAGCCAGCCCGCACACAGGGCCCCCTCCTCCGTCACTGTGGAGGCAGAGACCTCCATGTCAAGGCAGGAAGGACCTGTGGGAAGGAGGAGGTTACAGAGCTGGACGTGACACCCAGACGAGGGGCTGGGAGGAGGCCGGGGCTGCGGGGAGCTCTTACCCACTGTGGTGTAGGTCGCCAGGGGCTGGTGGGGCAGCACCACCTACAGGGGGGAAGGAAGATGGGGTGCAGGGTTCAGCCACCTCCAGCGAGCTCTCTGCAGGAAGCTCACCCAGAGGGTCCCAGGTCGGCAGAGGAGGGGGTGGAGGGCAAGAACCCTCCTTGTTAGAACAAGCACCAGTCTCGCGAGACAACCAGCACCATCTACAGAGGGTGGGTGCTTCCCTTGAGCAAGAAGGCTGTGCACTTAGGGAATCGGTCTCACCCTGTCCCGGGGGACCCTCAAATCTTATCAGGACGTGTGAGACACCGGCTGCTCCAGTGGGATTCCTCACCCCACTTCAAGTGACTCGACCTGTTCTGCCCTGGGCCCAATCTCCAGCAGCCACACCTCTGCGACGTGTGGTCCTCATACCCTCACTGAGGATCCCATGGAGCAAGGACATACACCCTGCCTGACCCCCTTGGACCACTCCCCACCCCCTACACACACACACACACACACACACTCCAATCACAGGGGCCCCCTCACCGCCGTCGGTGTCACCGGCGTCCCACTGGTGGCATGGCCCCGTTTCCTCCGCAGCAGCTCCTTCACTGGCTCCTTCACGCGCACGCCCTGGTACGGCCGGGGTGGAGCCGGGGCTTGCTCTGGAGCTGTGGCTGCAAAAAGAGCATCACTGGTACTCATCTCCCTGTGCAGACAGCCCCCAGCCCAAGGTGCCCGCTCTCCTCCAGGGTCTGCCTGCTCCCCTAAGCTGTGCTTGAAGGTGCAGGACCACACGTGACTTCCTCTTGAGATTCTTGCTGACCCAAGACTACTACGATGACCCTCCTAGCTGACCACCAGGGCCCACAGACTTTGCTTCATCCTACAACCTCTTCAACACTTCCAGACAGGTCAGAACTCATCACAGAGGGCAGCAGAGGATGGCGTTAAGAGCAGGGATGCTGAGTCAGATGCCACAGGCCTCAAAACTTGCCTCTGACATTTTCTAGCTGTGTGATCCTGGGTGAGTCACTAAATCTCTCTGTGCCTCTTAACTGGCAATTTCTTATCAAAGGAGTGTCATAAGGAGTCACTGACATAGTAAATGGGAAGCATAATGCAGGCTTCCCAGGTGTTGCAGTGGGAAAGAATCCACCTGCCAATGCAGGAGACACAGTTTCAATCCCCTGGTCAAGAAGGTGCCCTGGAGAAGGAAATCGCAACCCCCTCCAGTATTCTTGCCAGGAAAACTCCATGGACAGAGGAGCCTAACAGGTTATATAGTCCATGGGGCTACAAAGAGTCAGACATGACTGAGTGACTGAGCACACACACACACACACACACACACACATAGTACATGCTTAGGCAGAATTAGGCCTTCCCTTGTGGTTCAAATGGTTAAGAATCTGCCTGCAATGCAAGAGATCCAGCTTCTGGAAGAAGCCCTGGAGAAGGGAATGGCAACCCACTCCAGTATTCTTGTCTGGCGAATTCTATGGTCAGAGGAGCCTGGGTAGGCTACAGCCCATGGTGTCACAAAGGGTTGGACGTGACTGAGCAACGGAACACTTTCACTTTCACAGAATTCAAATATAAGCATTCAAATAAATTTGTAGTCTGCTATGTAATAATTAGTAATCCCTTTTTTGCTGTAAAATTCTCATGCCCCTAGCTAGACTATAAACTTCTCAAAGTGAAATGGTATACCTTATTTCTGTATATCTTCCCAAGTAGCATGTCCATAATAAACTTAAAAAGTTATTTATTGATTAATTGGTTGGATAGCTTCTCAAAATGTGCTGCCGACTCATTTTCCCTTCACCTTTCCCAGACATTTAGAATGGTCTGCAGTGAGTTCTTCCCAGGTTCTCTGCAGCCCCCAGGACAAATAACCAGTGGTGACCCATATGCCTGGGGCCAGAGAGTGTCCAGCTTCATTTCTCAGAGAAGGTTCCCTCTGCCTTTTGTCATCAAGGCCAGGAAACTGAAGCACCACGGGCTGGAACACGGGGTTTTCCCCGACCAGGAGAGCAAGTCCAAAGCAGCCATGGCTGGGCAATGACAGTCTGCCCTTCCAGATGGAAGCCTGGTGCCTTGGACCCCTGGAGAGCAGACTTGGGTCCGCCCAGGAAGGCAAGTAGCACTGGACCTTCAGCTCACGTGGTATCTCTGATAAAGGCCCAGGGACCTGGGCGCTGAATCAAAAGCCAGGAAGCCCAGGTATCTATTAAACCCGGATCTGCGGCACTGCCCTAAACGAACTTTGCTCGGTAAATACCCAGCTGATAACACCCCAAGCCTGACCAGCACCAGACCTCCATCCCTGCTCCAGACACAAACATGGCCGGGCCTGGAAGCCCAGGCACAGAAGCAGGGGGAAGAGGGAAGGGGTGTCCAAGAGCCACAGGAATACATAAGAGTCAGAGGACCCCAGACTCAGGTACATTCAGGGGGGCTTCCTAACACAGGCAAGTCAGCTGAAGTGACTGGGGAGTGATACAAAATGCAGATGCCCAGACCCTGCTCCCGAACAGTCTGATTCTGGGCGTTTGATGTGGGCTTACGAATTTGTATTTATAAATATCTCTCAGGTGATTCCGAAGCTCTGCTGGGATTCGAATCCCTGCTAATTCATCCCTAATCTCCCTTTAATATCCCAAGAAGAGATTAACTATCTTCTTTCTAACATCCCCTGTCATAACAAGGGATCCTTACTGATATTCACTTATTCTTTCAAATATTTCTGGGCGCTGGGAATACAGCACTGAACAAGATAGATGTGGCCACTGCCCACACGCATCTTGCAGTCTAGTGGGACAGATGAATGATAAAGCAGTTACAACTTGTGAAATTCAGGCTGAAGCAGGAGTGTGTAGCAGAGAAAGCCAGCCTGGGACCTGCGCCAGGGGATTCCTGTGCACCATTGTCTTTGTTTAAGCAGAGTGAGTGACGCTGGACTTAAGAGCCTAAGATACCTGGGTTATTAGTTTCTGGTGGAAAGGTCTCAGTTGATTTACACCCCGAGCCTCACTTTCCTCATCTGTAGAATGGGGCTAGTAGTTCCTGTCTCACATGGTCCTTGTGAAGATTAATTGAAATAACACACGGGAAGCTTCCAAAGCCACGTCCAGCATGTGGTCAACATTCAACACATGTTATTATCCTTCCTCTTCCCCACCCATGTTCACCTTCCTCTGGAGAGTGCTAATGTCAGAAAGTTCTTCCTCCTACTCAACCTGCCTCATGGTGACAAGGAACATTTTCCCTTGTGTTACCTTCTAATGAAACTCACAACTCATGATCCATTTAAAGCTTTCTCACTGACAGAATGAGGATCATAATGATTTGTATTTGGTAAGGTAATTTGAGAATTACATGTAAATGCTTAGAATAGAGCTTACACTGAGAAAGCATCAAATAAATGTGAGCTAATACCATCATTGAAATTTGTAGCAGAGTCCCCTTCCAGCAACTGAAGGCAGATTCCAGGTGCCCTATAGAGTCAGGACAAACATTCTATTCCTCTTTTTTTGGATTCCAAGAAAGAGTGAGAACATTAGAATAATTTATTGCAAACCTAATTAACACAATAGAAGTGGGAGAAATAATAGGCAGAAAGCAGCAGGCACTTGCTGGTGATTTTAAAAAAACAGCCAAACTTTATTATTAATATTTGAATTACCATATGTTGATTGTGATTTCCTCCCATAGTGTATAAATAAAAATTAAGCCTAGATTTGCAACGAGCTTTGTGTTAAGACAGCCATAAAAAGCCACTGTGAACCCATGTTCTGATTGCCTTTGTGCTTCTTCTCAGTGATCAACAACTCACTGACAACAGGGCTCATGAATCATAACCTCTCTCTGAAGTGCTTTAAGGTGTAGTAAAATAGGAATACTGTTCTTGTTTATCCCCTCTGAACAGAGCTAGTTTGTTTCTGTTTGTAGTTAGTGACAACCTCCACAACTAAGAGTGATTCCCATGCTGTTTCCTTCAGCTACTTTTTTTTTTTTTATTGGTTTTGCCATACAATGACATGAAACCGCCATGGGTTTACATATGCTCCCCCTCCAGAACCCCCCTCCCTCCTCCCTCCCGATTCCCTCCCCCTGGGACATCTCGGTGCACCAGCTCCGAGCATCAATCCTGGGCTGGCGATGATTTCACATATGATAATTAACATGTTTCAATGCCATTCTCCCATATCATCCCACCCTTGTCCTCATCCACAGAGTCCACGAGTCTGTTCTATACGTCTGCGTTCCTTTTGCTGTCTCGCATGCAGGGTTCTCACTGTCATCTTTCTAAATTCCATATATATGCGTTAGTATACTGTATTGTTGTTTTTCCTTCTGGCTTACTTCACTCTGGATAATAGGCTCCAGTTCCGTCCACCTGAGTAGAACTGATTCAAATGAATTTTTTTTTAATGCTGAGTAATATTCCATTGTGTATATGTACCACAGCTTTCTTATCCATTCGTCAGTTGATGGGCATTTCTTAATGACATGTTTTGAATCCCTCTGACCTTCCTTCTATCTGCATCACTCCAGCACAACTTCTGCCACTTCCCCTTATGAAGATGCCAGCGGTGACCACAGGCCCCAGGTGTGGCCTGACATGGGGGGGCGGTGCCCTCCCGCACTTTGATCTCCCATTCTCAGGGTTACCCACAGCTCCAGCAGATGGTTCACGCCCATATCACTCAACCTACACTGGTCTCTGGTTGAGTTTCTAGCTATTCTTAGGCAGACAACATGGCCTGAGGCCTTATGCACTGAGAAGAAACTTGAGAGACAGAGTTATTTGGGGGCCTGAGGACGGTGGTCACACTCTTCATTCAGCTGGAGCACAAGAAAGGTGTGATCCCCCAGGCACACACCTCAGACAGATGTACGGTTCAGCCCCCACTGATTTGCTTGTACATTTCTGGGAAAGAGCCAGAGGGACTCTGGTTCCCACTGCCTCCCCGGAAGCGGACACAGGGACCATCAGGCTGCAAAGCAGCCCACCTGGGCACTTCCCACTTCCTGGCAAGTGAGAGCTTCCTGCCTCCTGCTGGTTTGGAATCAATGGACAAAGAGGGCTTGGGAAGCTGCTGTGAGCAGAGGTCATCACACCCTGAGGTCTGGACTTCCTCGGAACTCGGTATCAACAGGTGTGCCCTGGAACCACCGCCATCTGGAGAGCACTTTCGAGGTCCCCACCTCTTCCTATTGCAGTCATGAAACTCCCACAGCTCCCAGTGACCTCCTGTATGCCCACCCAGAAGTCCCCAGCACTGCAAAGGAATTCTGTCGCTGCTGTCAAGGGAGCAGGCAAGAGTGAGGGTGCGTCTGACACTCTGCAAAGTGCCGATGAAATATCAGAATCTGAAGCTTCAAGACAATTCCTCCAGG
Organism: Antilocapra americana; assembly: GCA_007570785.1. Taxonomy (NCBI): domain Eukaryota; kingdom Metazoa; phylum Chordata; class Mammalia; order Artiodactyla; family Antilocapridae; genus Antilocapra; species Antilocapra americana. The sequence goes on along the minus strand of ML663009.1, from coordinate 29,345,140 downwards.
ACCCCAATGGCCAAGTGTTATTTGAAAGGTGGAAAACCTGCAGTTGGCATCTTTCACACCAACCTTTGTGAAGCAGCAATAACCATCTATAATTTCACAGTAAACTCTGGGCTCCCTACTGCCATTAGCACAAGAAATAAGCCCACAAATAGAAATTTGGAAGAGGAAAGTAAGTTTGTCTGAAGTCATGATTGCTTTACCTTGGGTCTTCTGGATCCCTCAATAAAATAACTAAAGAAAATTTTAAGATTATCAAAATAACTTTCTCAGATAATAATACTAAATAAAAGAAGAGCCAAAGAACATAAAGGAGAAGATCAAAATAATAATATATATGCAGAGATGAAAGTCCAGTTTCCCAGAGTGGAGCTGACCAGAGATTTTCACAGTCCCCAATCGAATTGCAGGTACAGGTAATGCTCTCTCAAAACCTGAAGTTTTCTCACCATTTATCCTGTAGTTTGAAGGCCCTTTATGACTCTGGGGGGCATCCATGTCCAACACTGAGAAAAAAACTCTTTCCACCTAAACACAAGCCTCTTGACTCTCATGGGGAATCTCCAGTTTTAGTCTGAGAAGTTCAGCCATATCTTTCCACCACTGCAAGTCAGTCGGCAATGTTGTTTGGGAGAAAAACAAAATTCATTTACAGAAAAACCTATGAATTTGGCCCCAATGAGGGCTTCCCTTTTCCAAAATGAGCAACGAAAAAATCTGAAGGTATAAAAAGTCAGCAGAGGCTATTTCAGTTCCCCCTGCCACATACCCGGACATGCTCCACATCACAAAAATAATTCTGCAGCTGCTGTTCCACTGGAGGGCACAGACCATGGCAGAGTCAAGCCCAGGGTCACCTGAGAGAGCACTCTGGCTGCATGTGGGCCCTGGGCTTGCTTTGCACCAAGCTTCGGGAACATAGGATTCTACTGATTTAAATAAATATGGCCCTTGGTTCCTTGATGAGGCATAATAAACATCACCAAGGAAACATGCAAAATTGCCAGCACTTGTTTATTTAATGACCCCATGCAAACCATGTTCACACCACAGTAAGAAAGCTACAACTAAAGAGCTAGGTCCCAGTGAAGCCAACACCCAGGTATCTCCTTAGGGCAGCTTTAAGAGAGTCCCCTTCAGGCAGGAGGTACCTAGAATAGCCCCCAAGGTATTCTTGAAAGAACGCTCTTCTCCCAGCCATCTTCAGGTCACAGATCTCCCATGAGCCAATGGGCCAGACCGTGAGCTGAAGCCCAGTCAAGGCCAGTGCTGTAAGGGATTCAGGATGAGCCTACATTTCCAGGAAGGGGAACCCATCCCACCCATCCTGACAATCTCTCATTGACAGTTTTTCCCATTTACAACTGACTGTTGAAACTCAACGATGCAGCCACATGAGGCCATTTTGAAAGATAAAACTTTTCTGGCCCAGAAGGACACATAATCCAGTATTGATCACTCCAAAATAATCACAGTACATATTACTCTCTTTTGCTGATGAATCTTTAGTAATATTTCAAAAAATAAAAAAAAGACCCACTAAGGAGAAATACAATAATTTTTTTCTTTATTTATACCAAAACCAAAACCAAATAATTGAACAATAGGCATTCAAGGCATTCAAAGCCTAGTGCTAACCTAGCTTCTAACTAGAAACAAAGTCATAAAAGTTGCTGACACTTTTTACTTTAGAGAAAAGAAGCTTATTTGTGTTCTTGACCTAAGATAGTTGAGGACTCCTGGGAAAGCTTAACTCAATTCAGCTAAAGGATTATTCATACCCTTAAGTGAACACTGCTGCAAGTGTTTTTGGTGAAGTTCTGAGTCATATTTTTAAATCTGTTCTTTGCATTCATGGACAATGGCAGACTTTTTTTTCCTAACTGGAAGAAAGAACTTGGGCTTTGGCCAAAGATTGGACTTGACACGCTATAGAATGGTTTTCCCACCCAGTTTACACTAGATTGTAGTTTACTTTTTTTTTTTTTTTTAACATAGGCCAACAAAGAGATCCCATATGCACATAAATGTAGATTCTCTATTCCCTAATGTCTGGACTGAGAAAGACCCTGAAGCCAGGAAATAGCAACATGTCACTCACATACTTTAACAATCTACATAACAGGGCTGAGGATAAAGAGACAGACGGGCAACAAAGGTGGCTTTAAAGGTGTACAGAAGATGCGGGACAGTGAACTCTCAGTTGAATTAGGATTTGCTGTTGCTTGAACGCTGTTGCTCAGCCAAGCAGGAGTGAGTCTTCATATGTAGACTAGGGTTCTCCATCAGGAGATCTCAAATATGGAAGCTGAGCCCATGTTCTCTGGTCCAGTTGCAGAAGGGAAAGGAACAGTCAGTATTCCCGCCCCCCCCTCCAACCTCCTGTGTCCCCATTCTAAGAGGCATATTCCCATCAGCCCCCACAGAGCTCACTGAGCAACCACAGGCAGGTCATTGAGAACACATAAGGAGGTCCACAGTCATTTAGGACTTCTCCTAAGGCCAAAAGGACCCAAAGGAAATACCCTGATAAAAGGAGCCAAGGATGCTCCTAAGAGACACCTGTGGTGACTGCAGAGTCCAAGATCCAAGGGGTCTAGAGGCCAAGTAATCCCTATTTGGGAAGCTAAATTCGGCACTGAATGGACACCCAGGGTGATTAGACGCCTCCCAAATTCCCAGCCGGCACTCCTAGTAAAGAACCTGCCTGCCAATGCAGGAGACTTAAGAGACACAGGTTCAATCCCTGGGTCTAGAGGATTTCCTGGAGGAGAACATGGCAACCCACTTCAGTACTCTTGCCTGAAGAATCCCATAGACAGCAGAGCCTGGCAGGCTACAGTCCATAGGGTCGCAAAAGTTAAAACATGACCGAAGTGACTTAACACACCCACACCTGAATTTTGTCAAGCTTAAGTAGAGAGCCCTTTTACCCAGAGCCCCTTCTCATTCACCAAGCTCCTGTCTGAACACTCCACTCTGCAGACTCAGAATTCCCTGAATTGTCCCAAAAGTTCTGGATGAGCCACCCATGACCTTGCGTGGAGTCAGCCATGTGACTTCTAGTGTCAGAGACTTCTGACTCCTCAGAGGCTCTACTGCTGAGGTGTCCCTCCCCGAGAGTGTTCAGCATCGCTCACCCCTCCTCCAGTCCTCCTGGATTCTGCTCTTGACTTCCAGAGACAGTGTCAGTGTGAGGCCTCTGTTTTTGGAGACTCGGGTATGTTGAGTGCAGGGCTCCCAAAGGTCTGTGTCTTTCCTGCTCATGATCTTAACTCCCAGGAACTCAGAAATCACCACTCTCACCTTTGCATGATGTCCTGTGGCTCACAGAGAATTGGACACAAATGCTTTCACCACAACTTCTGAAGTAGACAGGGAAGTTTTCTTCTCACCCTCCTTTTCACAGATGAGGAAAAGTGATGCTCAGAGACATCCAGTGACTTGCCCAGGGACTGCACTTGTAAACAGCAGTGTCATCAACTAAGCCCAGGACCTCTGACTCCAAATGCAGTCCACTTCTGCCTCACATTCTGCTTCCTCCCAGACAAGGGCAAATCTCATCTATTCCTCTGGGTGACACTGGAAGTCAGCTGCCAAATGGTCCTCTGCTCAGTTCTAACCTTCCTCCCTCCAGGCTGGGAGTCTGGGCTTGTACCACTCCCTCAATTGCCAATTCCTGCAAGAAACTACATCTCTCAGCTGAGGAGGGAGAGAGAAGTCCATGAGAAGCTTACCGGCAGTCTGCTCACATGAGGAGTGGCGAGAACTGAGACCCACACAATTCCCCGCAAAGTTTTATTTTTGGTATTTTTGACTGAAATGACAGCGGATAAGTTCACCTGAGAAACCAGATGCATCTGCTCGCCTCTTACAGAAACTGGGGTCACCAGAGCAGAAAGGGCTCCCGTCTCACATACCGCGTCTCAGGGTGCCAAGGAGACCCCTGGCAGAGCGTTCTTTAAACGGGGCAGAGCAAACCATGTCCCTGCCATCATGGAGCTTACCATCTAGGCCAGTAGAGTATGTAAACTTAATCAGATCATAACACAAGCAAACCTTAGAATTACAAACTGGGACAGAGCTGCATCTGCCTCACAGTTGTATTCTGGGCTTGTTTGGCTCATTTTCACCTTGGTTCAGTCGAGCTTGAATGAGCAGCAAGTTGGGGGCCCCTGTCTCCAGGGGCTGTATGAAGGGGAGAGTGTCTGAGCACAACTGTTCTGTCTCCAGTGCAATGAGACAGTTCTGGGGTTGGGCTCAGCCCACACCATGCATGGAAGTGTGACCCCAGATAGAATAAAGTAGCCCCAGACATTCAGGATCCTTCCTCAGCCTAGGGACCCTAGACGAACCCCAAAGATGTTTCACTTATCCTGTCCTGGCAGATCAGTCCCCTAGGGGAAGACCCAGACCTAGAAACTCAGATTCCAAGACGGAAATCAGCTGGCTTCAGGAGTTCCAGACAGTCTCAGATCTAACTTTCTGACATTTCTATCTGCAGGGAGCCTTTTGAGCCAGTGAAGTCAGAGACCACCTCCTTCCAACGGTGGCCTCATATCAATTAGGAAGGGAAGAAGCATCTAACGCAACCCTAAAACCCTTGGCACTGAAAAGTGGCGTGGTGGTATTTGGAAGTCAAGTAGATCTAGTTTGGAATGTCTACAACATAGCTTATCACTGTGTGACCCTGGACAAATAATGTGAACTGTATGCGCCTCATTTCTCCATTTGCGGCATGAAAATAATGATCTCCATCTCATGAGAGTATCATGAGGATTGTATGAAACTAACCAAACACCTAGTATGTAATAAGTTCTCAAGAAATGGCTGTTTCTCCTTTGTTCTCAGCCAAAAATCTGTGGCCCATCACTCATCAGAAGAATAGGCTTGGTACAGTGACCCTGACGTGCCTTCATCCAGCTGCTTCCTAATACTGAATGTCTCTATCCTCAATATACCCAGGACCTTCCACACCTGCCTTCATTGTGTTCCTGGAAGTCATCCTTCAGATTCTTGGGCCTGATGTCCCTAGCAGCAGGATGGCCCTGTTCAGGAGACAGGGAGGGCAATGATGCTGCAGAGAAATTGATCAAAGATCTCACATGCAATCAAAGCATGTTTAAAGAGAGAAGAGACAAGAAAATCCTGGCACTGACCTCTTGTAGAGATATCAGGAGCTGAGCAGAAGATCTTTCTTAATTCCAAAGCCACCAGAGGATTAAATTTGTGGCATATTTTAGTTTTTAAGGACTACTCCAGGAAGGAGTACCTTGGAGATTTTTGGGTGGCAGACAGCGTAACTTGTATGTATCTCTGAAAGGACAGGGATGCAGCCATGACCGAGGCCATTGTTACAGATACATCTTTAAAAGACTAGAAGCCTAGAAGCACATTTCACATGTGGGATGGAAACATGGAAGTATATGAGGGAGGGCTCTTTAGTGAACAGAGAGGGCAGCTTTATCACTTATTAGAACAAGACAAACTTCTGGCTGACATACTGAGTACTGCCTCAGCTTTATCTAGAGCAATGGGGATCAAGACAGGGGAAGGGACCTCCACTGAGAGCACTAGACCACACCCAGGGGTGACCCAACCCAGGGTTCTCACCCAAATTCTATAGCAAGGCAGGACCAGAGTCAGGAGATGGAGCAGAGAGACACATCTTCCTTCTTTAGACTGAGACCCAAAGCCTGAACCTAGAATTGCCAGTATAATCTAGAACACAAAAAACCTATACTTAGAAGCTGGTGGAGGGGACATTTAGTTGTTTGTTTCTTGATTTAAGCAATATCTAGTTTGGGATTTCTAAGACCAAAGGGATTCCTATAAAAAAAAAAAAATTTCCTGACCTTCAAGTAAGGACCATTTCCCTGGAGGAAGGACTCTTTAGACCCAGCATCAGCTATATGTTTGGGTCAGACCCAACTGTCCAAGACATAAGGCTCACGGTGGCCCCCGGTATAAGCTACATGAGTGAAGGTAGCCCTAATAATTGACGCATGGTGTGAATGTAACTGCCAGTCAAAATGAGCTTTTGTTTTAAGTCTCTGGCTTACTAACTGCTAAATTTATGATGTGGGGAAATCCCTTGTGAAGGATACTGAAGAAGTTAGAACAACAAGCTTGGGAACGACATCACTTGGTCAAACTTTGAGGAATGTACCCCCTTCCTTATTCACAAGGTAGCTAAGAGACTGAAACATGATTTTTTCATAGCTTCAAAGCTTCATGGAGACCAATACAACAAGTTCTACAGTGACTCACTTTTCTCTAGGAGTGAGGTCCTTACCCCAGAAGTGTTTAAACCAAGGACCCGTCACCAGCTATCAGGGTTCTTGCTAAGAGTAGGGAACTGGTCCAGGTCAGAATTGTCAGGCTGTGATCTAAAACTCTGGAATAGAGTAAAGGTGCCTATAAAGTGAATTTTTTGCCCAGAAAGGGAAGAAAGTGGGGGAGCCTGGGGGTGAAGGAACAATCAGAGCTCCAAGATTCTCCTCAAACTGCTTCATGTTTATGTTTGTATCAGAGTTCTGCAGTGATTTTGGTTGGAATAAAGGATTTGGTGACAAAAATGTTTTAGACACCAGCCTACAGAGCCTTGGGTTTCCTTCTCAATGCTAGTATTTCATGTTCTAAGATGCTTCTTCTGTCCCCAGAATCTAAGCAAGAAGTCTAATCACCATTTATTCTGGACGAGGCACATCCAAAACCATCCACATGCTCCACAACACCTTCCCTGATTCCATTCTCCTCTCCCTCCTGCTGAAGATAACTTATTTCATTGGTTGATTCCTCTAGTTGGAAATAATCCCATTATTGGGTGGATACAGGCTTGCATGGGATGATCAATGGATGGTTGATTTTCCTTCTATCCCCTTCTCTCTAGAGTTGGTATTGCTTTCATCCAGCATTAAAACTTGCTTCTATCCTCAACTCTCTTGCCTCCCTTTTCCTTCACTTCACTATCTGCCCAGCATTTCTCAGTCCTGGAAGTTATATCAATCCTTGTACTCCTCTTCCAATTAAATGTATGATTCTTGCTAGAGAATCAAAAAGGAATTCAGCTCTTCTTAAGCATGATCAGATCCTTTCTGGTCCCAACACCTGGTCTGAGTATGATTCTGGTCTGTAATTCTTTGGCTACCTGCTCTTCCCAGAAAGTGATACTAATGAAACCATTACTAAGAAAAGGAGGCAGCACATTGCTGTTTCAGTTTTCGGTATCATTTGTGCTATTTCTTGCAGACTTTAAGCTAGAGTATGACACCTCAATTCCAATCTTGTGAATTTAAAAAACAAACACAAGTTTGCCAGTCAGTACAAGCCTACCACCATCCCCCCTTATGAGGCTGGTAGGAAACTGCAGCCCAAGTTCCAAGTTTGGTCACAGAATGGCCAGCTTCACCATCAGCCTTGACCACCAACCCCATCATGAGTTACAAGATGGGAAATACGCATCCTATGAATTCACACAAAAAATGCAGAACTCAGACGTCACACAGACTGTAATCTAGGCTTAGCTGCATAAACTTTGTCCTCAGAGGTAACATGAGAGAGAACAGGAAAATAATGACAGTAACTAACAGCTACTGAGTGTTAACTTAATGCCAGGCACAGTGGTAAACACTTACCACAACCTTATGAAGAACTGCATTCCCATCGTGCATGTAAGGAAATGCAGCAGAGCAAGGCAGAGGGACTCACCAGCTTCATAGAGCCAGTGAGGCATAAATTCAGGATTCAAACTCATATCTGCCTGTCCCAGGGGCTAAGCTTTAAAACCATTAAGAGGAAAGAAAGAACAGAACTGTCACTCTCTAAATCAAAACAATCCCCTAAACCTGGCTTTCCATGCCTTATTTACACACACACACACGTGAAGGGACAACCTGAGTTTTCCAAAGCCCAGATGGTTCAGAATGAAAGATGTTCTGAGAAGACAAAAGCCTGGGCTCCTAGCACAAGCTTCCATACAGAGCTGCCCAGAAAACACACTGGCTGTGTTATTCTGAGGAGATTCTAGGTCCTTCCCTCCCCTTTGAATCTGCCATTACAGTTAAAATATCTGCAAAGAGCCCAGGAAAGGAGGTATAGCAGGAAAGCAAAGACTTCATTTCCTTCAAGCTGAAATGCATCAGAAATGAGTTTCCAAAGTATGAACAGACATTTTCTAGCTGGTGTGCTCCACGTGTGTCGTGGTCCTTTACCTAACGTGAAAGGTCAGTGCATCTACCGAGAGCAGGCTCCTAAGCCTCATGAATGAGACAAGAACCTTTGGTAGAGAGACAGGACAGGTGAGCAAGATAGCACTCAGGGTAAGTTACTAACTCATCTTCAAGCTTTGTTTTCTCCTCTATGAAATACAGCTTAAAACTGAACCCACCTCATGAAGTTTTTACGAGGATTAAATGAAATAATACATTCAAGTGTGGCAAAGACTGGTGGTTGCCACACCCAACACCTGCCCTTTCCTTCCTTGCTATCGACCCCTATGTTCTGGAGGATTGACAACATGCCCAGCTAAACAATGATACTATTCTCCCTCCAAGATAGGAGTGGCCATTGGATGTCAGCAGAAGTTGTGTGTTGGTGGGGAGAGGCCATGATAGAGAAGCATGATCTTTTTGCCTTTCCCTGTTCTTCTTCTTCATGATCTGAAACACAGATGTGATGGCTGGAGCTACAGTGCAACTAGCAAGCAAACTTGAAGACAAAGGCCACATGCCAAGGCCAGCAGACCAAAAAGACAGAAGTAGCCTGTCGGCATTTACAGCTTCCATATAGCCCTGCAGACTACTATGCACCACTTTCATGTAAGAGAAAGTATACCTCTATCTTATTTATTTAAATCCATGTATTTTCTGGTCTCTCCAACAACATCCAAAGGCAATCCAAACTGATCAAACAGAACATCTGACAGACAGCATGGCACCAAGTAAGCGCTCAGCACCCCATAGCTGATGTTTACTCCATGAAAAGGATTGAACCTGCTATGCTCATAGTAATGCAACGTCCAAAAGTATATCAGAAGCCATCAATTTCAGCCTCCAAGTTAGTAGTTCTCAGCTAGACTGCACATTAGAATCGCCTGGGATGCATTTGAAAATAGGTATTTTTTTCTTTTGAAAATATGTATTTATTTTTAATAGGTACTCATGAAGACTCAGAAACTCTACTTGGAAAAGGATTTTAGTCAAGTTCAGTCCCCTTGCCCTCAGCCAGAAAAAGAGAAGTCCCATTTTATAGCTGGCCAACTTGCAACCCAGAGTGGTTAGGTAGCATTCTCTAAGGTCCCACACCTAATTACCCAGAGACTGGAAACTGGAATCCAAGTCTCCTTCCTGCAAGAATATTTTTTGCCATAGCTTCATACAAATAGTGAGGGATAGGGAGACCCAGCATGCTGCAGCCCATGGGGTTGCAAAGAGTCAGACATGACTGAACAACAGCAACATACAACCAGGACAAGAGGGTTTCAGAGGAGGTCTCTCCATCCCAGGCAGGCCCATTCTTATCAAGGAGTTTTTCTACAAAAATGAGAAAACCACAACATTATTAAGCATTTTATAAAGCTGAAAATTATGTTAATGACCACAATTAGCGACATTAGTTGGCTAATGATCAATTAGCCAACTTTGGTTGTTTGGCTCAAAGTGAGAAATTTTGATGGACAGCTTCATTTAGTGGGAAATAAGCTACTTTACAAATAAACTAGAAGGTGAAAAACAACCTAATATCTTTCCTCTGTAATGAGAATGTTTAAACGCAAAAATTTACAGGACTTCTAAGTGAATTAAATGTCCAGGTATTTACCTAGTAAGTATGGACAACCTTGATTCTTTTTTGTGCTTCACAACAGACCAGACATGCAGCTTTGAATCAGAAGAGAGCTTTCAAAACCTCTGACTCAAGAACTTTGGAGCTGTAGAAGGGGACAAGGTTGGCTTTCTTATCTAGTTAATAGGGAGAGAAGTAAAGTGTCCACTTGAAGACTTCAGCTCTTCCACTGATTAATCTGTACGTTTAGCTGATGTGTGTCACTTATTTCACCTCTTCCTGTGCAGTGAATTCCTGACCATCTTTTGGATCCTAATTGTCTTTATCAACAAGAACCACTGAATCAGTAGATAAATTTGGTAAGAAGCAAGGGTGTTTATTAGGCATATTACTAAAGGTTGTAACAGAATAGAAATATTAGAAGCAGTCCACAGACCTAAATTACTCCTAGTTATAAGTTCATCTGAATTTATGCAGGAGAGTTCCAAATACTATATGTATATAACAAGTTTTTCTTATCTTTAACTGTACTTTTAACTGCTCTCAAAAAGGTGGCTATTTAGAGGAACCTTGGAGTAAAGTATAGAATTCTATATTACGGAGAATTTTGAGGCCTGAATTTATCTATTTGGTGAATCTCTGTTCAAGCTATCTGAAATTAAATATTCATGCCATAACAATTTCATAAGAAGTATACCCTGTTCTTAAGATGCCTCTTTGAGCACTACAATGAAGGAACATCTAAGCCAAATCTATAGGACATCAAGTCAAGCAGTCAGTTCAAAGAAAATCAGTCAAGCCATTCTTTTGTTATAATGTAGATCTTTCTCTAACATGAATAACAATAAAAAAGTCATTCAATTCATTCATTTTCTAACAAGCAGTGTTGAGTCTGTTATACACAGTTCCATTGCATTTAAGAAGAAGTCAACCAAGTCAAACTTCTCAGCACTGTATAAATCACGTCATCAATTGACTGTTAGCTTTATCTCCCATGGGTGTTGTCATTGTGCAAGCCCCCAGTAACTCAGAGAAATGAACACCTAAAGTACTACCCAAATCATTTTAAAACCAGAGGTCAGCAAACCTTATTTTAAAGGGCCAGATAGTTATGTTTTTTGCAGGCCATATATTCTCTGTGGCACCTACTCGACTGTTTCACTGTATCAATAAACAGGTCTCAACCCTAGACAATATGTAAATGAATAGACATGGCCATGCCCCAGTCAGTTTTTATTTACAAAAGCACACTGTGGGACTGATTTGCCACTGAGGCCACAGTTGCAGACCCCTGTCTGATTTAGACTCTTGGAAAACTGTAGGTAGGTCCTATCAGTCAAAAATCCTTTGATATGCCTTTTAACTATTCTAATCAAAGTGTGGGAAATGACTGGAAAAGATTTTACTCAAGATGGGCCCATGGGAGGTGTCCCAGGAGGGATGGCGCTCTCGTACCACTGTCATTAATACTCAGGAGACTTGATGACACTTTCCCTATTCTCTACTTTTGTTCTGACAAAAACCTTGTAAGGCAGGCATTAGAACCCCATTTTCCAGATTTGTAAGAATGTGAAAAGGTTAAATCGTTAAGCTGAAGAGAGGACTTTCAAACCCAGGCCTGCCTCACCCCATCGTGCCTGCTATTTCTACGGCACTGTTACTAGTTGGCCTTAATAAGGGCTTCTTGCTGGGTGGACGTCAGTTCTTCATATCCACGCAGAACCTGCTGGAACCAGTGCAGAACCTGGGAGGAGGGGGCAGCAAGTGGGTCTGCAGGGAGCGTGACTTCTTTGTTCATCTGACCAGTCAAGCAAATCACAGATTCATGGCTGTGGCTTGAAGATTTCTGCCTCTGTGTGCCCACAGTTAGGAGCTGATCTAAACCAAAGCCCATGTTCACATTTAGTCTACACACAGGGGTCACGGGCCAAGCAGGGAGGAGGCATCTACAAAGTGAATGTTTTCTTAACCCTTTCCAGAACCCCATAATACAGTCATTTCAGCTCATGCCTCGAGGGTGTTTTCTGAAAAAAGAAAGTGCCTTTTCAGCACTCTTGGTGTCTGATTTCAAATTCTGCCCTTCTATCAGGTGATTCTAAGTGGGCTGACAATGCTGCCCTGTTTTTACTGGTTTTCCCACAGGGTTTAGTCACCCAGGTACCCTCAGTGCCCTAGACAAGGGCCTCACTTGGGGTAAGGGGGTGGGTCCAGTGCCCAGGGCCTTTCCTGATTTCCTTTAAAGTGCCAAAGAGCAATGAATAAGAATTTTGATTATGTACATCTGAACATGTAGAATCATTCACCACAGGTATTCGGAGGATGAACTTACAAGGTGGTCTCCCTGGGGATGGAGTTTTGCTGCCCCTGACTGACCTCCAGGGAGTGAGCAGGAAACACGCCTCTAGCATCCTCTTCTAAAAGAAACTGTTAATCTCTTAGCAGTTAAAGAAGGAAAAATGCAGTGTGTAACCAAGAGTGGGAAATATGGCAGCTCATGTACACAAGGAAGCAACCCATATCTCAGGCACTGAAGCAGAACCACAGCAGACAACATCATCTCAACGGCGTCTCAGCTTACTAAGGGTAGCTCTGTGGAACCGGTGGGTATCATTTTTACCCTATTTTACATATGAGAAACCTGAAGGTAAAAAAGAAGAAAGTGACTTGCTCTGAGCAGGTAGGAACCAAGGCAGAAGTCCCAGCAGGGGCTCACATAAAACCCACAGACTGAGCTCTAAGGGTCAGGGTCAGGGTCAGGGCCTATGGAGGCTGAGCAGCTCCCAGGAGGGACATCATTGTCCACTTGCCATCATTAATTCATTTCCACAGGGCCGTCTGTCTTTGCCCCCAAAGGGGAGCATCTTGCTCCATCCTTCTTCTGGGAACAATAGTCACTATCCATACTAGAATATCCCTAGGTATCTTGGAAGGTTCCTATAATTCTTAAACCCAAATTAGAATTCACTTCTTTTCACTAAAGAAAAAAAAATTGCATCTTGCCAACATCAAACAATGATGAGACTTCACAATCTCAGAAACTGAAATCATTCCTTCACATTACACATTAACAAGCTGAACTCTTGGAGAATTTACACAAGAAATAAAGGAAACAGTGAGCTGCTGATAAAGTGACTGTAAGCTATGTCTAAATGATGGTATGTTTTCAGAACTTCAAGGGCTCCAGTAGACAATCTTGTGTAAAAATTAAAGCTCCCTGATTTATCTTTTTCTGTATACCCATGTTCTTTTGTATTAAGTTCGCTTGAGGTAGGGTGTAACTGAATTCATTAAAAGGCATTTTAAAGACCTAAGCACCTTTACAAAGACAGAACAATTTTTTGGTACCTCTTTCTTGACGAAGTACAGAACTGAGCCCCGAAGGTTCAGCTCTCATGAGGCTATTGAGTTGACTTTGTTTTTCTGAGAAAGGAATGCTGCCGAAAAACTCTGTATGACTTCAATTATTAATAACAAGAGTGTCTGTTCAGTCCCACATATGGAAAATAAAGTTCACATATGTTCCATCTAACTCCAAGGATAAACACTAGGGTTCCAGGTAAACCCACGCCCCCTTGCGCAGGAAGCCAGGAGCCTTGCCACAGGAGGCGAAGAAGAATGACAGGAGGCAAGATGGGAGAGCAGTTGAGGACAGGCTTGACAAGCCAAGTTTCCACATCCTCCCCATGCAGTCAGCGGCACACTGTGACTTTGGCAGAAAGCTCAGTAACCCAAAGAGGAATGGGCCCACGGAACTGAACCACAGGCTGAAGAGTAGCTGTTTACAAAAGTAAAGCCACTCAGGTAAAGCGCTCCCCTGCCTTCCCCTCCAAATTTTGTTTGGTGAATCATCAGCTGCCCTTTGTTCACCACAATGATTCGTGTGGGAGAGAGGATGAGCTGTCCCACCTTGGAACACTCGTTCGTTCCCCTCCAACCTGGAAAATCAGCATCACCTCTGACAGGTCGGTTTCTCCACTGGGCTCCATCTCGCCCACCTCGCCCTTCTGCCGCCCTGGCTGGGGACCGGGACCCCACTGCCTGTCACCCCCAGCACCTCCCGGCTCAGGCAGCCTGCTGGAGCCCCGGCCCTCCCTCGCTGACACGGCTCCGGCAGCCACGGGCCAAACCACTTACGTTTCTGCCAGAGCATGGCCTGCGACAGGATGTTGCCTTTTCTCTTTGAAGCAGACAGTTTGGCTTCTTTAATGTGAGACCCGGGTGTGCTTGCCTCCAGTGGAGCCACCGCCTGCTCGGAGGCTGCTTCCTCGGCTTTTAAAGGCCGAGTTCCCGCTGCGGGGGCACCGCGTCATCACATCCTCCCTCCTCGCCGGTGGGGCGCCCTCACCCGCCCGCGCGCCCTCGCGGGCCCACCGGCGGCCACCCCGTCACGCTCGCTCGCGGCCCACCGGCCGCATCTGCACGACGGCCCGGCCCGGGAGGCCGTGGGCGCCGGGGCGAGGCCCGCAGAGTGGGCCGGGGTGCGCAGGGCATGGGCAAGTGTGCGTGAGTGTGCACTTCGTGAGCAGCTGTGTCCAGCCGTGTCTCCCCTCCGCGCCCGCGAGGGGCCCTGAGACCCCCTGGAAAGCTCCGGGTTTTCTGTGGCACCCATTCAGGCCTCTCCACCACACCGGGGTGTCGCCAGCACTCCGTCCGCCCTGGGCCCTGCTCAACGGGAAATGCGATTCCCAGGGGACACGGGTTCTCAACATAGGAGGAAACACCTGTAGACGCTTCAAGCCTCACTAAACAGCCTCCTCATTCTTTTAATAATGCTTTTCTGTGTATTCCATTTTGAACCACGTTAGCCCCTTCCCTTGACCCCCAACCACCACCAAAGTGGCCAGGCCTAGTCACGCTGAAATCCGGGGAACACCAGCCCTGCTGGTCCATGCGAGCCCATGGAGAAAGAGGCCAGCTCACTCAAGGCAGAAGAAAGACAGCAGCGGGGCTCTTTGTCTGGAGTTGGTTACTCGAAGAGAGCTTGCTGAGGAGTTGTGAAGGGAGTCTCCCTCCCAGCCTGCACCACCTGTTAGCAGGAAGCCTCAGGACGGAAAGGCAGTGGGGTACACCCTCGGATAGTGATTGGTGTGTCAGGCCACAGACTCCTTCCCAGTTTGGTTGTTGTCTGCCCTTAGGTTCCTGAGTCCACATGCTCAGGCCCTGATGACCCCATCCATTTGGGTTCAAGACCTCCTGAGTAGAGCCCCCTAGGGCAGGTCTAGGGTCTTGTTGCTCTTCCACACTGGCTCAAAACCCTCTCACTCAACCTAGATTGAATCATGCCATTCTCCAGCTTAAAACACCTTCTCCACATGCTGCCTTCAACCACAAAGCTGGAGGCATAGGAGGCCCCTGGGGATCTAATCCTTATTGTCCTCTCCCGGCTCATCGTTCACTGCACTCGCCCCCACCACTGGCCCCAGTGGTCTTCTAAGCACCTCTGCCCCATGCAGCTCCCTGTCTTTGACACTACCATCCTCTCTCCATCAGTTCCTCTTCTCCAGTTTGTCACCTGAACATCACCTTCTTTTTCAGGATCCAGCTCAAATAGTACCTTTTCTGGTGAAAAATGTTCTGACCCACCAAACCTCCTGGTACAGAAAATATGTGGCCCTCTTTTCTCAGGCCCTGGAGCACGTTCTCTGTTTGTCACATGGCTGTAAGTTGTTGTGTGATTCCACGAGGTTTTTATCTTTGTCTTTGTGGTGCCAACAAAGAACCTGGAGCATATCTATCTCTCAATAAAATTTCAATCAAAGGAAATGAAAGTAATGAACTAGTCTCTAGTGGGTTACTGATTTGAGGGCAAACCTTGAGAAGAAATGTTATCCCCTTAAGTTACTCACTCAAAGAACAGCAAAGTCTATCTCCTGACTGAGTTATGAGCCCTCAACACAAAGCCTCTGGACTTTACAATGGAGGTCCACAGTCAATGGCCTGGCAGGCAGCAGTGCCACAAGGCCTCGGGCCACCCTGAGGAGTGTCCTTGGAAACAGGGACATAACCATCAGGCCTGGCTCCGTCAGAAGAGACATGGGTTCCCTTCAAGGCTCTGGCACTCACTCACTGCGTCCCCTTGATCAAGTCAAGTAATCCTTGCTTATAAAGTGAAGAAGCAGTTCTCTGGATGTCTCTTAGGAGGACATGTGACCTCACTTGTCCTCTCTCGTATTCCTCTATGGTTTGGGCATCTGTCTCATTCTCTCCAAGCTCCATGAAGTTAAGAATGTTTCCTTATTCATCTTTGTCTCTCCTCACAGGCCTAGCATAATGACTTCCATGAAGTAATAATAACTATTTATGCACCAAGCTCCTTGTGGAGCCTTAGCTACATTGTCTCGTCACCACAACTCTTTGAGAAAACTTCTACCCATGTTGTTCAGAACAAACAAATGCTTAGGAAATTTAATTTGCCCAGTATCACAGGGCTATTGGGATTTCCAGGTGGTGCTAGTGGTAAAGAATCCTCCTGCCAATGCAGGAGAGATAAGAGATATGGACTCGATCCCTGGGTGGGGAAGATCCCCTACAGTAGGAAGTGGTAGCCTTCTCTAATATTCTTACCTGGGAAATCCCGTGGACAGAGGAGCCTGGCAGGCTACAGTCCATGGATCTCAAAGAGTCGGACATGACTCAGCGACTGAGCATACATAGGCCTATTAGGTAATAAGCTAGGTGTAAGACACAAGTTCTGTCTAGAACTGAAGCTTTAAATAGTTTCACTTTATTTGTTAAGTTGAAATCAGTGAAAGCTGAATTATGCTTATCAGTAGAAACATATTATCACTAATATTAAAACCTGGAGCAGATCAATAGAAGTTTATATCTCCTGGGATAAATCCTTGTCCTCTGGCAAGAGGGAAGGGAGAAAACAAACTCAGAGATGTTCTAAGAAATCAAGTCTCATACAGTGGTAGAAGAAAAAAATGTTAGTAGGCAAGTCCACTGTCATGTTCAGTTTTAAAGGTCCATCTAGTCAAAACTACAGTTTTTCCAGTAGTCATGTATGGATGTGAGAGTTGGACTGTAAAGAAAGCTGAGTGCCAAAGAATTTATCCTTTTGAACTGTGGTATTGGAGAAGACTCTTGAGAGTCCCTTGGACAGCAAGGAGATCCAACCAGTCCATCCTAAAGGAAATCAGTCCTGAATATTCATTGGAAGGACTGATGCTGAAGCTCAAGTTCAAGCTCCAATACTTTGGTCACCTGATGTGAAGAGCTGACTCATTGAAAAAGACCTTGATTCTGGGAAAGACTGAAGTTGGGAGGAGAAGGAGACAACAGAGGATGAGATGACTGGATTGCCTCAGTGACTTGATGGACATGAGTTTGAATAAGCTCCAGGACTTGGTGATGGACAGGGAAGCCTGACATGTTGCAGTCCATAGGGTCACAAAGATTTGGACACCCCTGAGAGACTGAACTGAACTGATGGCTGACAGACTCAAAGCTCAGAAGCAGAATCCAGTTCAGTGCTTCCAGAGAAGAAATTAGATGTTTCAAAGTGGATATCAATGACCATGTATAGGCAGATATTTGGAAATCAAGAGTTGATCAAAATGGCAAATATTTGCTGGGAAGACATTTTCTATAAGTCAGAATTTAAGTCAAACTACGTGGCATAGTTTGGAAAAGGACAAGGTGTCCATGTTTATGTAATACGTCAAGAAGTGGAAGTAAAAAATTCTGTTAATGCCATCCAGATGTCTCTAAATACACAGGCTCAAATTGTTTAACATATTGATATGCCAAAATTAAACCTTCTAAAATAATTCATAATAATCATGCAATATGAACTCAAGTGGACCCTAAAAAGCATTACTACGAACAAAGCTAGTGGAGGTGATGGAATTCCAGCTGAGCTATTTCAAATCCTGAAAGATGATCCTGTGAAAGTGCATCACTCAATATGCCAGCAAATATGGAAAACTCAGCAGTGGACACAGGACTGGAAAATGTCAGTTTTCATTGCAATCCCAAAGAAAGGCAATGCCAAAGAATGTTCAAACTACCACACAATTGCACTCATCTCACACGCTAGTAAAGTAATGCTCAAAATTCTCCAAGCCAGGCTTCAGCAATACGGGAACCATGAACTTCCAGATGTTCGAGCTGGTTTTAGAAAAGGCAGAGGAACCAAAGATCAAATTGCCAATGTCCAATGGATAATCGAAAAAACGAGAGTTCCAGAAAAACATCTATTTCTGCTTTATTGATTAAGCCAAAGCCTTTAACTGTGTGGATCATAATAAATTGTGGGAAATTCTTAAAGAGATGGGAATACCAGACCATCTGACCTGTCTCTCTTTTTTTCTTTTTTCTAGTCTTGTTAGAAATTTATCAATTTATTTTTTAAGTTCTTTATTTATTTATTTATTTTGTTGGTGTTGTTATTTTATTTATTTTCTTTACATTATTGTTGGTTTTGCCATACATTGACTTGAATCCGCCATGGGTATACATGTGTTCCCCTTCCAGAACCCCCCTCCCACCTCCCTCCCGATTCCATCTCTGTGGGTCATCCCGGTGCACCAGCCCTGAGCACCCTGAATCAAGCATCAAACCTGGGCTGGTGATTGATTTCACATATGATAATTTACATGTTTCAGTGCCATTCTCCCATATCATCCCACCCTTGCCCTCTCCCATAGAGTCCAAAAGACTGTTCTATACATCTGTGTCTCTTTTGCTGTCTCGCATACAGGGTTATCATTACCATCTTTCTAAATTCCATATGTTGACCTGTCTCTTGAGAAATCTGTATGCAGGTCAGAAAGCAACAGTTAGAACTGGACATGGAACAGCAGACTGGTTCCAAATAGGAAAAGGAGTCCGTCAAGGCTGTATATTGTCACCCTGCTTATTTAACTTATATGCAGAGTACATCCAGAGAAGACAATGGCACCCCATTCCAGTATTCTTGCCTGGAAAATCCCATGGACAGAGGACCTGGTAGGCTGCAGTCCATGGGGTCACTAGGAGTCAGACACGACTGAGCGACTTCACTTTCACTTTTCACTTTCATGCACTGGAGAAGGAAATGGCTACCCACTCCAGTGTTCTTGCCTGGAGAATCCCAGGGACAGGGGAGCCTGGTGGGCTGCCGTCTATGGGGTCGCACAGAGTCGGACACAACTGAAGCAGCACCAGTAGCAGCAGCAGCAGAGTACATCATGAGAAATGCTGGGCTGGAAGAAGCACAAGCTGGAATCAAGACTGCCGGGAGAAATATCAATGACATCAGATATGCAGACGACACCACCCTTATGGCAGAAAGTGAAGAGGAACTAAAAAGCCTCTTGAGGAGAGTGAAAGAGGAGAGTGAAGAAGTTGGCTTAAAGCTCAACATTCAGAAAACTAAGATCATGGCATCTGGTCCCATCACTTCATGGCAAATAGATAGGGAAACAGTGGCTGACTTTATTTTTCCGGGCTCCAAAATCACTGCAGATGGTGATGGCAGCCATAAAATTAAAAGACACTTACTCTTTGGAAGGAGTTATAACCAACCTATGTAGCATATTGAAAAGCAGAGACATTACTTTGCCAACAAAGGTCCATATACTCAAGGCTATGGTTTTTCCAGTAGTCATGTATGGATGTGAGAGTTGGATGGTGAAGAAAGCTGAGAACTGAAGAATTGATGCTTTTGAACTGTGGTGTTGGAGAAGACTCTTGAGAGACCCTTGGACTGCAAGGAGATCCAACCAGTCTATCCTAAAGGAGATCATTCTTGGGTGTTTGTTGGAAGAACTGACATTGAAGTTGAAACTGCAATGCTTTGGCCACCTCATGCAATGAATTGACTCATTGGAAAAGACCCTGATGCTGGAAAGGATTGGGAGCAGCAGGAGAAGGGGACGACAAAGGATGCGATGGCTGGATGGCATCACCGACTCGATGGACATGGGTTTGGGTGACTCTGGGAGTTGGTGATGAACACGGAGGCCTGGCGTGCTGCAGTTCATGGGGTCGCAAAGAATCGGACACGTCTGAGCGACTGAACTGAACTGAAAATAATTCAGTAAAGCACCTCTTAGCTTTGCAAAAATGATTCACCACAGTCTGCATTTCTTCATTCAACAAGTATTCACTAAGTGCTCATTATGCACCATCGTCTATTCTAAATTACTTTTCCATTTTCATCTGGACTTTTATCATCCTCTTCATCCATGGCACTTTATTATCACTAGTCCATGAAAGGTCCCTTTCTTATTTATTTACTCATTGTGTTATTCATCCATTCACTTTCCTATCACTTTCCTATCTTCCATGCCTTTTCTTTTTTCTGACTTCCTTTACCTCCATCAGACACCCACCATTCCAATCATCTGGTTTTCATCTGTTTTCACCTGGTCAACATCTATCCTTGTTTCTGTAGATATTTGAACCTGTTCTTACAAAACATGTATTCCTTTGTGCATGTGGATTTTTAATTCATGTAAACGGTGCTATAATACAGAGCTCATACTGTTTCTTCCTTTTCAACTCAGAACCGTGTTGTAAGATTCATGCATGTTGCTATGTATACATTCCATCTGTCATTCCTAATGACTTGAAAGTATTCAGTGGAATGTGGCACTGCATCATACTTAACCAGATTGTTTCCAACCTCTCCCTCCACAAACAAAGCATCAATAAACATTCTGATATGTATCCTTTTACAAAGGCATGTGAACATTTCCTTGGAATTATATGCCCCGAGGTATGGTTACTAGGTCAAAGGATATACATGCATTTAAGTTAACCAAAGACAACCTGGACTCCCACCAGCAGTTTGTGAGGCTTTATATGTTTCTATCTCGCCACCAAACTTGGTATCATCCAGCTTTTTAATTTTTGTCACACTAATAGATGTAGTGCTATTTCATCGCGGTTTTATTTTACATTACTAATGCTGATAACTTTGGGCATCTCTTCATATGTTTAGAAGAGAGTTCCTCTTCCTAGATTCCCTCTTCTCTAGGAATGCCCTTCATTTCTTTGCCAGTTAATTCACTGGAGTTGCTGTGTTTTTCTTGCTGATTGCCAGAAGTTCTTTGTATATTTTATATGTACAATTCTGGGTCTTATCAGTTTTACTCAATAGAAATTTTCTTCTCCTAACTTGCCATTTAACTTTATTCTCAATGTCCTTTCTTTAAATAGAAATACTTAAAATATGGGCTTGACTTTGAATTCTGTTTTATTTCATTGATCTCATTGTGTGTTCTTGTATTTACCCTTTATAGTTTCATTTTTATTTATTACAGTACATCTTAAAATTATAGAATAAGTTTATCAAGCCCTTCAAAAAAAATTCCAACTGGAATTTTGGTTGGTTTTCACTTAATTTATTGATTGCTTAAAGGAGGAGATTGATATTGTTTTAAGAGTAATTTGGCCCTGATAAGCATGGGATAGCTTTCTGTTAGTATCAACTGAGATCGTATTCTACATTCTTTATTAATAGAGTTTTAAATTTTTATCCACAGAAGTTTAGTGAATTCTTAGATAAGTAAAGTTTTTAAATTACAGTTTCTCCTGCCATTTTGAATAGTATCTTACTTTTTATTATAATTTCTAGGTGGTTATTTTTTATATAGAAAAATTCTAATAATATGTGTGATATTTTATTTTTGGCAAACTTGCTGAACTCTCTTAGCTTTAGTAGTTTGTCTGTTGATTATTATGGTTATGCTAGGGCAATGGTTATCTCCTCTGAAAATAATGACAGTTTTATCTTTTCCTTTCCAATCCTTACAGCTCTGGCTTCTTTCCTTTCCTTATAATGTTGGACAATCTATGATAAACAGCAGTGATGATAGTTGTTATTCTTATCTTGTCTTTCTCTTGGATATATGTTGAAAATAAATTCCTAAAATTAAAAAAAATTATGAAAAATCTAAGATTAAAAAGGGTTTATTAACAGTAAAACCATAAAGTAAAGAAAAATGGGAAACTTCCCTGGGGGCTTAGTGGTTGAGACTCTGTGCTTCCGTTGCAGGGGACACAGGTTCAATCTCTGATTGGGGCCAAAAAAAGAAAAACTAAACTTGAACACTATAATGCAGTTTTTAAAAAATTAATAAAAAGAAGAAAGTCTAAAACTTACTGAGAAGTTCATATTAACAGTTGAGAAACAAGAATCGTACTGATTAATATAATTCTCGGCAGCAAAACTAGGTGATGCAAATAGACAATGAAAAAAATATTTTTAAAGTGTGGAAGAAAAGATCATTTAACTTATAACTTTAAATCCAGCTAAACTGTTATTCAAGTGTTGTAGCATAACAAAAGTATCCTCAAGCATACAAGCCCTCACATTAAAATTGCTCTTGGAGGAAGCAATCAGATAAAAGGGGCAACCCATGAGGATACTGCAAAAAATATGGGAGCAAAAGGTGGCCAAACACTTGGATAAAGTTTATTACAGAAACATTCTTACGGCTGAAATAAAAAAGAGAAAATACTTCTGTAAGAACCCAGAACAGACTGGAGCATGGAAAATCTGATGTCTGCAGGTTGAACAACCCCTAGACTATAAAGATTTTCTGTGGCCCAGAAATTTGGAGCAATTTGTAAAGTTATATGTCTAAAGATTTCTTGACATTAGAGGGGTGGTAGAAGGGGAAGGAAGGACCTGGGTGATTTTAAAGAGGAGGGGGGAGGGTTCCTACATGTATATATACATTTTCCTTGGGGCACAACCCATAGAGTTCATGAGAATTTCAAGGTTAAGAACCACTGTTTATTTTAAATAAATACTATGAGATAAAAAAATTTTGACATATTTGACTTAAATTAACGGTTCAGCTGGAATAAGAATGAGACCCCCGAGTGATATGGGTAATCCTTGTGTATAATATCAAGTTACATTATTGCCTATATTCCATCTCCTGTGTTTTCTTTACACACTGAGTCAGCTAAATCCATTTCTCCTACAAATAAATATCATTACATTCTTCCACAGGATTTTCCTCTGGGCAAGACAGCAGGGCATTGTGGAGAGACTATTTAAGAGAATCTGGTTTGAAATATGGCTACACTGAGGACAGTGTGTTCTTGGGTAATTGTTTAAACTCTCTGAGCTTTAGTTTTTTTTTCTTCCACATCAAAAAATAATATTATTACTTGCAATGATTAAGTGTAATAGCCTAGTATACAGCCTTTTACGTATGCTAATTTTCATTGTTTCACTTTGATCAAGAGACTACATAATTGAATTCTCTTTTGCATTTTTGTTCTCAAATTCAATCACACTAGGGACCCCGGTGAGTTTCACCAGTTTTTACTTCTCCAAGAGAAGAGCAAGTCCTGCCAAAGAAGTAGTGAGATTCACACCACCCAGTTCCCAGTTCCCAGGACCATCTACAAATATGGCTGACAGCTACTTGGCAGGGCCTTATCAAAGAATGGCCTTAATGGTTGGGATTTCCAGCTTTATTGTGCTTTAAATAACTAGATATTATGATTAGGGTCAATGATAAAAAGAAATTACTTTCATTCTGATCAAACAAAAATTGCAGAGACCTGTGTCTGAATGGCTTGGGTGGATGCCAGTGTTTAGAAGCTAGGCTTTATTATGTGTAAGAGCCTGGCCTCCATGGCAGGCTGGAGGATGCCCAACTCTTTATGGCTATACTTGAATGCCTCTGGCACTACATGAATGGATTCTAATCCTACTAACAACCTCTCTTCAATACAGGCAACTGAAAAGTGTTAATGCTCCCATTTTGCTGATGAGAAAACCAAGGGTCAGGTGGTTATAACTATGATCTATGGCCCAAGACTGTCATAAAAAATCCTGGAAGATAGTCATAAAAACTAAATTGGGACTAGCTAGCCATGAGCTTTGAAAAATAGCACAAGTCCTTGTTTATGGAAAACAGCACTTGCAAGAGAAAATTTCCCATATTATTCTATCCACCATGTGTTTCTTCCAACATTTGGCACTACACATTGAATAATAGGCTTAATTAATGTCACCTCCACATCACCAGCAATACTTTCCCCCACAGACTTGCACATCTGACGGCCACCTTGGAGAAATATCTTCCTTGATACTTCTACAAATACTTATGTTATTTTGAAGTGAGGAAGACACAGGCCTTGTGCTCAAGCAATTGTCACTGGTATGAAAAACCTGATTTTATAACAATGGAAATTCCCATAAGAGCTCCTAGAGAGTAGTTCCCATCCAATTATGCAGAATAATTATAAAGAGATATTTCTGGGCCCCAATCTCAGAAAGGCTGGCTCCAAGGTCTGAGGAGCCATGACTCAATTGGTTGATCAGTTGGTTTTCGTGGAAAAAAAAATTAGGTGACATTACTCTGGGATTTAGGAAGCACTAACGAAGGCAATCAAAGTGTAGTCCTTCCTTCAGTTCTGGTTTCCTTGGTGTGTATGCCCAGCAGTGGGATTGCTGGGTCATATGGCAATTCTATTTGCAGTTTTTTAAGGAATCTCCACACTGTTCTCCATAGTGGCTGTACTAGTTTGCATTCCCACCAACAGTGTAAGAGGGTTCCCTTTTCTCCACATCCTCTCCAGCATTTATTGCTTGTAGACTTTTGGATTGCAGCCATTCTGACTGGTGTAAAATGGTCAATGTATGGCAAAACCAACACAATAATGTAAAGAAAAATAAATAAATATTTTAAAAAAATTTTAATGTAGTCGTTCCTTTTTTCTCGAGATTTCTTCTTCTATCTTCTTTCACCTCTTATTCATTGGAATGCCCCTAAAAAGCTAATTAAGAAGAAAAACAAAAAGCTCCAGGTTAAGCATAGCATGGAAGACCCCTTGTCTACTTAAGCACATAACTATCACTTCCCACACCCAGGAGGGAGCTTGGCGCCATGAACACTCTGAGCCCAGAGACAATCCCTTTCCTGTAGTTCCCACCATGGGGAATAGTGATCAGGACCCTGTGACCTGCCTGGCATCCACTCTGCATGCCCATGATGCAGACTGCTCAGTCTCACTGCTTCTGTGTGTGGTGTTAAAAGACCCAAGTGACCAGAGGCCCCCAAACAACATATTTCAGGCATGGTGTCAGACCCCGTTTCCCTTGAGTTAAAGGCTCAGAGAAGTAAAGTGAAGGGAGTTTGCCCAACGACTGAGGTGATGC
Organism: Antilocapra americana; assembly: GCA_007570785.1. Taxonomy (NCBI): domain Eukaryota; kingdom Metazoa; phylum Chordata; class Mammalia; order Artiodactyla; family Antilocapridae; genus Antilocapra; species Antilocapra americana. The sequence goes on along the minus strand of ML663009.1, from coordinate 29,320,245 downwards.
TTGTCATCCACCCTTCCTTCTGAAAATGCAACAAAACACCTCCTCCTCTTCCTGTTTCTGAAACACCAAGCCCTCCAGTGACTCAGGATTTTCACTAAGTGTAGTTCATGACTTGTGCTCACATACTATCAAAATAGGAATTACAATAAAGCCAAAGTCCATTTCCTTGTGAATCAAAGGTTTCGTTTACTACAGAAAGGAAAAGGCTCCGGCATGTCAAGACAAGTCTATTTGCATGCGTGCCATGCTCCTGGGCAACTTTCGGTCACAGGTGGAGCTGCAGGGTGAGCAGCTGCGCTGCTTTTTTTGAACTATCACTTCTCTAATTTGGAAGGAGAGCAACTTGAATGAATGAATGAAAACATGGACCAGATGAAAGAAGAGGGGAATAGAAATGTAAATGGAAGAGGGGGAAAGGGCAAGAAAGGGAGAAAGATCACTCAGAATTTTAGACATCTCAAAGATCCAAAGGGAAAGAGATCTGCCTCCAGAGACAGAGCAGTTAATTCAAACAGTAACTCTAAGTGAGGCATGTGTGGTCAAAGTAACGCGAGAGAGAAACTAGTGAACGAAGCTCAGCCTGCACCCTGCAAACCCAGAGACAAAGTCAGATGCGACAGTCAGTCCATACTTGGATACCCACGGCCCCTGATCCAGGCAATTACTTAGCCAACAAAGTATGCAGCACCCAGCACATCGGCTCTACAAAGGGTAGTTGTTATTGTTGTCAGTATTACTTTTATTAACAATAAATATGGGAGCTTTTGACTTGAGCTCAGCATTTCAACCACTGTGTATGGAAGCAAATACCAAACAAATGCAGGGCAAGAAGTGTAACTGGATCACAAGAACTATAAACTGATTGGCATGAGAATTTAAAAACAATAAATAAATGTTGGTTAGTTACTGTATTCCACAAATAGATACAGTCACACCACACACACACACAAAAAGTTTTGGAGTGGGGGTGGGCAGAAGACAGAGGTCACACAACTCCAAGAGACCCACATGTACTTTCCTATTCACAAAGCCAATGATGGCCAACTGTTCTAAATACTTGCACTTATTATTTCATCTAATCCTCCTAGCAATGCTTTGAAATATTAGCCTCATTTTACAGACGAAGAAGTAGACAGAATGAAGTTAAGAAACCTGACTAAAACATATAGCTCATCAAAGAGCCAGAGTTCCAACCTGGGCAGTGTGATTCCGCACCTCTTAATCACAAAGACACTACCTCCCAAGAGAGTTAAGTTGCAGGAAATCAGTGATTCATTTCCCATCTCTCAATCCATTCACCCACCATCCATTCAGCTATCTATTCATTCAGCAAATATTTGTTGACTGTCCCCCTGTTGTCATCCAGTGTGTATTTGGCACTGAAGATATAACAGTGAGCAAGAAAGTAAAGTCCCTGACTTCAAAGTGCTTCCATTCTAGTGGGAGTTGGGGAGGGGGCGGGGGTGGAGGAGAGATAGTCAGCACAAATCTCTTTTCATCAGAACAGCAAAAGCAGTGGATCAAAAAGAATCTCTTCAAACAAACATCTTGAGGCCTCCAGCCTGATATTTACAGAGGGCACATTTAGAAAAACAGTAAGAAAAGTTCAGCTAAGGGATACAGATAAAATCATCAATGACATTAAACCCAGATATTCTACATTCAGCAAATACCAACTAAGCACCAGCCATTGTCTTCACAATGGAAAAGTAGAAACTGAACTCAGGGTGCTCAGTCAGATAAGCAGGAAGTGGGGTCAAGGCTCTGGTGAGCTTTCCACTCTGCCATGGATGCCTAAAAAGATTTTACCAGGGGATGCTGAGCCCAAAAGCCTAGAATCTAATATGACCCAGACATCCTTGCCTTCCTTCTTTCTCCAAAAGCTTCCAGTCCTACATGCAGACCAAGTTTGCAACTCAGAACACTTACCTTTCTGAAGACTATTTTGTACCATGGGGTGGCCTTCATGGGAAGATGCTCAAATCGGAGCAAATTCCAGACAGATGCTAAGCAGTCCCAGACCCACCTCACCTTGAGTGTGGCTTGCCTTGTGTGTAGATGACAACAAGCTTGTGGGTTGCAGAAATCTTGGAAGACTACCTCCTCTGGTAGAAGAAATGTTGAGTTCCTTGGGGAAGCATCTCAGGTTTCTTTTGTATCCAGAAAAAGTGGCACAAGGCCAATTGTAGAGCATGTGGTCCCTAAACTCTCAAGGATTCATCGACACCAGGCTCCTGTTCTTCTTCAGAGGGTGAGACAACCATGTAGACAGAAGCGGCTACACCTGAACAAATTCCAGCCCATAGAGGTTAACTGCCGTCCCCAAGTCCCAGGGGCCTGATTCAGGCTGCTGATGGGTGATCCAGTTGCCACAGCGGACGAAACTCACACCGTGAAGAGTCTTGAGCCATCACACCTATTTTCTTCTGCTCTGAATGCTTTGTAGGTTTTGAAATGCAGGCAGGAAACATAACCAGGTTTGTCTAGGGAAATGTCACATGAGCCCCAAGAAAGAGCAGAGTTTTGCCAAATGTTGCATAAGAATCTTATCCTTTCCTTCTTTCAGCCATGAACTTGTGTGCTATAGAGCCTAGGACCTCTGCTGGCCAGGAATCCTTCCTCCTAACCATCATGCAGGTTGATGTGTGCTGAGCAGAGTTGTGTCAAGGCCACTGACATTTCCAAGGATCACAAGCAATCTGGTCCTTCACTGCTATCCTCTTGAAAAGAATAGATGACAGGATGCCATTGGAGATGTTTAACTGAGAAGCAATAAGGTCAGAGTTATACTCCCTTTAAATGTGGTTTGGGCAACAATGGGGAGATATATTGGAGTTAGGAGAAAAGGGAGGTGTAGTGAGAAAGTCTTTCTGACAACTATTCCAGCAAGAATTAGCTCAGACTGAATCTGCAGTGGCGACCATCAATGATCCCAAACCACCTGGTTGTCATTCTTGTCCATTCTAGAGGCCACACGTCTTCGTAGTCTCCGAATCTGTCACATGGTAGGTACCTGTTGGATTAATGAAAAGTAAATGAATCTTGAATGAGCCTCTCATTTTAAAGATGAGGAAACCAGAATCAGAGAGACAAAATTACCTTCCCACAGATAGGCAAAGGCAGAGACATGTCAAAATCATGACTCTCAGAGTTTGCAATGTGGTAGATCTGAAATAGGACCAGAGAATTTGCATGTCTTCCAAGCTCCAAAGGGTGATACTGCAACTGCTGGTCCAGGGATTACATTTGAGAACCTCTACCTTACCCAATTGCTCTCTACAATGTGTGCATGCTAAGTAGCTTCAGTCATGTCCAACTCTTTGCAAACCTATAAACTGTAGCCCACCAGGCTCCTCTATCCATGGGTTTCTCCAGGCAAGAATACTGGAGTGGGTTGCCAAGCCCTTCTCCAGGGGATCTTCCTGACAAGAGTACATAGCTGTCTTTTCCAAAAATAGGGGTCCTGGCCTGGCTCTTTCATCCCTCATGGCTTGGCTGTGAACTCTGGGGAGAGCAGGCATCCAACCTGTGCAACAGTGTATCTATAACTTATGATAGAGAGTCCAGACTCAGAAGCCAAATGCCTAGGTTGAATCCCGCCTCCACCAACTTTGGGCAGGTTTACTTATCATCTCTGAGTACATAGGTGATAACATGTCTGTGAGGGTTAGATTAGTTACGTGTAAAACATATGTGTACAACCCCAGCCATGGTGAAGTCAAGCCAGCACCCTGGCTTTCAGAACTCACCATGATCAACTCTTTCCCTTGGCTCACAGGCCCTGCCTTTTCCACACACAATGTTCAAATGAACACCAGAGCCATGTTCCACCTCTACTGCCCACTCATTTCCCACTATTTGTTGCCATGTGGGCTCACCCTGACTCTTTCACAGATAATTGTGCTCAACTCACCACCTGTTCTGAGAGGCCTCCTCCCCAAGTCATCAACACCAGAAATGGTGCCGTCTTGTCATACAGTTAGTATCACCCACCGAGATATGGTGTGTTGGCCCAAGGGTCTTCATACAGTTGAAGAGCTATGAAGAGCTCCTAAAACCATCTAGCCCGCTTACATCAATGAGAATCTATGAGGACCCCTGTCCTCATGGGACCCTTCACCCTGGACAGTTGTCATTGGATCTTCGTGCCCCACTTCCACCCCTGCTCAAGCTGTGCCTCCCAGACAGTGAAACTCTGAGGTGACAAAAAGAGAAGGTTGGACAACTTGAGCACAGTGGGGAGGGGACAGACCAGGGGTGGGGAGGGGGGATGATCAAGTGCAACCAGGAAACCAGAAACAAATTGGCCCTGCCAGGTGGACTGGGATGGGCTTCCCAGCTCAGCTCCTGCCATCCTCAAGATGCCCAGGGCCCTGCCTCAGGTGTGGTCAGGAGATGTGCCAAGGCAGGCTGGCTCGGGATCCCCTGTGGCTTCCTGCCTGGACAAACAAGCCTCCACAGCTCTGGTGGACCGTCACCTCCATGGGCCCTCGGGCGCACTCACACTGGCTCATTGTTCCTCCTCCCCCAGCAGTTCTCTGCCTCTCCCTCCCACTTGCTGGCCCCAGCGACCCCTGAGCAGGTCCTGGGGCTCATCACTGCCACCCCAGTGGGCATCACAGATTCAGGGTGCTCAACAAGCAGTTTCCTCTTTGGGGGACATTCTTTCAAGCAGAAACCAAAACAGAATATTATGGAAAGTCATTTAACTGATAAAAGTTTAACTGGTTTCTGGGCTTCCCTGATAGCTCAGTTGGTAGAAAATCCACCTGCAATGCGGGAGACCCTGGTTCAATCTCTGGTCAGGAAGATACGGTAGAAAAGGGATAGGCTACCCACTCCAGTATTCTGGCCTGGAGAATTCAGTCTCCAGGACTCCTGGACTATACAGTCCATGGAGTTGAAAAGAGTCAGACACAACTGAGCAACTTTCACTTCATTAACTGATTTCTATCATCAGAGTCCTTTTTTAATCCCCAAGTGAATTGTTAAGCAGACCCCCAAAGTATAAAACAAACAGAAGAGGAACAGCTCCAGGGAAAAATGGGGTGGGGTCCATAGGCTGTCTCTGGGTCTCCCCATTTTTGAGCTTCCCCATCCCTCAGTCCAGGCAGCCCCAGGGCATCCACACAGAAAGCACACATTTGGAAAGGCTAGCCCCTTGACATCCTCTTGAGCTCACTTTGAGGACACTGAGATGCTCCCTGTATCACCTGCTCGCCTGACACAGTCTCTCATCCTGGCCCACTGGCCACAACCGTCGTCTTCCAGGAGCCACCTCAGAGACATGCCTGTCTTCCCTCAGCCCGGCCCAGACCTGACTCTTCTGTTACAGAGTTCCGTTTTTGTCTCTCTGCTCTTCAAACACCTCACTTCCTGCCCAGGACTGTGGCAGGTGGCCATCGAGTGGCAACTTGTCCCTGAAATGTGAGGGCAACTCAGAGCCAAATCTACCCCTCAGAGCAGCTGAACTTCCCACTCAAGTGCAGACTCTGTCAGGGCTAAGGGTCAACACACTTGGGCTTTGGGAGAGTGAGGGGTGGGCTTCAGAAATGGCCCCTTCTGTTAGATGTAACTTCTAAACTGCCTTGGTGTCAGGTAATGTTCTAAAAACCAGAGCACGCTGATTTCTGAGCTGACTGGTCACTTAGGGAAGGCCCACTGTGCTCCTCTGTGGCAAAGCCTCAGGTGCCCACTCAAGTCAACCCCAGTGCCTTTTCAGCAAGTCCACCCACAGGCCCCGCTCTGCTGCAGTTCCAGCAGGTTTAGCAGAAAACTGACCAGTAATTAAGATGGCAACATTTACCACTCCCTTCTTCTTTGCCAAAAGCTAGTGTGCTTTGCTGTTGTCTGGGGTTGGGTCAACTTTCCCAAAAAGCTAAGACAAGCTGAAACCACAAATGTGGATTCAATTATTGCACATATTGCTCCTCCTACTCCCCCGACTTGGAATGTCCTCCCCATTCTTGTCTGTTTGCTCACTTCCCAGGATCCTCAAAGCCTCCCCTGAGACCTATGTGTTCCATGAAACTACTTCACACACTCCTTTTAGAGTGTATGACTCCATTCTCAGTTGTGATCACCCCTTACTTCTTGAATTGTCCATGGGCATTGAAGTGTTCCTGTTTATTTCCATAACTCAGTTGTTGGTTTCTTGTAGGCAAAGCCCAAGTCTTCTTGGAATCCCCCATGATGTTTAGCACCACATTTTCTATTGTGCTTTGCAAGCAACTAGTAGTTAACTAGCATTCATTGTGTCACCCCTGCACTGTTTAGGTCCATCATGTGTTAGATATTTATGTACTTTTTGAAGATAGCTGCCATAAACCTGCTCCATCCGAGAAACAAAACAGAAAACAGCATATAAGCACAAATACAGTTTTAATCTCATCATTTCCTAGTTCCTTTCAGATTTTTCCTAAGCAAACATTCATAAGCTTGGTCTGTGTAACACACACCCCCCAGCTCCCAACACCCCCTCTTCTCCCTTCCAATTCACTTTGCAAATGTAGCCAAGAGATTTATTTTTCATGCAAATCTGTCATCTTCTTCCACTGTCATCTTTAAACCTCTCATAGGCTTCCAATCACCCTTAGGCCCTAGTGCAAATCCTTCATCTAACTTCCTAGGCCCTCTGGAATCTGGACTTGCTGCCTTTCTCACCTCACCTTCTATCAGGTGGCCTGTGCTTTCTAGGATTGGCATAGTTGGCTTGCAGTTCCTAAAACTTCAATACCATGCCCTCTCTCGACTTCAGGCTTTCACATGAGCTCTTGTGCTCTTTCATGTTCTTCTCACTCTTTCCTTTCCTCCTCTGCATGCCTTCACCTGGTCAATTACTCTTAAACCTTCAGTTTTCAGATTGAACATCACTCACCAAGAGAGGACTTACCTGTACCCCAGACCTAAGGTCAGAGAAACTGCCGGTTGCTCACACAGTGTCTGCCCTAGGTCTCCTCTTCATTAACAGTCGTTGCACCTTATTTTTCATCCTACTCCCTGAGGCTAGGGAACATGTCCTTCTTGTTCATCAATATATACCCAATATTAAGTGGTTGAATAAAGCCGAAACACCCTCACAATTCAGTCAGTGCTCAGGACGTGCAAACTTCAGGCCTTGAAGACACGACCCTTCACGTGAGCACTTTAGGATCACTGGTTTTGAGAGAAAGTTTATGATTAAAGAAATACGGTACATGATACAGGGTGCTCAGGGCTGGTGCACCGGGATGACCCAGAGGGATGGAATCGGGTTGGAGGTGGGAGGGGGGTTCTGGAAGGGGAACACATGTATACCCATGGCGGACTCATGTCAATGTATGGCAAAACCAACACAATAATGTAAAGAAAAATAAAGAAAGAAAGAAATACTGTGCAGAAGAGTTCTATGGCATCTAATTCAGTCCAGTTTAGCTTCACAAATCAAATCGTTTACTTCCCCTGTCACTACATTATTCTCTGCTTCTGCCCTGTCCACCAGCCTCACTTGTGGTCTGTGGCTTGCGGGATATAAGAGGAAGAAGGGGGGGCAGTCATGACTGCCAACATAACCACCACCGATCAATACTACTACCCAATGTGTTGCTGTCACTTTGAGTAGAACTGCCCTTCTATTGGAAGAAAAGGTTCTAACATGGCTAATGGTCTATGAATCTCAGACTGCTTCAGTCAGCTGATCAAAAAATAACCAGAGATGTCTTTATGTGTCCACAGACTAGCCCCCGCATTTATGCAGTATGGTTTCAGAGGGCACCTTGGGCCTCCCTCTGCGTTTCCCCAACTCCTGATCAAAAGTACCAGTTAGACCATGATCCTTTTGCTTGAAAGCAGTGGAACTTTAACACAAGTTGAAATCACCTGGAAGATTTAACAATAAAAGACAATTGGCTGGGCCCCACTGCCAGAGTTTCTAGTTCAGGAAGCCTGGCTCAGGGCCCCAGCTCTGCATTCCTAAGTTCCAGGCAGTGCTGATGATGCTGGTCCAGAGATCACACACACAACCTCTCACTTAACTAGGGCTAGTTTCCAGGCCTGGTAGTTCATGAGAATCACCTGTGATGATTTTTAATGTTTCAGGGTTCCAGTGGGGCCTGGGCTTCCTCATTTCTCAATGAACCACTAGGGATGCTGAAGCTCAGCCAAGGCTGAAAACCACAATTAATGTTTATCCCTGTTTAGAGGCAATCATCTCTCTAAAGGACTGAAGTAGAAGTGGAATCAATGATTTACATGCTAATGTGAATGAGCTCCTATGATTTCCTGAGAGGTTTTAACAAAGGGCAGGGGTTGAGTCCTGAAGACCCTAGAGCAGAGGGGAACAGGTCGGGGGGAACGTGTGGGTGTGGAACATCCAGGGGGAAAGATCCCTGAGAACCCCTCTGACCAGCTGAACAGCCTCAGCAAAGCCATGCCTCTGTATAGATACACCACATCTTCATCCACTCATCTGCTGATGGGCACCTAGGTTGCACTTCAGTTCATATGTGCTGTGTTTAGTCACTCTTTGTGTATCCGGCTCTTTGTGACCCCATGGACTGTAACCAGATTGTAGCCTCCTCTGTCCATGGGGATTCTCCAGACAAGAATACTGGAGTGGGTTGCCATGCCCTCCTGCAGGGGATCTTCTCAACTCAGAGACTGAACCCAGGTCTTCTGCATTGCAGGCAGATCCTTTACTGACTGAGCCATCAGGGAAGCCCTCCAGTTCATATCTTAGCTAATAATGCTGCTATGGACATTGGGGTGCACGTATCTTTTCAAATTAGTGCTTTCTTTTCTTCAGATATACACCCAGCAGCAGAATTACTGGGTCACATGGTAGCTCCATTTTTAGTTTTGAAAGGAAACTCCATTCTACTTTCCCTAGTGACTATATCACCTTATGTTTCCACCAACAGTGTATTTATGGTTCCATTTTCTACACATCTTTGCCAACATTCTTTATTTGTATTATTTTTGATGACTTGTTGAGTCACTATTGTGTCCAACTCTTTGCGACCCCATGGACTATAGCATGCCGGGCTTCCCTGTCTTGCACCATCTCACAGGGTTTGTCATTTTTTATGACAGCCATTCTGATAGATGTGAGGTGATATCTCACTTGGTTTTTATTACTCAGCCATAAAAAAAGAATGAAATTCTGCCATTTGCACACAATGGATGACCTTAGAGAAAATTATGTTTAGTGAAATCAGTCAACAAAGAAAGACAAATAGTCCATATAATCACTTATATGTGGAATCTAGAAAAAATAAAACAAATGAATGTATATAGAGCAAAACGGAAACAGACAAAGATACAGAGAACAAACTCATGGTTATCAGTGAGGAAAGTGAAGAGGGAGGGGTGAGACAGACAGATGGAATTAAGAGACAAAAAGGTGTGAGAGTGAAAGTGTCAGTTGCTCAGTCATGTCTGACTCTTGGTGACCCCATGGACTGTAGCCCACCAGATTTCTTGTCTATGGAATTCTCCAGGGAAGAATACTGAAATGGTTGCCATTCCCTTCTCCAGGATCAAACTTGGGTCTCCCACATTGCAGGCAGATTCTATACCATCAGAGCCACCAGGGGAGCCACAAGTTATATGTAAGTAAGCAACAAAGATATATTGGACCACACAGTTTCCTCATCTGTAAATTGAGGAGGTTCAGTGAAATGATTCTTTTATCACACAAGTCCAGAGTTCTATGATTCCACTATTGAACTGTTACTGAGTCACTTACCCTATAATACAATAAGCTTCTGGCAATGGAAACAGTGTCAAACTTTATTTTTCTGGGCTCCAAAATTACTGCAGATGGTGACTGCAGCCATGAAATTAAAAGACGCTTACTCCTTGGAAGGAAGGTTATGACCAACCTAGACAGCCTATTAAAAAGCAGAAACATTACTTTGCCAACAAAGGTCTGTCTAGTCAAGGCTATGATTTTTCCAGGAGTCATGTATGGATGTGAGAGTTGGATGGTGAAGAAAGCTGAGCACCGAAGAATTGATGCTTTGGAACTGTGGTGTTGGAGAAAACTCTTGAGAGTCCCTTGGACTGCAAGGAGATCCAACCAGTCCATCCTAAGGGAGATCGGTTCTAAGTGTTCGTTGGAAGGACTGATGTTGAAACTGAAACTCCAATACTTTGGCCACCTCACACGAAGAGCTGACTCATTGTAAAAGACCCTAATGCTGGGAAGGACTAGGGGCAGGAGAAGAAGGAGACACAGAGGATGAGATGGCTGCATGGCATCACTGACTCAATGGACATGGGTTTGGATGGACAACTCCGAGAGTTGGTGATGGACAGGGAGGCCTGGCGTGCTGCAATTCATGGGGTCGCAAAGAGTTGGACATGACTGAGCAACTGAACTGAACTGAACTGAATGCTCCATTAAACTGAAGAAAAAGTGTTTCATGTGTAGTACTGGAGTTAGTTTATAAGTAACAAGAACTTCAGAACCCTTCAATGAAAACACTCTCTCTCTCCCTGATAAAAATTTGTGTAAAATGAAAAAGGATTTTCTAAACAAGGTCCTTTGCAGAGAGATTCAATTTATAAACTCTGGCATCACTTAAAGAGGAAATAAAACCATGATCCCTAAAACCCTTAATTCAAAAGACAGGAAACGTGAGGAAAACTGAAGAAGAAAGGAAGCCTTCTTTCAGGAGGTAGATTAATCCCCTGTCCCCATGAGTACAGCCTGAGTGATTAACTTCTAGCATGCAGAGGACATAAAGGGGGGAATAACTATGGTGGAGGAAACTGGCAGACATTGCCTTCACCAAGCGACCAAGGTCAATACAACCAGTAAGAAGTCATGTAGATGTTGTGCACCCTTGATGAGATGAGAAAGTCACTTCACCTCTGTGACCTTCTTCCTCCAAATCCATAACTCTGGTCTACTTATGAGGAAACATCAGGAAACCCAAATTCAGGGGCCTTCTGCAAAATGCCTGAATGGTGCTTTTCAAAACTGTCCAAGTCATAAAAACAAGGAAAGACTGAGAAATTGTCACAGACCAGAAGAGATTAAAGATACATGATAATTAAACGCCACAAGGTATCCTGGATTGGATCCTGGTACAGAAAAAAAATTTTTTTTAATTTAAAAACTGGTGAAATGCAAATAAAGTCTATAATCTAGTTAATAGCATTACAATTATACCAATGTTCATTTCTCCGTTTTGATAAATACACCATGGTTATACAAGATCTTAACATTAGGGAAAGCTAGGTGAAGAGTTTTGAGGAATTCTCTGTACTTGATTTTTGCAACTCTTCTATAGAACTAAAATTACCTCAAAATAAAAAGCTAAAATATAGACCATACAAGAAGTGCAGAAAGTTGTCAAAGCTGAAAATGTGTCAACTAGCAATGAATATGGCATTAATCTTTGAATGTAAGGCATACCTTTTTAAACATAAAACTTTAAATTTGTGCACCATTAAACCTGAATGAAATGCCCAAAAGCCATAGCATCACTATCTTTGTCTCCATATTCACTAAATTACACTATAATCTGTATAAGAGATGTTCTATCTTATTCATCACTGTATCCCCATCATATATCTCAGAGTAAACATTCAGAAAGAATGTGTTGGGTGAATGAATGATGTGATTCCAGGCTTTGCATACAGATGATTATAAATAAACTCAACTCCTAAATTCTTGGAATATGCAATCTAAGAAAATACATTTTAAAATACTTTATTTATATTTTTATTATATGTTATTTGTATGTAAACCTGAGAAATATAAGATTTACATACAAAATCTAAGAATATACCTATATATGTTATATATATATCAATATACATACATGTAAGATGTTACATATATAATCAGAGAGAACACAGCAACAATATTAAGCCAATCTGAGAAGCAAATTTATGTCAAGTGGGATTTTTGCCTTATTTTGTTCACTGCTGAATCCTCAGTACTTAAATAGCTTTGGCATTAGCTGACACTCAATAAATATTTGTTCAATGGATGAATGGATCAAATCTTTTGTACATGCCAAGGGGCTGCCTTCCAGTTCCCTTCAGTTGAGTGTGTAGGAAGAGCAGGGTTGCTGCAGAGAAGCCCTTGGTCTCCCAGCCTTGAGGCAAGTTGGCCTGTGCTGTGTTTGTGCTCAATGTTCCCCTGAGATGCCTTAGAGGTCCTCCCACTCTGCCTTCCATGGCCTTTCAGAATCTGTATTGTACACAAAGGTCTGACTGTGTTTTTATTCAAAGGCAAGAAAAGAAATGCCACATCGGAAATATCTCTGCACTCATTACCACATTGCCATTCGTGTTGACTTGGTGAAGAAATTCAACGGAACTGAACAGCTCTTTGCAGAGTGGAACTTTACAGGAGAGCCCCCAAGCAAAAATTGCAGAATGAGTCCCCCTTTCCTTCTCAGTTACCAAACAGACATCTTTCCAGGGCAGGGCTTCTCTCGTGGGGTCTTCAAGTGGTGTTTATATCCATACTCATGTGAACTCTTGCCTCTGGATACAGCTCAGGTAATTCTCTACTTCAGGAATCCTCAAAGTACAGCCACAGGTTCCAAAAATGCAACACAACTGTGTACATAGAAATCTGCCTGAGAAGCCAAAGGTAACTGATTCTGCTTTTTTTGCTTCAGAATCACAACCTCAAACGTTTCTGTTGTTCTCCTCCAGGCACTCCCACTATTAAGGGCTAAAATTGAAAAGAAGTGTCCTCGCTTCACCAGGACACTGTAGGTAGTAGAGAAAAGGGAAATGATTTTAGTGGGCTAAAATCCTTTACCTGCATTGGCTCCATTGTTATACATGAGAAAACAGAGAATTCTGTGAAAGAATTTATCTCGGGAACAGATCTAACAGCTGCAGAGGCGGCAATTTGAGGAGTATCCAAAGGTCCATCCATTTTCAGTAAGTCAATCCCTCATCACTGAAAACTTGAATAAAGATATTATCTGTGGGGGGTGACAAATTAAGACATTGTCATGCGAGGAGAGATTGATATTGATCATATTAGCCAAACAGTCATTTGAAAAGGTCTTAAAGAGAAGGGATTTCCTTTTCCTAAAGGAAATCAACCCTGACTATTCATTGGAAGGACTGATGCTGAAGCTCTAATACTTGGCCACCTGATGCAAAGAGCAACTTATTAGAAAAGACCCTGATGCTGGGAAAGATTGAAGGGAGGAGGAGAAGAGGATGACAGAGGATGAGATGGTTGGATGACATCACCGACTCAATGGACATGAGTTTGAGCAAGTTCTGGGAGATGGTAAAGGACAGGAAAGCCTGACGTGCTGCAGTCTGTGGGGTCTCAAAGAGTCAGCTATGACTGAGAGACTAAACAACAACGACAAAGAGAAAGGACATGGGAATGCACTGGTTAGATGATGGCGATGCTGCTACTGATGATGATGATAGTGATGATGGCAATGATGAGGAAGAGGAGGAGGATGTGATAGCAATGATACGGCTAATGATGGTGGGGACAATGATGGTGGTGATAATGGTTGAGGGTATTGATAGTAGAGCTGTTAACAAAAAATATCATGCGAGACAGCAAAAGAAATGCAGATGTATAGAACAGTCTTTTGGACTCTATGGGAGAGGGCAAGAGTGGGATGATATGGGAGAACGGCATTGAAACATGTTAATTATCATATGTGAAATCAATCACCAGCCCAGGTTTGATGCTCAGGGCTGGTGCACCAGGATGACCCAGAGAGAGGGAATTGGGAGGGAGGAGGGAGGGGGGTTCTGGAAGGGGAACATATGTATATCCATGGCAGATTCATGTCAATGTATGGCAAAACCAACACAATAATGTAAAGAAAATTTTAAAAAATAAATAAATAAAACAGCAAAAAAAATGTATGTACCATTCACTATAATAAGCACTCTGTGTTAATTATTTCACTTGGTCCTCATGTTCACTTTTTTAAAATGTTTACTTATTCAACTGCACCACGTCTTAATTGCAGCACTCAGGACCTTCCTTGCGGCATGCAGGAGTTTTACCTGTGGCATGTGGGACCTAGTTCCCTGACCAGGGATCGAACTCTGGCCCCACTGAGAGTTTGGAGTCTTAGCCACTGGATCACCAGGGAAGTTCCCATCCTCACATCCTCTTTTATGTATCTATTGTATAGCAGAGAAAAAATGAAGCTGAAAGAGAGATTAATCAACTTGCCTATGGTCACCCAGCTCGGAGATAAAGAGCTCAAGCTCCCCAAAGATTTCAGATGGTGCCCTGAAGCACCCTACTTTTCCAGGGTTAGGAAGGAGATTCAAGTTTCCTGGAGAACCAAGAGCACACCACAAAAGGCGGAGAAGGAAGGGCATCTTCTGATATAACCCCTTGACTTCCAGTCCCCTCTTCTAATGTCACTATGACGGTTATTACAGGCATAATAGACCTCAAATCGACTTCTCTATCATCTCTGCTAAAAAAAAAAAAAAAAATAGGAAAAGACAAAGATACATCTTGGTGAACATGGCATGAGTGGCTGGGAGTAGAATGTTCTTCTACATGGGATTTTCTTTTCTTTCCTGGAAAGGGAGGATAGGTCACTCAGGTTGTATACATTTCTCTACAAAAACTCAGACCTTTGAGAAAAAGACCAGGAGGTGAATGAGACACAGGTAGTGACATGTTCCATTCATCTCCTGTGGTCCCATTGTCAATAAAAATGATTTTATATTATCAGACTACTACTTAATGGTATTATCTTATTCATTAATCGATCTATTGTTTCATCTGTTTGATCCTCCCTACTAGGCTGCTAATGCTTTGCAAATGGAGACCATACCCTGCTTCTTTATACAGCACGTCCCATGCCCCTATGCTGGGCATGATGTAGGTGCCAAATGAGTACCTATGTTCTGATTTATTGAGGAACCTCCACTCAGCCAGAGTCAGCACTGAGATGTCAGACCCATGGGAACCCAGAGAGTTTGAAGACTATCTGTTCCACCTGTAACAACAAAGATGACCCTCGATATTTTTCTGCAAGCATCAAGCCAGCTCTCCCAGGCTTTGGGACCTGTAGCAGACTCAGGATGTTTCTCCAAGAGGCAGATTCAGTTCAGTGTAAAGAATTGCCCATTTCTCCAGTTTCAAGGAGTTGTGCTGTGCAGGGAGCAGAGAGGATTCCCTGAGATGATGGATGCAGGCATACTTTATAAATGTTCTCATTCATCTTCACCAAATGGTAATTAAGAGCATAGTCTTGGACCCAGACTGCCTGTTTTTGAAAGCTGGCCATGCTACTTACCAGCTGTGTGACTTTGGACAATTGATTTAACCTCTCTGTGCCTTAGTTTTTCTTCCATAAAAGGAATATCTCATAATGACTGTTGTGAGGATTCGTATACGAAAAGCACTTAGAAGAGTTCCTGGCATACAGCAAGTGCTATATAAAGGTTAGATGTTATTATTGCTATAATTTTTATTAGTATCAAAACTTTCTGCAGATATAAGGTATTTTTACCACTCTTCATAATGAAAATGTTTCACTTTCTCCCAACAAACTCAGGAGACAGATTTTATTATCATCTTCACTACCTAAAAGAAAAAAATAAAATCAGAAGACTTAAGTGACCTGTTAGCGATGCTATATTTACTCACTTGGCCACACAATTTCGGCCTTTAATGATGATGCAGGGAGTGGTCCTCAGATGACCTCAGGTCCTGCTGGAGAGGAGCAGGGGCAGATGGCTCAGCAGGGCCTCGCTGGCCCAAATAGGTTTTTCTTTTGGATAGACTCCTGAGGATCACCTCTCTTTATAGGCAGACCAACCCCCATGTAATCAAGTCCATGCCTGTGCCCTATGTCTTACCTCCGCTTCCTCCTCAAACACAGTCTCTAGCTGCAAAATGAAGCTCTATTTTCCTTGCTCTAATTAGTTTCATGGCTCTTTTGCCACATTATTAAAAGCCTGGTATACTCTAAGTGCTTTTCCTTGGGGATAAAAATCTGCTGCCATGCTCAAATATAGCCAGCTTAGCTAGGCCAGAGACGTGCCAGGGGGCCTTGGGAGCTAGGCACTGGACTACAGGCACATGGGCCCCAGAAAGCCAGCACCCTTCCTCCCTGGGCAGTTAGCTACTGAAGAGCTGGTGTTTTCACTCATGGCATCTCCTTTGTACAGGCACCCAGAACCAATGCAAATCTGGAGCAAGGCCCTGGGGAGGCTACAAAGATGAATCAAACACAGATAACACACTCATGACACTGACAGGCCAGGGATGGGTGCAAAGCACACACACAGCAAACTCTTAACACTGCAGCCACCTGCTTCATTTCCAATGCTGTTCTTCCTCTTTACTAACTTTATATTCTTACACAAGTCTCTGGACTTGTCTGCTCCTCAGTTTCTGGTCTATAAAATCTGGCTAACAATTATGCCTATCTTGAGAGGATTCGGTGAATTAATACATATAAAGCTCATAGGACAACATCTGTACATAGTAAGCATTTAATAAAAGTTAGTTGCTATTATTATTATCATATTATATTGTATACTTATATGTTACTAAATATATAATAGTATATACTATCTATAGTATATATACTATATACAGTTATATTAATACTATGCAAGTATATATCTACATATACTTCAGAGCCTATACACAGCATATTATTATAATATAAACTGTTATTACAATTACTAAATATCATTGTTACAATGTTCTTTAGTAACAGCAAGGAAAGAGTGGTTATTTCTAAGGTTATCTGAAAGAGATATAGCTATAAAACAACAATAGTCACTAACTGTTATGAGCTCAACATACGCTAAGCCCTTTGTAAGCATTGTCTAATATAATCCTTAAAAAACACCATGAGTAGATAATACTTGCCAAATTTTGGATGAGAACACTAATCTTCAGAGAGAGTGAGTAATTTGCACAGCAGTCTATGGTGGGGTCAGGTTCACACCTGGGTCAGACTGCCTACAGAGTTCAAGTTCTTAACCACCCTGCCTTATTCCTCAGGACATGTGACTTTTGATGCAGGTCAGAAGTCAGGAAGAGTGTAGAGTAGGGGAATTAGGATGGAAAGGGACAGGGTGGATGGCCTCTAAGCCAGAGAACAGTGCTGGGCAGGGCAGTGAAAGAACATTAAATGTCTCACATACCCACTGCAGTCCTACCTCTGCTGAGGTCAGGCTTTTATAATACTCAGCCCTCCCCATGCAAAACCTCTAAGCTCTTATGGTACCCCAGATAGGCATCTGGAAGACAGATGGAAATGGGTGCACAGAGTCACTGGGGTTGGGATCACACTTGATTGACAGGGTGGTAGGAGGCAAGAAGCCAGCCCTATCCCCTTCTCATCTCTCTCCTACATCCCCCTCTGCCCCTGTCTCTTGGTTGCTTTGATACCAATCACCAATACCAATTACCACGACCTACTCAGAGGCCCATGAGCCTGACTTGCTGGCCCTGGGGAGAGATTTCTTTGAGGGTAGAGGCTGCTTAGCACTTCAGGGAAGGTTCTCAGCAGGAGAAAGAAGAGCAGGCTCACAGCTGAGAGAACCAGAGTTTCTAACACTTGGCCAGGGCACCCCTGCCTCCTCCAGAAGCCATTCTCAACACCCTCACCTTCACCATCCAAAGGAAGATTTCAGACAAGGCCCGGGTGCACAGTGGGGCATAGTCAAAGAGAGCCCTTCTGTTTCCATTCATTTCCACCTGAGGCTGGAAGGTGCAGAGGGCCCAGGCAACTTGGAGACGTTTCTCTCGCCAAGATATTCAAATCCACGAGGGATGATCAAATAGAAACTGGTAAAGTCATCTACAGGGTGACCCAAGTAAGCATCACACATACATTCCTTCATCCCCCAAAAATTTAGTGAGAACATATATGTACCAGATACCATGTGGATACAGAAGTAAATAGAATCCCTGTGTTCTCGTGAGTGAGATTTCCAAGTAAACAAATATGTAAGACAATGGGATTCATGCCTGTCAAGAGGACACGGGGTGCTCTGGGAGAACATCAGGGGGCCAATCAGTCAAGGGAAGGTGGATAAGGATAGGTGCCGAGATTTCTGAGCTGTGTTATGAAGTCTGCGTGGAAACTGGAGTTAACCGTGGGAAGAAAGGGCATGGTAATGCCAGTTCAGAAACAGGAGAAGGTGATGATGAACATCTATACAGATGCTTGTGCGCTGTACTTATAGGAGATTGAACTCTCATTCATCAGCCAATATTTTCTCTGAGAACAATGGAAGAGGTGATGGAAAAGAGAAAGTTTTAAAAATCACCACTTTAAGAGCTGAAGGGAGCTGAAAAGGCAGTTGACTAGATCCCAGGTGGCACAGTGTTAAAGAATCCACCTGCCAGTGCAGGAGACACAAGAGATGTGGGTTTGATCCCTCGACCGGGAAGATCCCCTGGAGTAGGAAATGGCAACCCACTCCAGTAGTCTTGTCTGGAAAATCTCATAGGCAGAGGAGCCTTGCAGGCTACAGTCCATGGGGTTGCAAAGAGTTGAACACAACCGAGTGACTGAGCACACACACAGAGGAGATGAAGAGAGCTGAAAAAGGAGTTGACCAGATACATGTGTGAAGTTCATGCATTTCTCCTGAGTCAGTGTCCTCATCCCAGCACAGAAGTAGTTTGGATGATGATTATTTCCTCTCTTTTGGAAGGTTTTGGCATAATAAATGCCATATGTTGTGGTAGGAAAAAAGGCAATTTCACAAAACAGCCTTATGTAAATCATTTCATCTGATCAACACTTGTTTATTGGTTATGAAGCTGAGGTCTATGGGGGAAGGTAAGGGACTTGGCTAATGGAAATGAAGGGAGGTAAACTTAAATCTTCCAACTCCGGATCTTAAATTCTGTTGTGATTGAGGAGGCTTAGCTCTGGGCTCTGGCAAACTGCTAACCTGCAGTGGGACCTTGAATTAGTCACTTGACTTCTGTAAGCCTCAATTTCCTTGTTTGCATATGAATCTATGAGACTCTCTGAAACCCTTTCTTAATCTTACTTTGCCTAGAGTCCTCTTTCAGAGTTTTAGAAAAGAGCTTGCACCGTCACTGTCCCTCATCCCTAAGTGCTCCTTGTTTAGGACACATGTGATTAGAGATTCAGGATTTGCCTAGTGGGAGCCAACCCATGAAACGTCTGACTTAGAAATGAAGTTTTAACAGGAAATATCAGAAATGGATTTTCCTAAATTTCCATAACCCCATCAGGTTTGGGAATTCCCCTAAATAAACCAATTTGCCCTAGTAATTCATTGACCTAGACATCATGTAAGAAAAGACCAAAAATAAGCTCTACAACCAACTAATTGTGTGCCCTTGGTTAAAGGCCTCTTCATGTCACACAAACTCATCTCATTCAGCTATGAAATAATGTGGTTGGTAGAAATGCAAGTAAACATCTTGCATAATTCTGAACTCATGAAAGCAACTGCCTCCTCAATATGTCTACTTGATTTTCTAGACACCATTTCCAACCTAACATGGCCCACAGACTATACTTTGAGTAGCAAGGAGATAGAGTACACAGTATGCATTAATTTATTTTCTCTCTCCCCCAACTCAATCTTTATGAGGGCCAGAACTTTGTTTACTTCTATATTCCCTACTGACTTGTATCTGTTACTGGCACAGAAAAGCCACAAAATAAATTTCATGGAGGGAATGAACGAGGGAAGCATGAGGATATGAAGCAGGCATGAAGAAAACCCCATAAAACCACCTAATAAAGTCCTAGGAGTTCAAGTGGAAACCAACAGGCTGATTTATTTCCAGAAGCAGACAGAAATACCATGAGACCAAGAAGGCAACAAGATCTCATCAGTTCAGCTGATCCAGTCATTAGGTTTACAGAATGAGTTGGGCCAGCTTTAAGAGGTGAGGCCCAAAAGCCAGGAGCTGAAATGGACTATAACGCTAGAGCAAAGGCAAAAGAGAAACAAACAAGTTCAAGAAAACTGCTCCAGGCACGACTGCAGTGCTCAAAGCCCACTCTGAGGGGTGGAGGCTACACGGTACCTCCATGGACTATGCTGGTTTAAAGGCACACAGTTTAAAAGGACAAATTCTATTCCATTTCATTCATGTTGGAAATACCTAATTTTTTCTTTAATTTTTTTACTGAAGGAAAATTGCTTTACAGAATTTTGTTGTTTTCTGTCAAACCTCAACATGAATCAGCCATAGGTATGAAATTAAAAGATGCTTGCTTCTTGGAAGAAAAGTTATGACCAACCTAGACAGCATATTAAAAAGCAGAGACATTCCTTTGCCAGCAAAAGTCCATCTAGTCAAAGCTATGGTTTTTCCAGTAATCATGTATAGATGTGAGAGTTGGACTATAAAGAAAGCTGAGCACTGAAGAATTGATGCCTTTGAATTGTGGTGTTGGAGAAGACTCTTGAGAGTCCCTTGGACTGCAAGGAGATCCAGCAAGTCCACCCTAAAGGAAATCAGTCCTGAATATTCATGTCCATATATTCATGTCCTCTCCCCATGTCCATAAGTCTATTAACTCTGTTTATTTCTCCATTGGAACTACCTGATTTTAGAATATAAGAAATAAGTACTATAAACAATTAAATTGATTCTAAATTTATTTCTTTCTAGCTTATAAGTTGTACCATAACTCAAGTATTCCAAGCTAATAAGATAATGTCGTGGTCTATTGCATAGCACTTTAATGTCAACATGGTTGATGATGGTGATGACAATTGTACCCATCTTGCTTGTCAAAGGATTTGAAGCATTTTATAAAATAACAACAACAATAAATAACACTCATGTGGTGCTTACCATATGCCAAGCACTCTTCTAAGAATTCAGATGTTAACTCATTTAATCGTCCCCATAATTTTGGGGGGTAGGTACTATTATTATCCCCACTTCATAGGAGAGAAAACTGAATCCCAGGGAAGTTAAGTGACTTATCCAAGATCACTCTGCTAGCCAATGGCAATGTATACAGCAAAACTAAGAAATAACTTACTTAAGAACCAAGTCATACAAAAGAAAAGACATGGTGTGGGAAGGAACTGACTTTATCATAAAACTTGGGGGGGAGAACTGATAAAACACACCATAAACTTAACTGTAAGCTTCCTGGCAGCCCAGGGAAAAAGGAAAATGGGATGAGTTTTAGCCAAAGGTGACTTCTGGCAAATTGTTAAGAGAATTTTGTGAAAGGAAGCCAGACTTTAAAAGGGGGTAACTTTGGAAGCAATGCCACTCTAGGGGGCAAAATTCAGCAGAGAGACGTGTAGAGTTTGAGACTGAAGGGGTCAAAGAGCCAAGAAAGTCAGCAACAGGAATGGGACAAAACAGAGACCAGAACGATGAGGCAGGAAGTTCCAAATACAGAGAAGTCAGGAGTCAGTGTAAGCAGCGAACACCCAGGGAAATCCTGGAAATGCAAGATTCTAACCAGAAGTCTTTCAGCACCTTGCTACTACTCAGTGTGATCCTGGGACCAGCAGCATCTGCATCAGTGGGAAACTTACCAGAAATGTAGAATGTCAAGCTCCACGGAGTTCTACTGAATCAGAATCTGCATTTTTAATAAGATCCCCGGATGATGAAGGCACTTGCAGGTTTGAGAAGCACCACTTTAGCATAGCCTGGTGAATTTCCACACAGCAAGAGGCTTGGAACATACTCCAGGTGTTTCACATTGACAACCCTTTCAAAGATATCATTTTTGTACCCACTTTACAGATGAGGAAATTGAGGCCCACAGGCGCAGCCACATGCCTAATGAATACAGAGCTGGGATTTGTTACCAAACCGATTTAATTCAAATCCTATCTGCATTTCTATGAGTAATGTGATGGAAATTCATCCTAGGGGCTAAGAGCAGCCTCGCCAGGACACAAACTGCTTGAGAAGCTGCTGCTGGCAGGTGTTTGGGTTGCAGTGGACAGTGGAGGAAGGGAAGGTGTCACAGGAGTGGAAAGAGTGAGGGCAGAGGCGAGCGGATATTACTGACGCCTGAGAGGATGGCAGACATGGCCCTGAATCCCTTTCGGAAAACAATTCCCTTTGACAGCGTAACAGGGGACCTGTGGAGATGGCTGTAGCATGACCTGATGCCCGACTCGGGGCACCCCCAACCCAGCAACTCAGCTAGCTGCGGCCTGCGTCCTCCTTCCGTTCCGTTCTTCAGCAAAATGTCAGTGTGGGAGCAAACCGAGAGTGAACGTGTCTTTCATTTGTCAGTTAGTCATGTGCCACCTTGTAACCGCTCCTGTGTGTTATTTCTATATGTGAGGGTGCTGTATGTTATTTAAGTTTTCCTCTCTCTGCAGTTGGTCTCCTTACTGGTTTTTTTTCCTAAGTTCCCCATGGACCAGGACTATCTTGGGTTTCACTGGGTTCCCCAGAGCCCTGGCAGAGACCTTCATATTTAACAAGTGTGGGGTGATGGACTGCCTCTTCACCCCAGAGAGCAGAAGCAGCCCAGCCTCTCTCAGGTCCCTCCAGAGAGAGCAGGCAGGTGGAGGTGGTGGGCGCTGAGTGCTGAGTCCGTGCCCATGGACCAGCCGGATGGTCCCTCCTCGCCCAGCTGAGCCTCCCCATCCGGGGCTCAGGGAATCCCTCCCGGGCCTCACCCTCCACTTTCATCTTCATGGGAAACGGCAACTTCACCACACGTGGGTGTGTGGTGTGAAGACACGGGGTGGCGTTCTCGGCCGGCAGCTGTTTTGCTGTGTTGTTTTCCTGCCCCTTCCTCAGGAGATAAGATCTGGAAGGGCTTGTGGTTCTCCCCCCACCGACCCTCCAAGGCAGCAGGCAAGCCAAGTTCCCACTTCTCAGGCGCTTCCTCAGAATCACGCCCCATTTCAATATCTGTGATGAGAGCCAGCTCGCTTGAAAGCAGCAGCAAAGAAAAACGCAGCTTCCCAGAACACAGGGCAGGAAGATCAAGGTCTCTGAGCTTCCCTTTCTTCTCAGAAGGTCTCCAGGCAAAAGTGATTTGCATAGGCTGCCAACTCCTACCTCACAGAGGGAGCCTGGAGCCGGGAGCTGGGGAGATGCTGCCACTTTCCTGGCTCTAAGGGCTGTGGGGAGACGAGTACTTAGAAGGAAAGCAACGGTGGGGGTCTTTGCGGGGCCCTGGGATGAGGAGAGCAGACGGCTCTGGAAAGACAGAAGAGACAGAGAGACAGCTAAAAGAATTTATGGCGATGCACACAAATCCTTGGCTCTGAGCTGGGATTCCAGCTGCAAGGTTTCCTAAGAGGGCGACTCATTCTTCTGGAACCCAGCAGGAAGCGAGGTGGTGCCTTTAGATGCTCACCCAGGTCACAGAGCAGAAGGGCCTCACTCAGGACAACCCGCACCTGGTTTGCTAATTTCCAGCGACCTCCACCAGCTCCAGAGGAGGGAAATCTCTCCGTGATCACTTCTCCTTCCTCCCAAACATCTCCTTCTCCTCTATTCCACTCTAGAGCTCCTGGTCCTACAAGGGAGCAGCTGGTAACACTTGTCACCTTGAGGCTGTTTCCTGAGAAATCAGAGAGAGAGTAGGAGGCAGCACTGAGTAGAAGGCTTGAGATCATACAGGGTATCAGGATTAGAGACTCTCCCTTAATTTACTAATTAAGAGAATCACACCCTCCTGACCTGATGTCCCAGAGGTCAGGCTGGGCAAGGAGAGACTGGGATTTCTCACGTGTCTCCTGGAAGGAAGAGGAGGGGATGAATTGGGATTATGGCTTGTTGCCCTGTGGGGTCCAGGCATGTCCTCCCCAGACGGGCAGCCCAGTAGCCTCCCAAGTAGCCTCCCAGTAGCCTCCTTTCACGTTAAACAAGAAAAAGAATCTGGCTTCCAGAAAGGAAGTCCAGCTGGTCACAGAGCTGGAAGGGGTGGATGTCTGGGGGTTGGAGTTGGGGGTGGGGGCACCAGGCAGAGGAACCAGAATCTGGCAGCTCCCTTTGTTAAGTTTCAGGACAGTTTTCATTCCAGGCAACCTGAGACATCCAGCTGCTGAGGGAGAAGGGCTCAGAAGGTCTGGAGAAGGGAAAACTGGGGTGGACCTAACGGGGTGGCCTGGTTGGGGGTCGGAGTTGTAGACCTGAGTCTACAGGACCTTCCTCAGTCCCTTTCTCGGCCTCTGGGTATAAACAACTGACTCGCCCTCTCTCTCTAACCTCTTCTTGGTTACATGATTACACTGATTCCTAGGTAAGGTGTGTTCCTCACTCGGGGTCCCCAGACATACGTACCCTAGACCTGGGGGGACTCTGGCTTCCTGAGGTCAGGTCAGAAGAATAGATTCGAGAAGCTGTCGGTCATGCCAGTGGAGTGTATTTGGAGTCCTTCGGGTAGATCCGAGCACACCTTGATTCTAGTTTAATACCCATGCCTCCTCCCAGCCTGGAACCCTTTGAAGGAACAGAAGGTCTCTGCCCACTAAGGTCACACTGACCCACAGACTTTCGGGTTAGGGCTGCTGGATTTGCATTCTGTCTCCTCTGCAGACTCTGTGATCTTGAGAAAGTCATTTGACTTCTCTGAACCTCATTTTCTCAAATGTAGAAAGAGGATCCTAATGGTCTCAGTAGGAGTAAATGAGCTGCCGTGACATCTCACACAGCACCTGAGCAGATCAAACACACTGTAACTAATCATCGTTCTTACTAATTTTATTACTGTTATCATGGATTTCCCCCAGATCTGTAGCCTCCACTGGGCCTCCAGTGAATTCTCTTAAAATAGATTTTTGAGGCAGCTGGTCCCCCAGCACTTCCCAAGTCCCAACGAGCCCTTGAGGAAGTTGAGCTAACAGAGTGCCTTGAGGGGCTCCAGCCCCAGGGCAGCCTCAGGGGGGGGTTTATATTTCAGACAGAGTTTGGGGACTCCAATCCCTTGTCTTACACTCCCTGGAGTCTCAACCAGAATTTTGAGAGACTGAGAAATTAACTAAAGGACTTGCTCTTATCCGAGTTTTATCGACTGTGGTTGGAGGACTAAAGACGATGCTAACCAGCAGTTGTGACTAGGTTTCTGCCAGTCACTGCTCCACATGGCTGCCTCCGCTTGCCTTCCTCTTCCTCTTCCTGTCCTCTTTGCTGATCTGGACTCGGCCGGGTATTCTTGTCACAAGGTCATCGCCCAGGTGAGCTCAGCTCAGCGTGAAACAAACAGCTCATCTGAAGGCACCACACCCCCCTACAGGGAGAAAGAGACAACCCTCTCCAGCTCCCACCCTCTTGCCCATGGGCTCTCTCTGCTCCCTCTTGCAACAGCCAGGCAGGTGGGCATTTAGCAAAGCTTCTGCAGACCTCAGGCAGGGAGCAGAAGCTGCCCCGGTTCTATGGGTGCTGGGCAGTGTCCACTCTCACCCTCTCAGTGCACCATCTGGGGGTCAGCCACTCAGCTTTAAAAGATGTCTGGGCACAACTTGGGTTTCAAAAGGCTTGGATGTTTGTTATTTTCCGAGCTTTGGTTTTAGATCCCTTTGGGTGTTCTCCAGAGGAGAGCCACACTGATTTGGCATTCAAGCATCCCATCTCCCACGCCCTCCTCCCCACTCCTAAGCACCCTGAATCCCTGCTGCACCAGCTGCCAGTTTGTGCGTCTGAGGTGTTGTCGTGTTCTCAGGCCCCAGGGCATACTGTATAAACACACGGGCAGTTTACACTGCCTGGGAACTTAGGGGCTTTCCTCTCTGCAGGAAACAGCTGTGAGGGGACTTGACCAGCCCTCGCTTTGTGGAGAGGGAGACGTCGCCTCTGATCATGCACGTGGGGCAGGTGTGCTGGCTGGGCTCCTGTTGTTATGCCCGAGGATTCTCCCAGAGACGCTGAGACGGGAAGGACGCTCATGATGCTCTCCACCCTCCTCCCAGTTTGATTGCTCATAAGTGACTTTGCATATGGCAAACCCCCGTCTCTGTTCATCCCTTGTGCTGTCTGCCAGCAGCACCCCCCACCATCTTACTGAGACCACAAAATCATAGACTCAAAGAGCTGGGAGGCACTTCAAGAGGGTCATTCACCCAACAATCTAGATGAGCACTTGCTATTGTTGTTATTGAGTCACTAGGTCATGTCCAGCTTTTTGCAGCCCCATGGACTGTAGCCCTCCAGGCTCTTCTGTCCATGGGGATTTCCCAGGCAGGGGTGGGTTGCTATTTCCTTCTCCCAGGGATCTTCCCAATCCAGGGATCAAACCCACATCTCCTGAGTCTCCTGCATTGGCAGGCGGATTCTTTACTGCTGAGCCACAGGGTAAGCCCAGATGAGCACTTACTATAATACAAAGCACTGTGTCAGATTCCACAGGTGAAGGCAGGTGAGCAAGACCAGTTCCTATTGTCACAGAAGTAACAGACTTCCAGCTCTGCCATCACCTCCAAGAAGCCTTCCAGGACCTACCCAGGCAGGCTCAGATTGCCTTCCTCTGTGGTCCCATATCCTTCTGCTGACCACTAACACTGCACTTACTATGCTGCAGTGAAATGATCTCCATGACTTTCTCCCCCATAGAATGCGAGCTTCTAGAGGGCAAGACCAGGCATGCCAATAATGCTGAGATTCTGTGGCTCATATCATTAGGTTTTCATAAGGAAACAAGAGGAGAAATGTCCTGTTTGTTAGCCACCAAGAATAGTGACTATTTGGCCAACAACCAAAACTAGAAAAGCCAGAGGGCTACCACCAATCTGGGCAGCCAGTGAAGAGGCCGGTCAAAACCAGATCATCTCGCCTGCTGTACTCTTGGCTTGGCCCTTCTGCAACTTTGTCTGCTGTATCTGGAGGGAGCTGTACTGGCTTGCTAAAGCTGCCATAACAAACTACCGCAGCCTGGGTGTTTTAAACAACAGAAATGTGTTTTCTCACAATTCTGGAGGCCAGAAGTTAAAGACCAAGCTGTCAGTAGAGTTAGTTTCTTTGAGAGCCTCTCTCCTTGGCTTGCAAATAACTGCCTTCTCCTCTTTGTCTCCACATGACCTTTTCTCTAAGCTCTTCTTTTTTCCTTTGGCTGTGCCCTTCAGCTTTCAGGATCTTAGTTACCTGATCAAGGACCAAACCCGGGCCCCCTCCAGTGGAAGCCTAGAGTCCTAACCTCTGGACTGCCATGGAATTCTCTCTTATCTCCTCTTTTTATTAAAACATTAGTCGTACTGGTTTAGGGTCCATCTATATGATCTCATTTTACCTTGTGTGTGCATGGACTCAGTCATGTCCGACTCTTTGCGACCCCATGGACTGCAGCTCAACAGGCTCCTCTGTCCACAAAATTCTCCAAGCAAGGATACAGGAGTGGGTTGCCATTCCCTTCTCCAGAGGATATTTCTAACTCAGGGGTTGAACCGGAGCCTCCTGCATTGCAGGTGGATTCTTCACCATCCAAGCCATCAGAGAAGACCCATTTTACCTTAATTACCTTTTGAAAAGATTCTCTCATTTTCTGAGATTCTGGGGTTAAAACTTCAACATATGAATTACGGTGAGAGGGGACTCAATTCAGCCCACAACAGAGGTCAACCCTGGGTTCACAGAAGCACCAGAGAATTCATGATAAAAGCCACAGGTTACCAACCCGGGAGCCAAGAAATAGGCCTGTGATCACTTCCTCTCTTGGCTGACTTAGAAGCCTGGCGATTCATCCAGAACCCGATTTTGCCACCCCCACCTCCTACACGTCCCTTCCCTCACCCCAATATAGATATTACGTGAGGTTTTCAGGTTTGAGCCAACGGCAAGAGAAGGTGTCCATGTGGAAAAAATAAAGAAACATGTCTCATTCATGATGAGGATGGAAAATGACATCAATGGAGGCAGTTTCTAATTGAGCCCCCTGGCTCAATTCCCAAACTCCCAAGCAGAAAAAGGTCCAAATGCCCTGGCTAGATGGAGGAGAGCCAAGCCACCAGCAAGCACCAGCGGTGGACTGCTGACTGCCAGCCAGAGCCACGGGCTGCTAGACAGGAACCACGATGGAACAAAAGGGGAGGCCTGGCAGCAGGATGGCCTTGCCCCCAGCACCGCCCAGCCTGTCGGCTTGTGCAGGGTCACGAGTCCTGAGCAGCCTCCGTTCCCAGGGTTGCTCTTCACAGATGGGAGCCAGTTGGCTAAATGTCATATTGGAAAAGAGTACAGGATGTGATCTTCCAGAAGAACCGACTCATTGTAACCAGACTTGGCTTGGCCGGACCGCGTAACGCCAAGATGGCCACGGGGGGGGCATGTCGCTGACTCAGTGCAGTAGAGCCCAAGGACAGGCGGGTGAGGGAGTTCCTTGGGTGGAGCACCCCCACTTCTGACAACTGGGGTGGCCTAGGGATGCTCAGAGCTCAGTCAGCAATCCACAGTCTAGTTCTCTGGCAGATGGGATGCTCCAAGGCAGGCTTCTCAGCTGCCCCTGATCAAGGTCTGAAGGTACAGCATCCTTGGGGACTTGCAGAAACCAAAGTGCTGATTGCTCCAGGAGATATTAAAGCTTCTTATGATGTCATCCCATGCAGTTCAGATGACCTGCACCTTGGTCTCCTGTGAGGCAGCGTAGACCCATCTAAGAAGCCTAACTCTAGAGCTAGAACTCAGCAGGTAAGAGCCAACATCCTTCCCTGGACCAGATAGAATTCTGGGCTTTGCCTAGAGAAAGCCACATTCACCACACAATGGTTATAAGGCTAAGAACAGGGGGGAGAAAAGGCAAGGGGCATGGCAGGGATTGGACTCTATCTTAGCAATGAGATATTAATAAAACAGGAGGAGATGAGACTAGTGATCATATCTCACAAGAGCCAAGCCTCAAACATCACAGGAACATCAAGTAGAGCTACTTAGTTCTCTAAGTGGCTCTCCCCTTCAACAGGTATTAAAGTAGAAAACCATCCATACAATCTAAGACAGAAGTGAGTGTGCTACAAGATGAGAGGGATTCTATAAGCAACCTGGCTATCCCCTCTTCATTCATTCATTCAACAGATATTTGTTGACTATCTAATTTATGTTGGGTATTCAACAAAATTAACTCATAGGCCACACACTCATGAAACTTAAAATGTAACAGGGGGAAGAGAAAATAATCACACAACTCTAAGTATTTATGATTGTGGAAAATGCTACTGGACCTTTAAGAGCATATAATAGGATCTAATCTGCGGAACCCAAGAAGGCTTTCTTTCTAAGTGACACCTAGGCTTCCAAGCCTGGGGGGCTGGGAACAGGGGAGAGCATGCCAGGAAATAAGAGTAACATGTGCAAAAAATCCTTGGGTTGGAAAGAGCATAACAAAATCAAGAAACTAAGATATCCTCAAAGAAATAGCTGCACTTCCATATTCATTGCAATAGCCAAGATAGGGAAACCACCTGAGTGTCTATCAGCTGATGAATGGATAAAGAAAATATAATGTATATATATAGATAGATAGATATGTGTATAGATAGATAGACACAGACATATACACAATGGAATATCATTCAGCCATGAGAAAGAAGGAAATCTCACCATTTGTGGCAACATGGATGGACCTTGATGGCATTATGTTCAGTGAAATGTCAGGTAGTGGAAGACGCTGTGTGATCACACTTTTATGTGAAATCTAAAAAAAAGTCAAAGTCATAGGAACAGAATTAAATGGTGGCTATTGGGAGCTGAGGAGGGAAAGAAATGGGGAGATGTTGGTGTTGGTCAAAAGGTGAAAACTTCCAGTTATAAGATGAAAAAGTTCTGGGAATCTAACATACAGCAGGATGTTATATTTGACAGAACCACATTATACGTATATTAAATACAGCAGATCGAAGGTTGCTAAGAGAGTTGGTATTATACGCTCTCGTCACATGACAGCAACTTTGTGACGTGATGGAGGTGTTAGCTAATGCTGTGGTGGTCGTCATTTTGCAATATATGACCTCAAATATATCTAACCAGCCCATTGTACACTTTGTTATTGTTTAGCCACTAAGTCATATCCAACTCTTTGCAACCCCGTGGACTGTAGCCCACCAGGCTCCTCTGTCCATGGGGTTTCCCAGGGAGGAAGAATACTGGAGTGGGTTGGCGTGTCCTTCTCCAGGGAATCTTCCTAACCCAGGGATTGAACCTGCATCTCCTGCTTGGCAGACAGGTTCTTTACGACTGAATCACCAGGGAAACATTTAGACAATGTTTTAAGACAAACCCATTGTACACTTTACATTTAGACAATGTTTTAAGTCATTTATATCTCAATAAAGTTGGGGAAGAAATGGAAAAAAATGAAACTAAGAGATCCTGACTGTCTGGAGTCCTAAGAATGATATAATGGTGCAAGAAAGAAGAGCACCTTTCTCCACAAAGTATGCCATGTTGGGGCCTTGTAGACTTTCTAAAGACTTCTGATCTTTATCTAGAAGCAGTAGGGAGCCATAGAAGAGCTCAGGGCAGAAAGAGATGATGTAATCAGGTATGCTGACCTGAGCCCTCAGCCCTCCCCGCTTACCTAATGTAGATGCAGATAGGGAGGCTCAGTCTTGAGTATGGGTTCATCATGATGTGAAAACTCTAACCCGGACAATTCAAGAGAGTTACTCTGCTTCTAGGGAACAGAGCTAGCCGACGGATTTGGAACCTTCAAGTCTGCACTTGGCGTGTGCTGAAGGGCAGGCTGTCCTTATGGGCTCCCACCCAGGCCACACATTAAATGGCACCTGTACCACAGAGGGCCTAGACCACCCAGTGTGCAAGAAAGAGAAAGTGAGGCTGGCTTGGCCAGCTATGCTACATCGAGGCCCACGATTGGTGGCGCATCACAGCGATTCCTCAAGGCACCATTGAGACCAAACTCGCAGGACTCACAGAGCACAGAAACTGAAGAGTCAAATCTTCTTCAACTCTGAAGCTCTGTGGTTCGCTGCAAACTGCATCACAAACAGGAAGCTGGTTCCTTCTCCATTCGCTCAAAGGAAATCTCTAATCCCTCTGTCCAGTAGGGATTCTCCAAAGACGCCCCAGGTCAGGCAGTCTTTTCTCTGACCCCAAGAAAGGATGCAGGGAATGTTCTTCTGGTCCCAGGGATCTTCAGTAGGGTGTCTAGCAAACCCCTCCTCCACCTCCAACAGCTCTCCCTGGCATCCCCATGTCAATCTCGGTCTCAGTGTTAAGGCATAAATAATTTGACTCAGAAGTCACCAGTAGGGGGTGGGAGGTTCTGGACAAGCCTCAGGGCCATACTTCTATTGGACTTCTCCCCTACCTGCCTGGGAGAAACAGCTCCAGGCTCACCTCTCACACCTTCCAGGCTCCTCCTGCCCCTCTCTCCTTTCCCCCTAAGTCTCCCCAAGTCAGGACATTCATACTTTTTCTTTGTGTGCTGAGCATCCTCCCAACGGGGGGCACCAGGCACCGTGGATTTCCACTTCCTTTCCAGCTGCGGCTTCTCAGCCCCGACTCTGGACATGGCGGCTCTTCAGCACAGGCCTGCTGAAGAGAATCCCCACTGCCCCCAGACAGACCCCTACCCCGGACAGACGCTCACCCCGGACGGACCCTCACCCCAGCTGCAGCAAAAGAAGGCACCGCGGTGACAGAGCTCCCTCTGCTGACAGCTCGCGGTGTTGGCAGGTCCAGGAAGGCCTGTGGGCTGAGTCACCTTCCCCTAAGTTATCCTTCCGTGAAATTAGGTTCTGCCCCTCAGTCCACTGCTCACAAATGAGCACAGCTTTATCCAAGAGATCTTGAGAAGCAAAGGCCTTTATATCCATGCCAGGGCTCCCCAGACAGCACAGAACTTCCAGAACTTGAAATGACACCCAGGACAGGCCCTTAACCTAGCACTGGGCCAGACTGATGGGACGTGTTCCAGGGTCCTCACTGCACCAAACCCAAAGAATCACGTGCCAACACCGACTGCCACCCAGAGGGCTGGCCTACCCTCCCCAAGGGAATCCTTAGACACTTTGCCCATCTCTCATGCCACAGGCGGCTAAACACAAGCCTACAGTATCTAAGGGACCTGTTGATGTCCATGAAGTGAGTAATAATACAGTTGGTGCTTGCAGAGAGCTGACTCACTAGAAAAGACCCTGATGCTGGGAAAGATTGACGGCAGGAGGAGCCGGGGAAACAGAGGATGAGATGGTTGGATGGCATCACTGACTTAATGGACATGGGTTTGAGCGAGCTCCAGGAGACGGTAAAGGACAAGGAAGACTGGCACGCTGCAGTCCATGGGGTCGAAAAGAGTCAGACACGACTGAAGGACTGAACAACAACAGCAATGGCTGATCCATGTCGATGTATGGAAGAAACCAACGCAAGATAGTAATTATGCTTCCATTAAAAATAAATAAAAATTGTTAAAAGACTTAATGGAGAAGCAAGATAGACAAAGAGAATTAGCACAGTCTCAAGGATTTGATTGACCTCCCCTGTCCTGTCCATGACCTTGAAATGCATCTATGGAAGGATCCAGGAGAGCAGTCATCTAGGGGAATGCTGGAGTTGGCTCGTGGATAAAACTTCAGGGTGTCTCCTATCCGTAGCCCAAGTTTATACAACCCAGCACCCTCAGAACTTGGCATGGGATTCACTTTGATGTCATTTTTGCTGTGAGACAACAAATGGTAATTTGTTCACATTTCTTAGAGTGGATTAGTCAAGCCAGCAGCAGCCGCGTAGGTGAATGCTAATTGGCCTCCAAGTCATTCATCACCATTAAAGCGGTAAGACTGTGTGGTTACTAATCAACAAGGCTTGCAGATAAGAGCAAAAGATTTACCAGTCACCTAGGCATTCATTTATTGATTCAATAAAATTCACCTAGTACCTTTAAAGAAAGACACTGTCTCAGGCACTTCAAAGAATGAATTAAAAAAATAAAACTCCCTACCCTCAAGTAGCTCAAACCTTAGAAGAGCGAGATGTGAGGATAAAGGTAAACTATGCCAAGTGCCTTGGGAGTGCACAAACCGCCACTGCAGTTCAGAGAGGGGCGGTCTTGTCTCTCCGGGGAGCCACAGAGGCTTCACGAAAGAGGCAAGGCTTGGCTGGACCTTGAAAAGTAGGTAGGAACACATGGAGGGACATGCATTCTGAGGAGGACGTGTGCAGTGGCGGAGGAGGGGGAAATGAAGGGTGTTTTCGGGAGGCAGTGAGGCTCTGGTAGGGGTAGCAGGCATGACTGGGGAGGCCGCTCTCAAGCACCGCTCAGCCCTGTGGCAGGCCAGGCCCTGTGCTGTGAGCGAGCCCCACGTGATCACAGGGCTACACCAGAAAACAAAGCACACAGAGTCCTTAACCTCACAGCGCTGGCAGTCCCTCCAAGGAAAAGACCAAAACGGGAGATTGGGGAGACCCCAATTCTGCCCTTCTGTGTAGACTGGAGATTCGGGGGTTAGTCCTGGGGAGTTAGTGACAGTCTTTAATGATTAGAGGCTTTGGGAAGGTTAATCTGGCCGCAGATTAAAAAGTAAATTTAAGAAGAGGAGAAAAGTGGGACTTCCCTGGGGGCACGGTGGGTAGGAATCCTCGCGCCCATGTGAGGGACATGGGTTCGATCCCCAGGAAGAGTCCACGTGCCGCAGAGCAACTAAGCCCACAACCACAACTGCTGAAGCCTGCACCCCTAGAGCCCGTGCTCCACAACAAAAGAAGCCACCGCAAAGAGGGGCCCGCGCACCACAGTGAAGAGTAGTCCCCCGCTCACCGCAACTAGAGAAAGCCCACGGGGAGTAAGGAAGCCCAGCGTAGACACTGTTCGGTCAGTAAGTCACGTCTGGCTCTTTGTGACCACAGGGGCTACAGCACCCCAGCCTGCCCTGTCCGTCACTGTCTCCCGGGGTCTGCTCAGACTCAGGTCCGTTGAGTCGGTGACGCCATCCAACCACCTGTTGTCCCCGTCTCCTCTTGCCCTCAACCTTTCCAGCACTGGGATCTTTTCCAAAGAGTTGGCTCTTCACATCCGGTGGCCAAAGCACTATAGCACAGCCAGAGTAAACAATTTTTTTCAGAAAAGAGGAAAAAATTGAAAGTCCAGTTAGGAAGCTATTGTAGTAACCTAGATGAGAGATTATGACCAAGACTAGGACAATAAGAAGAAAAATAAAGGATATGAAAAAGCATATATATATATATATGTATGTATATATATACAGAGAGAGAGAGAGAGAGAGAGGTATAACAATCACTTTGCTATATACCAGAAACTAACACAAGACTGTAAATCAACTATATTTCAATTTAAAGTGAGAAAGAGGAGGATTGCTTAGCAGGAAAGGAAAGTAAATGGGAAAAAAATTGGTAAAGGAGGACTAGATGGTGAGCAGTCACATCTCTTCAGACCCCAGCACCTACTGTTTTATCTTGATGCTTCCAAAGCTCTTTAGAAAGACACTTCTCATAGAAAGCCCAGAAATAAACCCATGCACCTATGGGTACCTTATTTTTTATAAAGGAGGCAAGAATATACAATGGGGAAAAGACAGCCTCTCCAATAAATGGTGCTGGGAAAACTGGACAGCTACATGTAAAAGAATGAAATTAGAACACTTCCTAACACCATACACAAAGATAAACTCAAAATGGATTAAAGACCTAAATGTAAGACCAGAAACTATAAAACTCTTAGAAGAAAACAGGCAGAACACTCAATGACATAAATTAAACCAAGATCCTCTCTGACCCACCTCCGATAGTAACAGAAATAAAAACAAAAGTAAACAAGCGGGACCTGATTAAACTTAAAAGCGTCTGCATAGCAAAGGAAACTATAAGCAAGGTGAAAAGGGTTGTCCTCAGAATAGGAGAAAATAATAGCAGATGAAACAACTGACAAAAGATTAATTTCCAAAATATACAAGCAGCTCATACAACTCAATGCCAGAAGAACAAACAACCCAATCAAAAAGTGGGGGAAAGACCTAAACAGACATTTCTCCAAAGAAGACATACAGATGGCTAACAAGCACATGAAAAGATGCTCAACATCGCTCATTATTAGAGAAATGCAAATCAAAACTACAATGAGATATCACCTCACACCAGTCAGAATGGCCATCATCAAAAAGTCTACAAACAATAAATGCTGGAGAGGCTGTGGAGAAAAGGGAACACTCTTGCACTGTTGGTGGGAATGTAAATTGATACAGCCACTATGGAAGATGGTATGGAGATTCCTTAAAAAACTAGGAATAAGACCACAATAAGACCCAGCAATCCCACTCCCAGGCATGTACCCTGAGGAAACCAAAATTTAAAAAGACACATGTATCCCATTGTTCATTGCAGCACTATCTACAATAGCTAGAACATGGAAGCAACCTAGATGTCCATTGACAGATGAATGGATAAAGAAGTTGTGGTATATATACGCAATGGAATATTACTCAGTCATTAAAAGGAGTGTATTTGAGTCAGTTCTGTTGAGGTGGATGAACCTAGAACCTATTATACAGAGTGAAGTGAGTCAGAAAAAGGAATATAATAATATTTATCTTCTAACACATATATATGGAATCTAGAAGAATGGTACTGAAGAACTTATTTACAGGGCAGCAATGGAGAAACAGCAGAGAAGGCAATGGCACCCCACTCCAGTACTCTTGCCTGGAAAATCCCCGGGACAGGGGAGCCTGGTGGGCTGCCGTCTATAGGGTCATACAGAGTCAGATACGACTGAAGCGACTTCGCAGCAGCAGCAGCAGCAGCAGCAATGGAGAAACAGACATAGAGAATAGACTTATGGACATGGAGAGAGGGGAGGAGAGGGTGAAATGTATGGAAAGAGTAACATGGAAACTTACATTACCATATGTAGAATAGACAGCCAACGGGAATTTGCTGTATGGCTCAGGACACTCAAACAGGGGCTCTGTATCAACCTAGAGGGGTGGGGTAGGGAGGAAGATGGGAGGGAGGTTCAAAAGGGAGGGGATATATGTATACCTATGGCTGATTCATGTTGAGGTTTGACAGAAAACAACAAAATTCTGTAAATCAATGATCCTTCAAATTAAAAAAACAATTTTTTTTTAAAGAAAAACGCCTCTCTTTGTGGTGGTCCCCAGGAGATCACGCAATAGAGAACACAGTAGGAGTATGTGTGACAAATGAAGTGGGGATATAGAAGGGAATCTGGATGCTGGTGGAGGCAAGATTGGGGATCTTCACTTCCAGGGCCCCTAGTGGCCCAAATACCTCTCTTGGTCTCTCCTCTGACAGTGATTCTCCTTCCACACTCCAGAAACCCGACTCCTGGTCCAGAGATCCTGACTCGTCTGTTTCCCCATGACTCCCAGAGCCCAGGTTGGCCCGGATTCTAGACACTGACCACCACTGGCGTCAGAAAGACCGGATCAGAAGTCACCCCCTTGGCCAGTGGTCAGCGCCTCTCACTCCCCAGTGTCACACCACATCAGGAGCAGGCAGGCCCAGGCAGGTGCCACACGGCAGCTCCCAGGCTGGGGTGAGAGAGTGGACAGCTCTTGAGAATTTACTCAAATTGCATGTGCCCTGACAGAGCGTATTCCATGAGACATCACAGGGACTCAGAGGCCCAATCAGGACACTGCTCAGGTCTGCAGCAGCCAGATGCAAACACCTGTGACTTGCAATCCCACCACCAGAGTCTCAAGAACAGAATTAAAATCTTCCTTGGAGAGCTAGAATTCCCTCCATGGCAGGGTGTCTCTGTAAGTGGGTAACAAAAATCACTACTGCCTCCAATTATTTTTTTATTGGAACATCTGTTTCCTCCCATAATACTATTCAACAAATCCCAGAAAAGTGGAGCTACTAAATTGAAACATAATTATTCAACCATCTACTCATCTCCGGCTCTGGAGATTATGGGGAGAAATGAGACCCATTCACAAGAGGATGCTCCTCTTTCTGGAGAAAGTCAGTCACTCTGTAGATGTCTCTGGGCTGTGATATTGAGCAAGATTCTCCAGGAGCAACTGAGAAGGGTCCTCCACAGCTGGCAAGGAGAACCATCACCACTCACCCAGCATCGCCAATAGCCCAGATATGGGACCTCTGCTCACAGCTAGCAGAGGGGCTGTTCCTATTTCACCCAGGCAATATATGGCAAACTCCACATAAAAGGACCGAAGAATAAAAAGAGGGTTGTTGTGTGTTTTTTCTAATAAATATTCTTTTGCTGCTAATCCACCCTTTGTAACTGTCAGGCTTCATGGAGCTGGCACTGAGCCCATCAGATAACAATGCAGCTGTGACCTGAGAAACGTGAGAAGAGGAGCCGATTAATAAGGATGAAAAACATGTTTGGTAACTGTGTCTGAGGGGAGGTCCAAAGGGAGTCTTCAGAGGAGTTATCCTGGCAGCTCCAGGACCCCAAATCCAATGCCACCCAGAAGTCGAGGCTACCTCCACAGACACAGGGGTCAGATCCGTGGATCCTGAGAGCAGGCAGCTAGTTTCTCTAACTTTCTGCACAGGGGTTGGCTCCCTGCGCCTTCCTGAGTCAGCTTAATGCAAAATGTGTGACAGAGGAATCCCACCGCAAGGCACAGGCTTTTGGTACTTCGCCCACCCCACCACAGCATTAGGCTGAAGACACACACGTCTCCAGGGAGGCAGCCCAAGGCAGTAGCGCTCCTCTCCTGCTCCCTGACAAGCCCCCAGCAAGCAGCCCCAACCAAAGGGGAGGCTGAAGGCAGAGGGGTTTGACCAATGGCTGTGTTTTCCCAACCAAGAGTTAGGACAAGTGACCCAAAAAGGCAGGTAAGATAGAGTGGTCAGGACGGAACACTTCTGAGTTAGGGCTGTCCTGAAAACTCTGGGTTTTGTCTGGATGAAAGAACAGAGAATGGAAACACTGGTCTTCTAGGCTAAGTGATATGAAAAGGACTATTCCATAGATTTTACGCCTCTACACCTTTCTCCACTTTTCCTTCCCCTGTCATTGTCTGTGATTATATCCTACAGAAAGGTCTGCCCCAGGCCAGCCCCCAGGATTTCTCCAAACCCTATCACACTGCTCCTGCTGCTTTTCCCTGCATCTCTGTCCTGGGAGCCAACCCATCCCGCACTGACCACGGAGCTTTGGGAGCCTCCAACCAGGCATCCCCTCCTCCCTGCAGGAGGAACTGGGGACTGTGGGCGTGGTCCATTGTCACCACGCTGGCATCATCAGTGCTGGTCATTATCCGTTTAAACTTTGGCCCAGAGGCCCAGAACCTGACCCTTTATTTGGACTTTCCTCTGCAGTTCTCCACTCTGAGGGGGTTACTCCCAGCCAGGCGTCAGCTGTCTGGAGCAATTCTGGAGGAGTGGGAGGGAGGACTCCCCCACCCGCCGAGGAGTCAGCTGGGAAGGCTTCAGCAGGAGCCACAGGAAGAGCCCTGCAGCCAGGAAGACATGCAAGGGTCTCTGTAGCTCAGAGGAGAGCCAGTCCTGTAATAGCCCGCTAAATAATTCATCAAAATCACAGTCACCTTGGTAGACCACTCACTTTGTACTGAGCACTGTTCTAAACTTCTTCTGTTAACTAACTTGTCCCAGCTTCACAACAACCTTCTTATTTTATGGGTGGAAGTAAATGTCACATGGGCTTCCCAGGTGGCACTAAGGGCAAAGAACCTGCTTGCCAAAATGGGAGATGTAAGAGAAATGGGTTCTGTCCCTGGGTGGGGAAGATCCCCTGGAAGAGGGCATGGCAACCCACTCCAGGATTCTTGCCAGGAAACTCCCATAGCCAGAGGAGCCTGGCAGGCTACAGTCCATAGGGTCGCAAAGTCAGACACAACTGAAGCAACTTAACCCACACAGACGCAAATGTCACATAATAAAATAGTCAACCATTTTAACCACTTTAAAATGTACATTTACGTGGCATTCAGGACATTCACAATGTTACACAACCCTATCAGATTCCAGAACATTTTTATCATCCCCAAAAAGAAACCTCGACATACCTTTTAAATGATTACAATAACCTACATCTAAGCTCGCGCCCTCTTTTGGCAAAGCTTCACATCATGCTTACCGGAGCGAGAAAGGCTTGGGGTCCAGTCAGAGCTGCAGAGCAGGTAGGGAAGGTGAACGTGTTGCTGACCAGCAGTAAACGGATTACTGGCACATTACTCACATTTTACACACGAGGAAAGGGAGCTGGGAGGTTAAGTAACTTGCTCGAGGTCATGCAGTTACTGGAGAAGCCAGGCTATCGGATTCCAAAAGGAGGCAGATACTTCTGTCTGGAAGATAAAGGCTGACAGCAAAGACACTGCATAGCTTCTCGTGAATAGCACAGATAAGGTTCCATGAACTCGCTGACCAAAAGTGAGGCTCTTAGGAGAAAGGGACATTTATAGTGCTGTGAAGCAGGAAACTGAATGGAGGTGCTCAGGAAGAGAGGAAACCTCTGAAATTCACTAGCTGTGAAAGTCACAGTTCATCTAATTAGGCCAAGCATTGCAGGAGACGATACTCAGCCCTGGCTGAGGGAAGTGGCTGCTCGGGCAGGCAGAGAAGAGGGCACCGCGTTCGACTTCAGCTCTCCTCCAGCTGGTCCCTCTGTGTGTCTCGTAACTTCCCAGCTCACGTTCTCTGCTGGAGTCCTGGTACATCCCATTAGTCTTTCTCAGCTTCCTGCCATTGTTTCTTTCACTTTGTTTTCCATCTACAGAGCATTCTCCTTGACTCTTAACTTATCTAAACCCCATTCCTGCTGGTTAGCACTGGCCTCAGTGAGGTCTTTTTTCTGTATGCAGAAAGTGCGTAACAACAACAGGATCAACACTTCGGAGGCCCTTGCTAACGTGGCGTGCACAGTGCCGAACGTTTTCCAGGGCATGAGCGCCTTTTATCCTCACCAAGGAGCCCAGGTGAGGCAACCGAGATCCAGAGAAATGACTTCCGCAAAGTCACGCAAGCACCAAGGGGGCAGAACCAAGAAGGGAATCCTGGTCTTTGTGATTCCAGAACTAACCTCTTGACCTGCACTGCTCAGTCGCTCAGTAATGTCTGACTCTTTTGTGACCCCGTGGACAGTAGCCCACCAGGCTCTTCTGTCCATGGGATTCTCCAGGCAAGAATACTGGAGTGGGTTGCCATGCCCTCCTCCAAGGGATCTTCCCAACCTAGGGACTGAATCCAGGTGTCTGGCGTCTCCTGCATTTGCAGGTGGATTCTTTACCACTAGTGCCACCTGGTAAGCCACTAACCTCTTAACCACCATATTAAAGAGCCTCTCAACTGTGTTTGGCCATCACAGTGTAGCTCCGTCATGGGGAGCTAACGTTTCCTTACTCCCCACATACAGACCTTTCCTTCCCACCAGACTACAAGCTCTCCAAGGACAGGCACCATGGTATAAGGCAGCTCAACATAGAGCCTCACATTCAGATTCCTCTCCTTCTCTTTTGTTCCCCTGTAGTGTCTACATCAGTAACAAAATATTTCCATATCCAGAAGCACAAATTAATGGACTTAAATGAAGGGAAGACTAACTGATCTTTGTACCTTGACCCAGAGAATAAAGGAAGACTGTGGTTTCAGTAGGGCTTCCCAGGTGGCTCAGTGGTAAGGAATCCATCTGCCAACGCCAAGAAATGCAGGAGACACAGGTTCAATCCCTGGGTTGGGAAAATCCCCTGGAGGAGGAAATGGCAACATTCCAGTATTCTTTCCTGGGAAAACTCTCTGGACAGAGGAGCCTGTGGGCTGCATTTCAAGGGATCACAAAGAGTCAGACATGAGTGAGTAACTAAGCATGAGCACAATGATTTCAGTATTGTGTTGAGAGATGAATCAAGGAGAGGAAAGTACAGGGCAAGAGTTACATACTGCTTTGTGGCTGGCCTAGAACCCCGGTCAGCTATTAATGTCAGCCTAATAATAAGAACAACTCCTATCCTTAGAGCCCCTGGTAAATGTCAGGTCCTGTCAGTGCTGAATATATAATAGCTCATAAGTCCACATACCAAGCTTATGAGATAGGTAGTGCTATTATCACCACTTTGTAGATGAGGAAATTAAGACTCAGAGAAGAAAAGTTTCCTAAAAGTTTGTAGCTGCTAAATGGTAGAGTTGGAATTTAACCCAGGACTTTCTAATTCCAAAACTAGAGGGACGGGAAGGACCCCCAAAACCTATTTAGGGAACAGCACCTCTCGCCCAAGTTCAAATATTCAAACTTTTCATATTATCAAATACTTACTATTTCTAAACAGATGTTAATTGACTCACATAAGATGGCCACTGCAGTCGAGAGGCTTATAGTTTAGACAAGAGGACAGATGAAGGGAAAGAAGGAAGATACAGGACAACCAGCAGGTCTGGACAACAAGGAGATGGGCTGCCTTGTGAGGAAACTGATGGGAGTGGAGAAAAGCATGAGAAGTCTAGGTAAGGGACCTGATTAGACAACTTCTAAGTTTCCTTCCATAGCTGATAATTCTGTGATTCTGTTAACTGGCTCACAGTCAACAGGAAATGTAGGAACTTAACTCTAGTGAAGTTTGGAGGTGATACCATCAGCATGAAAGAGGTAGATGTTGTCACAAAGCATGGCTAGGGTTCCCAGGGGAGGACATGAGACGGGTGGGGGCAGATGCCAGAGATCCGAGAGCCAAGGAGTCTGTGGAAGAGGAAGGAGGAGGAGGAAGAAGGGAAGGGGAGGGGAGGGAAAGAAAAACAGGTGGGGAGGGGAGGAGAAGGAAGGGGGGCGAGAAGAAGGAATCTCTAACACCCGATAGTCCAAGGACGGCAGCAGAAGAGAGAATAGCTCAGCACAAGTCAGGAAGCACTTCTGATCACTTACTCTTCATGCGTTTGATATTCTATTCATTCAGCAAACACCACTGAGTATTACCGTAAGCCAGGCACTGTTCCTGGAGCTGGAAAGCAAGGTGAGCACACAGGTAAAGCCTGGCTCTCGGGCACTAACACTCTTGGACAAAGCTTATGAGCAAGACATTTCATTGTGGGTGACATGAAAGAATGGAAATCATGGTCCCTCCACCCAAATCACTCAAAGGTGGCCTATGGATACTAAACCAACACAAGGCGAGCTAAATTGCAATCCAATATTCAAATAAAACGTGACGAGAATAACAGACAAGAAAGAGACTAACAAGTCACAGTTTTGTCCTGCCAGGTGGAAGAGACAGGCATACACTTGGAGGCAGGGAGGTATACCAGACAAACTTAATTACACCCTGCTTTATGCTGTTTAAAACACGTAGACTTTCATATTCCTCAGAAACTGAATCTTAATACCACTACTTCTCCTAGGAGTAGTCCTAGAAGTTCTAGAAGTCTTGTCATCTCAGCTGGGCCAAGCCAGGCAGACTCCCTGGCAGAGGAGGCAGGAAAGAGATGGTGTCCATCCTTCATAAGCCAGCGTTTATTGTTCGCAATGGGTCAAGGATATAAAACAGCCCTAAAATGTACATCAATGATAGGAGGGACCTAATTGATCATCCAGCCTGATTTCCTTGTTTTACAGTTGAAGAAACTGAGGGGTAGGAACATGAAATGGTTTGTCCATGGTAAATTAGTAGCCAGTGGCAGACTCAAATCCCAGTTTCCTAGAGATTCCTCTTCCTCCAGATAGAAAAAGGACCGTGTATCCAGGAGGGGTGGGAGGCAGGGAACCGCTGAGGTCCTCACCAGCCCAATCCCAGGACGATATCACTATTCACCCCCTCCCCTGTTGCTCACCCTTCATCACTCCCATTGCATCCGCCAGCCCAGCTCTGGGACCTCACCTGGCAGGCCTCTCAAGTTCAGACCTCACCTGGTCCTGGGACTGACTCTCCAGCAAGATGCAAATCAGAGAGGCTGGTGCCGGCTTCCCCAGGGCTGCCTAGTTCTAACCAGAACCCAAGTGTAGCAAGACGAGCCCTGAAGAATCCAAAACCTGTCTGAGGTTCTCAAAGCAAATAGAGGCGAGGACAGCAGGCCACGGACAAGGGCAAAAGGCGTCTTTTGGTGGTTCCCTTTGCTGGAATGCACCAGCACCACCTGGGGCTGGAACGGAGACCCAGAAACCAGCCCCAGTCTTCTCCACGGGGCCAAGAGGAGCTCCATGCCCCGCTCTGCCCTTGAGGACTCAGACCCGGGATACCCAAGGGTGGTGATGGAGAATCCAGGGCCTCTTGGGGGTAGGTGGTGACCGGGGAAGGCCCACAGCCACCACGACATGGGGAAGCTGGAGAAAGGCTCCTACTCTCCTGCAGACTGTGCCCTGCCCTGGAAGAGCAGCTCCCCAGGAATGACACTTTAGGAGCTGGCTCAGGGCCATGAGGGCATATAGCTCCGGGTTTTATTTCCCCTTTATAAATGGAGGCGGGGAGGAGAGGAATTCTTCAGCTGAGGAACACAATACCTCTGGGTCCGGCCCACAAGGCTTGGCCCTGGGAAGAGCAAACAAGCTGGCGGCCCTGTCCCCACAGGTTTGTGGATGCCAGCCTCCAGCTGCCACTCACTGCCCTGGGGCGTGGACGTAGGGGAGGGGAACTGCCCCAGTCTCCCCACTCTCCTA
Organism: Antilocapra americana; assembly: GCA_007570785.1. Classification (NCBI taxonomy): domain Eukaryota; kingdom Metazoa; phylum Chordata; class Mammalia; order Artiodactyla; family Antilocapridae; genus Antilocapra; species Antilocapra americana. Next base: position 29,276,815 of record ML663009.1, on the reverse strand, counting down.
GGGATGTTGCAGAAAGACTGCAGTCCAACACTCAACCTCCAGGGAAAGGCCAGGCCCAGGGTTCAATGTCACCAACCACCAAATGCAACTCTGTATCCCCACCCCATGCCGTCTTGGTTCCCACCTTCTCCACTGGCCCAGGCCCCCAAACCCAGCTGCCAACCCAGGCAGCTCTGCTCAGGCTGGGAGCACCCCCCCCCCACTGATGGACATGTGTTCTGCACCTCACAAGCCAGAATTGAGCACCCATGATCCAAAGAGTCAGCCACAGCAGTAAAATATTAATAGCAACCAGCATTCCTGCAGAATTCAGCCATTTACAAAATATTTCTTACAGTTATCAGTTTTTTCGTGGTTGGACGGCATCACCCACTCAATGGACACGAGTTCGAGCAACCTCCAGGAGATAGTTAAGGATAGGGAAGCCTGGACTGCTGCAGTCCACGGGGTCGCAAAGAATTGGACACAACTGAGCGAATGAACAGCAACAACAATCTTTCAAGTCAGGCATCATCGTCTCCCCATTTTATAGGTAGGAAAGTAAGAGGCTGACGGAGGCAGTCACTGAAGTGACCAAGTCAGAATCTGAACTCAAGCCACCGGCCTCTCTCACAGTCCATCCACAAACCCAGTAGCCTGATCACTGGTGCCAGTAATCTGCAGAGCGGGTTAGAACTGATGCTGGCTTTGCAGCCCTGGCTTTCAAAGCCAGCAGCTGTGAGAATGAGAGGTTCTCACCTGGCAGCGCGAGGTCTCCAGGCCTCGCCTGACCCCTGGGCTCCCAGTCCCCCACCCTGAGCAGGTGGCCTCTCACCTCACCCCGCTGCCCTCCCTGCCACACTCCTGGCCAGGCCCGCGCCCTCTGCATGCTGTTTGTTTTGCTGAGAGTTTCCGTTGGCTCGAATGTGGGTGTTTGTTGTACTTCTCCCACAGATGGCAGACAGCGTGCCCTCCCTGCCATCACCCCACCCCTGGGGCTGTGTGGAAGCAGACGCCGCAGGCAGAACAAAAGCCTAGCAGCTGAACAGCCCGTCTGCCGGCATCTTTTATCCAATCCAAGTCCAGACATTATCTTGACAAAATTCCTTTTAACTCCTCCAGCATCTGGGACTCTTCTGGCCTGGCTCCCTTTAGTCTGGAGCTCCCCAACACTTCCCTCACCCTCACAGAAAACATCTGCTCCTCTGATGGGGCCGGACACACTGTTGCAAAAAGCACTTTGGTTTTGAGGGGGACGGGAGGTTAATATTTGGATTCTTGGCTTCCATCCATTATGCCCCCTCAGAACTCAGAGACCCGACGCCCAAAGAAACTTCTGACAAAAAGCAAGGAAGGTACTGCTCTGTAGAAGGTGGAAGATCATGCTCGTGCTCAGAACGCCCCTCAGCAGTAAGTCTCGCCTTTCACTGCCTCTGAGAGGCCCCTTGATGAGACAGACAGATGCTCCTGTGGGGACTGGGGTGCAGGAGTACTGGGGAAGGATGCAGTTTCTCTGTTTTTAAAGCAAAGGTTTCTCATTCCCAAATCTCAGTATTCTCATGTGGCCCTAAGAGCTGTGCTCAGCTTGGAGACAAGCACCTCTCCTTTTGGAAATACAGGGGCTGGGAAGGGCCTGGGGGTCCTTGTTGCCCATGCTTGAGGCTAGAACTCTGGGGGCACGTCTGCCGCCCTCCCCTGCACCCTCACCACTGTTCAGTGGCTCCAGCTAGACTCCCCCATCTTCACCCCCCGGTCTCTCCCCTGCTTCAACCACTCTGCCCAGCTTCTCAGATGGATGACTTGGCTACCCAGCCATCCTGGGTTTTCTTTTCAGCCCCGGAGATGTCTTGAGTGATCCCCATCACTGGCCAAGGCCCACCTCACTCTACCCCCGTGCTCAGACCTGCAGGACCCCAGCCAGGCCCAGAAGGGAAGTGTAGCTGTCACTCCTGAGCCTGCTGAACAACATATTACATCCATGTGAAAGTATGTCCTTGGAGACGTCCAAGCTGACTCTGTCTGCAAGGACCTAGGGGCAGCCAAAGATGCTGCGAAGGTGAAAGGCAAAGGAGCCTGCCAGGGCACCCACAGAGGCATCAGCAGATGGGACATTGGAGTCTCCGGGGCTACCCCTTGGCAGTTCTGTAGTTCTGCAGGTGCTGATACCGGGTCCCAGACTCCCAAGATCCATTCATCGGTTAGACGGCTAACTCCAATTTGTGCATACCAAATTCCAGAACATAAAGAGAACTTGGGCCTTGTGTGCAGAAGTGCTTCGCTCAGTCCCCTAGAAACACAACGTGACCCAATGCACGTTGCCAGCCTGAGCTTTCCAGCCTGAACCTCTGGACTCACACAGGCCCCAACCCTTGCCTATCCAGGCCTCCAGACTTTCAAGGTCTGTCTCTACAAAGCCGCCCCTGACCTCTTTTAACTGTAGCCAAGCATTCTCTTGGGGAATTTCTTCTAGCCCTTCCCAAATTCCACCAGGTATTTAGTTATCTGGGTACACATCTTATCCGTAAACTTCTGAACAACAGAGATATCTTGTTCATCTGTGCTCACTGACCACCCACTGCTCCCCACCCCCAGCTGCTAGCCCTGTACCTTGCATACAGCAGACATTAACCATTTTCTGGATCAAAAATCCAAGATAATTATGCCCCAAGTCCTTCTGATCGGCCACTCAGGGGTCCTGGCAAATGGTTGAAGGAGAAGAAAACAAGGCGTTGTTTCCATCTCCTTGGCAACCCCGTGTATAGTTTCAAAATAGAATGCCGTCAGCGACGAAGTCAGAGGGTCCTTGGGTATAAGCTCTTCCCCTATCCTCACTGGACATTAAAGTTCCTCTTACACTTTCCTGGTGACACTTCTGTCCCTCACTCCTACCCATCCAACAAAAACCTTTGGTTGACAGGTTAAACACTTTTTCAAAACCCCAATTTCCTGAACTCGAGGAAAAACAGGCTTCCCCTGCCTGGGGTGCTGGGTGCTGCCTGGCCAGCCTGTGGGGCTGGCCCCCTCTCCCGCACATCCATCCTGGCAGACGGCTAAGCCTCTGTGGTCTGGACCCAAGTGAGGCCTCCCGGTGATTTGCATATAATCACACACGATGCCGGGGCGCAACAAAGCCACTCCACACAGCAGAGCCTTCTCAGCTGAGTTTAAGGTTTAATCTCCTTAATACAAAAAGTTTCTGCTTTGCTTTGGATGGGCTCTGGGACTCTTGCTAATGATGCTAAACAAATAATCGCCCTTTATTCCCCTCTGGAGTCTTTGCCCTACGCATTGTGGCCGCCCAGGCCCCGGTGGTTGTGGTTTACGGGCCAGGCCTGCACCTGTGCTGTTTGTGTGAGATCACCGGATGCCCAGCAAAACTCTTTAAAGAGAGCCAAGCACAGCGGCAGGGGTGGGTGGGGCTCGGGAGGTGCCAGTCAGACACCGGCGCTCAGCTTCCCAGACTCCCGGAGCCCCCTGTTCTTCCCCTCAGGAAGCACTCACCCCAACACCCCCTTCAAAATCCAGCCCCTTCTTTACTAGCTTCCCAAGTTAACCTCTCCCTCTTCCAGGGTTCAGCCCCCGCGTACTTCCCCTCCCAGGCTCACCCAGCCCCTCAACTTACACTCCTTGCCCAGCCATCTAGGAGTTACTCGGAACATCATTTCACTTACTTCAGCACTTCGCCCCTAGGACTCGGAGTTAGCAGCAGTGGCTCTGTGAGACACTATCAGAGAGATGCTCACTATCCTTAGTCTTGGCTCCAATCCTCGGCCAGGTCATTTTGAGAATGAGCCACGATCCCCCGTCTGTTTTATTGATGCAGGATTTAGAAGTCAATAATCAGACAGGTGGCCTAGATGGGGGCGACCACCATCTACTATCTACTCCTGTGTAACAACCCCAAAACCTAAAGCATAAGACAACAACCATTTTATTCTGTCTCACAAAGTTGACGTTCAGAAATTTGTTCAGGGCTCAGCGGGGCAATTCTTCTGTTCTCTGTGGCATCAACAGGGATTACTCTGTGGTATTCGGCTGGCAAATGGGCTGATCTAGGGGTCTTATGCCCCGGTAGCTGCAGCTGGAAAGTTTGGCTCAGCTGGAACTGTTGACCAAAGGGCCTCCGTGTGGTCTCTGCAGCACAGCAATCCCAGGATAAGGGTATTTCTTACACACCATTGGACCCCAGTGAGGCCTCCAGATCAAAGCTCCCAGAGAGAATGTTCCAAAAGAACTGGGCAGAAGCTTCAAGTCTTCACACAACCTAGGCTCAGGACTCCCAGAATCTCACTTCTACAACAGTCTATTGGTCAAGCAAGTTCAAGACAAGGGAATCTGCAGGCAACTTTAATCTATCACATCAGGCTTCCCTGGTGGCTCAGATAGTAAAGAATCTGCCTACAATGCAGGAGACCAGGTTTGATCTCTGGGTCAGGAAGATCTCCTGCAGAAAGGAATGGCAACCCACTCCAGTATTCTTGCCTAGCGAATTCCATGAACAGAGGAGCCTGATGGGCTACAGTCCATGGGGTCACAAAGAGTTGGACACAAATGAGCGACTAACACTTTATCATACCAGCTAAAAAGGTCTTCAAAAAACCACCAACCCAATAATCATGAGACCAACATCCTGGACCTAAAGGCTGAATAGCCTAGCCTTGCAAATAAAACATCCCAGTTACCAGCCTGCACACACTAGGTGCTTTATCACTTCTCCCAAAGACTGAAGCAAGCATCCCAACCCTGACCTGGTGCGGAGTTCCCAGTTGACCCCCTGCTCGACCCGCCCCTCACTTGCCCTGGCTGCTGGCAGGACCTCTGGTTTTTCTTGGCTGCTGCCAGACTTGAAGCTGCCCTTTTCAAGTTTTTGTTCACAGATGACTTTGGATGGGAGATAAGGAAGTTTGATTCCATTTTTATAGAGGCAAAGATGCTGCCACAAGAGAGGGGGATTAATTCAGAATTCAGGTCCCATTCTGGCCCTTGCAGGACAGCCCCAGCAACAAGTCCCTGCGGAGGGAAAGAGATGTCACTCTGTCACTGCTCTAGGTCTCCCTGGGGGTGAGATGTGAGCCTTGAGATGGAGAGGGCAAGGTGAATGGGGGTGGAGGGTTGGGATAGGGTTCCATCTGCCGCGCCACCGAGGTGCTGAGTCACATCAAACTCAAGCAACTCCTGCTCTGACAGGCTTCAGCAGACCTATCTGGTCCGAACCAGCTGCACTCTCCCCGGCTCCAGGCAGGGAGCGGCGGGCATCTGGCGGGGCAGTCATCACCCGAGGAGCAAGGGTGCAAGGTCATGTAGGCCAGCATCACTCACAGGTCTTTTTTTTTTTTTCAATTTTCTTCACTAATATGTTTCAAATTTTATTATGAAATATCCACGCCATACAAAAAGGAATAACTAATATGCAAACACCCATGCACCCACCCCCTAACTTAAGAAATAAAATGTTGCCAATAGCATTGAAGTTCCCTGTCCCACATGTATTTTTCAGGACTCTGGAGAGTTGGGGAGGAAAAGGGGTCTGCTCAATTTCTACACAGAATAGGAAGGAGCATTGGTGGGAAAGAGGGAAGCTAACCTTGGCATTAGAAACTGGTGCTCCAACTAGAAAGGGCTTCTAATTATAAGGTATTATAGCATTAAGGAATATTTTTTAAGAATCTGGGAGTAGACTATAAAGAATTAGAACATTCTTTCCAACACCCAGCTCAGAGACTTCCCACATCTCACAGTCTGAATTAACCGCCCGCTCCTTAAAGAATCTTTAGAGATTGACTTTTATGTCTCTGTGTCCTTCTACATCCCACCCTCAACTAAACTCCATGACTGTGCATTATTCATTTTTTATCTTTCTCAAAATTCTTGTGCAGAGTCAAGATTTTTTTTTGTTACTGATGTGAATGTGTACTTAACTCTTGGGAGACTGCCACGATCAATGGACAGGGCAGGGAAGACTTAACAGAATAAGAAAGAAAAAGTAGGTTGAAAAATAAGAGCCCAGAGCACACTTAACACTCAGAGCTTGGTATCTGTGGTCATTCTCCCATAAAAGGAACAAAATCTCCTTGGAGAAATGGCTGTTTCTAAGACTAGGAAAAGAAATACACAAGATGAGATGATGAGCCTCAGGCTTCTGACAGTGCCACAAAGGAAATTGCTTAAAAATAACCTAAAAACCACAAGAATGGGTTATATCAAAGGACCCAGGAGCATCTGAGCAATATTTTAACTGTTCACCACTGGATCATCTTGAGAAAAACAAAACTTTCAACCCGAAGTAAGAAATCAATATCCATGAGTCCGTATTGATATAAATAATTGAATGAATGAATGAATGAACAACTAGGAAAGAAAAGACAAATTTCCCATGCAGAGGGATCCCACAAACTTTATGTAGGTGATCAACCTTCAGGGAGAGGGAAGCATAGCTCTCCCCTTCCTAAGTGTGGGCTGTAAATAAGGACTTCCTTCCAAGGGATACAATATGGAAAGGAGAAAAGAGGGTAACTTTACAATGGAGAAAATCTGACAAACACAGCCTCTTCCAGGTGACCAAGGTCAATATGAATGGGAGCTCAGACATCATGCTGCTGGTATGTGTCCTTGATATAAAGCGATGCAAACAGAACTTCATGGTCTTCCTCTCAAGAAAACATAACTCCTGACCAATCATGAGAAAAACATCAAACAAATCCCAGCGGAGGGACTTCCTGCAATATACCTGATGAGTTCTCCTCAAATTGTCAGATCATCAAGAACAAAGGAAGTCTGAGACAGTGTCATAACCAAGAGGAGCCTAAGGGGACATGACAACTAAACAGAGCGTGGTGTTCTAGATGGGATCCTGCAACAGAAAAGGACATTAGGGGAAATTTAGACAAATTGTGGATGTTAGTTAATAATATATTCATTCATTGATTATAACAAATGTGTTATATTAATTAAGATGTTTATAATAAGGGAAGCTGAGTGTGAGGTGTTTGGGAACTCTTCATACTACCTTTGCAATTTTTCTACAAATCTAGAGCTGTTCTTTTTTTAAAAGCAGCATGTTCCAGGAGAAAAAAATAAATAAACTGTAAAAACAGAGGGAAAAAGTAAGAGCCTGAGAGGACTTTGGACTCACTGAAGTTAAGAAGTCCCCAACCTGTCAGAACCAGTGCAGGTAAAATCAAATATAAAAGATGCCTACCAGCCAGGGGCACTGCTGGGTGCCTGGGAGAGGGCAGTGCTGAGAGATAGTGACCGTGGAAATCACAGACCTGGAGGAGGCAGTATAAGGACCCTGGGGCAACAACCGTGACCCACCATCTGAGAGTGTCCCTAAGGACAGACCAAAGATGGGATGAGGTACGCTTCCTCAGTTAGAAGCCTCAAACCAGATACACACTGAACATCACAGGCTTTAAAACAGTGCTGAGGGAAGAAGTGAAAAGCAGGATGAGATGGCGCAAACAATTTTATAGATGTTTTTAAAGTGCATGCACTGGGCTTCCCTGATGGTGCAGTGGTTAGGAATCCACCTTGCCATGTAGGGGACACCAGTTCAATCCCTGGTCTAGAAAGATCCCACATGCCAAGGAGCAGCTAAGCCCATGCACCAAAACTATCGAGCCTGAGCTATAGAGCCCATGAACCCCAAGTACGGAGCCCACGAGCCTAAAGCCCGAGCTCCACGAGAGAAGCCGCCACAAGGAGAAGCCCGCACACTGCAACAAAGAGGAGCCTCCGCTTGCTGCAACTAGAGAAAGCCCAAATGCTGCAACAAAGACCCACCACAGCCAAAAAGGTAAAATGAATAGCTCTTTTAAAAAAAACATTTTAAGTAAATAAAGTACGTGCATATAAACAATATTGTGCTGCAAAAACACAAATACAGGTTAACTTTATTGGAAAGATTGTCTATGGGGAGAAGAAAATGAGAATAAATGGGGGGAAATTAATGAATAAACCAGGAAGGTGTTGTTGCCCAAATTAGAAATGAAAACATGCCATAAACTGAGTATAATTAAATCAGATCTTTAAACCTCAGGGATGTATATGTATGTGTGTGTGAGAGAGAGAAAGAGAAAGAGAGCAAGATTGATGAGAGTGAAGAAAGGGAAGGGAAACAGAACAGGTCAAGGAATCAGGTTTTCCTCCACCCTGGAGGAAAGGCAGGAGAGAAAGAGGGTGGTTCTGCCCGGGGAAGGCAGGCAGGCAGGCACAGCGCCTAACATGAGTTGGGGTTTCTCTGTGGAAGAGGGGCATATCAAAGTCAACCTTCAGCCCAGAAAGCTTTAAGGAACAACAACAACAAAATATATTTTTGAGAAGTTGTGGCTAAAAGAAGAGATTGGGAGCTCAAAAGAACACCCAGGGATCCGATCACGGTCTTGTGAAAGAACACTGGTGGGGGTTTGCACAGTGACCTTTGGATTTGACCTTGAGGAAATCTCAACCTCTCTGAGCCTCAGTTTCCTCATCTCTAAAATGGAGGTTTGGAAGCAGTGTCTAAGCTCCCTTCTCTGACTCCACGGTGACTGACATCTGTGACTTACGGCAGGAAGGAAGATTAGTTGCGTTACCCAATCGCGGCTGGTTTCCTACCCTGGTCTTCGTCATGTCTCACTTGCTCTTTTTGCTTATCACACCAGTGAAGTCCCGGGAATGTCCTCTCCCTGTGCCCTTTCAGTGAGTGTAATCACTCACACAACTTAGCACTCAGCTGTACATCTTTTCTTGCGCCTTCATTGGTCGTACACGAGGCCTATAAGGGCAGAATCTTTTCATGACTTGCATTCCTTTTGTAGCCACACAGGACTGGGCCTTAGAAAGGTTCATTGTTTTGCCCCAAATATTCCCAGCAGCTAAAGCCTCCTCAGTCTTCCCAAAGTAGTTCTCTACAATTAGAATCAGATTTTTTTATTCAAACTTTTATCTGAGGCGCAATCTGAACTTTTCCCCCCTTTTCCAGCTTGTTATTCCTAGAATCCAGTCCAATACCCTGGCCTCATGGGAATTTTCCACCTTGTCTTATCCCAAGGTAAGCCACTTTCCTTCTGCGGGCCTCAATTTCATCATTTGCAAAATAAGAAGAATGATAGACAAAACTTCTAGAATGCCTTCCAACAGTCTTTACCCACCCGAGTAATCTGATGCTAACTAGGCCCCCAGGATTGTCTCACCAGGCAAGTACAATCTTACTGCCCCATTCACCAGGGAGAAAGCAAAAGCTGTCAAGGTTGATTTCAAAGCAGGAAGTAGAATAAGGAGGGCTACTGGCTGTGACTGTTAGAGACACAGGATGAAGAAAGTTCAGATGGTGGCTGAATTCTCCATAAGATCTCAGAACAGGAAGAAGCTCATCTATCTTCTCACAGAGGAAGGAAAGTTGACAAAAGGAACCCACATTCTACCACCTGGGAACTGTGTATGAAAGAGCATGCTCGAGAACCAAAATACCTCGATTCCACCCCTGATCACCCCCTCCTATTAACAGGATGATCTCAGGCAAATGGTGTCTGAGCCTCCATTTCTTACGTGATAAGATGGGTTAATTGCAATGTCTATGTCAAAAGGTGGTTGGAATATCAGAAGTGATGCTGCATGTCAAAGTTCCTTATAGTACTTTGCTCCTTACCTCACCTTATCTGAGAGCTTGTTTGAAATGCAGAATCCAGGGCCCCACCCCAGATTACCTACAGCACTGACTCAGAATCTCACTTTTAGGAGCTCAGTCAGTGGCAAGAAAACAAACAACCCAATTTTACAAAATGGGCAAAGGACCTGAATAGATGTTTTCCCAAAAAAGACATACAAATGACCAACAGACACGTGAAGAGAGGCTCAACATCACTAATTATCAGGGAAATGCAAATCAAAACCACAAAGAGATATCACCTCACACCTGTCCACATGACTGTTATCAAAAAGACAAAAGATGACAAGCGTTGGCAAGGACATGGAGAAAAGGGAACCCTCGTGCACTGTTGGTGGGAATGTAAATTGGCACAGACATTATGGAAAACAGTATGAAGGTTTCTCGAAGAAACTAAAAATAAAGCTACCCTCAGATCCAGCAATCTTGCTTCTGGGTATATGTCCAAAGGAAATGAAATCAGTATGTTGAAGAGACAGCTATACTCCCAGCTCACTGCAGCATTAGTCACGATAACCAAGGTGTGGAAACAACCGAACGAGTGGATAAAGAAGATGTGATATGTTTAGGTCTGTGAATCATTTTGAGTGCATTTTTGTATATGGTGTGGGGGAGTGTTCTTACACGTAGCTGTCCAGCCTTCCCAGCACCACTGGCTGAAGAGACTGCCATTTCCCCACTGTATATTCCTTGTCGGAGATTAATTGACCATAGGCACGTGGGTATTTCTGGGCTCTCCTGCGCCATTGATCTATACGTCTGTTTTGTGCCAATACCAGGCTGTTTGGGTACTAATGGTTTGTAGTGTTGTCTGAAGCCTGGAAGGGTGTTGCCTCCACCCTTGTTCTTTTTCCTTAGGTTTGTGCTTCCGTATAAATTGTAGGACTATTTGTTCTAGATTTGAGACTTTCCTGATGGCTCAGACGATAAAGAATCTGTCTGCAATGCAGGAGACCTGGCTGCAGTCCCTGGGTTGGGAAGATCCCCTGGAGAAGGGAGTAGCTACCCACTCCAGTATCCTTGCCTGGAGAATTCCATGGACAGGGGAGCCTGGTGGGCTACAGTCCATGAAAAATGTCATGGAAATCTGTAGATTGCTTTGGGTAGTATGACCATTTTTAGTAATAATTCTTCCAATTCAAAAGCTTGAGATATTCTATTTCTTTGCACCACCTTCTGTTTCCTTTCTCAATGTTTTATAGCTTGCAGCATATAGTCTTTTATTTCCTTAGTTAAGTTTATTCCTAGGGGTTTTTTTTTGGAGGAAATATGATTTTAAATGGGGTTATTTTTTTACTTTCTGTTTCTGATTTTTTTTTGTCAGTGTAAGGAGATGCAACAGATTTCTGTATGTTAATCTTGTATCCTGCTACCTTGTTGAATTCATTTATTTGTTCCAATAGGTTTTACATGGAGTCTTTGGGGTTCTCTGGGGCTTCCCACAGAGAACTGAGTGGTAAAGAATCTGTCTCCAATGCAGGAGACACAGGAGATGCAGGTTTGATCCCTGGGTCGGGAAGATCCCCTGGAGTAGGAAATGGCAACCTCCTCCAGTATTTTTGCCTGGAAAATTCCATGGGCAGAGGAGCCTGCCAGGCTACAATCAATGGTGTTGCAAAGAGTTGGACACAACTGAGGACAGTTAGTTAGCTGGCCAGTTTTGGGGTTCTCTTCATAGAATGTCATGTCGTCTGCAAGTAGTGACATTTTTACCTCTTCCTTTCCAAAGTGGATAACTTTTATTTCTTTGTCTTGTGTGATTGCTGGCCCTAGGACTTTCAATACTATGATTAATAGAAGTGGTGAGATCATAAAACTCCTAGAAAAGACAAAGGCAGAACATTCTCAGACATAAATTATGTTTTCTTAGATCAGTCTCCCAAAGAAAAAGAAATAAAGTCAAAAATTAACAAATGAGACTCAATCAAACTTAAAAACTTTTGCACAGCAATCATCAGCAAAATGAAAAGACAATATACAGAACGGGAGAAAATATTTACAAATGATGTGACTGACAAGGGCTTAATATCCAAAATACACAAACAGAATATACAGCTCAGTATTTTAGAAAGCAATCTAATCAAAAATGAGCAGAAGACCTAAATAGATATTTCTCCAAAGAAGACATACAGATGGCCAGCAAATACAAGAAAAGATGCTCAACATCGCTAATTATTATAGATATGCAAATCAAAACCACAATGAGGTATCACTTCACACTGGTCAGAATGGCAATCACCAAAAAAATCTGCAAATAATAAATACTGAAGAAGGTGCCAAAAAAAAAAGGAATCCTTGTACTCTGTTGGTAGGAATGTAAATTGGTGCAGCCACTATGGAAAACAATATGGAGGTTCCTTTAAAAACTAAAAATAGAGCTACCATACCATACAGCAGGCTTCCCTGTTAGCTCAGCTGTAAAGAATCCACGTGCAGAAGCTTTTAATTTTAATTAGGTCCCATTTGTTTATTCATGCTTTTATTTCCAATATTCTGGGAGGTGGGTCATAGAGGATCCTGCTTTGGTTTATGTCAGAGAGTGTTTTGCCTATGTTATCCTCTAGGAGTTTTATAGTTTCTGGTCTTATGCTTAGATCTTTGATCCATTTTGAGTTTATTTTTGTGTATGGTGTTAGAAAGTGTTCTAGTTTCATTCTTTTACAAGTGGCTGTCCAGTTTTCCCAGCACCACTTGTTAAAGAGATTGTCTTTTCTCCATTGTATATTCTTGCCTCCTTTGTCAAAGATAAGGTGTCCATAGATGTGTGGATTTATCTCTGGGCTTTCTATTTTGTTCCATTGATCTATATTTCTGTCTTTGTGCCAGGACCATACTGTCTTCATGACTGTGGATTTGTAGTATAGCCTAAAGTCAGGTAGGTTGATTCCTCCAGTTCCATTCTTCTTTCTCAAGATTGCTTTGGCTATACGAGGGTTTTTGTATTTCCATACAAATTGTGAAATTATTTGTTCTAATTCTCTGACAAAGACCTCTGGTAGCTTGATAGGAATTGCATTGAATCTATAGATTGCTTTGGGTAGTACACTCATTTTCACTATATTGATTCTTCCAGTCCACGAACACGGTATATTTCTCCATCTATTTGTGTCCTCTTTGATTTCTTTCATCAGTGTTTTATAGTTTTCTATATTTGAATCAGTTCTACTCAGGTGGATGGAACTGGAGCCTATTATCCAGAGTGAAGTAAGCCAGAAGGAAAAACAACAATACAGTATACTAACGCATATATATGGAATTTAGAAAGATGGTAACGAGAACGCTGCATGCGAGACAGCAAAAGGAACGCAGATGTATAGAACAGACTCATGGACTCTGTGGTTGAGGGCAAGGGTGGGATGATATGGGAGAATGGCATTGAAACATGTTAATTATCATATGTGAAATCAATCGCCAGCCCAGGGTTGATGCTCGGGGCTGGTGCACCGAGATGACCCGGGGGAGGGAATCGGGAGGGAGGAGGGAGGGGGGTTCTGGAGGGGGAGCATGTGTAAACCCATGGCGGTTTCATGTCATTGTATGGCAACACCAACACAATAAAGTAAAGAAAATGAAAATAAAAAAAAAAGAATCCACGTGCAATGCAGGAGACCCCAGTTCAATTCCTGGGTCTGGAAAATCCACTGGAGAAGGGATAGGCTACCCACTCCAGTATTCTGGCCTGGAGAATTCCATGGACTGCATAGTCCATGGGGTCGCAAAGAGTCGGACATGACTGAGGAACTTTCACTTTCACCATCCAGCAATCCCACTCCTGGACATATATTCAGAAGACAGAAAAACCCTAATTCAAAAAGATACGTGCACCCTAACATTTATAGCAGCACTATTTACAATAAGCAAGACATGAAAATAGTCTGAATTAATTGCCTTAAGAATTTGTGATATATATATATATATATATATATATATGTATATATATATATATATATATATATATATATACAGGTTTCCCTAGTAGTTCAGCTGGTGAAGAATCCACCTGAAATGCAGGAGACCCCAGTGCATTTCCTGGGTCAGGAAGATCCCCTGGAGAAGGGATAGGCTACCCACTCCAGTATTCTTGGGCTTCCCTGGTGGCTCAGACAGTAAAGAATCCACCCGCATTGCTGGTGGATCCTTTTGGTTAATTAGCTTAACTGTAATAATCGTTTCACTATATGTGTGTATCAAATCATTCTGTACATCTTAATTACATACAATTTTATTTTAAAAATATATACACAACTGAAAGAGAAATATGTAAGTAAATAAAAATTTAAAAATTTTAAGTAAATATAAAGATCACCAGATGATTGGTAAGGTTAGTCAAGTTTAAGGAGAATTGTAAAGCACTGTATAGACATTAATCTTAATTTCCACCAAGATAATTAAGTAGTGATGCTAATTTACACACACACATGCACACACTTTCCCTTGCAACTGCATTTCTTCCACTTTCTCTATTCCCCACTCCCCATCACACACACACACACACACACACACACACACACACACACACACACAC